>CM057456.1:859801875-860463750 GCA_016271365.2 Neoceratodus forsteri
TAATTACTGTAAGTAAATGAGTTATGCCACTAGAAAGGTGAAAAAACTGATAGAAGAAAAAAGGGATTGAACAGAGGAGGGGAAACCTAAAACAGCTCTGGCACTATCACTGCCAGCACTGTATTAGGTATCTCCTCCTTCCTTCTATATATCTCCCCCTTCCCCCTTACTGTTAGAGCTTGTATTAGCTCTGATTAGGCTTTGGTAGGTCCTGCTGTTCTCCCAGTGCTAAGTACAGTCTGTACTTAGCC
The DNA here is from genome assembly GCA_016271365.2 of Neoceratodus forsteri. Lineage (NCBI taxonomy): Eukaryota > Metazoa > Chordata > Ceratodontiformes > Ceratodontidae > Neoceratodus > Neoceratodus forsteri. Next base: position 859,802,127 of record CM057456.1, read on the forward strand.
CAGGGCAGATCAGCGGGACCGACAAACAAAAATTCCGAACTTATAAAAACTGTAACATCCACTGCAGGCTATTGAATTTCCCACTGCTGCAGCCCTCTTCTGACATCAGCTGCGGGTGATTCTGGGAAATGTAATTACAAAAAATGTCAGCCTGTAAGTCAACAGAATCAGTCTGATGCAATCTACTATACTGCAGAAAACAGTAAGTGAAAAAAAATTTTTGAAAATCGGAAGCAACCTCACACTTGGATGGGGGTCTTTTAGTGCTAACTGTTCCTGTTTAACTTTTGTTACAGCAAGGTTGTATAGTGGTCTGGACTACTCTATAGAGAATATGAAAAAAGACTTGCCTATTAGAAGGCAAAGAAGCTAGCTGTTCATCTATTTGTTCCTAGGTAGGGTGCACCAAGACCTGTTTGCAGGGCTCTGGCAATCCTATTAACAAGATGATGATGATGATGGTGGTGATGCTGTGACCACATGAGAATGAAAAAGAGTGAGGATGAGAGAGAGAGAGAGAGTGAATGTTTCCACGTTTCTTCTCTAACACCTCGTAACTATACATGCTATGGTAAAAGCAGGTCCAACAAAGATGCAGAAAAGGAAAAAACAACCTGTTTTGGGAATCCTTTCTTTGAATTAGGAGCATACATAGGAATGTAAAAATCTGAGATGGAAGTAGCTGAAGAAAAATACATTGAGATTATCATTCAACAGATATACTCTCTTGAGTCTCTTCATTGGGTCAGATTGATTTGTTTACTCTCATAGAAATACAGAAAAATATGGTAGATTGGTAATAGACAGAAAAAGACCTGAATAGTTTAGTATTTCTGTCCCAATAGTCCCTTCTTTGAAACACCCTAGCCTCCTTCCTCCCTCCCTCCCTTCCTTCTGATCTTATCTTCTTCTCCTCTCCTTCCACGTCCCATTTGATATCCCACATCTGGCACTTGGGTTAATATCCCAGTACTGACACTGTAGTGCAGCATGAGAGGGGTGCTGCACTTCTGAGGTGCCGTCTTTTGGATGAGACATTAAACTGAGGTCCCATCTGCCTGGATTGGTGGTAGTTCAGGTGAATGTTAAAGATCTCATGGCACTTATCGAAAACAGAAGAGGAATTTCCCTGGTGTCCTGGCCAAATTTCCCTCATTCACTAAAAATACCTCCAAACAGCTTCATCTGGTTCAAGGTCAGTTGGCATTCATCTGTATCCTCCTCCCTTGGGTTGTGCCTGAAAATAGGCAGGATTTGTCTAGTGCACTTACCCCGGTCAACAAAAACTAAATAAAAAATATAAAATAAAAAACTCTTTTATACGTGTCTCACTTCCTCTTTGCTATTGACTTTGCCTACATGGTCTTGTCAGGAAGTTTGTTTCACCACCCTTTCTGTGAAGTAATACTTCCTAATGTCTTTTTTGAAATCTTGCCCCTTCACCTTGGGCACATGCCCCCTGATGGAGGACCTGTTACTTATTTTGAATTGACTTGCCCTGTCTACTCTGTCGGACACTTTTATTGACTTGAAAACTGTGATCATACCCCCCCCTTCTTTCCTTCAGTGAATACATGTTGAGACTTTTCAGTCAAGTCATCATATGTCACACCCTGCTTGCCATAGGTCAACCTCATGGTTCTTTGTTGCTCTGCCTCCAATCTGTTTCCAATCTTCCTTGAGTGGGGGGCCCTTGAACTGGCCACAATATTTCAAATGCCAGTTATCTAGGCAGAGGCCATATTACTTCATTTCACAGGCTAGCAATCCCTCAGTCTTTGCACTCCAGCATTCTGATAGCCTTCCTGAGTATCCTTTTGCACTGTTTAACTTTCTTTAGGTTATTGCTAAAAAACACCCCCACCCCATGTCTCTCTCCTCCTTCATGCTCTCTACCAATGACCCATGAATATAGCACACTGTTCCAGGACATCTCCTTCCTATGTACACATTTTGGTGTTGAATTTCAACTTACAAATACTGGCCTATTTCTCTAGTCTTCTCACATACTGTCTCAAAATGTTAACTCCTACACTCTTGATCCCCTTGTAGTGCTTGGTATCATCTGAAAACAGACTTTCCTTGTCCTAGATACCCTTTTCTATGTAAGAGTTATACAGTTGCAGTCACAGACAGGGTCAGGTATGTCCTGTAATTTCTGTGGTATCTGTGGAGAAAGTCCCTGCCTGCCTGCAATATCACTGTGGGCCACCAGAGAGAATCCCTTTAGATATATCACAAAATATTTGGAAATTTCTGAACATATCTATAGCTGCAACTGTATATATTAACAGGAGTGGTCCTAAGACTGACCACACTACTATTGCTCTATCCTCAAAGGATTTACCATTTAGGACTACCCTCTGGGTTCTATTAGTCAGCCAGTTGTTTGACCCATCTGGTCATCAGCAGTCTTGGGTTTTGCACATAAAGTGGGAGGTACTTCCACTAAAGGTTGTGTCAAATTAATCAGTACAAAAATAAGGAATCAAATATTATATGGAGCAGAAGTCTGGGGATTGGAGATAAGAGGGGCACTTGAACCATTGTGAAACATTTATTACAAAACCCTCCTAGGTCTCCCTAAAGGGGCACCTACATCACTGGTACAGATGGAATTAGGGGGCGGGGCTGGGTCGGGGGCCCAAAACTTCAGAGGAAGAATGAGAGGGGTGCTTGTATCAGGGTAGAGAGATCCAGGAGATGCCCTGGGGTGAAATGGATTCCAGAATGTGGTTCTCCATGCCTGGTCTCCTTACCCATGGGTTCCAATGTTTTGGGACCGATAACTTGGGAGACACTGGAATCTCATCCAACTCGAGTGGTGTTATGCAATGCCAGGTCTATTAATAACAAGACGGCAGCAATTGCTGATCTTGTTGGGACAGCAGACCTGGCATGCATCATCAAGACTTGGTTGGATGATAATGCTGGCCCCATATTGAAGGCTGCTGTTCTGGCCAGGTTCTCGGTGACACACCGCTCGAGATCGGACCACAGGGGTGGGGGTGTAGCCATTTGTTTTAAGATGGAACTGGGCTTCATAGGTGTGCCAGTTGAGGAATCCAGATCATCTGAGTGTAACGTTGTTGTAGGTGTAGGCTGTAGGATCGTTCTCATCTACTGTCCACCCAGGGGTGAGAAACAGTTCCTACAGAAAGTAGAGGACTTCATAGTTGATATGGCATTTGATTTGCTCAGATTGATGGTCCTGGGTGACTTTAACATCTGGGTCAACGATGAACTCTTGCATTTCGGTCAGGACTTCCTCCAGCTGATGACATCACTGGGCTTTACACAGGTTGTTGCCTCTGCAACTCATAAGTTCAGTCACTCACTCGACCTGATTTTCCTCCTGGGGATTGAAATCTCCAAACTGGTGGTGAAACCAGTCAGATGGTCAGATCACCATACTTTAAGGTTTAGTTTCCAGGCCCCCCCCTTATAGGTTTGCCCCGTGGAGATGGTCAGATACCGCCCTTTATGGGATGTGAGCCCTGATGGCCTATTGGCAGTATTAGACCTATCGGGATTTCCAGGGGCAAGCAAGAGCCCAGAGAGCCTAGTTTAGGCCTATAATAAGGCAGTTACTGAGGCTCTGGACTCTATCGCTCTGGCCCGTGTTCGTCCTCTTTCTCTCCGCCCTCAGTCTCCATGGTTTGACGAGACCTTGAGGGAGTTGTGACAAGTAGGACGAAGGTTAGAGCATTGCTGGTAGAAATCCACCCTGGATGCTGACCATCTTAGATTGATGGAACATTATCAGATCTATCAATCAGCAATCACCCATAAGAAGGCAGAGTTACTGTCCGGGGAGATTGCTGCCACTCAGAATTGACCTGCTCAGCTCTTTCGAACTGTGGACAGGTTGTGCAACCCAACTTGTCTGCAGGTTCAAAGAGCCTTTTCTCAAATTGAGTGTGATGAGTTTGCTCGTTTCTTTGCGGATAAGGTGGCCAGCATCAGGGCTGAGATCCTGCCGGCTCACTCTATGGGAGCTGATGGTGGTCAGTGCCCAGTCACTCCTCCTCAGTTTGCCTGGAACTCTTTTGACTGGCTGAGAATTGTGGATATTGTGCAGATTGCCCAGAGTATGTGCCTAACGTGTTGTAGTTTGGACATGGCCCAACTCCCCTGATTATGGGGTGTTCTGGCATCATTGGCCCTATCCTCACGAAGATAGTTTGGTGTCCCCTAGAGTTGGGTGAGTTTCCAAGCTCCCTGAAGGAGGCAGTGGTGACACCACTCCTGAAGAAAGCTGCTCTAGACCCAAACTGCTTCGTTAACTACAGACTTATCTCAAACCTTCCCTTTGTAGGGAAGGTGATTGAGAAAGTTGGTGTGCTACAGCTGGAGAACCACCCCGATCCATGATTTCTACGAACCTCTCCAGTCCAATTTTTGTAAAAGGCATAGTACCAAGACCGCTCTGGTCCGGGTGCTCAATGATCTCCTGATGGCGAGGGATCAGAAGCACCATTACATCCTAGTACTTCTTTATCTCTCCTCAGTCTTTGACACCATGGAACATGGGGTGCTTCTCGGGCACCTGAGGGTCATCTGTGGCTTGTCTGGAACAGTCCTCAGATGGTTTCAATCCTTTCTCACTGGCAGCCCTCAGAGGTTGGTGTCAGGGATCTTTTCCTCTGGCCCATTCTGTCTGCCATGTGGGGTCCCTCAGGGGTCAGTGTTGTCCCCCATGTTGTTTGCAGTGTATATGTTGCTTCTCAGAGACATTGTTAGATGGTATGAGGTTTCACTGCTATGCTGATGATACCCAGTTTTACCTATCTTTTGCACCCGACCATGATAGTACATGCTCAGTCTTTAATAACTGCCTCACAGAAATCCAGGACTGGATGAAATCCAGCTGGTTGAACTTGAACTCTGGAAAGACTGAGGTGTTGGTGGTGGATCTGGGTCACTGGACAGAGGGGCTGGTGGCTGGACAACCTTCTGGACTCTGTCTAGGGGGTGTCCAGCTGCCTTCCTCTGAATGGGTGCGAAACTTGGGGGTGGGCTTTGACGATGGGTTGACACTGCCTTCACAGGTATCGACAGTCATCAAGTCCTCATTTTACTATCTCAGGAACATTGCCAGGATTAAGCATCTTTTTCCATTCGGCAGCCTTCCAACGCTGATCCATGCCTTTGTGACCTCGCGCCTAGACTACTGCAACTCCCTGTACTTAGGGATGCCAGGGGTTGATATCTGCCACTTGCAGCTAGTGCAGAACGCTGCAGCACGGTTGCTGATGGGGACTCCTCATTCGAATCACATCACACTGCATGAACTGCACTGGCTGCCGATTCAATGGCGGATCACCTTCAAGGGGGGGGATTCTGACATTTAAGGCCCTTCACGTACAGGGCCAAGGCTATCTGTAAGAGCTCCTGTTGCCTTACTGCCCCGGACGACCACTCCGCTCAGCTGACAGAGGTTGTTAGAGATTCCCAGGGTATGTCTTAAAACATCAAGGGCCTGTGCTTTTATGTATGCAGCTCTGACCCTGTGGAATTTTCTACCTTGTCAGATACGTGAGTGCATGACTGTGGAGAGTTCTAAGAGGGCCCTGAAGACCCATTTATGGCATCTTGCCTATGAAGATTAATTATATTTGGACTGTTATTTATTAATGTAACCTGCTGCGTGTGAATTCTATGCTTTTTATTAATTGCATTTTATCTGTTCTTAAAGCTGTACAGCGCCTTGGTTATAGAAAGGTGCTTTAAAAATAGTTATTATTAAAATAAAGTTATTATTAGGACAATTACCTGTCCATTGTAATATTGAGGAAAGACTTGTAAACTATTGCCTAAAATCATACCAGGTGGAGCAGAATAGATTACCTAGGATCTGCATAGAAGAAGCTATAACATATCTTTATCAACAGATGATATTCCCTAGCCTCCATATAGTGGAAAAAAAATAATCAGACCACAAGGCCTGTTGAACTGCATAGCAGAAACGCATATCAAACCATTACATGATACTCGGACGGAAATAAAGGAAAGATTAAGAGCAGCATGCATCCAAAAAGAAATGGGTTTAAGCAAAATCTATAAAATCAGCAAATGGATGGCAAACAACAAAAGGAAGTTTGGGTTTGAAAATTACTTAATATATCATTAAAGATCCCAGTAGGACGGAATTATTCACAAGGTATAGGTTTGAATACTACAAAAGTCAGAGATTAAAGACATACCATAAACAGCAGTCAAAGGTAACAAAACTGTAAATGCCAAAAAGGAGATGACATAACACACCCTTTAATTACATGCCCACTGTATAACATACTGAGGGACAAGCTCCTAGCAGAAATTTTGTCAACACCGGAATCAGAACCAAGGCAAATGGCAATCCATTTGCTTAAATCCAACTCCATACATGTGCTGGGAAAAAGTGATTTCCTTCTGCAAAATCATAGATATAAGAAAATTGCATATCATTGAATAAATTGCATAAATCACAAGAGACATGACATATCTCTCGACTTGGTCTTCCTTCTTGGGATTGATGCATCCGATATGGGGGTGGAACCAGTTATTTGGTCTGACCAGCACATCGTGAGGTTCAATTTTTGCACCCCCTTGAGAAGGCCAGTCCCTGTGGAGATGGTCAGGTATCGCCCATTACGGAATGTTACTCCACAAGGCCTGGTGGCGGTACTTGACCTATCATCCCTCGTGTTGGTGGGCAGTAGTCCAGATGTGCTCGTACGGGCCTATAATGAGGCCATTACGGTTGCCCTGGATTCTATTGCTCCTGTTCACGAGCGCCCTCTTTCCCGTCACCCCAGGGCCCCTTGGTTTGATGGGACTCTGAGGGAGATGCGGAGACAAGGGCGAAGGTTAGAGCGTTGCTGGCGCAAGTCCGCCCTTGATGCCGACCGTCTTAGATTGATTGAACATTATACTAGCTATCAATCTGCAATCACCCATAAGAAGGCAGAATTCCTGTCCAGGGAGATTGCAGTTGCTCAGAATCGACCAGCTCAGCTGTTCCGAACTGTAGACAGACTGTGCAACCCAGCCTGTCTGCAAGTTCGGAAAGCCTTTTCGCATATTGAGTGCGATGAGCTTGCTCGATACTTTGCAACTAAGGTGGCTGACATCGGGGTGGACTTGTGTACAACAACCTCGAAGGGTGATGTGGTGGGAGTGTGTGAGAGCACAGGACCTCGCTTCTCCTGGAGTTCCTTTTGTCGACCTGAGTTCGTGGATATTATGAGGATCATCCACAGTGTGCGCCCTACAAGCTGCGGCTTGGATCCTGGACCGACTACCCTAATTCTGGGTTGTGTAGACATCATAGGTCCAGTTCTGGCGCAAATTGTCTGGTGCTCCTTGGAGTCAGGTGAGTTTTCTAGCTCCCTGAAAGAGGCGGTGGTGACACCTCTCTTGAAGAAAGCTTCCTTGGACCCAGATTGTTTTTCCTGCTATAGACCCATCTCTAACCTTCCCTTTATTGGGAAGGTTATTGAAAAGGTCGTAGCTGCTCAATTGGATGACCATTTAACCATCCATAATATCTACGAATCCTTCCAGTCTGGTTTCCGTAAAAGACACAGTACCGAGACTGCGCTGGTTCGGGTGCTAAATGATCTTCTGAGGGAGAGAGATCAAAGGAGACATTCTATCCTGGTTCTCCTTGATCTCTGTTCAGCTTTTGACACTGGGGATCACATGGTGTTGCTAGCACGCCTGGGGCAAATTTGTGGAATGTCTGGAACCGTTCTTAAATGGTTCGAGTCATTCCTCACTGGGAGATCACAAAGAGTTGTGTTGGGGATTTTTTCCTCCGGCCCAGTCTCTTTGTTGTGTGGAGTGCCTCAGGGTTCTGTGCTGTCGCCCATGTTATTTACAGTGTACATGCTGCCCCTCGGAAACATTATAAGACGGTATGGGCTGAGGGTTCACTGCTATGCAGATGATACCCAGCTATACCTGTCTTTTGCACCCGACCAGGATGGAGCTCTCTCGGTATTTAATAACTGTCGGGGGGAGATCCAAGACTGGATGGATTCTAGTTGACTAAAGTTGAACTCGGAGATAACTGAGGTTTTGATCGTGGACCCGGGTGGTCAGATTGAAAGGTCGTGTGCTGGCGCGCCATCTGGAATTTTTCTCGGCGGTGTGTCGCTTCCGGCCTCTGAATGGGTGCGCAACCTTGAGGTGATTCTTGATGATAGGCTGACTTTTCAATCCCAAGTGTCAGCCGTCGTCAAGACTTCCTTTTACCATCTTAGGAATATTGCCCGGGTTAAGCACCTTGTTCCATCTGACTCTCTGCCAACATTGGTCCACTCTTTTGTGTCCTCGCGCCTCGACTACTGCAACGCCCTTTTCTTTGGGCTTTCTGGGGTTGAAATCCACCGCCTTCAGCTCATGCAGAACACGGCAGCCCGGGTTTTGACTGGGACAAGTAGGTCCTGTCACATTACCCCGGTGCTGCGCGAGCTGCACTGGCTCCCAATACGGTGGCGGATCACCTTTAAAGTCATTTTATTGACTTTCAAAGCCCTTCACGATCAGGGTCCATCCTATCTGAAAGACCTTCTGGTTCCTTACTGCCCTGGCCAATCACTCCGCTCAGCCAACATGGGGTTGTTAGAGATTCCAAGAGTGAGTTTGAAAGCTTCTGGTAGTAGAGCATTTTTTCATGCCGCACCCACTCTTTGGAATTCTCTACCATGCCGGTTATGGGAATGCTCCTCCATGGAGATTTTCAAGAAGGAACTGAAAACTTATCTTTGGAGAATGGCCTTCTCGGAAAGTTAAATGCACTGTTAAGTGTGTGAAATTTTATCGTAATTTATTATGCTTCTAGAACATATTTTATAATCTTTATGGTTTTGATGTTTGTGTTGTGTGTTGAAGCTTTTATTGATCTGTTCAGCGCCTTGATATAGTGAAAGGCGCTATATAAATAAAATTATTATTATTATTATTATTATATATAAGATAGTGGATGTTGTACATATGTATAAGGATTATTTATTAATGTGTTTTAAATTATACAAATGCTGCTGATGTTAATTTACTATATGTTGTACTCTTTTTTTTATGTTTTGTATATTTCATGATGATGAAACAATTATTAATTGTAATGGCACAACTTTTCAACCTATAAACAGATTGATTCATTGACCCATCTGGTTGTTTTTTCCCCTATCCCCCAGAGTGCTCACCTTCTTCACCAACCTCCTACAGTATGTGGCATTGAGTTGAAGGCTTTGCTAAAATCCAAGTAAAATCCAAGTATAGTAAGGGCAGGTACATCCACTGTCTGGCCCCTATCTGCCATTTTCAGCAATTTGTGTCACTACATTTAAAAAGTAAATTAAATTAGTTTAACACAACCAACCCTTAGTGAACACATGCTGTTTCCCATCCAGCAAGACCTTTTCCCCTAAGGACGTAACTTTCCCTTCTTTAATAATTTTCACCAGAAGTTTCTCCATTATTAATGTTAAGCTAACCAGCCTGTAGTTTCCTGAATTCTCCCTTTCGCCCCCTTTGCATAAGGGAACCACATTTGCCATCCTCCTGTCCTAAGGCCCTACACCTGTTACTATCAATTTTCCAAAGAGGACTACCAGTAACACTGATCGTACAGTTCTTGCTTCCTTCAACCCTCTAAAGTAAATTCTGTCTGGACTCAATGATTTATTGCTTTTTAGACCCTCTAGTTTCTGTAGTGCCCACTCCCTGTTAATCCTCCATGTCTGAAATCAGTTCCCTGTATCACCCTTGCATTTTCTCGTGTTGTCAGAGAGTGTCCAAGCCTCCTTGACCATGAACAAAAAAAAGTATTCATTTAATATACCTGGTTTCTCATTGTCCCTGTACTCACCCCATCCTTCTTATCTGTTCTCTCTTATACTTTGTCTTTTTCCTCTCACTAAAGAAGAATTTGTTGTTCTCCGTGACCTTTTCTGCTAGCCTCAATTCTGCCCTTTCCTGTGGCTCTCTGCTGAGCTTTTAACTTACACAGTACCCAGGTTCTCCTTTTATGTACCCCTCTCAGTTTGCCTCACTCTGTTCCATTTTCTAAGACCTAACTGCCCCCTTTTTGTCCCAGATATTCCACCTTTCTTTCCCATCTAACCATAAGGCTTTCCTATGCTTTTTTTGGAAATTTTTATGGTCTTGAAGCCATCTTGGGTGGCCTCTGTAATAGTCTCTTTTAATGCTGCCCACATCCCCTCCAGCCCCACAATCTTATGGAGGTCCATGAGTATTTCCTGCATTTTCTCCTCTATTTTCCTAGAATCCCCATTCCTGAAGTTCTGCGACCATGTGTCAGTGATCTCTTGTTGTGGCCCCCAGCATAATGCTGAATTCACAGTTTAAAGGACATTCTGTTCACTTGGGTTTGGGCCTGCATTCTTAATGGCCCAAGTAATGTCTTGATTGGACATCATCAGGTCCACACTCTTACTTTGATAGGGCAGCTTTTATCAACCTAAACTGAATGTACTGTATTAGATATACAGTACACTGTAAAAAAATAGGCATACTGGAAAATCATTACCGAATCTGAAACTGAACATAACTTTTTGCCATGAGAGAAGATGCATGATCACAACTATGTCTTGATGCCTGTATCAAGTCAGAGAAGTTTTGTTAGACTCAGATGTATTTAATGGGCCATTAAAAGAATATTTTTTTTTTACTTTGCTTCTGAGAATTATTAAGCACATCTAACTTTATGTCTGTTGCTCTTACTTATATGTTATAATGGCAAGCCTACTGTTTCCGAATAGGCTTCTGAGTGCCAAGAATTAGAGCAGAGTATAATTGGTGTGTAATATATTTCGTTATCACTTTACCCTGGCCTCCTGAACAGGATCTCATTTGGTTGGCTAAATGAACAGAAAGTAAGTAAAATTCAAACTAAAATGCCATTACTGATAGTTATAACTTTAGAAAATTTATAATGAAAATGTAAGTATATTTCAAATTAATCATGACTTCAAAGTAGTTCGGACTAGAGCCAGTTTTGTAATATCATGGATTTGCATGCAATCAGGAAAGAACTGAGTCATATTTGTTATTCTGCTGGTCTCAGTGGCCTGTCCAGGCTTCCAATAAAACTGTACCTCCCAGGCATAGGTACAGGGCCAGTTAATTGGGTATACCTGCACCAAGCCTTTCCTTATATAAAGGTTTGCTACTTTTTGCATTGGTATTAGCACAGTACCTCAGGAATTAAAAGCAGAGTGTCGCGTTTCCGTGATGAAATAGTGGTTACAGTTGGAATAAAGTTTATGAAGAACAGATCCTGTGAACAGTTCCCATTTTTTCTTTAAATTTATCAAACGACACTCTCTTATTTGTCAAGGTTCTTAGCTGCACAAGGCAAGACTACATGAGATTCTGATTACAGTGTAAACAGACAACAAAGATTGCTGTTCTGCTCCTGTGCTTTCAGCACACCTGTATTCATATGCCTCCTAAATAGACCTCCTGCTCATGTTGGGTAATTTCTGTTGTGCCAGAAAGAGCAACATTATTGAACAATAAGTAAAGGAATTAACTTGACACTTTAATGTCATGCTAAGTCACAAAGGTCCTTTTATCAACAGTCCATTTCAACATAAAACAGAGTTTAGGAGACGCACTTATTACTCGGGGAACATGGTGACTCTCTTCTTACAGTAATGGGGCCACTGGTTAAATTTATGAACTCCCATGAAGTCATTGTACATGCAAATAAATGGAAATATAAGGTCCATTAACATTCGAAAAGCATCCAGTTGGACAATTGTACAAGATCTGTAAATGTAGTGACACAGAAATAGTAGCATATCCAATCCTACTAAATGTTATAATGTAGTCAGGAGTCTAGTCCACAGTTATGATACATGTTCTTAGCAAAGCTGCAGTGAGTTGCGTGCAGTTTAGGAGTTGGAATGCCTGTCATTTAGAGTCAGGGGAGACAGAGCATGTACCTGCAGGATTTTGAGTGACAGAGCATGTGTGCAAGGGTGTGGGGTGACAGCATATGTGTGGGAGTGTGACAATGCATATGGGAGTGTGAGGGTGACAGTGTATGTGTGCAGGGGTCTGAAGTGATAGTGCATGTGTCTTAGTGGTAACATTGCATGTATGTGTGTGTGGGGGGTAGGAAAGCAACAAAGAATGTTTGAGCCCTGTAACTTCTGACTGGACATATTATATGTGTCCAGTTATTCTGCACCAGAATAACAGAGGGGGCCTACATTGTACATTTCTCCATTGATGCTCTGTGTTCAAGAGCATGCATGAAACATCATGTGAGGGGGAGGGACTACTCACTGAATTCATCAAATCCATTACAACAAGGGTGACTTCAAAAGTACCCTGACATTAGGATAAAGCCAGGGAAAAATGAGACTCTTGGGTACTGACAACCCTCCGAGGAACAAGACATAATAAGTTGGCTAAGTAGGGAGTGGGAGAAATGTATCAGAAAAAAAGACAGATATATAATTTTGCTAGAAGAGGTGGAATGGAGATCTTTGAAGACATCTCCTTCCATGGAGCCACATGTATTGAACTGTAAGCTCTCAGTTTCAGAACCACTTGGTAACTTTAGCTTAGCTGTGGCCTCTAATGATTGCATACATTGTTGGTGTCTATATAACATGGTTAGTTGCATACCTCCTTAGTGTTTTTTTTTTATCCTGTTAACTCTACATCAGATTGTTGAAATGTCTTTGTGACACCAAAATTTGTAGAATGTACTAGCGCAGGTCCTTATATAGACCCACAGTTTCCAGCTTGCTGATTGTTATTAGGTGTAGCCTCATAGACACTCCATCTGAAGTTTGGGTCATTTCTTTTTTTTACTCCAGGGAATTCTGCTATCTTTTGCCATTGATGTTCCCATCATCAGTTCTGCTCCTGCCACTCTCCCCTTCTAAGTGATACTAAGGTTGGTTGCAGGCACTGGCTGGAGTCCTTATATAAGCCTGCCACTTTGTGACCTCTGGTTTTGTCAGGATTTACCTCGTCAGTGCTCTTGCTGCAGTTTGGCCCTGTCTTCTGTTTTACTCCAGAGACTGCTGACATCTTTTCCAATTGACGTTATTGTCATCAACTCTTCTCTTGCATCTTCAGTTGTCTATCCAACACCATGTCTGGTTGCATGCTCTGGCTCAGCTACTTGTATGTGTCCCTATTTTTATGCTCACGGATCATTCTCCAGCTTTGTTTTGTCAAACCTTCTATTGCAGCTTTGGCAATTTTCTGTTTTACTCCAGGGACTGTTGCCAATTTTTGCCATCACATTGTTATAATCAGCTCCTCTTCTGCCTCTCCAACCATCTTTGTGACACCACAACCAGTTGCGGACTCTGACTCATGTCCTTTTAACAGCTCACAGCTTCCTACCTACTAGTCATTGGTGGGCCTAACCTTGCTGATGCTCCTGCTTTAGTTTGGGTGCGTTCCCTGCTTAACTCCAGAGTCAGCTATCTTCTTTCTTGCCACCAATAGTCTCATTCTGGGCTTCACTTCTGTCTTCATGTAGGCTCATGCTTTTCTGCTCACAGACCATCACTGGGCTCCACCTCATCATCGCTCCTGCTGTAGTTTTCAGACTATGACATCCAGGGACTCTTGCCATCTTTTTTGTCAATGTTTTTATCGCTGCATATATGGTGCACATATTGACACCATAGTTGAGTGCTGACTCTTGGTTGGGTCCTGTTACTGACTTGCTGTTTACTGTCATAGTGTCTGGTATTGTCTGCTATGCCTAGTTTATGATGCTGCTCTTGTTGGCTGTTTTCTTTCCTCTTGCCATTCTCATCATCAGTGGTAGGCTTCATCCTTACTAATTCTGTCATCCCAGTCTGGGGTCTGTGGCTGGACACACATCTGGTGTCTATCCCTGCTCTGACCATGATTCAGACTTCTGGATCAGCTTTTGGAAAACGATCTGTCCCTGCCTTTCTGATGCCTCCCTGTCTTCTGTAGAAATCACTTGGAATACTACCTTGGATGCTGCCACTATGCTTCATGGCCTGGTTCCCTGTGTTACTGCAGTATCTGTTATCTGCCTTGCCATCATTAGTCTCAACGTCCACTCTCACGCTAATGTTACTGTTGTACAATGCAGTGCTGTCTAGGCTTCTTGGACCTTTGATACTTTCACTTGTAGCCAGCCACATCATCAGCTGCTTTTTTCCATTCTATCAGTTGTGACTCTCTTTTGTTTACTGATTCCTGCTCAGGTACTTTCTCAGTTCCGGCCTGTCTACCACTGTCAGGCCTGTCTTGCTTCATCAATGCCATGTTTGCCACCCATAGTTGGCTGTCATATTCTTCTCCTTGTGGAGGTGTTTTGCACTCCATTCTCTGTGTGAAGTCAGAGCCACTGTCTCACTTGCCTTCATCAGTCTCATCGATGGGTCAGCCCTCATCATTGTTATCAGTACTGTGCACTGGACTTTTAGCCATTCTATACCTACTGTATTTGTTCATTCTGCCTACTGTATGTCACAGCTCAGGGATTTTTGTTTACTCCCTCCTCCTGATGATGGGCTCAGGATGTGGGTCTTGCTCATTCCTGACATGTGACATTTATTCACACTCCAATGTTTCCTGGATTCTCAAGGCTGAAGTGGTTACTCTTAACAAACCTTATTTTTGGTGCCCTGTGTCCTCTGGTGGAAACCCTGGCACCTTTGATTCCAGAAACTGGCTGCCTTTTTTGCCTCACCTTCACTGGAACCTTCAGCCTTACTGTTTCTTTGACTCAGAGGCTCCAGTCACATGTGGTAAACCTGTGGTAGCCCCAGTCTCTGAATCCCTGGTGGGCTGTATGCCTGATGGCCCTTAAAACATGCCTGTATTCTTGATGAACAAATGGCACCATTATGTTACTCCGGATTTGGGCGGTGCACCACACTGCACTCTAAAAGATGCCTTGTCATTGTTGGATGCTTCTGCTTATCCATTCAGGGCTCTGCTCTCTGAAACAGGCTCTTGACTGCACATTCTTGGCTTCATGTCATGGTTTGCTTTTGCTGCTACTTTTGCTCTTTCTAATCTTATGCTTTGTGAGCAGGGGCTTGGCTTTTCTCAGTAAGTGAATGTGTAACCTCAGTAAGTGAATGTATAACATTATCTTATGTGTCACCCCTGCCCATTCACCCTCTGTTGGACTTCAGGGCTCTCCTCCTGGTCACTTAGTGTGGGCCCAGGGGTTGCACTTAAGTAACAGAAACTGAACAATCAGTCATTTCCTGGTGATTAATGACTGGTTAGAGGAAGGGTTGCCTGAGGCACAGCCAGTCCCCACCAGACAGTCATTAATCTTCAAGAAATTACCAGTTATATTTTATAAATCTAATTGCAGTAATTATGGGAAAAATAAAATCTCTGAAGAAGCCCCAATAAGTGGGGTGAAACATAAGAGGGGAGTGCAGAGGCACTGCCTATCCTGTTGTGTATTGCTTCACTTTGCTGCACTTATATGGTGAATAAAAGCACTTAAGTTTACTACTTGAACATCGCTTGCAGCTGTTTAGTCCTCTGCAGGGGTGAGTGATATCTTTTCTCCAGAAACATGGAAAAAACACTTTTGCAAATTAAGTTTACCAATATGCATGCCACTCTGAGCTGTACCAGGCATTTCTAAGGGATTAGCATCCAGTACAGCAACTAACCAGAGTGTGCATTTATCTCATTAATAAGTAAGTCTACATGGCATCCCAGCCTTCAGGGTTCTGACCATTGCTACTGCACCTTTAACAATTTTGCATGGCTTTTCCTTGGTTGCTTACTGTCCAATTGTCACAGGTGGGATTTCTTCTGTGCCCTGGTCAAACATGGTACTTCCCAGCATTGCAAGGTACCTCACTGCTCCTTGCACTTCCTCTGCATCTGGCATCTGCTGTTGGTCCTATCTATGGTTCACCCTGCAAGAATTTCTGGTTTCTGTTCTGGGGTGCCTATCCTACTAGCATGCCTCTGTGTTATGGTTTCCCCAGTGGTTGGACACTCCCTATCTGGTGCCTACATGGACAGTTTCTTCCTAGATGGGCCCCATCGACATCACCCATTCTCTGTTTTCACTCTGGTGGGTTTGCTGCCACTCCAGACAATGCCAGCCTCATTGATTCTGGTGTCCCTGTCTGTTCTGGTTTGTTGTGGTTGCCCCTAACATGGCTCCTTCTGATCAGCTGATTGTCTCCCTTCCCTCTATTGGTTCAGCTCCAAGTACATCCACTCAGCTGTGGATTTCTTTCCCCACTGTGTCAGGTGCTCTATTGGCAGCTAGGCAGTAATCTTCCAGCATGCATTTTCCCTGCCACAGTAACATTTTCAATATCTGATGTGCTGCTCACTCCCTCAACACCTGTTACTGTCCAGTTTAGTGGGTCCCTCCTGTCCTTATCAAATTCTTGTCTCCCCTACTCTTATATGATGGTACATCTCCTGGCCTTTTCTCCCTTTCATGCCCCTATACTGAGCAATCTAGGGTACAGTTGATGGTATTGCACAACTTCATATCTCTCTATCCCTGTCTATTGTCTAGTTATAGTCTGGGACCTTGCCTTGGTTCTGGAGTCCCTTATTGAGACTCTTTTTAAACCCACTGCCATGTCTCATTTTTACTTATTAAAAGTGTTTTTATGGTGGCAACCCCCCTGGCTCTAGGGGATTTCAAAGCTGTGGTTGTTGCAGGAGTTATTGTTTCTATCTCCTTTCATTTCCATCCTTGGTTCCTTCACATGGTTTTGTCTGCTTTTCCCCTGACTCAGACAACTCACTTTTCTGTACTTTTTCCTAGCTCTTCCCCAGACTGCCTGCAGGCAAGGTTATCCTGGGTTCTCGGACAGTCCCTGAACCATTACGCTTCTATTGGTTCTCACACAGAACTGTAGGACATCCTCACTCCTTTTCATTGTGTTCACTTGTTAGAGGATAGGCACCCTGTTTTTTGTGGAAAGCCTGTCTTTCCAAGTGTTTGGCATCCTGAATTTCCTTATGTTACCAGATGCATAGAAACATGCTTTCCTTTCCTGTGCATGGACATGCCAGTAATGGTTTGGACACTTCTATGTATTGCTTCCATTCCTTTCTTGTGGCTGATGTATGCTCTGGTTCTTCATGGGACTGGATCAATACTTTTATTAAACAATGCTGTTTGGAGCTAGGATCCCATTGCTGGGCTGGCTTGGACCCTGCCAAGCTATATGGCCTACTGTCTTAGGGAGCTAAGTATCCTACCTAGCTGGCCTTCCTCCCACATTCCAGGACTAACTGTGTGGAAATTGTTCAGTATGGGTGTTAGGCTCAATGGAAGGAGGTGACCTCAAAGAAGATAGTTCAGTTGCTTACCAGTAATGGTAGATCTTCAAGAGCATCTACTACATAAAGTCACCAATCAACCTCCCCCCCAACTTATTACCATTAGTCTTTTCAGTCTTTTCAGGCAAAGTATTGTTGGAAACCAGTTGATTTCTACATGTTTGGTCTTCTCCTTTCTGTGCCCCTGGATAGGTTATCTTTATCCTCACCTCTTCTATCAAAATGGTCAGGATTTTTCTCTCCAATTGCCTGCCAGTATTGTACAATTCTGAGCTTGTATCCTGTTGGAAACTGAGAAGGCATTGGGCCACCAGAGTTGTACTGGCACTGATGATGCAGGTCATTTTGGGAAGACCCAGCTAAGCAAAAGATTCTGAGTGCTCCTGACACTGAAGACTTACCATTCAATATGTGTAGTTTTATGGAGGAGATTATCTTGAAGATCTACAGTATGTTACTAGTAAGTAACTGAACTTTCCTTTGTGTTCCTGCCCAACATAATAACTTGTTTAAAATAAAAATAAAAAGTTCTCCACGATGGCAGTCCTTAAGTGACAGAGAGGCAGATTAGAAAATTGAATAGGTAATATCAAAAGGGAGTTGAGTAAAAAAGGTACTGTAAATGAGAAACAGGTTTATTGGGGCCTATGCGTTATGCAACGCAGGGTATGCGTAAGAAAACCATACCCTGGCTGCGTAGCTCCACACCCACAGACAGGCATGCAGTGGCTGGTATGCACAAATGCACGCCACTGTGCAGTGTCTGTCTGCAGCCCCACCTCCCTGGGGCACTAGTGTAGTGGGGGGGTGGATCAGTGGACATAGCATCCAGTTGAATACCCATCTTGATCTAGCCAGTGGATCCCCTGCTGTGTGTGGAGTAGAGGAGTGTTGAACAGCATGGGACTGGGAATTCAGTTTTCTTGGGCTAGTGCCCAAATGGCTGTCCCCAGTTCCCTAAGCCTAACTGGAGGGCAGGGGCAGCATGGTGGGTGGGTGGGGCTTTGCTTTCTCACGGCTCTCAGGGCTATTCTTGAGGGAGGCACATAATGGATATAGCAGGGTCCTTGCTGCCATATCTGGCACCCCCCCTTGTCTGGCATGCCACCCCTTTGTGAATGGTGTTGCATTCAGGCACACCCCCAGACGCCCCCCAAACCAGCCTAATGCATAGCTGCATGAATGGGCAGGTGATCTAGCCAGGAAGAAACTCACATCCCTTCCTGGTGAAACTCTTAAATAAATTTCTTCTGTGTATAACGCCAGTAGTCTGGGGGATCCCCAACATACAGCTTGGCAAATTAGGAGTGCTTATGCACCATGGATCCCCAGTGCGGAGGCACAAATACCACCGACCTGCGTACTTGTCTGATTTGCACTTAAATACTGTTGTCACTGTCTCCAACTTGTCTCTTCAGAACACTATGGCTGTCAAGTTTTGTACACCACTGTATTGTTGTAACCTAATCCATTCTTGTTTCCTTTTCTTTTTTGTACCTGTTATCAACTTATCATTTTAACCCTATGTATGTAACCAAAATTTACACAAGTGTCACAATCCTTGTACATTGCAACTGTTCATCCATGTCACACTACTGTATGTATACTCTGCTCTCCTTCTGTAACCGCCCTCCCCCCCCCCAGGTCACACCATGAGACAAGCATCCTAGTTGCTCAATGTGCCTTTCCTGCTGAAACATTTCAATAAATAAAAATAAATAAAATAAAAAATAAAGCCCCTTTGTGCATAGGGTCCATTATCATCAAGATGCATTTGAGACCATACAGACATAAAGTTAATGGGGATACTGAGTTGCATTGCTAGCAGTTTAATGTAGGTGAAGAATCTGTATTTAGACAGCAGGAAAAATCTGCATCAGAATTTATGGTTTCTTTGGTGTTGGGTAGACTTTCAGCAGTTAGAAGTAAGGGGACATACCTTGTGCCCCAACCATCTTTCACAACACTATTGAAGGAGCAAAGGTTTTGGAAGGGGATCTCTCTACTTCATCTTCTCTCCTGCTGTCCACGCCCATGCTGCCTTACCTTACTGCCCCAGACGGTCTCCCCCAAAGGCATACAGAAATTTCTGGATGCTAGCCCCAATGGCAAAGGAGTCTTGCAGAGGAGGTTCAAAGACTGGACCAGTACTGAAGTAACATTAGGTCCTGACCTCAGAAAGGATTTTATTTAATATCACCAGTGGTGGTGGGTCCTGGCACTGGAGAGCCATGTTGGTTAACACCTGGTAGTATGTGTGAAAGGGGGTGGGGCACTGGAGAGAAAGTACAATTGAGAATATTCAGTTATTTGGTGTGTGTGAAGCAGGGGGAACACTAGAGACAAAGGACAGCATCAGTAAATTCCAAGACTGAGATGTGTGTGTGTGTGGGGGTGGGGGGTGTTGGAGAGAGAAATTGCTGCTGAGTGTCTTGTAGTCAGAGCCTGTGAGGGCTGTTTGTTCTTGGGCCATGCTGTTGCTCATATGGTCAGTTAGTCACAGCTGGGCACAAAGCACTGCCTTAGTTTGGGGTCCAGTGCCATTTACAAGGGTTAACCAAGGGCAGGTAGAAACATAAAGGGCAAATGGGTGAATCTGGAGATGCCATGAATATGATCCTAGGTTTGGGATGTAAAATTAGGTTGATTGTCCCTGTAAACCATATTGAACTCCATGCCCAGTTTCACACTGCCTCTTCACTCATGGGGACAGTTACCGTGGCCCCAATACACAGAAAATATATTAGCGTGATATAAAATAATTTCTGGATAGAGGAGTGCTTGCAGAGCATAACATTAAACTAGAAGCTGTCAATGAGTTGCTTAGTCTGAACAGCGACATGTCTCTTTTGTGAACACTTCCAGTGTGTTCTGGCAGCTACTGTGATACTAAAGCACTGAGTGTGTGTTCACTCTGTGAGCAGGTGTACAAACAAATCACTCAAAGGAATGTGCTTGTAACAGACAAATGTGTGAGTACAAAGGGATACAATGAATGCTGCTCTTAGTATATGAGCATGTTGGCATCCTCAGTAGATGAAATAGGAGAAAGCAATCATATTCAAAACCAGGACATAAAGAAATAAGAAAATACAGTAGTATAAACAGTAATACAAGTGATGAGAAATGAAAATAAGGGTATGGAGCAATCTACAACTGGCTAGCAAATTTGGAAGGCATCAGAAAGCTATGTAAAATATTGTGTGGAAGAAGTCTGACAGTGTTTGTAATGGGGTGTATTATTCCAACACTTGTTATCTCACTAAACCCCAACAAGAAGTTGCCCTGGCACAGATAATAAGGCCAATATTCAGGAGTTGGTTTCTTAAAAAGAAAGTACAGGGCCTTACTGGATGCTGGATGTCCTCACAAACTGCTGCTACAGTAGTTAGGGCAGCTGCAACCCACCTGTGCAGCCCAACCTATTTAATCACTGCAGCTACTACAGAGGGAAAAGCTGATTCTGCAGAGGAAGAGCTACTGTGGGAATGTGGAAACTGCAGTTTAGTAAGGCTGGAAAAGAAGAGAAAATGTGCGATGGAGAGCTACAGTAAATCCCAGGCAGGGAAAATAGATTTAAAACCAGTTGTATATTGTATTTAGTTTTTGTTTTCTTATGTTTTTTAAGAAAAATCCCTTTTTATTTCCTGAATAAAATCAGTTTTGCTTGGAACTCTAAAATGAGTCTAACAATCCATCTGTGACTGTTCCCAGTCAAACTAGACCTCATCATCTATGGTTCCGCTTCCACCTCCACCCTCAGGCGCGTATCTATGGCTTTGAACAAAGCTTGCCGACTCATTACTGGATCCCATCGTCTCACCTATATGTGTGACCTATATGGCCAAACTGGTTGGCTTCAACTCTTGAGTCACATCAAGCACCTAACATGCATAATGGCTAAAAAACATTTATGGGCTTTGCCCCCCCCCCTCAGAGTTCAAGCTCTGCTACAACCTGCACAGAATCCCCGCCTCACCAGGTGCTCTGAATCTCAATTTCTGCATATTCCAAGATGCCGGACCTCACAGGGACAAAGATCCTTTGCCTACAGAGCTCCCAGCTGGCTAAATGGTCTCAGCAGGGACATCTCCTCCCTACCTAAGCTAGACCTGTTCAAATCTAACCTCTGTCTATTCCTCTCTGCCTCTAGCACATGCGACTGTCTTCTCTAACCTGCTGTTTCCTTTTTGGCAGTTGTCCCTTCTCATCCACCCCCCCTAATCTTCCCTCTACCTTTCCCCCCTCCTCCCCCTCTTACTTGCACTTTCCACTTGCACTTCTGGTGTGTTTTGACAATTGCCTCTGGCAGCATCTTCTTCTCATGTCTCACTAAGTTCTCATTATCAATGTTATCCCTGTCCTATGCATGTTCCTAGTACCACCTGATCTGCATGTACTCATGTGATAATAAACAACTGTAATCTATTATCATGTAATAATTAATGCCCTGCTTGTTTGTTCTCATCCTGATGTGAAACCTTTGTAAAAGAGCCTTGGCTCAAAGGTAATTGTAATCCCAGACTCTAATAAATAAAAATAAATAAAAAATAAATAAACTAAGCTCTGGCTTGACCTGTACTACTAATGTGTCCCTTTAAAATATGTGATGAGACACAAAAAACTCTGACAGTGTCCCTTTAAGTTGAAACCAGATGTGTTGGCCGTTAGCTAGGGAGGTGGGGTAAGACTGTTGGATCTTCTATGAGGACATCTCCCTCCATTGAGCCACACCATGAAACTGTAACCACCTGGGAAACCTTTGCTAGCTGTTGCCATCCACATCAATGTGCATCATCGCCACCAATATACCATGGACTGCCTCATCACACTTCAGTTCTTTCTTCACCATCAACCACTGAAAGAGGAAAACCATCATATTTCACCATAGATCACTGGAGCTTCATTTACCTTGTTTTAAGTTGCTAAACTATCATATTGTTGAAAGAAAAGGGACCTCTGTTTCATTTCTGTTGCTGCAGTAAAGTTAATATACAAAGATGACGTACATGCAATGTGAATTCATTGCTTATGCCAAGAACATGCCATCAAGGCCTGCTCAGTTTACCAAGGCTTTAACCAGACCATGAAGAGCCATCATCAGAAAGCTTTAGAAACTTATCTAAAGGTACAAGCAATGGAAGATGAGCAGCATTCATTGCAGGAAGCAACGCTGGCTTCCCCTGCTCCTTCAGCTCCTGGTCTTCGGTGTCAATATAGGTAGGGAAAATACAGGCAGACCAGGTGGGCCAAGTGGTCCTTATCTGCCAACAGCTTTTATGTTTCTATGTTTTGGGTTTACCATTGACCACTGCTCCCCATGTTCCATGACACCAACATCTAAACCATCAGTAAAACTGAAAGAAAATTGAAGGATAAGTTCAAATTGATGCAGAAACACCATCACACAGTGAATCAGCATAATGATTCCAAAACTGAGACATCACCTTTCTGTTCTAGGTCGCCACTTAAGGAAAAAGACAGAGGTAAGTCTACTAAAAGGGCCCAGGCTAAGACCTTGGGTTCTGCTGCCCCCCAGCCATCTCTCTGATATACCAAGGTTGGTGTCTAGCACTGGCTCTATTTCTCTTACTGGGGATTCATAGCCAGTACCACAATTGTGCACTGTCCCATCGATGGTTCTGTTGTCATCAACCCCTGTGGGGGTTACTGACATGCAGCTGCTATTGCAGACAATGTCTGCTGTATTTTAACTGCTCCTGCTACAGGCCCCATCATCAACACTAACCCTGTCACTGCTGCCTGGTGGCCTGTCAACTCCATTATTGACAATGCCTGTAGTTCCCAGTCTGTTGACACATATGGGCCTCGGGCCTCCTCTGCCAATGCCTTTGACATCATTGCTGGCTCCCTCTAGGGAACCCACACCTCCTGTTGACCCACTGCCAGATCTCACCAACAAGAAGGAAAAACCATATTACAATCCAGACATCATGGAGGAAGAATACGATAAAGAGGAGAAGGAGCTGCACCCTCCTGATGTGGTGGGCTCCAGCTCTACTTTGTCCTTTTACAGTGAGAACAGTGTTCAATACATTCCTCATTCTCCCTCTGAAGATGCTTACTTTCAGGATTTCCTCTAGCAACTGCTGTCCACATTAGGATTTAGTGCTGAGGAGAAGGATTCCTCCAAGAAACACTTAATTGAGGTCCTGGGAGTCTCTTTCTTGCCCTCTGTCATATTCCTCTGATACCTTCTACTTTGAAGGATGCCACGATGGCTGCTTGGCACAGACCCAGTGCCCTGCCTGCTGCATCTAGAAAGGTGGATGAACAATAGTCTGCCCCTTCTGCCAAACCTTACTATGCTTGTCAGCCTGAGACAGACTCAGTAGCAATTATGGCTACTTCATTTCCAAAGCTCCCTGTCACAGAAGCTCTCTCCCACCAGACAAAGAATCCAGAAAGTTGGATGTGGTGAGCAAAAGGACCTATGCTTCAGTGTTCTTTGGCCTCAGAATTGCCAGCTATCAGGCTTACATGATTATCAAACTAGCCTGTGGAAATCAATGGCTGCCATGGCTGACAAGCTGTCTGATGGACCATCCAAAACTGAGGTCCACCAGACTGTAGTCAATGGCCTGGAGGCAGGTAAGCACCTGTTATAGTCAGCTTATGATAGCTCTGATGTTCTCACTCATGCTGCAACCTCTGGCATTTGCCTTCTCGGAAACTCATGGCTACATGTTGTTGGCTTTGCAGATGATGTACAGCACTAAGTACTTAATGTTCTTTAAGCGGTAAGTAGCTTTTTGGTGCTGATGTGAAATCTGCTCTGTGGGAACTGCAGACCCCAAAAATGACTCTCTGTTCCCTGCACACTTTGAAGCCAAAGCCTCGGGATCATGGCAGGGGTTCCTTTCATAGGCCCTATGCCCACCCTGCTAGAGGCTACTCCAGAGGTCCTGATTGTAGGTCCCAGCAGGCCTCTGACACCCCTCAAGCCATTTTGCCTCCTGCTGCCCATACCAGGGTCACCAAAGGTGTGGATGTTGGTGACGTATCAGCTGCCCTGCAGCTTTCTGACTCCCTACCACCTCTCCCTGCAGACCAGGAGATCCTTGTGGGAAGCTGCATCTCCATCTTCCTTCCTTCTGAAGTGGATGGAGATTACAACAGATAGATTGGTATGGGAAGTGGTTCAGTGAGGATATGCTCTAGAACTCATCCCTGTCCCTTCAGTACACCCTCTCTTACTGAACAGATAGCTTTCAGGATATCTCACCCTCTTGCTGGAAGAGTTTCAAACCCTCCTCCACATATGGGTTATAGAAACAGTCCTAATTGCAGGACTGCATCAGGGATACCATTCCCCATGCTTCCTAGTACCAAAGTGGACAGGGGATTTACACCTCATCCTAACTGTATGTTTTCTGTGATCCTTATGAAGTCCACTCCTTCCACAATGGAGTACCATAGAAAATCATGTACTGTACCATATGCTACTGTGTGACTTACTGGCACCGTCACAGAATGGACTAAAGAGTACTGTACAGTATGTTAAATAGTTTCATTTTGGACAGCCTTTTGGTGAGAGGTGTGCATGTCCTTGATGCCATAATGGGTATTATCCCTTTTTTTTTTAAATGCGGGCTTACGATGTTAATCTGCTATATTTTGTTTCAGTTGTTGAAGTGAAATATTGGTGTTCATTAAATTACATGCTGCATTTCCACCCACCAGTGGCAGGCCTTCTGTTTGATCCAGAGACATAATGATTGGATCATTTACTGTAAGATATTGCATCACAGATCTGTGGCTGTGTATCTCCCATCATGTGTGTTAGGTATAAGGTGGAGTTATATAGCTTAACATGTATCACTGTACCTTGGGTGGATGAGGAGTCCCTGCTGCAGAATATACAGATTAATACTGATACTGGAAGTTTGTTGACTAATAATTACTGTATATTGTGACTTTGAATGTATATCTTTGCTATAGGCAATAGAGGAGTACAAGGAGCACTAGAGGAGCTACAGTAGCTCCCCCTTATTAACTGGAATCAAAGGCAATGTTCACATTTTTATTACCACTCGTTTTAAAGTTCATTTTAGAAGATCTGCTACTTGCATGTGCATTTAACATGGAAATGGTGGCAAACTGAGTAACATCACTGTGGCTGGAGTCTGCTGTGGCTTTAACTTATTGTACAGTGTCTTCCTTTTCTACTCATTTTTATACGAACATATGAAATTTGCCAGCAGATAAAGGCCTAGAGGTCTATCAAGTCTGATCGAATGTGCAGCTAGCACCCCTTATTCTGCAGCTGCCCCTGCCTTCCACCCTTCCGCTTCATTAACCTTCCCCCTAGTCCTGTCCCATCCTTGTTTGAAGCAGTCCACTGTTCTACTGCATACCACTTCAACAGGTAACGCATTCCACCCAGCCATCACCCTCTCTGTAAAAAAAAGTGTCTCCTCATCTCCCTCCTGAACCTTCCTCGCTCCAGTCTCATATCATGGCCCCTGGTGGCCCTCCCCTCCCTTACTTTGAACAGCCCCTCTGTACCAGTCTTGTTTATTCCTTTCACGTATTTAAAGGTTTCAATCATGTCACCCCTGTCTCTCCTGTCCTCCAGTGAGTACATGTTCAACTACTTTCAACCTCCTCTCGTATGATAAGTCCCCCAGCCCCTTGATCATCTTTGTCGCTCTGCGCTGCACCCCCTCCAGTAACTTAATGTCCCTCTTCAGCTACGGATGCCAGTACTGCATGCAGTACTCCAGGTGTGGTCTAACTAATGACCTATACAGTGGCAGAATCACCTCCTCCCTCCTCGAGGATATACCCCCCTTGCAATACAACCCAGCATTTTGTTGGCCTTTGCAGCTGCCTTCCTACATTGTGCCGAGTTGTTCATTGACCCTGTAATGAGCACACCCAGATCCTTCTCCTCCTCTGTCTGGGCTAGCTGCACTCCCCCTAGCTGGTAACTCCTCCTTGGGTTCTTCATCCCAAAATGCAGCACCTTGCACTTTTTGGCATTAAAGCCCAGTTGCCAGGTGTCTGACCAGGTTTCAAGCTTTGCCAGATCATCCTGCAACCCCTGCCATCCCCCTAGGTCATCCACCACCGCGCCTATCTTGGTATCATCAGCAAACAGACTGATCTTGCTCTTGATGTCCCATGATATGTCTGCAATGAATATCCCAAACAACACTGGTCCCAACACCGAGCCCTGTGGAACACCGCTCGTCACTGCCCTTGGGTGTGAGAGCTCCCCACCCACCACCACCCTCTGTTGCCTTCCCTGCAGCCAGTTTCCTACCCATCTCACCAGCTTTGCACCCACCCCTGTGCCTACTAACTTCCTTCCCAGCCTTCCATGTGGCACTGAGTCGAATGCCTTACTGAAGTCCAGATACAGGACATCCACTGCATGGCCCCTGTCCAGTTGCCTAGTTACCCAGTCATAGAACTTGACCAGGTTGGTTTGGCAGGATCTGCCACATATGAAGCCATGCTGTCTGCTGTCCTGTAGTCCTTTGGCCTCTAGGAGGGCCACCAGCCTCTCCTTCAGGATAGTCTCCATTAGCTTACCCACGATGGATGTGAGGCTCACTGGTGTGTATTTGTATGTTGCTTGCACGCATGTGCAAGAAACATAGTGCCATCATTCAAGTTTTTGGAGGTGTGGCAGCCCTCTTCCAATTCAGTCAGTGTGTTTGCAGGCGCAGCCGCAGTTCTCCAATCAATGCTGCAGCTATCTATGACAGCAGTTGGAAATGCAGTGCCATACAGTTGAAAGGGAGAGCTACGCTTCAGTGAGCAGCGATAAGATCACGTGCTCATGCGCACTCCCCCCACACACACAAGCACACATACTGCGTGCTCGTGCTTCCCCCCACGCACACTCACTGTATAGCCGACAGGGGTGCCCAATCCCCCATCGGTTGTGCTGCGCTCCCCCAACAGAGTTCCAGAAGGCCGCTACACACTCTCGGATCTCAGCAGGCTGAGTCATTCCAGTCCCACTGTGCCACAGGATTGAAAACCAATCATTGTTGTGGATTCCTGTATAAGTCCTACTGCCCGCTACCCAAAAAAAAAAATCTAACGACCAGCTCTGATGGTCACTTTTTTTTCTTTTCATCCATTGTCCACTATCCTCAGTGAGAGAGACACACCACAGTAGCGCAGTACTGTTTGCTTCTATTCGTATACACTGAAACTCTCGCAGTCAAATCTTTCAACCAGGAGGAATCAAACCTGAACTCACCTGCTGGTTTTGCTGGGAGCCAAAGAGAAAGCAAAGTTGGATGTATAGGAGCTGTTGCTGTGTCTTGAAGTCCGGTGCCAGCTTATATAGCCTTCAGACACCACTCTGCTTACAGGAATTCAGGTGACACATCAGCGATCGGATACTCAAGGAGATGGGATCAGTGTCAAAACTTGCTAAGCTAGTCAAGATGATATTTATATCCCATAGGGATGTATGTTTGCTACTTTCAACAATACGACCACCAGCTGAAGGCCCATACAAAGTAAAAAGTGGCTGCAACCCCTACACAACGAGGCAAGCACCCAAGTTTAGTAAAGTGGGTTATATACAGTAGTTATCGTTCAGCATTTGTCAGAGGCAGTGCTACTGTAGGGAAGATGTAATTATTGGTATGTCTGTCATTATTCAGAACAGATCAATGAAACCTCTACAACTCTCTTGACTTTGCAGAAGCAGGTGGGCAGGCAGCAACATACTGAGAACTATAGATGGATGTTATCAGAATAGATCAATTAAACATCTGCGTTGCTCTCTGAAGTTTGCAGAAGCAGGTGGGCAGGCAGCGAAATATTAAGAAATAGAGATGCATTATCAAAAGAGATCAGTTACAACTGTGCAACTCTCATAAGTTTGTTGGTGGGCACAAAGCAAAATATTGAGACTGGTATGTGGAGGGGACGTCTGATTTTTTATCTCTTTTAGACTTTGTTTATTTAATGATGTAAACACATTTGCTCTCCTCTATATGCTCCATTTTGCTGCCCAACCCCCAAACAGCCTTCCAGCTGCCATGCTGGGAGCCCACCCCAGCATGGCAGAAGTCCAGCGTCGTCCAAGTAAAAAAAAAAGAACACCTGAAAGAAAAAACCTTCCCTCGCAGACTGTCCTGACCCGTCTCCCCCCCACACGCACCCACCCTCTGTGCATCTACCTCCCCACACCCTCACCTCACCCCATACTTACCTCCGGAGTCCGGCACGATGATCTTCGGTGGACCGGGAACACGTCTGCACTCTTCAAAGCTGACCGCGAACTGAGGAAATGCTGGTAAGCTGTATAATAGAATAAATAGGGTTTTTTCAACTTTACTGCATATCTCAGGCATTTTGGGGAATTTTTTCACCAAATTTTCAACATGGGGTTTTTGGGACCCCACCTCATGTATTCTGTTACTGTCATGCCGTTAATCATCCCTGAAAGGTGATTTCATGGTCACTGCGCAGAACCACCTTTTGGGACCGATTTATGAAATGACAGTGTCACAGTTCATGAGGTAGGCCCCCAAAATCCTATGTTGAAGAATTTAGTGAAAATTCTCAGAAATGACTGTTTTATCTTGCTGTCACGTTGTGCTGTTCTCATGCCGATCATAAGTTCTCGAATTTTCAATCGTTCACTCCAGATTTTCAACATTGCCATTTTACCACACCTGCTTATGAGCAGTACAGCTGTCATTTCTCACATCTTGCCCAAAATGTGTTTCCGTGCATGTAGCGCACAATGGCGCAGTTGGTGTGTGAAAAATTTGGTGAAAAAATTCTTAAAAATGACTGTTTTACAAGTGTGCATTGCGCAGTTCCTACGCACGCTCGTAATTTCGCAAATTTTTAATATTTGCACTCCAGATTTTCAACATTGCCATTTTACCACACCTCCTTATGAGCAGTACAGCTGTCATTTTTCACATGTCACCCAAAATGTGTCTCCATGCATGTAGCGCACAATGGCGCAGTCGGTGTGCGCAATCAATGTTTGGGACAGATTAAGAAAATCACAGTGACACTGTTCATGAGCAGAGGTCTTAAAATGGCTATGTTGAAAAATTTGGTGAAAAAATTCACTTCAGCCATTCTGCAATGTTACTAATGAAGACATTGAACAGGACTGGCCCCAGGACCGATCCCTGCAGCATCCCACTGGTCACCCCATCTCCCTATACTGCACCCCATTTACCACCACTCTCTACCTCCTGTCTGTTAGCCAGTTTCTAACCCAGTTTACCACCCTTTCCCCCATGCCCAGCCTATCCAGCTAGTTTATCAGCCTCCTATGTGGGATGGTGTCAAAGGCTTTGCTGAAATCAAGGTAAACGTTGTCCACTGCCCCACCCTGATTCACTTCCTTTGTCACCCAGTCAAAGAAATAAGCCAGATTTGTCTGACATGATGTCCCCACTGTGAATCCATGTTGTCTATGGTCCTTTGCTCCAATGGCTTCTAGATGCCCCACTATCTTTTCTTTAAGCAATGTCTCCATGATTTTCACCACTACTGAGGTGAGGCTGAATGGCCTATTGTTCCCCGCCTCCTCCCTGCTGCCAGACTTGTGTAGAGGGACCACATGTGCCTTCCTCCAATTCACTCATGTTGAATGGCTCAGTGAACATGGCTCCCAGAGGTATTACTATCTCCCTTTGCAGTTCTTTTAATATCCTTGGGTGTATGCCATCTGGTTCCATCGCTTTGTCCACCTTCAATTTAGTGAGCTCCTGCAGGACTCTTTTGCCTTTGAATGGACTATTGTCCACCTCTTCACCCCCTTGGCAACTGCTGTACTGCTGTGGCCCTTGGCCCTACCACTCTTCTGTGAATACTGAATGGAAAGACACAGTGCATGTCTTGGGAGGAAGGCACGGAACTATCACTTCCAAATACCTAAACAGCATTTACAAGCAAGCAACATTCGGCATTGACAAATGCTTATTACCTTAGTGTTGCCAGCTGGCTAGGCGATGGCAACTTCATGGTTTGAGTGACTTCTTGAATCTTTACTTGGTATACCAGAATGAGTCAAAAGTTACGGTGAATTTCCCTAGTTTGCTGCCTGAAACTTGCAAAGTGGCAAGCTGTCTGCTGCTGGACAGTAGGCACTTCCTGGACCACTACCTTGATGACCAGGTGAATCAGTAAATCATGATTTATGATTTCTGAAGGTCAATCATGATTGATTATTTTCCAGTATTAAATACTGCCATATAATCATGATGTCACTTTCATGATACAAGTTTGTAAGCCACATGGGGAATATTAAGCAAAATTGTTATCTGTGATAACTATAAAAGTATGAATGTACCAAAATATCTGAAAAAAAATATTTAATGAACTGTGTAAGGTTCATTTTTGAACCCTTTTAATAAAAATAAATGTTAAATTGAGTTTAACGTTGACATTTGCAAAACTAATTGTTACAGGTACATTGGCCCTTTAAGGCCTACACTTCTTATGGATCACTGACAAGTCCCAAGTCCCTGCTGACCTCCCTTTGCTGGGAGAAGCAGACATATGTTGTGTAAAGGTGCATGCAGGTAAATACGGCATGTGAAGGTAGTGAGTATTGAACTGAACAAGCATGAAGTGTTAAGCAATGTTTACTTTTCTCCATTTTATGGACTGTCAAAATCCAGGGGAGTGGCCAGGGCTGCATTTCAATAAAGACTAATACAAGCACCTGTAAATCGTGTAGGGCTTGAAAGGTGTGCAGGTCTTTGCTAAACAGCTACCACTAAAAGAATTAGTTGACCTAATTAAGATTAAAAGGTTGAAGACATAGGGCCGGATATTCAAACTGCGTCGAAAAAGTGCGCAACAGCAGGAGCAAGCACAAGTCAATTGCGCATAGGCGCAACAGACATGATATTCAAACATGGAGCAAAACAAATTGCGCAAGCAGCCAACGTCTGAATATCGCACAAACTGTGCCATAGCGCAACCAGGAAGGGGAAGCTGAGCAGAAAGGTTGCGCCATAGCGCAACAAGACTAGCCCAGCTGAGCAGTCCAGAGGTGCCATAGCGCAAGCAGAGCCCCCCACCCCAGCAGAGCAATGGAACTGCACAACCAGGGAGGCAGGCTGGGGCCCACCACCAGCCATGCCACACATGGGCACAGGAACACACTGCAGAACCAACAAGACACCCGCACACCCCAAGCACAGCATCACTGGGAGGATGGATGATCCACACGGCCCATGGGGACAAGCCAACAAAGCACAGCAGGGCCATGGCGCCCAGCACAACCACTGTCAGGCTGAGACTGCCACATGCAGGGGGTCGACAACCACAGTGCACAGCAGCCCCCCCTTCTGCACAGCACACCCTGCACTGTGACCCCAAGACACCACCCATGTGCAGTGACTGTCACTGCAGTAAACACCATGCATCCCCCCCGGCACACGTCAACCTCGTGTAGCATAGAACCATACAAGCCAGACCCACCCTGGGCACCCAGCAGTGGGTGGCAGCAGATGGCAAGACCGACTGAAAGTCACTCCCACACCGGAGACACCTCCCCATGCACACACACACACGCACACACACACACATACCCAGGACCATACCACCCCAGATGGTATGCACACCACTGCAACTGAGCAACCATAGCCAGCTGCAAATCAGAGACCACCACAGTATTCATAACAAAATATATATATATTGGAAAACAGAAATTACAACACAAGATCAAGAACACAACTATACAGATATATGTACAAGACAAGGGGGTAGGGGTACAAGGTAGGGGTGGGTAAGAGGTAGGAACAACTGGGAGAGGAAGGCAGGGTGGGAGGGATGGGTAAGTGGGAAGGGAAGCACATTTAGCGCCTTGCAGGCTGGTCTGCTGCTGCCTGGTGCTGTCCCTGTCGCCTCCGCCATCGCCTGACCCCATGGCACTGAATGTCCCAGAGGATGTCATGCGTCACGATGGATACCCTGGTCAGCCGCTGGAGGGCAGGGTCCATCCTGCATAGGATGCTGAGGCCTAGGAAAAGGGAACACAGTCAATGGCTGTGACTGTCCACAACCCTGAACACCACCCATCCTGCAAGGCATATAGCCCAGTGCCCCGCAACTGTGATGGTATGCACCCACCCACAGTGACCATGCACAATGACACGCCCAACCAGGCAGCACCAGCTATGTGCACCACTGCACACACACACTGCCCATGTCCATCACAGCACAAACAAGGCTGTCAAGTGACGTGGCAATGTGGTGGGATGCCAGTTCCACAGCCATGTGCCCAGTGCATGCATGGACCACCAGTGACGCACACACAGACGTGCAGTGACACTGGACAGTGATGACTGTCGCCTGTGTCATGCATGGTTGTGTTGTCCATGGCTGGTGGTCATGCCCACCCCCCCTCCAGCATGCAATAGCATCCATGATGTAATGATACTCACACTCATCAAGCAGCTGTGGCTGCTGCTGCTGCTGCTGCCGCTGTGGCCCACCCCTCACGTCTCCTCCGTCCGCCACCTGGGCCCTGCCATGGCCCTCCTCAGCCTGTGTCTGCATCCTCTCCGCCAGGCCTGTGGGTGACAAATGTTGAGAAAAACATCAGTGTGACCCCAAAGCAGACTGCCCCCTGCCCCAGTGAGTGTGCCTGCCCACACAGCCAGACCCATGCATCTCACACCTGCACACACTGACACAGCCAACCATGGCAGAGCCATCCCCATGCACCGCCACCAAAACACAGTCACACCCCTACGGAGAATACAAGTGCATAGATGGTACACCCACCTGGCCTAGGCTCAACGCCCATCATGGCACGTGACCTGAGGCGTCGCAGCACGTCTGGCTCCCTCCTGCGGAGGTCACTAATCCTGTGCCTGCACTGCTCCACAGACTGGCACTGCCCTGTGACCCTCGCCAGGTCAGTGGCCACCTGCAGCCACACCTGGGTGCGGGCCATGGTGAGGGGCTCATCCCCGTACAGTGCCTCAAAGTGGGGCTCAACCAGGGCCACCAGGTTGGCCACCTCCACCTGACTCCATTGGGGAGCTCTCCTGCATGCCATAATTGAGGTCGTACAGCAGGCAATATGGCGCCCCGCAGTGCGGCAACCCCACGTGGAAATGTTGCACAATAGGCCACCATAGGTTCCAATGCGCTGTTGCGTATGGCGCCGTCCGATTCACATAGCGCTGTCACCAAACAGCGCCAATAAGTGCATGGCGGCCGAACAGCGCCAGGGGGCAAAGGTCGGACACCAGGTCAGGGGTCTATGACGCAAGGCCACGCACAACGCCATCTGACATCTACGCATCCTGCGTGACCGATCACCTGCGTGCCAGTGCCACAGTGGACTATTGTGCAGTAGTGCCACAGCGCCATATGGTGCCCAGTGCTGTAGCACCACTGGCACAATGGTGGCCATGGCCTGAATTGCCGATCACGCACAGCACGTCATCAGCGCGGCAGACGCCTGCGTAAGCTACCTGGGCATGCGCAATGCGGTGTACCACACAGTCACAGATCTGCGCCATTGGCTCAGCTGGCTCCAACCATATTGCGCAATCCTGGCGGCGTGATATTCAGCCGACACATGCAAATCATCTGATCAGCCATTCAAAGGCGCAGTGGCGATTTGCATCTCATTACAGTTGCTCCACTCCTAATTTGCATGCATTGCGCTATAAATGTGCGACATTGGGCTGCGCTGGCCAGATTCGGTTACTGCAGGTGAGAGGTGGGTTGCATGCTGTGTAATGTTCTGGACAATGGTCATGAGATAACGCTGTAGACTGCACAGTGACAGGTGTCCACTTCCACCCATACAGATCGCCATGACCGAGCAGAGCCAAGGTGAGGGTGAGGATGGTGGGCGGAGGAGGCCCAACTTCACCACGGCAGAAACAGAGGCCCTCTTCCAGGCCTACGGAGGAGGATGCACTACTGAGTGGACAGAGGGCACCCCTCAGGCCCGTCTTGACTGCATGGGAGGGGTAGCTCGGGCAGTGAACCTGCAGAGCCACCAGCTCTCCGTGCAGGAATGCAAGAAGATGAGGGACAGACCGCAGGAGGGTGAAGGAGAAGGTGGCAGCCCTCAGGGTGGCACGTGCTGGCACTGGTGGGGGCCAGCCAGCGGTGGTGGAGCTGACCCCGGCTGAGGACCGACTGGCTGCATCAATGCAGCGGAGTGCTATTGAGGGCATACCAGGAGGTGGATTCCAGACAGGTGGAAGCCCATCACTGCATGGTATGACATGGTGGTGGTGTTGGGGGGGGGAAGGTTGTTCACATGCACTCACATGTCCACTCTTTCTGTAACAGATCCTGTTCATCATCAGGGGACGGTGGTGGTGGGTCCAGGCAGTGAGGAAGACCTGCTGGACATGGAGGAGGGTCCATCCACCTCTGTCACCAGCCAGCATGCACTGCACCAGCATGCACGCCGGGCTGCCAACTCTGGTGTCGGTGAGTCGGGTGTGGGGGGTGCACAGCCTGTGTCTCAGCAGTCTGACATGCAAGCATGCCAGCACGCTGTGACTGTGGCTGTAGCACGTACCTGCACCATTGATGATGATGCAAGGACTGCAATGGGCAGTGACATGTGTGTGTCCCATGACGGATACACAGCAGGCCAGCATGTGCCCCTGGGCCTAGCTGGTTCCAACGTGTGTGCCAGCATGTCGGCACAGTCCCAGGCTGTGCCTGTCAGCACGGTAGGGCAGCACGGTGGCTGTGCAGGTGTCTGGCACTGTTGCGGCCACAGCAGTGGAGCAGTGGTCCCTGGGGCACAGCGGTTGGAGGGCAGCAGCAGCAGTCACCCACCAGGTCTGGGGGTACAGTGTCCAGCGGTGGCACATGCCCACCGCCTTTGATATGCCCATTCCTGGTCCTGGTAACAGCACCACCCCTCAAGGGTGTTGAGCATCAGGACCTTCCATACCCTGGGGACAGGATGCCATTGTGGCAGAGTACCCATTTGAAGAAACACACCCGCCTGCTGAGGGAATCAGTGACAGCAGCAAGGTGGGTTGCAATGTCCGTGGAGGCACTGTGTGGCTGTGGCGGCACAGCAGGGACTGTGCTCTTGACTGTACAGAGATGGTCCATATGCGGATGGATGTGACCACCGCCATTGACAGGCAGACCCAGGAATTGGTCGCTGTCGTGGCTGCATTGGGCACACAAGCAGGTGCTCCTGTACCACACACCCCACACAGTACGCTCTCCACTCCCAGTTCCTGGCGTCATGTGACACCAAGCCTGTCGATGCAGGGTTCTGCTGTGGGCATCCCAAGCACCTCTGGTGCAGGTATGTTTGGCATACTACAGACCCCACTGCGGACAAGGTCGCGATCACGCAGTGGGACCCCTAGTGGTCCATCGGTGCCACCCCATATGGCCCCTGCTCAGCCTGCCAGTGCTATTGGGTCACGGCAGGGCCACCCATGCATCCGCGGTGGCCATGGAACGGTGCAACATGACTGACCTGTCTCCCAGTGCGGGCCCTGTCTGGTGCTGCCCTGTGTGCACTGTGCATCATGGTGGGCAGTGCACTGGTGGGTGCCCTGCACATCACGCCGACATACGGACCACCTGCACACCATCCTGACTGCTGTCCACAGGTGCGTGTGCATGATGATGCCTGCATTGTACTGTACACCAAGGTGCAAGGGTGCCAGCATCTGACACACATACTTGGACAGTACAGGTGGTAGGTGTGGTCTGTGGATCTATGTGTTTGCCATGTCTGTTCCTGCTCTGCTGTGCACCTGCCCACGTACGCTTTGTGCCTGGTGTGTGTGTGTGTGTGTGTGTGTGTGTGTGTCCATATGACTGTTCGCCCCTCCCTGATGGTGTGTTTGTGTGCCTGGTCCCTTCCACTACCCTTACCGTCATGCACCCCTGGTGTGTTACTCTGTGTGCCTGTGGGTTGCGCCAGGACAGTGTTAGTTGCACATGGCCCCTTGACTTACCTGTGTCATGCATAATGCTCCTCCGTGATGGTGTCCCGGTGCAGCTGGGCCTGCCGGATCAGTCGGGGGTCCCGCTGTCCAAGGGAGGGCTGCTCATCACCATCAACACCGGCGCCGCTGGCGTCCCCATCGCTGTCCCCCTCTTCAACCTGTAGGGCTATCCCACAGTCTTTGGCCATGTTGTGCAGGATACAACAGGCCAGGAATATCCCACAGGCCTTTGAGGGGCTGTACAGTAGGGCACCGCCGGAGGTGTCTAGGCATTGGAAACGTGCCTTGAGCATCCCAAACACCCGCTCAGTGATGTTGCATGTGGCGGCATGTGCCTCATTATAGCGTTGCTGCTATGGGGTCATGGTGCGCCGGTACGGTGTGAGCAGCCAGGGACTGAGTGGGTATCCACTGTCACCTGTGTGGAGATAGTGGAGATCAGTATCATGTTCAGGTCCATATTGCCCATATCCCTGTGTGCCACTACCATGGCACCTGTGGCATTCCCACCCTTGCCCCGAGTTTGCATTTCCTACATGCGTACTCACCCACTAGATGGCCTGTGGGGATGTCCCCACTCTCGAATCGATGGCACAGTGCGGACTGATGCCATATGAAGGCATCATGTGCTCCGCCAGGTGTGTGGCACAGACATTGATTATCGCCCAGTGGCATCACACACCACCTGGCAGTTGACACTGGAGAAGCCCTTCTGTTCTATATGTGGCCCCATCAGGGCCAGGTGGTGTCTTGAATGGACACATGGGTGCAGTCTATGGCCCCTAATGCCAGGCATACGTGCTACCCTGTGGAACTCCTGCATGTTGCTGTATCGCTCTGCCGCGGTGCTGGGAAATGGATGTGCTCCGCGGCATGTGGCAGCAGTGCGCTGAGGGTGGGTGAAGATGCGTGACGTGGCCGGACTGTGTGATGCCTATGGTGTCCCCTGTTGGCCCCTGGAAGGTGCCCGTGGCGAGCAGGCACATGCAGGCTGTCACCTTGGTCTCCACTGACAGAGCGTGACTCCGTCGTGAGGGTGCCTGCATCACATCACTGCACAGCTCACAGAGCCGCCTCAGTATTGCCCTGTTCAGGCGGTACCGCCCACGATCTCTACATCTGTGTACAGCTCAAAGCTGATGCGGGCACGGTGTTGCCTGTTGGGGCATACAACGATGGGCCCATCCACGGCCATGTCCCCTGCACCTTGCATTCTCACCCTCATTACAGCTTCCATGTGGAAGCTGCCACTGTCCATCTCCCTGGCTTGTGACCCCCACTGGCTGATGTTGCTCTGTTACCCCGCTGTCCTGACTGCTACTTCCACTGCACCGGGCACCCCGCTGGTCTCTGCAGCCTATGGCCCACACTGCTTCCCTTGCCTGCCCTGGCCTGTCACTGTCTGTCTTTCTCTCTCTCTCTCTCTCTTCCCACTTGGCATCCCTGTGGCGTTCTTGCGCCTCTTCCTTGAGCCTTTTTATTTTGGCTCATTTCTGCTGGGGCGCAACTTCCGGCTGTTCCGCTGTTGCGCATTGCGCAAGTCTTTGAATATCACATTGCGCTCTTTATGCATGGATCCACCCCCTTCGGTTGTGCATGCCTTCATTTGCATTGCGCTGTTGCTCAGCATAAGCCAAAGACTCTTTGGACTTGCGCATGCATAACCCTATTGCGCATGGCTAAACCCTTTTGAATATCCGGCCCATAGTGTGACATGAATGGTAAACTGAGTACTGGAATCCTTTTTGTGTATAGGCAAGCAGCCAAACAGAGTGAAACAGGCAAAGTACGAGGTGAAAACCTGTCTGCCTGAAACCCTGAGAAAAACATCTGAGAAGGGGAATGCCTATTTATCATTTGGAGTTTGAATTTTCAAAAAAACAAGTAGAGGCCTTTGTTTCTCTACCCTGCCCAGAAACCGAACCAAGCTAGTATACAGAAACATAGAAACTGATGACAGAAAACAACATATCAGTCCATCCAGTCTGCCATCCCTGCCTAGTTACATTACATAAATGCAAGTGGCCATCCTTCTCCTTAACTCTGCCC
Source organism: Neoceratodus forsteri (assembly GCA_016271365.2). Taxonomy (NCBI): domain Eukaryota; kingdom Metazoa; phylum Chordata; order Ceratodontiformes; family Ceratodontidae; genus Neoceratodus; species Neoceratodus forsteri. The sequence goes on from CM057456.1 coordinate 859,840,424, forward strand.
CTGTTCCATTTATTACGGCCATTAGAACCAGGCATAAACTGCGAATTCGGATTCACGGAAATTTTGTTCAGTTTCACAAATTTTTAAACATTTTACAAAATTCTGACTTTATCGAAATCAGAATCTTCCAAGTGTATTTAATGAATTTTCACCCCATTCTGTGAAATCTTCTGGCTGAGTTGCAGAATAATACACATGAACTGCAGTTGACAGTTTTGCAGAATTCCATTCCACAGTTTAATACATTAATCCGCAATACATGTAATTATTCCACAGTTCAGTGATCAGTTCTGCAGAATTTCTTTCTGGGGATTAATACATTAATCCACAATTCATACCTTCATTCCACAGTTCAGTGACTCACTGAACTGCAGAATGAAGGTATGAAGTGTACATTAATGTATTTTAACTGTATGAATTGTGCATTAATGTATTTTAACTGAGGGAGGAAATCACACAGAACTAATCACTGACAGTGATCAGTTCTGCAGAATTGGCTTGCCGCAGTTTAACACATTAATCCACAATTCATACATTCAATCCCCTGTTCTAAGTTCTGCGAAGGTTGCCAAAGTGCACTCTAAAACTTTGCAGAAGCGAAGTTCTGGCATTAGCAGAAATTCCGCTGTCAGAATTGTAATTTCGCATAGCCCTAATGGTGATGTACCCATCGCACCAGCTTTGTTCATAATAAGGTGGAATGAAGCAGAGGTAAGAGGGACAGAGGAAAAGCTGGGATTTTTCGAGAAAATCTATCACAAAACTATACCACCACAAAATGTGTACGTGACAATAAACTAACTTTTTCATTTGGAAACTATAAAAAGCTTGGTGCCATCAATTGAGTGTTCCCTAAGCAGCTCTGCGAATTTGGCACATTTCCACTAATTTGCATATTTCAAAAGTGGCAGTTCAGTGCTGGCAGCATAGACTAGAGGGTAAGACAACAAGTAGCTGTGAACAGGTTCAGTACATCCAGAAGACATGTGTTTGAGTCTCACAATCTCCACTTGTGTACTGTGTGACTCTGAGTAAGTCACTGAAACTCCCTGTGCTCCCAGGATGTAGCTGAAAATGAGCTTTGACTGGTGTGCCTTTCATGGCAAAACTTGTAAAAAAACAAACAAGAAAAGCACTATTTTTGAACCAAAACAGTGATGTTAAAGTAACAATATACTGCTCCCTTCAGTATCCCCTCCCAAGCTGGACAAGCTGCCTTTTTGTTCCGTTTTCCTAAACTTTGGAATTCTCTCCCTCTACCCATTCACTCCACTTCCTCCAAGCACTCACTAACCTCTCTACTCTGCACCCACACCACCCCCTCCTGGCGCTGCCCCTAGCTGCCTCGCCCAATGTTTCACTCAACTTTTCCCTCTCCTCACTCCACCCCAACTACTCCTGTCCTTTCCTGCCTCCTCACTCTCTCCCCTTACCCCCCATTTCCTCTCTCCTTCTCATCCTCCCCCTCTTCCTCACTTTTCTTTCTCCCCCTTCCCCTCCCCTCATGCCCTCTGTCTGGTACATCTGCAGTGAGTATGGCTGACAGCAGGAGCACCAAAAAGAAGAAGAGGAAGAGAAAGAGGCAGCTACAAGGCATCAGCAGGAGCAGGCACTGGAGGAAGCAGCACACCCATCCCCCATCGCAGCAGATCAAAGCAGTGCCCCCCCCATTGACCACCTTTTACCAGAAGGACCAGAACCAGCAGCAGCAGCAGGCAGTTCTGCATGAAACACCAGAGAAACCATTAGCATCTGGCTCCTCCCCTAGGTAGCAACAGCACAAGTCCCTCATCTGGGACTATTGTTTGAGTACACCCCATTGACAACAATGTGACCACCTGTACTTGTTCAACACCAGCGTGAGGCGTGGAAAGAAGGTAACTCATCTGGGGACTGTTGGCAACATACCCACCTAAAAATTAAACATGATAATGAATGGGAAGCCCATAGGGAGGCAGCAGCTGTGGAATGTGCAGCTGGTGCCACTCCTGCCACTTCCACTAAGGTGCCAGTGCAGAAAGAGGGGGGAATGCTGATGGAAATCTATTGTGTTCAGAGGAGAAGGAGAGGGACACAGCATGTTGTAGTAGGACTTGGGGTCAGTGGAAGCCTGAAGAACTGCGTGTAGGTGGGGCAGATCCTCATGGTGTGGAGGATGTGTCATCATCAGCAGCTGTGGGACAACTCAGGATGGAAATACATGAGCTGACCAATAGGGTTGCATCAATGGAGGAGAAAATGGAACTAGTGCTAGCCAACCAACAAACCATCCTGGCTGGATTGACTGCATCCTAGGTGTGCCCTCAGTCTCATAGCCACTCCTGCTGCTGTCCTTCTGCCAGCTGTTCTCTCTCCTGTCATATCTCAGCCAGCTACTCCCCCTCCTGCTGTAAGCATGCCACCATCTTCCTGCCTACATCTGTGCTTTGTGAAACACCATGGAATACAGTAAACCTCAATTCTCATTTCTGCACACCAACTGCACTCTCTTTCTCCTGCTGAAAAACTGTTTTCATTGTAAAACATGTTGCATGCTGAGCTACAGTATGTATGAAAAACCCTATGTAAGCCTGAGTTCCCCTAATTTCTTCTCATTTCCACAGTCTCTCACTGCTTAACTCTCTGTCTTGTATTGCACTTTAGGATACAGTGTGTATGAAGGATACTACATAAACCTCACATTCTTTATGCTGACTTTCTTCACATTCCCCCGTTGCACTCCCACTGCACAACTGTTTATCTTGTAAAGCACTTTAGGATATACTGTGTATGAAAGGCACTATATAAATTTCAATTCTGCTCTATTCTGCACAGGCCCTGCACTCCCTGCACAGTATAAACGGCAATGCATGTAGCAGATGGAGGGAGTTGCATTGACAGGTGATGATATTTTTCTGGTAGAAGCAGGTGGCAGCCGAGTATGTGACTGGAGGCTGCAGGTTTCAAATTACTATTCTACTGTGTGCTGATGCTTAGTAGTATTTGGCAGCTTTTTGGCATCAGATGAGGAGGCAGAGAGAGCAACTAACTTGGACACAGGAAAATGTTGCACCAGATTGCTGGTGACTAATTGTGGTTGAAGAGTTTATGTGTCTACAGCAGTGATGGTGGCATTTTTGAGCACAACAGTAACCATGAGAATCATGTGGCATCCTGGCAGATGAACAGAGCAGATGATGGCTTACCTGCTGGAGATGAAAGGAGTAGGAGAAGAGAAGAGACCTGTGAAGACAAAAGTGAAATTATTTCGACTCAGTTGTCCAATGTTGCTGCACAGTATATCCATTATCCACTCTCTGTCTCGATTGTACAGAAAAAGAAATTTCAAAAAGATACTTACCATCTCAGTAATGATGCCCATGCCTTGTAATGGCATGATGGTGCCCAAGAGGTGGCGGAGAAGGAAATAAGAAGGATGTGGCTTGCTAGCAGGAGAAGAAGGAGAAGGCAGCAGGGCAAGAGAAAAGATGTAGAAAACAATGACATTAGCTAGACTTAAGTGGCCAATGACCACTTGTAATGTCCCCTTTTACAGTTATGTGCCAGAAAATTCAGCTAGAAAGGAGAGCCTGTTCGCCTGAAGGGGCACAATGGTGCCCAATGATGCAATGACATCACACATCAACAAATTTGACATTGGCCGTAGTCCACTCGACTGTTGAGCGAAGGAAACACAAAAGGGTGAGAACAGAGAACAATATCTGGAGAAGCAGAGGGAATCTAGGAACATAATTAGAAGGGCTGAAGCACAGACAGAGGAAAGTATAGCCTAGGCTATTAAGAAAGGTGACAAGACCTTCTTCAGATACATTAGTGAGAAAAAAGACCAGAGATGGGATCGTTAGGCTGCAGAAGAAAGGAAGAGAAAGGGTGAAGGACAACCTAGAAAAGCCTGAGATACTGAACAAGTACTTTTGCTCAGTATTCACCAGGGAAGGGGAGGGTGAGGACCAAGACTCATTAAGAAGGGCAATTAGGGAAGGGAGGTAGACACCAGCCCATTCACTGTTGAAAGAGTCCTAGATGAACTCAGGTAAATAAAAGCAGATAAGGCAATGGGGCCAGATGGGATCCACCCCAGTGTACTAAAAGAACTCAGGGAAGTGCTGGCGGATCCACTGGCTGCCCTTTTCAATGCATTACTAGAGATGGGGAAGGCACCTAAGGACTGGAGGAGGGCAGATGTGATCCCTCTCCACAAGACTGGAAGCAGAGAGGAGGCAGGCAATTACAGGCCTGTAAGCCAGACCTCAGTAGTAGGGAAACTAATGTAGTCCTTACTTAAGGAGAGGATTGTGAAGTTTCTGGAGGATAGCAGGGCACAGGAACCAAGGCAGCATGGATCTCAGTGGGAAGGTCCTGTCAGACAAATCTTATAGATTTCTTTGACTAGGTAGCTAGAGTGGTATATCAGGGAGGGGTAGTGGATGTAGCATACCTGGATTTCAGCAAGGCCTTCAACACTGTCCCACACCGGCGATTGCTAAATAAACTGGGGAGCCTGGGAGTGGGTCCTATGGTGGTAAAGTGGGTTGGGAATTGGCAAAGGGACAGGACTCAGAGGATGGTGGTAAATGGCATGAAATCTGAGGAGAGGGAGGTGACCAGCGGGGTGTCACAGGGGTCGGTGCTGGGGCTAGTCCTAGTCAATGTCTTCATCAGCAACATTGTGGAGCGTCTGGAGGGAAAGGTATGCCTCTTTGCAGATGACACCAAGGTCTGCAACAGAGCGGACACACCAGAGGTGGTAGAAAAAATAAGAAAGGACATAAGCCTATTAGAGGAGTGGTCCGGTGTCTGGCAGTTGAGTTCCAATGCTAAAAAGTGCAAGATTGTGCACTTGGGTCACAGGAATCCAAGGGAGGAGTAGAGGATGGGTGGAGGAATTCTGTCCACTACGAATCAGGAGAGAAAGCTGGGAGTTATCATATCTGATGACCTGAAGGTAACCAAACAATGTGAAAAGGTGGTGGGGAGAGCAAACAGAATGTTGGGGTGCAAAGGGAAAAGCATAACAAGCAGGAGGAAAGAGGTGGTGATGCCCCTGTACAGATCGCTGGTGAGGCCTCAGCTGGAGAACTGTGTCCAGTTCTGGAGACCACATTTCCAGAAGGACATTGACAAAATGGAGGCAGTCCAAAGAAGGGCAATGAAATAATGATACATGGACTGCACCAGAAGCTCTACAAGGAAAGATGTAAGGACCTTAATATCTATTCACTGGAGGAACGAAGGGAGTGGGGAGATGTGACAGAGACTTTCAAGTACCTTAGGGGAATAAACAGGGTACAAGTGGAAAGCATATTTCAGAGAAAACTCTGCACAAGAACAAGGGGGCATTATATGAAGCTGAAGGGTGGAAGGCTAAGGGGTAATGTTAGGAAGTGAAGCATTGGGGGTGAAAACAATACGGAGTTCAAGAATGCATGGGATAGACATAAATGTACCCTGGAGATGTGTAGAGCAGAAGAGATGCAGATCAAATAGGATCTGGGGCTGCAGCAATGAGTAGGGAAATGGGCAGATTAGGTGGGCCATATGGTCCTTATCTGCCAACAGAGTCTATGTTTCTATGTTTTCATCAAAATCCATCAAGTGCAGTATGTCTATGAAGTGGAAACATCGGAGGACACAGGCAGCACGGCCCAGTTCAACATGAATCCAATGGCCAGTGTTATTTTATACACTTATAAGCAGCAGCAGCATCAATCAGGTCTGCCAGCTGGATATTTTGATGGATGAGTCGGACTTGTAATCATCATCATCATCATCATAATCAGGCAGGGACTGGAGTAGCATTCATCACAGCAAAGACAAATTTGCTGCATTTGTGGTTGTCTGCATATTGTAGTGCACATATGATTTCAGTATGTTTGGTTTTACTTACGTGTGTGGATAGCATGGTTCAAAACACTATTTAATTGTTATAGTGAGACGTCTGCATTACACTGTGAAGAGATTGAGAGGGACCAACTCTGCTTATTTATGGTATTCTGCTGTCCTGTACCTATGCCAGTGCTGGCCCCTGAGCAGTATGACAGCAAAGTATGTATTGAGAAACTGAGGATGAGAATGGTACAGTTTGAGGTTTTATTGTTATTCTGATGATGCCCACCTGTACCTCTCATTTGTACCTAGACAGGGCAAGCCAGTTGCTATGCTGAAGAAAGATCTAGCCAAGATCTGGTCTTGGATGGCCATTGACGGAATCATGCTTAATCTAGAAACAACAGAGATGATACTGGTGGGCCCTGCTTGCCTGAGAACAATATTTTTAAATACCCTTGGCCTGCCCATGTTTGATGGATTAAGGCTGGAGCAATGCAGATAGGGCACAACCTGGGAGTTCTTTTGGACAATCAACTGGCCCTTATCCATCAGTTGTTGGTAATCCTCCAGAGTGACTTTTACCACCTGAAAAATATTGCCTATCTGTGCCCCTGCCTTAACCGAGTTAATTTGGGTGGGAACATTGGTACTTGTTTTTGTCACTTCCAGACTGGACTACTGCAAGGTACTCTACTAGGGCCTATCTGCAATTTAAATCTGCTGGTTTTAGTTGGTGCAAAAGATGATGGCTGTGCTACTCACCTCAAGGAACCAGGGAATAGTGTGGGTGCGGGGATCTGATGGAGGAAACTGGACACTGGGGTGGACCAAGGACCATTACAGAAATCAATGGAGCAGCAGCCCAGAAGTGGGCATAAATGTGAGACTTAGATGGTTGGGTGGAACAGTAGGATGGGAGCACCACTTGTAACCACCTTTGCACCACTGCTCCAGTACTTTGATAGACCTAGTTAACTGGTCCACAGCTGGTGATGAATGGGTGGGTAATGTAAATGATGCAATAAAAAATTGGGATACGTAAATTGATGCTGAGGTAAAAAGTAATTTGTCAAGTCAAAACTGTTTTTCTTTTTTTTTCCTTATTCAAAATGCCTGCCCAGACAGTTCAGTGTACTAAAATCACACTAAATGTGCAGTTCTGTGGCAAATAACCTTGAATAACATTTTGCATATCATAGTCACTAGTTACTATCTAGTTTCTGCTGTGGTAAGAACCATTAAAATGTCTGCTAGCAATACCACTCAGTCTTTGTTCTTAAAACCCATGTCCCCATACACATATGTGTGCTATGCCTACACACCACATACCCGTGGTGCGTAGGCAAACCTACTTTGAACTCCCATGCATCAGGGAACCTGCAGACACCCATGCATTCATGGAAGGGATGTAAACCCCTTCCACACTGGGTCCCCTACCCCTCTACACAGCTACGCATGTGGACTGACCAGGGGAGTGGCCTTGCATGTTCTCACATTCTGTGTCATTCACTGAGGTGTGGAGTGTTGGGTGGGCGGGGCAGGCTACATGAGCAGGGACCCTGCCATAGCCCCTGAGGCTCCCCCATTAACAGCACCTACCAGTCATGGAAAGACTGTCAACTCCCTCATCATGATGCCCCAGCCTTCCAGTCAGGCAGAGAGGGCAGGGGCAGCCATTGGGGCACTTGCCCATATTACATTAAATTCCAGGATGCACAGTGTCCCACAATAGCCCCATTCTGTGCAGAGCAGGGGATTCACTTGGAGTCAAGGATTGGTATCCATTTAGATGCCTGCCTGTGTCCTCCAATCTTCCCCTGTGCACCAATGTGCTAGGGGGCTGCAGATAGGTGATCCATGGTGGCCGGCAGTCATGAATGCCATGCCCCATGCACGTGTCCACAGGTGCGGACGTGCTTGGGCCATGCATGTGCCTGTCGCACATACCCAGCCCGTATTGATGCATAGGACCCATATGCTAAAAGGTGTGAAGATTTTCCAGAGTAACCACAGCTAACCAGATGATTCCATACTAAATCATACAGGCAAATCTGGGGTGCACCCTCAGGTGCTTATCCCCTAAATTCCAACTTGTTCCCTAAAATAAATAGTAATACACTGCTACCTATCAGATGTAGAACCTGCCACACTGTCCCCCAACTGTCACTGACTGTGACTGCCTTAACCCAAAAATCACTAAATAAATAAATGCAGTTGTTCTTACTCCTGGAGGCTTTCAATAAATCCACTTACACATTACATACTGTATAAGGCATACACATTACACATGCTCTAACATACTAACATACTAAAATGCCAGCAGAATTGGCCTAACGGTCTTTCGTGTCTGCTCGTTTGGTCAGTCCCCAGCCTGGGTGCTGACCTTGCTGTCCCTCTCGCCTTCTCTGGCTTCTCCCTTCCCAGTTCCGGATATTCTTGCTGCATTGGATTTTGCTTCCAGAACCCTTCCCCTGTCCTGTCCCACCCCCTCTTGAACCCCGCCACTGTCTCTGCCTCCACTAGCCCCCTAGGCAGTGCATTCCATGTCTCCACCACCCTCTCAGTGAAGTAGCACCTCCTCCTTTCTCCCCTGAATCTTCCCCCCTCCAGCTTCCACCCATGCCCTCTAGTTGCCCCTTCCTCCTTCCTTCAAAGCACCCCGACTGTTCCTCCCCTATTTATCCTCTTCATGTACCTAAAGACCTCTATCGTGTCCCCCCGGTCCCTTCTCTCTTCCAATGTGTACATATTTAGCTCTTCGAGCCTCTCCTCATAGGTCCTGTCCCCCAAGCCCCAAATCATTTTGGTTGCCCTCCTCTGGACCCTCTCCAGGAGGTTAATGTCACGCTTTAAGTGTGGCCTCCAAAACTGCATGCAGTACTCAAGGTGCGGCCTCACCAAGCAGTTATACAGAGGGAGTATCACTTCCCTCCTTCTGGAGGTGATTCCCCTAGCGATGCATCCCAGCATCCTGTTGGCCTTGGCTGCTGCCCTCCTACAAGTCTCAGAGTTGTTCATCTTGACATCCACCACCACCCCCAGGTCCCTCTCAGCCATTGAGACTTGTAGCATTCTCCCAGGGTGTACACTTGGCCTGGGTTTCTGGCCCCAGGTGGAGTACCTTGCATTTCCCTGCATTGAACCTCAGCTTCCACTTTCTAGACCATCTTTCCAGAGCCTCCAGGTCCCCTGTAGGGCCACCCTCCCTCCTCCCCATCCACCACTGCCCCCAGTTTGAGTCATCTGCAAAGAGACTCATCTCACTCCTGATTCCTGTCCTTATGTCAGATACGTAGGCGTTAAACAGAAGGGACCCAAGGACTGATCCCTGTGGGACCCCACTAATGACCCTCCTTGGGGATGAGACTATCCCACCAACTACGACCCTCTGGGTCCGGTCCTGGAGCCAATTGCCTATCCATCTGATCATCTGCTCTCTGCTTTAAGTATGAAAATATTGATCCCCTTCAGTAGTCAGTGTTATTCAGTGCTTTCAGAGGCTGCATTTTGCTGCCTTTTACCTCCCTTACTGCTGGTGAGATGCTTTCCTGCTCCATGGTGATAAATGATATGCTGTCCTGGATAGGTGATGTTCTGTATCTGCTGGTATGGCTGCTGCTTCTTCAATGTTCTGTCTGGCTGTAAATGGATTTCTGCTGGTCCTCTTCCTTAAATCAAGTACAGTACTAACTAAAACTAAAATACAGCTACTAAAATAAGAATGACGCTTTTTCCCCTGCCCTAATCTAAACCCTGTCAGTAACTTTGGTTTCTTGGCTGACTACCTTAACGCAGTAGCCCTTCATGTTAGGAAATGGGCCCAGCCCCTTTACTCTGTAACTATGGGTTTTTCATATTAATATTCATATGTATAACAAATCTGGCCAACAGAAAATTAGGGGCGCTTTTCTGACAACGTTTAAATCTTACCGCTGAAGCTAGATGCCTGGCAGTCTCAAGCTCGGTCCTCTGCCCCATTAACTATGGTCTACCGATCTATGGAGCTGCCTGTGACTCAGTACTTGACAGGTAAAAATGGCCCTCAACAAAGTCTGCTGGTTTGCAAGTGTGACTCATAGACTTACACATACCTGTACTTGCTCCTTGTATGCACTTACCAACTGGTTCCCTTTGCAGGATAGGCTGAAATTCCAGTCCTGTCTGCTGGTTAAAAATGTACTCTTGGTCCTCACTCCATCTGCAATTGATGACCTCTTCTGTCTAGTCAACAACAGCTACACCACAAGGAGTATGTCCAGACATGTTCTGCAAGTCCCCTTTCACCAAACTAGTCAGGGTAGATGAACATTTTCTATCTAAGTCACATGGTGGTTTAATGAATTCCCTGAATCCATAATGGACCTCCCCAAAATTGCACCATTTAAGAATTCCCTAAGAAAGGAACTTGCACTGACATCTCCTTGCCATTGTTTTTGTGACCACTTACCTCTCTGTGTAATGATGTGGCTTGATTGCCCCCTGTCAAATTTCTATGCTGATATACCTTGTTTGCCACCCCAATGTTTGTACTTGACCTGCCTCCCCTTGAGTTGGTGAAATCTTGTAGTATATACCTTACCTATGCCAATTTATCTATTTGTTACAAATGTGGTTCATGTGTCTCAATGTTTTGTATACCTGTTTGTAACCGACATAGAACCTTTGGAAAAGAGCACTTATGCTCAAAGGTGTTATCCGAGCCTCAAATCAATCAATAAATAAAAATAAAATATGGTCTGGCTAAGGCCCCGCTGAACACAGACTTTCTTCTGTCTGCTTTCTGGGCTCCCTCTGAGTGAATTAACCACATACAGAGAGCAGTCACTGTTGCGTGCTCTCTCAAAGCAGAGTTAGCCACATTGGAATTCTCACTCAGAAGGCTGCAGTAAGAACATTCTGATAGCTCTCCCTTGTTAAAAGACAAAAAAACTCCTTCACATTTTACTTAGGGCTTATTTTGGTACATACCTGTTTACCTTGTCGTTACCCTTAATCTACAAAACTGAGCATAAACCTTTCTCTTTACAGTGTCAGTGCTGCCTTTAGTGCTGCACATGGCAATTGTGATGTTGTCAATATTGTGAAAGTTGCTCTCTGAGTGATCCAGCATTCCATTGTGATATACCCACCCTTGTTAAGTTATAGTTGTGTCATACCCTGAAATCCCATTGTAGTGTCACCATCTCATGAGTCTTCTGAGGGAGAACTGATGAAACAAAAGGTAGGACCCCCCACCACCACCAACAACAACAACTGTACCTATTACTGTACATAGTGCTTCCTATTTTTTACACATCAGAATTATAGGTTAATTTGAATTAGTGGGAGTTCACTATAATGGAAGTATCTGCACTGGTTTTACACTTCCTATGAGCACTGGACATAGCACTATTCCAAGTCAGACCCCTGTCTGTATTGCAGTCCAGGATGTTAGCAGGTGTAATTAAGAAATAAGATAAAATGTGGTATGAGTTGTGTAGGATTTACTGCACACACCCATTTTATATTTTAAATGTGTGCCCACTAACATCCGAATAACTGATCTATACTGTAACGTGCTGTAGTCACAGGGGATATTGCATGATTGCTTCCCCCAGCAACTAAGACAGTTTAGAAAATGGGTAAACTAAATAGTGATCTGTGATTGGCTAATCACACCAATTGCCCAGTCCGGTATGAGACAACAGAGACCGGCAAATAATGAGTGCAGTCAATGTTGCTCATACCAGTCTAAGTATTAGGGGGCCACTAGAACGTTCAACTGGCTAGCACCGCCATCTTGAACGATGTTCCTTAGCGAGTGCCCCCCTCAACAGCATCATAACCACAGCAAGTTAAACGTTTCACACTGCAAGTAAAAAAAAAATAAGAGTAAAGTACACCTTCATATTTCCGTCCACTTACACAGTCTTCCTGCTGCCAGTGTTCCCTCTGCGCGGTGATCTCGTTTTCTCCCATTACGAGCCACAAACCTTCACCCGCCTCCCATGCATGTAGCTGGGCACCGAAATAAACGATTCCCAGTGCCCACTGTGCCAGTCCTGTTCCTCCTGCAAAAGTAAAGCCAGTCCTGTTCCTCCTAAAAAAAGCAAAGCGCATTCTCATTCCCCTCTCTACAGTAACTAGAAAAACAAAACAAGGTTCTTTTCTTTAAATTAATAGCGCTGGTACATTTGCATGCTCAGCGCTATTATACAGCTTTACATGATTTACTTTCTGGCTGGCCCTACCTCCTCCAGGCTCACTGTAGAAAACTAGGAAAAATGCTCACTACTCATCCCGCTACTCATCACCTCCATCTTCCTGCCTGAGCTGTATTGTTGGTCATTCCTCACAGCCCTTGCCTCATGCTATTACTGCCTTTCTCTTGCTGCTTTTCCTGTTCGTAAAGAAAAAGAAAGGGAAAAAACGTATCGGCTTCACCATTTTTATTAAAAGATGGAAAGGTAACTTTTCTCTGTCCTGTCCTCATCATTTCCTTGGTTGTCAGCAATGCACAGCCACCTATGCACAGGGAGAGGGGGGCACAAACAGACCAGTACCAGTAAAAAAAAAAAAAGAAAATGTCTCACAGCCCGTAGGTATTAAGTGTGTTGTGTTGGGGGGGACAGTCAACTTGCTCAAACTATGCAAGTGTAACACACATATCTGTGCCTGTATTGTACCTCTGTGTGGGAGAGGATAACCATGAGAACTAGCTCCAGTCATAAGTATGGAGGCTCCTTTAGGACAAAAACACATCATTATAATATAGGCGGAGGAACTATTTTATTCCAAAAGTTATTTTAAACTTATTTTTTTATTAACTTTTTTTATTAAACTAATTTTTTTACCGTGCCCATTTTCTAAGCGCAATAATACCCTCCAGGGTGGGTGGTATGGGCAATACTGGACCTTTGCAGGGGCTATAAGTCCCTCCACCTATGGCGTCAGGCCTCATTACACCCCTGGGTGGTCTGGTATTGCCCAATACTGCCCACCATGTTGGGTATTATTGCTTACATTGTGTGCATAGTAGATTTTGGTGGTGGTGCAACAGGAAGCCTGGCTGTACTTTGAATTTCATCCATCACTGACTGTGACTGTGTATGGGGCCCTAAACATTATGGCGGGTAACATAAATGAATGAAAATAATATTTTAATCTTCTCTGTTCACTATTCAAATACTAAAGACTTATTTGAATTACACCTAAACTTAGAGAATGGCAGTCATCCTGAACCCCCACAGTCCTTCATTTGTTATCAGACTTCCACCAGCTCTGATGAAGGAGTCACCTGACTCTGAAACATCAGCATGTTTTTACGTCAGTGCTAGCCACCTGTCTAGAGACCAAGTGCTGACTGTAGGAAGCTATCTTAAGCCAAGGGAAACAGAGGGAGAGATATGAGCACCTCGTGTGGTCCTAGGATGTGATCAGTGTGTGTACCTGCTGTAAGATCATCCTAACTCTGCATAGCTACACAGATAAGAGTTGCCTCTAGGCAGAGAGCAGCAAGATGAGCTAATATGGAGTTGGTGGGACATTGTGATAACAAACTGGGTTATATGTAGTATGAAAACACCAGCATACCGGATTACACTTTACCAGATTGGATTAGGCAATTCAGACAGCATGAAAAAGAAACTGTATGGTCCTTGAAACACAAAGATAAGTTGCCTGTGTACTGTTTGATGGTCTGTAATAAATACAATTTGTTCACTGGTTTCAAAAAAGGTCACAATTTTGCCTGAAGTCTGAGTGCTGATAGAAATGGTTCACAAGTAGTGTGGCTACAAATGTTAACTTATTTGAATTATACCTATTCTTAGAGTGACGTTCATCCTGAACTACCCAATCCTTTAGTTGTTGTCAAGACAAATCTGATTCTATGGATTCAAAATGAACATGCCAGGCCGAATTAGTTGGTGTGCACAGAACGTGATTTTAGTTCACCTACTGCAATAGAGGTACATTATTACTATTATGATGAGATACAAGAGTAGGGCTACATAAAACACAAAGACATGACTGTGAATCTTCTAAGTGTTTTTCATCTTATACAACAGGTGTAAAAATAAATACCACAAAATAAAACTGATAATTGTGAACCCACTTTACAAGATATCATGATAATCTTGCATTCTGGGGGCATGTTACAACAGGAGGCTATAGCCCGAGGTTCCATGTGGGGGAATAGCTCCTCTCACATATCCTACAAGGGCCAGCCTCCCATGACAATTCTCCGCTTAGCGCATTGTGAAACATACATGTGCTGTACTCCCTGTGTGGCTCATGGGCTGAACCTCCTTCCCTTCCTGCTCCCTGCTCTTTGTTTATCTCCCCATCCTCTTTCTTTGTTTCCTCATTGGTCACCCCCCCATTCTCTTCCTACTCCCATCTGGTGTCTGCTCCATCCCATTTGCCTCTGTTCTTCCTCCCCCTTCCTGTACCTCCTGTGTTACTCCTTCTGTTTGGGTCTGCCGCTCCTGCCCCTTTGGGTGCAGTGTCATCCCTCTGCTCCTGCTTGGCTGACTGCTCCGGACTGCTCCTCTGACCTCATCTTGCTCTTTGCCTGGAGTTTCTCCTGCAGGCCACCTCTGTCTCTCTCTCTCTCTGCATCCTGCCTCATTGGCGGTTGGCATGTACTGGAGACCTCCCTATCCTTCCCCATGGAGATCTGCATCAGTATCCTGTCTGCTCTATTCTCCCACATTGTGCCGCCACCACCGTTTTCAGAGATTCTGAGATTGTTCCCAGTCCGGCCTGGAGCACTTCTCACATGCAGTGGGTAAGTTGAACTATGCACTACCTCAGCTTCCCCATTGCCTATGTTACTTGCATATTATATGCAGCTGACGATCTAACAGTTGGTCCAAAGATGTCAGCTGTATTCCCTGTTTTACTGGCTCAGCTCCTTCGCTACTACTTTACCCCGACTGCATACTGACTTGGTGCGCACAGTGTTCATGCAATATTGTCTCATTTGGTGCTTCCCAGACTTCTTGCACTCACGTTTTGTGCCCCGTGTGTCCAATTCCTGCAGTGCAGTGCATGTGTGCATCTGAACACTTTATATCCCGGTTTGGAGGCTTGCTCAGGAGTACCATATGGTGCACTTTTCACTCTTTGGCACAGACCTGTGCCTCCCATGCCAGTGGGGGCTCTTATGATATGCTGTACCAGTACTGGGTAGATACCCAGACCCACATCATTGATTTTGCCTCTCAGCCAGCTCCCCTGCCTTGTTGCCATGCTGCCCTAATGCTTTCCATTATTGCTAGTGCTTTTTCATTGCCCTGTTTCCATTTTTCAGTGTTCTCTGGTTTCTCTATTCTGTGGCCTACCTCATGTCTGGTCCCACGTTACCTACCCTGACAGTCTTCCTACTACCATGCACTACAGCTGCTTATTACCTTCTTGTGGCTCTGCCCCTCTGGATTTCTGACTCATCAATTCCCTTTGCCTCCCTGGCATGGCTGTCTATGTTTCTCCTCCCTACTTCACTGCTGCATTTCACAGAGTCCGTCCAGTGTCCTGCCTTTCTGCATCTGATGTTGACCTCCCCCTTTCCCAGCCCTGCCCTTCCTTTCTTTCTCCCCAAGCTCCTCGTCTGCCCCTGCAGTTTCTTCCTGGGCCCACCCTTCTCCCTCCATTACCTTGTTCCTTGTCCCATGCTCCCTTGGTTTTCCTTTTAGGACTTTCACTCCTCATACCAGCATTCTATCCCCATTTACTCCCCTTCTCCCATCCTGTCCCATGCTCCCTCTACCTCTAGTCTGGAGCCCACACCCTCTGCCGTCTTTGCTCCAAGCACCTCTACTCTGCTATTTCCTGTTCGTGTCTCAAAGATGCTCTGCTTGTGGCTTCCCCGTTTTTCCCACAGCAGGGGACTTGGGCATCACAGCGGGGCCTGGCTGCTCAGATCAGTGAGAACCTGCTTCATGCCTTCCATGATCTACCCTGCCTTCCTGCCTTCATGGCTTCTGCTACCCTCGCATGGATCATTACCCTTACAGCCTACTTAGCCTCAGTCATTTATTGCATTCCATAGCTACCGGCATGCTCCTTCCTGGATTACTCTAACTCCCCTTTACTGTTATTCCTGCTGACTTCCTCTTTACATTATCCTGCTCTGACTTGCTGCCTTCCCCTTTATACTGCCTCACTGTTCACCTACCTATATCTACGCAGCCTACTGCCCTTTTCTTGCTCAGCACATACCAGCAGTTTTCCTGACTCCATCCCTAACTCTTACCTTCTGAGGTACTGAGCGAAGGCAGGCTTGCCCTGTCTGCTGGGGATGGGATTCCGTTACAATCACCACTCTACTACTTTCCCCTCCTTCCTTGCACAGCTACCTTCTCCTCATTGCCCTTGTGGCTTGGGGCTTCATCCTGTTTGCTGTGGCTCTTTTTGGGTATTTTATCCTATCTCCGGCCAGTATTCCTACCCAGTCAACTACTCCTCCCATTTATCTATCACATACTTCTACCCTGGCCATCCAAACAGTTCCCATCCACTACTCGATAAAGTACTTGCTCATTTCACCTGAGGAAATCTACATCTAGCAAACATCCTTTGCACAACATGCCTCATAGACTCTTACATCACCATAGAGTTATCTATACTTCCCAATCCTCTCCCCAGGATCAGTTCCAGAATCCCATTCATCTGGACTATAGAAAGATCTCATCCCTCATCTGACTCTACTGGATACTCCCTACTCATCCTATCAAGTCAAGCACTATGGCTCCCCTATCTGCCATGTCTCATAGTATATCTTTTTACATAGAAAAGTGACCTAATTTCTTCTGTCATGCAATGACTCTGTAATCATCATCACTGTTACGGATAACTGGAACTGCAAGATACCTCATAGCTGTACTGACATCATCCATTTTACCTTTCTGCAACTTCTCCTATGACCACTGACTCTGTCAATAATGTTACTCGACTCCTACTTCCTCAATAGCCATTGGATGTCCTATGACTTTCACAGCTACCTTCCTGAAACTCCCATCATTGGATCTCCAATGACTAGCTGCCTTACTAAAGGCATTCTGTCCAAACCACTGTTTTCCAGCTCCTGGATATCACCATACTTCATACAGTCATCTACATTCCTTCCTCATACTACCATCAATCAGATCAGCTGCCCATCAAGCAGTCCTTCTAGCTTATCCCTCATGATTAACCTCCCATACTCCCTCCACTGCTGACTTTCACCAAGAGCAGACTTCCATTGATTCTCAGTCTGAACTTCCGCAACCAATCTGGCTGTCTCACTATCCCAATCTTGCCTCTTAACAAATCTATATTTGACTACAGTGTTAGGCACCCCTGGCGTTTTACACTGCTCCCAACTCCCCATTGCCATATCAGTCTATAGACTCTTTCATCTTTCCATTTCCTGGCTTCCCACATTATTTAGACATTAGACTGTTTGTAAGGTGAAACAGTCATGGCCACCTCAGTGCAAGTCGCAGCAATTGCGCCACAGAAATACCCATATGTACTTTTCTACTAACGGACCAGCCAGAGCCTATACAAGTATCATTACGACATCAATACTCAAATCATCTCTCGAATTCCTTGTACTGAACTTCCAGTTATTCAATATACATTCAGTTACCATCTCTACTGCATATATCAGTCTTCCTTCATTGGTCTAAAATCATTCACGTCACTACTCCTGCCAGGTACATAAAGACTCTGTCCGACTCCTTCTGCTTCATGGATGCTTACATTGCATCTTATCACTCACCGCTTAACTCCTCACCTCCAGACTCTATTTGAACATCAAACCTTCTACAAAGTTAGATTGTTTACCTTATGACTTCATAACCATCATATTCCTACCATTCAGAGTCTGGTAGCATATGTATCCCATCATGCTCTTCCTGCTCATTAGCCTCTGTAATCCCTCTGGACATCATCCATCATCATTTTGGAAACCTGGACTACATTCGCCCTTTTTCGACTGGACCTACTCCACTCTCAGGATTTGAATGCTCCTTCAGAATAGACCTACCTCTTCAACCTCAGAATCATCTTTCCATAATGCATCATCCATGGATTTGAAGATGGACTGTCATCTCTCCAAGCAGTTCACCTTTTTCCCAAATTAGCTTATTGTTGCTAGAACCTAGGTTCATCTCCTCTTAATTTGCCCAGAGGATGGGCGGGTCAGTAGCCATGGGTCCTCAGAGGTTTCCTCCACCTGGGTTTTTTTCCTGTCCTGCATACTGCTGGTCATACTCTCTGTGAGTTGGAGGAGGTAATCATACTCTTTTGAACATTCAATTGTAATTTTTGGGGGGCTTTCTATTCCCTAATCACTGCCCAGCTTACCTACCAAGGGCAGGAATAGAGAAAAGCCAAAGTAAACTACAGTTACATAAGCACTTCTAACCCCATACTCTATTCACCCAAACATTGAACTGAAATTGAGCAAAACTGGGTACATCACGATGGCATATTGAATAAATCAGACAGCAACTTGCACAGTGCTGATGACATCACAATAACCATGCACAGTACTGAAGCCAACAGTTGAAATCAAAGAGAAACAGTAAAATCTTCATGCATACAGATGACGTAAAGGTGATAGAAAACAGTTTTTGTCCCTCTAGATTCCCTCTTGTTTCCTTTTAGTGTCTATCCAATATTTTGATACGTTTTGACCTTTTTTTGTTACAAATAATCAAGGACAAATTATTTTTCTTTGTTACTACACTGAATCCTTCCCTCCTCAGCAATTGCTGTTCTTGCTTTTCATGCTGCCAGAACATTCTATGACATCAGTCATGACCTGCTTCTTGCTACACTCCTTAATATTGGTCTGGACTCCATCTCTCTCTCTCTCTAAAATGGTTCTCTAGTTACCTAATGGGGAGACTTCAACAGGTTAAAGTGGAGGAGGAACTTTCACTCTTACAACCTTTGTTGAGAGGTGTGCCCCAGGGTTCCATATTGGGACCCCTACTTTTCTCATTGTATATTAATACATCAACATTGGAATTAAAACAGCCAATATTCATTTCTTTGAAGATGACACAGTCCTTTACATCACCAGACCAACCCCAGTATCCACCTGCATGGACCTCCAACTAGAGTTTAATCATCTGCAATCAAACCTTCTGAGCCAGAAATTATTCTTGAATGCTAAAAAAAAAATGCGATGCTTTTTTCACCTTGCGTCAATGCAATAAATCCTGCTTCAATTGGAGCAGTACCACAAATTATGACTCTTTTATGGTGAATCTCTAGACTTCATAACTAAATTCAAATACCTGGGTGTGTGAATTCATTGCAAGCTTTCTTTTCTGGACCATATTGAGGAGATGTCCAAAAAGCTTAAGCAGAGACTTGATCTCTTATTCAGGATCAAACACCTCCTTACATAGGATGCTAGAAAAAGGCTGGTCCAAACTACTTTTCTTTCTGTCTTGGACTATGCTGATTTCCTCTACAGCCAAGCTCCTAACATGGTGTTAACCAAACTTGATACTCTTTACCACAGAGCCCTAAGATTTATCTCTGGAGCACCATATTCTATATGCCATTGCTCCATTTACTCCTTAGATGGTTGGTCTTCCCTTAAATTCAGAAGGCAAAGAAATGCTACCCTTTGGACCTTCCAGGCAATCACTAAGAAGCTCCCACTGTACATTTCAGATTCTTTACCATGTTGTACGTTAAGTAGTTATGCTGTGAGAAGCACCTCTTACATTTCCCTAACTATCCCCAAAGTCAAGTCATGCTTTGGCAGGGCCTCAATAAGTTATGTACTTCCTCAACTCTGGAATAAACTCCAAAAAACCATGAGAATAGCCTGCCATATTAATCTGTCAGCATTCAGATCTCTATATGCACATTCTGTTAAGGAATCCTACAATTGCTTTCCTTCATTTTTGGCTAAAAGTATACTGATCTCAGACACTGTACTCTCTGTTTGATCTCCACTGACACCCCCCATGTGTTTTTTACTCACGCTTATCCTCCTCCCTTCTTTCCCCTCCTTTAGTTGCTCCATGTAACCTTTGTCCTTCCCTGCATGGTTGCCCACACTGCCTTGTTCTTCTGGTATGTTCAATGCATATATTGCTGTAACCCCTAGATGGCGCTATCCCAGGTGCTACTACCCCTGCCTGATTTGCCACTAACAGGTTGAGGGGCCTGGATCCAATGGCGGGTGCCTCCACCCAGAGGTCAGGGTTTGCAATAGTTAAACTAACTTGGTCACAGCCCTCTGGGACACTGCAACCCCCCTTTCTTCCCACTAGTGGCCCACACAATATATCAGAATTACCTTCACAGTATACACTTACCCCCAGGTCTGGTTCCGGCACTGGGACCTCCTGTGAAATGAGATACAGTGCAACAATCACAGTACAGTACTTTAACATAGACAAATACCTCAGGCAGTATAACTTTGCTGAAACAAGCAGCTCTGATTTATTTAGGGGATATAACAAGGACAGGGGAAATCAGGTTAATTAGCTTATCACTCTAATAATCTACATTTATGGCTCTGTGCACAGGCCTATCCCTATCAGTTACTGTCCCTGGGTACCCAAGCCCTAGTGGCTAGTCCAAACGTGGTAGCTGGTAGGGGCCCTTCACACAGAGAAAAGGAGAATTAAACAGTCAGCAGTACAGTAATTCCATTTGTATTTAATGTGGCAATTCAACAGGAGCTAATTCTGAATTAGTACTCACGACTCCAAATAAGATAGGGTCCTTCAATGTCAGTAGGGCTCACTTGAGGTACACAAACCTCTTCACACATCCATATAAAAGAAAGCACTATACCAGGCAGGCTGCATCTGTATCCCGATCGCAATTACTGCACAATACCCGGGAGAACACACAGCAGATTCAGTTCCTGACAGACCGAGTGCAATTTTCAGCAATTCCTCCAGTCTTCTACAGGGTGAGCCTGGTTTCTACTTCAGAGATCCTTGATTCTTTTCACAGGACGGATTCAGTCCTAACAAGTTGTTACACAAGCTGCAGACCGAACTCTGGGCCTTACACACGTTTTTGACTAAAACTGCACACTGAAAAAGCACAGGGCTCCTTCCTTCTTCACTGCCAAAGCTCAACTGAAACTCCAACCGACAAAATCAGGCACTTCCTTTGAGTTCCTCCCAGTTCTTGACTGGATTGGCTGTCACCACAATAGACTGCTGCTGTTGGTCCAAAAGGCATTGAAGTCTAAACTACATCTCCCAGAGTCACTGCCCATACAATCCTCTTGTGGCTGGCTCAGATTATGAGTCCAAGTTCTGATTCGTCCCAAGGCACCATTTTAGAGCTAGCTTACCCCACACTGATTGGTCCAGTTCAGCAGTTCAAAACTAGAATGGGGAACTAGCAGACACAGTTCTGACTGCAAAGAAAGCAGGTTAGACAAACTGTAATTTCATTATTACTCTAAATAATTTCTGGCAAACAGTTACATCTTTCAGATAGGTTCCTTTGCACTTAGTGACTGCAAAAATGAAGTGAATTGGCAGCAGCTCGAGTGGTACTCAGAGAAGCACACAGTCCCCCCATACAAACTAATTATGTCTGCAAGCAGACAGCTCTTAAAGAGACAGTACCAGAGGCTCTAAAAACACTCACTGATAAATGGCTTAAATGCCAAACACCATTCAGGCTTGGAGCATTCAAGCAGGCTCCTGGAAGTCTTTTGGGAACCCCCATTTGCAGGGGGGTTACATTGCTATGTGACTGCTATCTATATGTGTTCTCTTAGTGTACACATTTACAAATATATCTTATTCTATTGTATGTAATGCCTTTATTTTATTTTTTGTATTATTATTCTGTGTTTGATTATGTACCTGTCCAGATCCATCTTGTAAATGAATTTACTCAAAGATGTTTCAACTGGTAAAATAAAGATTTTTGATTGATTTGATCAGTAACACCATTCCAGATCATGTACATGAATAGCATAGAATGGTGTAGCTGATGCTGTGGTATGTCTTAGAAGTGTTAAAAGAAAGAAGAGCTGCTGCTGCAGAGTGTGAAACTCTATATAGATCCAAGGGCACCCCAAAGTTAGAGTATTAATTTATTACAAATTGGTCAAAGCATAGGAAAACAACTGGTATGGAAATAAAAACTGAAGGGCAGTTACCTATGTAAAAATAATTTTCTGTCAGCTTCAAAAACAATAATAAATAAACTTATGTTGTAAAATTTGACTGTAACCCCCCTGTTACCCGGGGTTACTAGAATCCCAGTAAGGCCTAGTGATAGGCAGGAAAGACAGCTTGTGAAACTCCAGTTAAATGGATTTCACACTGTCTCACTCTGTTCTCAGTCTCAGCTGAGACTGTCGCAGCTGCATAAGCCACACTGGAATGTTGCAGTTTGGAGGCTAGAGTAGAATGTTGGGGAATTTGAAGCCAGTCTGTGTGCAGTCTGAGTGGGACACTGTAGTGCAGCAGAGTGTGTGCAGGCTCTCAGAGCTGTAAGCTCTGTTTCAGAGATGCTTTTGTGTAAGGTGTGTGTTTCCACCTGAAGAGGAGCATAGGAACTGGTAATTGAAGTGGTGGAGACCGCTTTCAATGGTTCAGTAGCCCCATCCCTGAGGGGATGGGGGGAAGGTGTTTGCCTGTTTTCCAGGGGCAAACCTCCTGGGTCCGGCTAAGGGAAAGAAGCTGCCTGTTCAAGATGTGCTGAGGCACCAGAAGCTCTGAGAGGAAGATTCCTTGTGGAGGAAATGCCTGTGGGGAACCTGCAACCAAAGGGTGAGTTTGCTCTGAAAAAGGGCCAAGTGTTTTCACCTGAACAGAAGGAAACTAAAGGGACTGTTACTGTGGGGTCAGAAAAAGACAGCCAAGTACAGTTGGAAAGTGGGGATTGGACTGCTTAATCTGTGGGAGGTCTAGAGTAATGGACAATGCCATTTAATTCAAGTATGTTCAAGTCCAGCACAAAGAGTGAAGGAAATTGGGGATTGGACTGCTTAACTCAGTGGGGGGTCTAGAGTAATGGACAATGCCACTTAAAAGTATGTTCAAGTCCAGCACAAATGGGAAGCAAGACAAGTAGATGATATGTGAAATACATTTAGCAAGAATCTACATTGCAAAGCTTTACAGGATGAGGTGTTTACTGTCCAGAGAAATGGCCGGGTATGAATTGTGGGAGCGAGAGGTGGGAGACCCCCCATCAGTAGTAACCAAATTCACCTCTACGGATTTGCTCTGAGACACCTTTTGCTTTCCCTCAGGTACTTGGCCAGTGCCTGAGGAAAGTACCCAGATGTGGGATTGAAAGAAATATTCCCTGATGGAGCTATGGTGCTCTTAGGTGGTTTAGGGAGCCACCAGAAAATGTTTCCTGAAGTATGGAAGGTGTCCAAGTGGCTGGCAAGGGAGCCGAGCCAGGAAAAATCCAGAACAGTGTGCAAGTTCAGGCTGTGTAACCCAAAGCAGCATGCAAGTCCGGGCTGTGTGCCCAGTGGGTTCGGAGTCTGAGGGCTAAAGTGTTGAGGAAGTGTTCTGGTCTCTTTTAATCTGCATTACCAGGGGTGTAGCCCCATGGGGGACCATCTATGCTTTGTTTATTCTGTTTGGATGTGAATAAAAAGCCACACTTTAGAATCCCACTTCTGGTATTGGACATTACAGTTATTGCTTCCTGTGTTTGGAGTTACTTAGGTGTCCCTATGCAGAGTAGCCAAACCTAGCCTTTGTGCCGAGTGACCTATTCCTCCCCGAACCCAGCCCACCTGGTATTGCTGTCAGATACAAATGGTAGAATGGGTAGGGGTTACAAGAATATGCACTTGGTTGACTAAAAAATACTTTTTTATTTAAAATGCTGATAACCTGTTAAGAACCTAATGGCAAGCACTGCCCCCTTTCAAGAGGGTACTGGGAGAGAAAACACATGAAACATGCATAAATAAACCAATACATGCAGTTAAACAAAACATTTGCAATTACAACTGGCTGTCAAATAGTTCTAATAATGCAATTTAAATTTTCCAACATTTTTAAAATCCAACAGATTATGAGAAATAGAATTCCATTCCATTCCAGATATGCAGTTATAATTTACTTATGACTCTGCCACTTGTGAGCTATGGTCCTGCACCCTTGTTCATGCAGACAAATTACATATTTTGAGTCATCCTACTGCAGATCCCTTATATGTATTCAAAGATACTGTGCTGTACAAATAATGGCATAATTTCTTGAGTTTCGAAATACTTTGAAAGGAATCAATTTCGGCAATGAACATGCTACCAAATGCAAACAGCAGCCTCAGAAATGTTTACTCCTTGAATCTGTGTTGTATTTGTATTTCTGCCAATCACTGCTCTCTTTCAAGCTGAATTCAGACATTTCACAATAGAAGATTACTGTAAATAGGTTCTTCCACAAAGGCATTTGTCTAGCAGTCGACACAGAGGTAGGATTTTCAGGTTGATGCTGTGCAGTATTAACTGGGCAACTCAGCTGTGAAAAGGGATAGATGCCTTTTTGCCTTCTTCCTTTTAGGTTCATGTTTGTTTTTTGATCATAGGGTGGCTGAAGTTCCATAGGAGTCATATTAGAGGGAAAAGGAGTCTGCCCGCCAGCGTGCAGCTGTTGTGACAAGCTATCATGCTGTAAATGCCTCAGGCTTGCTTGACTGCCTGTCCTCTCTCACACATCTCCAAGATATCATACTATTTTGGAGCTCCTTTGGAAATAACTGACATCACTTTGAGCCTTGGGTAGCAAATAAAACTAGAACGTGTTGAAGCATAATCTATTGTACTAACAGTAGATATACAGAACCATAGGAAGAAAATTCTGATAAAGGTAGAGACAGTGATGTGTGTATTTCAGAACTATAAAGTGGCACCTTTTAACACAAATTGTGACATAATCCTTGTTCACCACAGCATAGGCTACCAGTGTTGCTATAGCAACTTAGCTAGCTAAGATTTGTGAAATCTGACTTTCAGAGACAAGCCCATTTGTTGCTTGATTACATTTTCAATTGAATATAGCATATATAGAAAAAGAGACCATAAATGACTGTCTTAGCAGTATTGTCATTCAGTAGATACAAACAGGTTTAGAGGGTCTCTTCGGTTTATCACTCATCAAGACTCTGCCTAAACTGATTGTCATGTCTCAGTATTTTCCATACATTGGAACTGTGACAGCCATTTTTTTTAAATGAAAAAAATATATATGTAATTGGACACAGCTTTCAAATATCTTTCATACTGCAAACATTGCCATAAAGTAACGCATGTTTTCGAAAATTGAATGGCTTTTATTTAAAGTGATATTCCCCATAACTCCATGGTTAGCAACTTTTCTAGGGCATAGGGTCATGTCACCACAAACAATAACTGCATGGCAATAAATGCTGTAAGGAAAACAGCAGCATCCCAAACAATGTTGGGTACAACAGTGACCCGACAGAAAAGGTGAAGTCCCATTGAATACAATGGGACTTCTTTGTTTTTGTGGGGGACTCTGCTGCCTACACCTCCTGATGTAGGGGCTTCACCCCCACTCCACCTGGACTTAAAATAATCAACTCTGGGGGGTCATGAACTTTGGGGATGGTGAGAAAAGCGGGAGGGGTTAAAAGTTCATTTTTTTTGTAAATAAAAGTTTTAGCAGGAGTAGACCTAGCCGGACCCGAACCATGGTCCCGGATCACCTGCTTCACCATACACTATTGCCCAAGCCACTCCACCACAAGAGCAGCTCCGACAGGCACCCCAGCACATGGCTAGTTGATCCCTGCCAGGTGAAGTGCAGAGTGACAGGGGTAGCGGTAATTCTCTACTGCTATTCTACCCCTGTTGCTCTAAATGCTTTTGCATTTCACACAATGCAGTTCCTGTGGTGCTCTTCATGGCGCACTATTTTGACACAATACCCTTTTCTAGTATAGATGAAGAGGGGTATGGGTCTCCAGAATTGGGATAGTAAATAAATTTGCTTAGCTAGTGATAGATTTAAGGGAGTCAGAGGGATGCATTCTCAGTGTCCACCCCTACACCCTTCTTCAGGTAGGGATGGCAGACAAGCAACTGTCTTCACTGCTGATGCTAAAGCTGCTCTCTAACTGGCCAGCAGGGGGTCACAAATGCCAGGTGCTAGCACCCAACCCCCAAATAGAGGAAAGCATCACATCCAGAATATGCCCAGCCCCTAGCTACTGCTGCTGGAAAAGACATTGTTAGATATTTCCTGAAATTTCTGTGATATCTCTAGAGAGAGAGAGATGTGTTGCTTGCCTGTGAAACCACTGTAGAACCACCAGAGAGACTCTCTTTAGAAATACTGGTATATATCTAGAAATATCTGACCATGTGTTTTGCTGCAACTGTAGCACTAGAGGGGAATTACTGGACTCACATGAGAACCCAAGTCTCCCAGATGGCAGTGCCACAAGAGTGCATATATTTGTTCCTTTCTGTATATACTTTATGTATAGGTATGCATATATATATACATATATATATATATATATATATATATATATATATATATAGTGTGTGTGTGTATGAATATGTTGACTGTTATGAATCTATATACTTCATTAATTGAAAATAAAGTATGTTAATGTAGCAGAGGGTTGCTAGTCAAAGCCACAAAAGAAGGCAAATGTTAAGTGAGGATAAACAATTCTCCTAAATCTTGCTGATTGTGTGGTGTGGCTGGGTGTTCCTAGGTTTTGAAGGATTGTAGCAAGTGTTACCCTAAGACTATCACTGTCTTTAAGGAAAATTACTCAAAGTTCAGCAAATACTTTTATTGTGCTTTCTGAAAAGGTGGTAATTAAGTTAGAGTAACACGAGCACTACTTCAAGAAATAATTCAAATTGAAAGAACGCCATTCTACATCACACAATCACCAACGTTCACAGAAATTGTTATCCTGCAAGCAGTTCTTCAAGAGGTCACTGTCTTGTGAGTTGGAATGCATGTTCTGGGGGGAAGCTAAGGTGGCACACTGTGCCACCAGTCACTATACACAATGGAACTATGGCTGGTAAGGGAAGATCCATTGGACACCACAGTGACATAGCTCATACAGTGGAGTTTTTTTCAGAGTCACTGGATCACCAGAGAAGACCAGTCTGAGATGTAGAAAAAAACAAAGGCAGATGACCATAAATGGGAAAACAGGGGCCAGGTGAACAGGATGGGGGACACTTGCTGTGATAGTTCCATGATTCAAGGGCAAGAATTATGGCATTGAACCATGTAAATGGTGTTATGCCATAAACCAACCCTTGTGGCTATCACAATCTATGATATTAGTGGTCACAAACCCTGTCAGGTGGATTTGCTCTGGCTTGTTAGACAGGTTCCAGTTAGTCCAAATAGGTGATGCCCTCTCCTCTCCCCTGCCTATCCTTTCACATGTCCACCAGGGCTCCATTCTAGACTCAGTACTGTTTTATATCTTCTTGAATTACCTCATTCAATCTGTGTCTCCAAGCACGTTCACATGTTTGTGAATTACACAGTACTTTTTGCTTGAGATACTTCAGTCCCGAGTAGGAAACATCATTGCAAGATGACTTCATCAATGTTCAGTGCTGGTTCTATTTCACCCAATGCACTTCATTGCCAGATAAACTATACTGTATCTCTATAACCTTCTGCAATAAAGCTGCACAAAACCCCATTTTCAAATCTTTTATACAAAATCCAAAGATATGAAGTGCCTTCTTCAGGTTAAGAATGGACCATTATGCATTCCCTTATAGGTCAGGACATTTTTCTGGAGTCCCTAAAGAAGCTAGGCTTTGTTCATGTGCATCCTGCAATGCACCTTTTTTTTTTCCAAACTAAGACAAATCAGTTCAAGCAAATTTTTTCAGACTATTTTTATGATGCCTAACCTTTTCAAACAATCAGTAGTTTATTGTTTTTCAGTCGGTGACCATTACAAAATAAATAGTAATACATACATACATATCACATGATTATAAACATCCATGATAAAAAAGACAAACATCAGAAACTTATACAAATTCAAACAAATACTCTGCATATATTTAAAGTCCTAAATATTACACATCCATTCCTGTGACTCTTTTTTCCTTTAAAATTTAGTAGTTTTTGATCATTTGTCAGTTTTTGTGATGCTTTATTCTTATTAGTGCAATATTCTTTAGATAAGAAGCAACCTAATTAATTATATACTCATCCTGGGTTGTAAACATAGTATTCATCAGTAGTATGTGGTCCCTAGTCTGGATTGAATTCCAGATAGGCAACAGCCACTGTTTTCTCTGTTCACTATACCATGAGCAATTGAACATTACATGTTTCAGATCTTCTGGTTCAGAGCAGGAACAGTCACAAAATTTATCCTCTGATTTCAGTGCTTTTGAATATCGAGCGTCTAATATTTTACTGTAGAATAAACCAAAACAGTATTTTGTAAATAGCTGTGTTTTATCCTGTTCTGTGATAACATCCAGATAATATCTATATTCATGATTTTGATCTTGTGACACCAACCAAGGGGAATTTTTTAACTTGGATGCTTTTATCAGATCATTTTCTTTATGAGAATTTATGATTTTATTAGAACTATATTTGATATATTGTGTACTAATTTGTAACCCTTTATGTTTGTAATGATTTAACATGTCCAAATAATATTTGTTCACTAAAGCTGCAATGTTTTTTAGCCAGTCAGATTGTTGACAGTTTCTTTTCTTCCATTTTTCTTTTTCTTTGAGACATAATGAAGGTACTCTATTTTTGTCCATTCTTGTTAGTTGCATCCAGTATGCAAGTTTCCTAACATACATTAAGGCCTAATCTTTTGATAAATTACTTATTAATCTCTAAGAAGCATGAGATCATTGATGTGATAGCTTTTTATACTTATAGAGTAAAAAAAACATTCTTAAATGGAATATATATTTCTTGTATACTGTAATACAGCTCAGGACTGAGCTGCACTTTGCCTCCACTTTAATTTTTAGTGTTTTTGAGTCAATGGGAAATATTGAATGTGAATTTTAAATGTATATGATTGTGTTTAAATATTATATTTATTACATTTTCAAATGATTTTAAAAGGCCTTTTCAATGTATGTGCCACTGTCCATAATGGATTTTGGATAATGAAGTGAGACAAATGCCTAATAAACTACTACTACATCCATTGCACATGTCTGCCCTGCAAGTAGCACTCACTCCTCTCCCCTCCCCAAATCTCTGACTGTCACACCTCCCCCCACAACCCGGGTGTCTCATTGTGTGGCATACCCGTCTGTTGTACCCATCACCTGTGTTTTATTCCTCAGTGGTCCACCTACTGACTTTGGTGGACCTGATTCCCTTGACCTCAGCTAGGGTGCTCACCTTCGTACTCACTTTTTTGGCATTTGCATTATTTCAAAGTTTTGTGCCAATACTCTTGGTAAATGCTCCCTCTTTGTTAATGCTCCCCTTTAATTTGTATTTTGCACCTTTACTGTAACTTGAATAGCATTGCACACAGTGTTCTCATTGTGTATTATTTTTGTTACTTTTATTCATTGCTTTGTAAATTTAATGACTCTGAACAGTGTTTTTGTTGTTGTTGTTTTTCATCTTCTCTTTCTCCTCCCGTTGATCCCCACTGATTTCTGTTTGCTGGCAACCCCCAGCCCTGTCACCCACCTTGCCTGAGACTCACCCAATCTGCTTCTTACTTCCATGGGTGAAAGAGTGCCTCAACAGTTGGCATGGAGCCTATGGGGTAACCGGCATCATCCTTTCAATGGAGATGTTTTTCCTCCTGTTTTACTTCCCAACACTGAGTTGTCACACATGTGATGGCATGCACATACTGTGTTAAGATGCAGCATGCCTCATATCAGCAGTTGGCTGATGAAATGGCTGGCCGCTGCTACACCACCTAACCTCTGCTATGTGTTAGCCAAGCAGCAGCACATGCTGCACTCTCTCCAAGGGAGGAGGGTTGTCTCTGGAAGCTCAAGCCTCCTTCACCTAGCCAACCCCTAAGCCACCATGGTCCATTCCCAAACCTAGGTTTCCATTGTGTCATGGGGTGCCTCAGCCTACCACACCACTGGGCCAGCTCCATTTTTCTTTTTTTTTTTTTACTTCTCGCATTACCAATAATTGCAGTGTATTTATTTGTAGTAATGTTTCCCTCCCCTTTTGCATTCCCCCTCCCTTGGGTCACTCAAGTCTTGGCCCAGTATGCCATTCTCAGTCAATACATTTCAAATAAATTGGGTGGGGTCTGCTGAGCAGCTAATGATGAAGCAGCATTGAACTTGAGCTCCTAGGAGAAATTTAAATAAATTACCAAAAACTTAGCATTTTACTGCCGGTAGTGCACAAAGTACAGTGAAGTGCACCAGGATGAAGCCCAACTCTGCAGAATTATGCAGTAGAGTTACTGCAGCAAACAATGCAATTTTAATGGAGTTAATCTCTTTTGTCAGGCAGGAAACCTGTGACACTGCGCTTCATTTTGGCGGGCTTCACTGTAGTTACTGTTTGGGTTGACTTTCCAGTTTTCTGCAGCATGGGTAAATCAAGTGGAGCTTCAGCACATTTGGTTAACTTTTTTGTGCCTAATAAACAGCAGCATGAGAAGCGGCCTATACGACATGGTGGAATCTTGGATTCTGATGCTCTTTCATCAGAGGTATCATCTCTCACATCCATTTTAGCCACTTTGCATCAGCTGATCAAGATGGTGCAATATCTGGATTTCAGTGTGCCTGTGCAACTGGTTTTGTGCTTGTGTAATGTAAATAATCTTTGGCTGTTCGCCTCTCTATCCATGGGATATACCACCCTGTAGGGGTACGAAGGCAAGGAACCCTAGAGGATACTTCTACCCCTAGAGGTACCATGGGAGTGATTCCCTTGGCTAAAGGTACTTTAGAAAGCAGCCCACAGGAGAGAAGAGCATGCTGCTGGAGGAGGAGGTGTGGCTGGAGGGACAAGGAAAAATTGCTCATGTGTGGAGTTGGGAGAGCAGCCCTTAAATGGGCTGCATGGGGGAGTGGTCAGTTGCATCACTCCTTTGAACTACAGGCCTTAACCTTCCAATTCAATGTGCCTGTGCAACTGGTTTCATGCTTGTGTAACATAGATAATCTTTGGCTGTTCGCCTCTCTATCTGTAGGATATACCACCCTGTAGGATTACGAAGGCAAGGAACTTGAGAGGCAGGTTCCATCCCTAGAGGTGCCATGGGAGTGATTCCCTTGGCTAAAGGTACCTTAGGAAGAAGCCCAAAAAGAGTGCCAAGCAAAGCATACAAGGTGGTAAACACTTATCATGGTTGAAGACCTGTACGTAGGTCGGTTGGTAACATGGGATCAGTTGGTAGCATTGTTGGAGTAGAGTAGAGTAGGCAGGGAAAGACAGGTGAATAGTTACCCACTCAGAGATCTGACTGTAAGGTGTGAAGGCCTGGCTTCCTAAGGAGAGAGAAAGAGCAGCCAAAGGGGGAGATGGGACAATCACGGGGCAGCCACCCAGCTCCATCCAACTGCGGAATCTAACTAAGTGACCTAGGGACTACAACTACGCCTATCCAGTAGTATGATCATTGGCATGGAGGAGAGGAAAACCCCCCTTTGAGGAGGAAACCCATGGGGATTCAAGGCCTAGGTCACCTTCCCTTCAGGCTTTGGGACAATTTTGTTTAGTGACGGCTCTGCTACTGCAATTTAGTAGACCAATCCAGGGGAATTGTAAATTTAGGGAACTCTCACACTCTATCCCTCTAACTGGAATGCTATGTAGGGATGTGAATGACCTCTGCAACACCAGGGCATCTCGGTGCCAACCTCCAAGGTGGAAGGAGAAGAGTAGCAGTCACCAAGGTGCTCAGCCAGCCTACTGATCTAAGAACAAACCAGATGAACCAGAGGTGGTTGTAGGGAGAATAGCTTTAATGGGTGTCTCCAAACCTGCTTGGGCAGCAAAAGGGGCCCTTCCTGTGAGATCCCACCCCTTCACCGCTGAAGTCTTAAATGCTACATTGAGAGGTGCCGTCGGTACGGTTGACAACTAAAGGTCCACTCAGAGTGAGGACATTCCCAAATATGGACCAGGTGAGAAGGACCCCGCCCCAAGCTTCACATACTCAAGATGTGGACTTCAGAGTGAAGAGAGAGAGAGAGAGAGAGACTTTCAGCCACTGGGCTAGCCCTGAGTTCTGGAAGTAATGGATACAGTCACCATGTCTCTGAAAGGTGGAGAAGGTAGACATAATGTAGCATGAGTTAGTCATAATACAGCATGGGACCCACACGTGGGTCATGAAGGGTGATAGCAGACATGGAGAGACTTGTACATAGGTCAGATTGAGCACTGTGGACCCTCTCATGGGTCTAGTTAAGGCAAATAGCATTTGTCAGCCGCAGGAATGCATGCTGACCAAGTCTATTAGGAAGCCAAATTGGAAGTGAATTGAATTGTATGTTATGAGGGAGAGAACGGCGAGGCTGGGCATAGCCTGAGGCTGACAGTTGGAGAGGAGGAAACTGTGAAGCTCGGGAATAGACTTGGTAGGCTGTACGTGGATGCTATTGTATAGTGAGGTTTGCTGGTACAAGCATGAGCTGATGCGGGCAATGGCATGGTAAGTGCTATTGAGGTAAGGAGTAACGGCATGAGCCCACATTGGCTGCTGAACAGAGCAGTAGGAGAGCCAGACATATGAGCAACTGAGGACATGTAGGAATGCATGAAACTGTGGCCGCTACATAAGCCACCATGTCCGCTGGGACGCTGCAGTCCCCAGCCATGAGAAAAACAGAGAAGCCCTGAACTGGACACAGTGACACCATGCAGCTAATTAATGGGTAAAATAAGTAAATGACAAAATGCCAGCAGCTGCAGTTGAGCCAACATGCCCCAAAGGAAAGTACAATGGCAGGCAATTTTTTGTGAACCAAGCATACCTGGTAAATGGGTACTGAAGAAGGAGGACCAGGGAGCTGGAATGCAGAAAACCAGTAGTAAGCCCTCTGTCCTTTAATGGCAGTGTATCACTGACTGAGGAGAGGAATAGCACAGGAAGACAATGCACAGTGGGAAGGGCATGCAGCTCACCGCACTGCTTCCAACCTGACATCTTCTCCATCGCTCCACTCTCACCTGCATGCCCCACTGGGCGCAGCTGCTTCCTGCTCTTCATCAGCCACAACAAGCTCAGTTTGCTGATGTAGTTGGGCAGGAGAGGAGAAAGCAACCCCCCCCAAAAAAAAATTGGCAAGGAGGTAGGAGGGAACAGTTGGGGGGGGCAACGGAAGGAGCACTCAGGCCAGAGACAGACAAAGGGACAACCACAGCAGCAGCTGCAAATGGGGAAGGAGCACAGGGAGGACAGACAGGCAGCAGGCATGGGGAAGGGAGAGAGCAGAATGACACAAATGGCCATGGGGGAGCAGCGGACAGAGGGAAGGAAAGCAAGGGGGGAAGGAACAGGTGGCCAGAGGCACAGAGACAGGAAAGAGCATGGAAGGGAGGAGAATGCAGGGGGGGGTGGCACCTCTGGCCACAAGGAAAAAACACTCATGTGTGGAGTGGAGAGAGCAGCCCTTAAATGGACTGAACGGGGGTGTGGCCAGTTGCACTACCCCCTTGAACTACAAGCTTTAGCCTTCCAAAAGAAATTTGATACTCCCACCCCGAGAGTTTCAGCCCTCGAGACCCATATGGATCAATGTGAGCAAACTATGCAATGCTGAGAAGCTTTGGTCCTCAAGTCTGCCAACATAACAGCGGCGCTTATCAAACATAATGCCCTTTTGCAGCAATGCCTAGAGGCAGTGGAGAATCAAGCCCAAGAAAAGCTCTTACGGATGGTGGGGTTTGCCGAGAACGCAGAAGGGAAGACTGTCTTGCTTTTGCCCGAACGTTCCTACCAGCTCTTTTGGGACTTTCTGAAGATGATCACTCATTCACTATTGAAAAGGCATAGTGAGTTACCCCACAGCAAGTGGCCTTAGACCCTGGTGCTCCACAGACATTTGTAATCGTTTGCACAGAGATTGGGGACTGAGATCAGGCACTTATGTTTGCCAGGAGGTGCTGAACCCTGAAATATGGAGAAGAAACCTTGATGCTCTTCCCAGACCTTTCTTATAGCACCCGGCAGTAGCATAAGGCATTTGATTGGCTCCGGGGTTGTTTGTGCCAATTGAGCGTGCAGCATCGGGTATTGTTGCCATCTAACCTTTGGCTGGTGTGCAATGGTCACCAATACTTGTTTAACAACCCAAAGGAAGTGGAAAAGCTTGATATGTGCCCAGGACAGTGACACTATTACAGTCAAAACATTGATGCTGACAACATCGACGTTTTCACCGTAATAGACCGCCCGAGACCCTGGCACTCTCTCTCCTGGCCCTGTACCCCCTCCCCAATCCAATTTCAACTCAGAGTTAGAATCCTAGAGATCGAGGGATACAGGGGGCAGAGTCCCCTGCATGGGGGGTTTGGGGGTTGAAGTCCCACAGTGAAAAATGGCTGGGGTCTCAAGTCAGATTTATGTCAACTGCAAGTTATGCTAACATAACCAATATCAGATGGCGGCTTCCATAACTTAGTTGTCAAACCGGCATCGTAGCACCGAAAAGCTGGTGTGCCATATTGAACATGAGCGGGATGCGAGAGAGGAGGCTGGAAACTCTTCTCATGGGGACTGATCTAGTGGGACTGTAGTGATGTAGTAAGTCTGAGGACTGGGCATGAGCCGATGACTTGTTTTGGTTGCTCTTCCTTGCTACTCCTCTATGTCTGTGTTCTGTTTAGATTGCATTTCTATGCCCTATGGTTTCATTGGACTTTTGTATGCTGTATTACAAGCAGCAGCAACTTGAATAAGATCAGTCTGCCTAGCTCAGGTCCAGTTACGAAGGCACTCTTCATTTCAATGGACATTCTGAATTAACGTATAGCTGCATACTAGAGCTGTTGTTTAAATGTGCTGCATGCATTCCCTTTCAGCTTATGTTTCTTTAGCTTTAGCTGTTTTATTGCAACATGTTCAACTGCTTTGTTGCAGATTTTTCCTGGGAGTTGGGGGATTATTTCTATATTTGGATAATGTAATAGCTTTGGGGGAATCTCTTAGACCACAGAGTCATATTGGTAACAAGGTAATTCTTTATTTACCATCCTTTGTTTGATTCTCCTTTGTCCTTCCTGGGCTGCATGTGATGGGTATTTTCTATATGTTTAAATGCCGTTTCTAATGGTGTCCCCCCATGTTGTAGCTCAAGGGGAGGTGTCATACACCTTTTTAAGAGAATGTATGTTTAATGCTTTTTATTGTTATTCTCCTGTGTATTGTATGTTTTGTGAGTTTTTGCTTGCAAATCCATGAACATAGAAACATAGAAACATAGAATTTGACGGCAGATAAGGACCACTTGGCCCACTCAGTCTGCCCATTTCCCTACCTAATGGATAAGCTGCAGATCCTAGTTAACCAGCAGCCTACTTCTTTCTACCCCCACCCCCTAGAATTTCCTTAAGGCTGTCCCATGCATGCTTGAATTAAACCACTGTTTTTGACTCCACAACCTCCTCCAGAAGGCTGTTCCATGCATCCACAACCCTCTCTGTGAAAAAATACTTCCTAACATTACCTCTGAGCCGCCACCCCATCTTCAAATTGTGCCCCCTTGCTCTTGCACACCTCTTTTTTTGAAAGGTGCTACCCTCTTGGACTTTGTTGATTCCCTTGAGGTACTTGAAAGTTTCTATCATGTCCCCCCTCTCCCTCCTTTCCTCAAGGCTATACATATTAAGCTCCTTTAGTCTCTCTTTATATGTCTTCCGGTGCTGACCCTGCACCATTTTAGTTGCCCTCCTCTGAACAGCTTCCATTAAATAAGTAGCAGTGTTGCAAAGTTTTCCATCACAAGAGAAGATGTGGCAAATTCATGAACTTGGCTCTTTGCAAACACTTCACAAAGTGACTCCACTTCACCAAATTTGGGACGTAGTGCACTTCATAAAATTATGTGAGGGGCTTTGCTGGTGAAGTCAGCACTACTTCATGAAGGATAAATAGCTGGGCAGGTGCAAAAGGCGGATGGCATGGTTCAGTTGCTGCAAGAAGTACTGTCCAGGGATGTAACCATAACCATAGAAACCCTGGTGCTGAGTATAGAATGTGAGGTACTGATAGTCACTAGACAGGAAATAGACCTTGGGTTATTTATATCAAGGACCTCAAGGTGGCAGCACAGTGTGACAAGGCCATGGGCAAAGCTAGTGGGGTGCTGGGGTGCATAGAGAGGCGCATCTCCAGCAGGAGGTGGGACGTGATGCTGCTGCTGTATCCCTCCCTGGTACACACCTGGGGTAC
This sequence comes from Neoceratodus forsteri, assembly GCA_016271365.2. Lineage (NCBI taxonomy): Eukaryota > Metazoa > Chordata > Ceratodontiformes > Ceratodontidae > Neoceratodus > Neoceratodus forsteri. The sequence continues at coordinate 859,876,601 of CM057456.1, forward strand.
AGTGTCCAGTTTTGGAGACTGCATCTCAGAAAGGACATAGACTGGGTGGAGGCAGTCCTGAGGAGGGAAGCTAAAATGAATCAGGGTTTATAAGGAAAGCTCTATAAAGAGAGACTTAGGGATCTCAGCATGTTCACCCTGGAAGAGAGGAGAGAGGTGACATGATTGAGACCTACAAGTACCTCACAGGGTGAATAGAGTGCAAGAGAGGAGCCTCTTCCAAATGAAATTGAGCACCAGGACTAGGGGGCATGTGATGAAGCCTGTGGGGGGGGGAGTCAGGATAAATCTGAGTAACTATTGCTTCACTGAAAGGGTGATAAATGCCTGGAAGAGACTGCCAGCTAAAGTGCAGGAGGTTAGAATGGTGAAGGCTTCAAGCATGCATGGGATAAACATAGAGGAATATTAAAACAGAAGCAAGGAGGGGGAGGGTCCTCAGAAACCAGACAGGGTCTGTGGATGTAGAATACACAAGGAACACTTAGACAGACTGGGTGGACCAAGCAGTCCTTTTCTGCTGGCAAATGCTATGTTTCTATGCTTCTATGTTTTATGTGACAGTGTGTAATCTTAGCCTGTTGGAGGAAGGAGTAGGATATCTCCATTGTACATGGACAAAATCAGCCAGAAACAATTACAGAATCTGGATTTAGTGCAGCTATATTTTGATAGCTTGAGTTTAGAGTGCTCCGAGGTGTGATCGGAAGTGAAATGGAAGTGACATGGGTTTAAATTAAAGCCTTGTATTGCACATATATTTGTGTAGTTATAATGTATTTGTTCTCAGTGTTCCAAGCTATGTGTGGAAGTAAGCTGGATTTCAAAAAGTGTTTTTACCCATTTTTAAAAGTACTGGGCCCTATGCACATATGGGTGGGAAGTACGTGCCAGAGGCACATATCCCACCCGTGATGGGGCACACCTGTGGACAGGTGCACACTCGGGGTATGCACTACTGGAGCGCACCTGTCCACGGCCCTGCCCCCCGGTGTGTGGAAGTGTAGATGACAGATATGCGGACCAGGCGGGCATCCAATGGGATGCCCAACTCAGTCCACTGGTGGATCCCTTGTGCCTGTGGGTATGGAGAAATGGCTGCCAATGCACTGTGCACAGGAACCAAGAAGCAGGCTGGTGCCTGGTCGGCCATCCCCAGACCACCATTCATTGTCCATGGTCTGAGGTGGCATATTGTGAGGGACGGCAGTCCCCTCCTGACTTTTGGCAACTGGGGGGGTGCAGCATCCCAGGGGGGCATGCAAACCTTATGGCAGGGGTTTCTCCTGCATACTGTGTGCCCCCTGCACCCAGTGCTCCATGACTCTGTGCATGTTGTGGAGTGCGGGCATTCCCCTTGCCCGTTCTGACTGCGTTGCCCTCTGTGAGGTCTGGCAGTGGGCTTGCATGCCCCATAGGTGAATTCTGCAGCTGGTCACATGGAGGGGCACAATGGGTGCAGAGTGGTTGCACATCCCAGATATGCACGCATAGCCACTACACCTCATTAGTGCATAGGACCCACTGACAGTGCACTCTTGGTGCTTGTGGTTATGATTGGAATTGACTTGAAAGTGAGCTGAGTTTGAGAGGAGACTCCAAAATGTGATGTCAAGATGATGGAGGTACAAACAGCAGTCCATGGGTGTTGGCTGTCACTGCCTCTAACAATGATGCCTGTCCAACATGTTTATTTTTGCTGGCAGAACAGCAGGTTCGGCAGTCTATATGGAAGGTAACCAGTGTTTTATAAAGTTATGTACAGTATGTCAGACATGTTTAGTGCTGCTGGCAGAATAGCAAGTACAGTAGCCCACATAGGAACATAGAAAAGTGATGGATGGAGAACAATGTGAAAAGTCCATCCAGTTTGTCCCAAAATTCACTACATGGGGATAATCTAGTCTCCTTCCTCCATCCCAGTCATGCCCTCCTTCCACTTCCTGTCTGAAAACTCCTTTATTTGTGTCCTACAGTACTTCCTCTTGAATCCTGCTGTTGTCTTCATCTCCACAACCTTGTAAGGAAGTTTGCAATCCATCCAACACCCCTTTCCATGAAATAATACTTTGTTCCTAATGTCCTTTTTGAACCGTTTCCCCCTCTAGTTTGAGCACATGCCATTTGGTGGATGCATTGTTACTTAGTTTGGCTAAGTAGTGACACCAGTTGGGGCTAACATCTTTTGTTATTTTTAAAGTACTGTCCCCCAACTAAGGTAGTGCAGCAGACCTGGCCATGGACTGCCTTAGCCAATGATTCCTTGCTGTTGTGGAGTATAGGATCTACTTCTTGCCAGACCAGGCTTCTGATTGGAAGCCCATGGCATGGCAAAGCTTGCTCCCGTGCTGTGCTGCACTGTCCTCCTCACAGAGCTCTGCATGCACATAAAGGGCAGCAAAAGATAGTGCTTGCCACCAACGTGTAAGATACAAAGTATAGCTTTACTGTATAGAGCTCTGCGGGCCAGCTAATATGTACATCATACATAAGCTGTCCCAGTAGTGAATAGAGTCCTCATATGTTTAGTACTGTTCATATTTACCATATTTTGAGCCGGGTTATACAGTACCTGAAAAAGAGCTTTTGATCTAGTGGACTTACCTGGTCATAAAATCAGTAGTGAATAAGGTCCATAGTAAAGTATAGATGGAAAACATTTTTGGTCTTGGTTTTGAGCCACCACATACCGTATGTTGTTATATGCTGCAGCTCCACTCCAGGCTGAGTAACTTGCAGTTTTGGAGGAACTCCATAATAAAGTATGAGAAAATGAACCAAACTGTGCAATATAAAAAACACCAAATATTTTTGCAATTGTTAATCACCCCTTATTCAGCAAAAAGGGATCCATTGAGAAGGAAGGCAATATTAGATAAGAAAATAACAAGGATAGGTGGCTACCAGAGTCACTAGCATTTGGGCTGCTCAAACAAGATGTAGTGGTTAATCAAGTTCTATGCAGCACTGAATTAAACTGGTCATCACTAAGTCACTGCACAATTGAGATCAGAGTGTAATGGTAAAGGAGCAAAAGTCTTGTCAAAGAACAATGATTAGTGGTGTGCCAAAGGGGTTCTTACTTGCACAATTACATTGAATTTTATAGGCACTAGGCGATGCCTTCTCCCACCCCTCATATCCATTCAAGTTTCCTCCAAGTCTCCATCCTGGGACCAAATCTACGGTAGCTGTTCTCCATTTTCCTTAATGATCTCCCCTCAGCCTGTGTCTCCTCACATATAAATATGCACATGGATGACACTGCACGTTTTGCCTCAGGTGCCTTAGTCCCCAAGAAGAAAGCAACATTGCATTGCAACTTAATAAATGTTCTGTGGTGGTTATGTGCAAACAAACTCCCAGTTAATGTAAAAAAAACTGTCTCCTTAACCACTGGCTGCAAGCAGAAACTTGCTAGGCTCTCCCAAACCCCTGTCTTCATGACATTGGATGGTTGTCCTCTTGAAGAAGTCCCCAACTTTAAGTACCTTGGTAAGTGGTTAGATAATAATTTTGATTTCTCCTCCCATATCTATACCATCCATAAAAATCTCCTCCTAAAACTTGGCATGCAGCGGTATACCTTTAGAACGGTGACTTAAAATTGTCACCACAATTAGGGTACCTCAACAAGGGTGATAGTGAAAGAGGCAATCTTGATTTTAGATTGCCCCTCACTGATGCCGCCCTGTATGTCCACACTGTTACTACCCCCTCCAGGGCATGCCTGCCCCGGAGGAGGTTATATATAGTTATGGGGGGTGCGGGGGCAAAACCCCCGTAAATATAATTTTTTCCCGCAGGGTGCTTTGGCACTGTAACTCCCAAGAAACATAATGCCTGGTGCTCTAATGCTGGACAGCATGTTGTCTGTGCCATAATCAGTATAGGCAATATGTTTTTTGCTCTGACATGGGTGAACCATAGACAGTGCCTTAACATATTCTACCTCCCATTTATTGACCACTGGGAGAGTATCCTCAAGGTGATCGCCCAATGTGTAACTGTGTGGACATGATGTAGAGTACTGCTTCTGAAACTGCCTTCGCCAGGATGGATCCTCTTTTCCACTCCTGCAATTTCACTCTCAACTGACCTCCTGGCACTCACCACTGCTCCCTCTACTCTAGCCTCTCTCTCTACCATCTCTTAAAATCCAGCACTGTCCCTATTGTGTGTTCTTCATCTTCAAATACTGGCTTTCTTGCTTCCATGTCAACTCTTCTCCCTTTTAACAACATGAGCTCAATAGTGATGCCATAAACAAAAACTCCTACAGTGCATCTCCACTTTGAGAGGTTGTCTCGGATTTTCTTTCCTCCCCATCCCTTTCCTCTTCCAACTCCCTCCCCTTCCCCCTCTCAATACCCAGTACTATTCCCACTGTACCTTCTTCCTTTCCAAGCTCTGGTTTTGCTCTCTTCCCTGTTAGCTCTCCTCCCTTCTCTATCCATCCCTCTCCTTCCCCTTTCTCAAGAACAAGCACTGTTCCATTTGTGCCTCCTTCTTCCCAAATGCTGGTTCAACTCCATTTTCTGTTACTGCACCTCCCTTCTCTCCCCCATCATTTACTCTCTTCCTACTTTCTCCCCTCCTCTGACTCCCATTCCTTCTGTGCTCCCTCTTGTAAAACTTCTAGTGAGCAATCTGGTATCTTGTCTCGTCTTTCTTTCCTCTGGAATAATCTCTCTTTTCTCCTTCTCTTTCAAAGCTCTTCTTTATGCCTTTTCTCTCATCTCCCTTCCTCTGGAATAAGCTTCCCCTAATCTCATTTCTCACTCTTCCTTCTCCTTCAGAGCTCTCCTCCTTGCCTTCTCTCAGCTCCCCTCCATTGAAATAACCATCCCCTGCTCTTCTTTCTTCCCTCTCCTTCAAAGCTCTCCTCTATGCTTTCTCCTCCTGCCTCCCTACCCCCGAAATAACCCCACCACTCTCTTTTCCCCATCCTTTTTTATAGTTGCACATTCTGTAACCTCCTGATAACTTTCATATCATTCAATGGCCTATGCAACCAGTAGTGTTATGCTTGTGTAATTGAGTGAAATTACTTTGGCCATTTGCACTCTCTATTCCAGAAGTAATGACCGCCCTGTAGGGGTACCAAAGGCAAGGAACTCTCAAAGAGAGTTCCACTCCTAGAGGTGCCACAGGAAGTTTCCCTTGGCTAAAGGTACCTTAGGAAGAATCCCCTGGAAGAGAGAGGTGAGCCACTGGAGGAGGAGGAGGGGAGGATGGCGGGACAAGGAAAAAGTGCTTCGGAGGGAGGCTGGGAGAAACTGCTTATACTGTGTAGCTCAGGAAGGAGAAGTGGCTAGCTGCTCAGCCACTGAGCTACAGGCATAGTCTTTCAATTCAACACAACCAGTAGTGTTATACTTGTGCAACTGTGTTATATTGCTTTGGCTGTTCACACTCTCTATTCCAGGAGGAATTACCACCCTGTAGGGGTACCAAAGGTAAGGAACCCTCGAATAGGGTTCCACCCCAAGAGGTGTAGTGGGAAGTTTCCCTTGGCTAAAGGTACCTTAGGAAGAATCCCCAAAGAAAACTGTAGCAGCACTAAAAAGAACATGAGAGATCGGTGGCCACGAGGCAGAGAAGCAGAATATCAGCAACAGGCAGCTTGATAAAACATAAATGAGATGTGCAGGTTAGCAGAGTAGCATGAGTATGATGGATTGCATTGGTGACTGAGGGGGCCTCCTAAGGAGAGAGGGAACAGCAAGTAGGGACCCCATCCATCTCCATCCAGCAGTGAAACTTACCCAATTAAACTATGAAATACTGACTAGGGCTAACTAACATTTATAACCTGAGGCACAGAGGAGAGAAGAAAAGGTATCCCAGGTATTAGTCAACCATAATAGAGCACTTTCAAAAAGAGTGACTCAATCAGGGAGCTTTTACGCAGGGCTACGGGGCAGAGAGGGTGACTCGATAGGGGTTTGGTGACTATAGCGACAGCATGTTGCTATGTATACACACACATGGGGGGCGGGGAGGGACCATGCCATGTGATGGGCTGAAGGGGGGGAGAGTTTGTGGGGTGTAGTGTGGTGGTGGGCTACGAGCTGGCCATGTGGCAAGGTGGGTTGGTGGCAGGCTGGGGCTGGAAGGGTGCCAGGTTTGGTTCTGGGCATGCTCATTTTTTGCACTGGGTCACCTTTTTTTTATTTTAAGTTTTGCAACCCTGGAGTTCAGAATCATTTAGTAGGGGGGATACAGGAGATGAAGTGCGAGGGGGCACAGCCCCCACATAAAACAATAAAATCTAAGTGTCTGGTGCCATTTTTGGTGATGTAGACTCGCCCAAATGATGATTACTATTATGCAGTCATCATTATCATATGGAACTGAAGAAAACCCCTTTGAGGAAGAAATCTCTGGGGATCCAAGGCCTAGGTCACCTTTCCTCCAGGCTTGGGATATTTTGTTTAATGATGGCTCTGCTGCTGCAATTTGGAAATCCAATTGGGGGGGTGGAAAATATTCCAATTTGGAGGAAATCTTTCCTCTAACCCACTAATGGGAATGCCGTGGAGGGTTGTGAGCCAGTTTGCTCTGCAACAAAGCCTCCTCCAAGGTGAGAGGAGGAGAGCAACCACTGCTGAGGTGCACACTTGGCATACCAATCTAAAAACAAGCCAGGTGAGGCAGAGGCAGTTGTAGGGAGAATAACTTAGAAGGTGTCATTGAAACTGCTCAGCTACCAAAGGAGCCCCCTTAAATTCTACATCAAGAGATGTTGCCAATATGTCTGCATGGCTAAAGCTTTGCTAGGAGTGAGGACATTCCCACTATTTGCCAGATGAGAAGGACCTCACCCCAAGTTTTGCACACTCAGGATGCAGACTTCATGGGTGCAGAGCAAGACAGTCAGCTGCAGGAAGGCCCTGCACCATGGTAATTAATGGTCATGATTGGCATGCCCCAGAAAAACAAAAATGAGAAGGAGAGCTGAATGAAGCAGTGAGTGTTGTAGACCCTTGCATGGGTCAGACATGTTTATAGCAAGCACAAAGCAAACTAAACCTGCATGTAAGCAATGATTTGACCTGCACATAGATCTGTAAGGCAGTGTATGCAATGATTGGACCGCCACATAGGTCAGAGGGGCAGAAAATACAGGATTAGTAGAGGCAAACCAACCAATCCCATTAAGGAAGCCAATTAAATGTGACATAAATACTCTGAGGATTTTAACAGTGGAGGCAGGATTCGAACATGAGATAATATACCACACCGGGCCATGGCTCTTCAACAAAACCCCCCATTCCCCACCATAGGAAAAACAAGAAAGCAATGGGAAAGCACTGTGATCCACGTGTAGATTTTAAAACTAGTTTACAGCAACAGCAGTAGCTGAGTTGGCCTCCAGAGTATAATAAAGCATTGTGCAAAAGTAACTGAGCAGCATCCAGCAGCAATTAACTATAGCTTGTAGGATTAGCAATCTGAATGAACATAGAACTGTAGAGAGAGGCAATGCATCGAAAACAGCAACAATATTTTCATGGTATAAGTTCAGGAAACAGGACTGAGTTCCATGGACTAGGTTCAGAGTGAGCCTGAACCAGGTGTAAACAATTAAGGTGTATAGCATAGAAGAGCAGAAGCAGGGAAGCAGCATTTGAGCTGAAACACGGATAACAATTGCAGTAGCACTTGTGAGTAAATGGGAGCAAATCAGCACAAGCTCAGGATGAGCAAAATATGAACAAAGATAAAGAAGTCTAGAAACAGAAGCCCCCCAAAGAAAGATTGCAAAACAAAAATACAGAAACACAGAAGAACAGGAAACAAGCAACACAAAGAAACACACCACTGGAGGCAAGCAATATAAACCAAATGCAGGAGAACATAAAAACAGAAGTCCAGCATAAACCAAGCAGAGGCCAAAATACAGCAAGACTGAGGGGAGAGGCAAGTCCCAGCAGGCCACAAAAGAGGTGGCAGAGCCTCCAACTGCAAAGAAAAAGTGCTTCAGAGGGAGGCTGGGAGGAACTGCTTATGTAGCTCAGGAAAGGAGAGTGGCTGGTTGCTTGTCATTGAACTGCAGGCATAGCCTTTCAATTATAAAATGGGAACTTGGAGATCCAGCTGGCCTGGGGTTGAATCCTATTACCACTACTTGCATATTGTGTGACCCTGAGCAAGTCACTTAACCTCCCTGTGCTCCTTGGTCACACCTGGGACTGAGATTTGGCTCTGTGTGCCTTTCTGGACCAAAAAATCCAAGAAGAAAACAAAATGGGTTGGAAATGTCATGCTTCTTGATTGGCTAAATTAAGTTATGAAACCATATATTAATCCCCATGAATGCACAGTTGGAATGCCATGAGAATAATAAGGCCTCTGCGGGCAATGTTCAGACTGTATCTGTGGCACTACATGCTGTTCTGACCTGGCTATCAGACTACAAAAATATTATAAGGGCTTTGGAGGGAGTACAATAATGAAAAGCAACATAGTTACTCAGAGGACTAGAAAACTTAACCTATCAAAAGTGTACAAAAGAGTTGGGATTGTTCACTCCCAGCTCAGAGAACAGGAGAAGGAAGGATGATTTATTTGAGATGTTAAGACTTAAATGATGTCACAAGGCAAGATTAAAGTATTCTTTTTGCTTGATCACAGGGGACCAGAACAAGGAATCACTCTTTAAACTTGAGAACAGAAGTGCTAAAAAATGATATCAGGAAACATTTCTTTTTTCATTCATGGAGAACTAAAGATTTAAAACAGGCCACTTCCCAATGACATACTGTGTGCTAATAGTGTGCATTGCATTATGCCCAGACCGGATAAATTCTTAGGGGGAAACAATGTTTCAAGTTACTACCATAAGGATAACAGGAAGACAGATTTCATACTGTGGCAGACAGCAGTGTGATCCTTTCTCTCCAGGGGGTTAACCTGCTTACCAAGAGATTGATCGAGGGATGATTCAAGTCTGAAAAATGTCCTGACTCAGAGAAGAGGCACAAGCACTTAAACAAGATTCAAAGTAAAGCAATAAAATGCAGTGCCCGCAACAGGAAATCATGATCAAAGAAGTGCAGCAAGTTATGTGCAGTATAGATTCATCCACTCATTTCAACTCTCAGAAATGTACATGGCCACCACATTTCCAGAACTCCCATGGTGACAATCTAACACCTGACATAATAAGCAACGGACATTAAATATGAATACTTTATCCCGGGCCTTTGCTGCTATGTTACTTTTATAGGCTGTTCCTAATATTTAGGCACACAGCTGACTATGTGCCCTATGAGTAGCCGGTCCCAAGAATAATCTGCTCTCAGTCTACAGCTAAACACAGTACTTTGGAGGTGACATACATTACTGGCAGCTTTTCCTTCTCTTTCCCTTCGACTCTTTTGGGCCCTACACATTGGTCCCTCTTCCTCTACTGATTTCCCATTCTGTCCCCCACAGGACCTCTCCTGCTAGTGGGACTACATAGACTCAGGATTTTGGGCAGGACAGACAGAAGGGCACTGCTGAACTCTAATCTTTTGTTTGCTTGGCCTGCTGTCTTCCTGGAGCTGAGTACAGTCACAGAGGAGTGTACTTAGCCCAGGGATAGCAGTGAGACTGGAAAAGATCTGATTGAAGCTTATAAAAGCTTTAACATGGACTGCAGGCTACTGAATCTCCCACTGTGGAAGTCATGCTCTGATGCCAGCTGTGGGGGGTTCTGGGATTTGCAATTACAGAAAATGTCAGCCTGAAAGTAAGCAAAATTAGTCTGATAAAACCTACTACACTACAGTAAACAGAAAGTTTAAAAAAAAACTGTTTGAACAAAAGTGCAAATTACGAACAGCACCACAATGTTCCCTTTTAAGATTTTAATTGTATGCTACTGTCCAGATTTTATTACGTATATACATGTAGAAAATAACAAAAGATAAATACAATATACAGCAAATAAGCAAAATGAAAATAGTGCTGGAAATAATTTACAGCAAAACACATGTATAGATTTACTGCTCTAATGTAAAATGCAAAATTCCACAAAATTCTGTGATTTTATTTCGCAGAGAAGTGTGAAATTTTGCCCCGCGAAATTGGAAATTTCACCAGTGAAATTTAACTTCACTGCATCTCATTTTGGTGTCGGGGATTTGCAAGGTTGTTTGCCTCACTGTTTTTTCCCCAACGCGATCTTTTACTGCATGATTTTGCTTTCTGCTGTGTTTAACCATGCAGTAAAAGTTTAGAAGTTATTGACCTAAATCTGCTGAAAGTGTCAAATTCTGGTAATATACTAGTGCTCAGACAGCCAGAATCTTGGATTTTTCTAGTTCTCAGACATTGGCATTCTGTGATTTTACTACTGTTTGGACAGTGAAATTCCGGGGTTTTACAAGTACACTACACTACTGTTTAGGCAGTGAAATTCTGTGATTTTACTTACACTAAGGCAATAAAATTCTGAGATTTTACTACTGCTCAGACAGAGAAATTCTGAGATTTTACTAGTGGTCTGTGCAGTTGAATTATGTGATTTTACTAGTGTTTGGGCAGTTAAATTCTGTGGTTTTTCTAATACTCAGACAGTAAAATTCTGTGATTTTTACAAGTGATCAGACAGTGTCATTTTGTGATTTTACCAGTGCACTCAGGCAGCCAAATTAAGCGTTTTTTTGCAAGTGCTCAGACAGTCAAATTCTATGATTTTTACTAGTTCATAGACAGTCAAATTCTGAAGTAATCGTACTGCTCAGAAAGTTAAATTTTGTGATTTTATTAGTGCTCAAAGAGTAAAATTGTGAGATATACTAGTGTTCTGACAGTGAAATTCTGGGATTTTATTAGTACTCAGACAGAGAATTTGTGAGATATACTAGTGTTCTAACAGTGAAATTCTAGGATTTTACTAGTACTCAGACAGTGAAATTGTGGGGGTTAGTTGTGCTGAGTCATTGAAATTATGGGATATTCCTAGTGCAGTGACATTCTGAAATTTTACTAGTGCTCTACATGGACAGTCACATTCTGTGATTTTATTAGTGTCCAGATAGTTGGGATGTCTCTAGTGCTCAGACAATGAAATTCTGTAATTTCACTAGAGCTCAGACAGTGAAATTCTTTGATTTTACCAGTGTTCAGCAGTGAAATTCTCTGATTTCACTAGTGCTCAGAGAAATTCTGAGATTACTAATGCTGAAAGAGTCAAATTCTGGTATTATGCTAGTGCTCAGACAGACAGAATCTGGGATTTTACTAGTGTTCAGAAAGTGGCATTCTATAATTTTTCTACTGTTCAGACAGTGAAGTTCAGTGATTATACTAGTGTACCAACAGTGACATTCTGGGATTTTACTGTGCTAAAATAGTAACATTCTAAGATTTTACTAATGCTCCGACAGAGACTTTCTGAGATTTTCCTAGTGCTCTGTGTAGTCAAATTGTGTGATTTTACTAATGATCAGACAGGTAATTTATGTGGATTCACTAATACTCAAACAGTAACATTCTATGATTTTTACTAGTGCTCGGTGACATTCTGTGATCTTGCTAGTGTTCTGACAAAAATTCTGTAATTTTTTTAGTTTTCAGGCAGTTAAATTCAGTGTTTTTACTGGTGCTCAGGCAGTCAAATTCTATGATTTTGCCAGTTCTTAGTCAAGTTCTGAGGTTATCCTAGTGCTCAGACACTCAAATTCTGGAATTTTTCTAGTGCTCAGATGGTGAAATTCTGAGACTTTACTAGTGCTGAGACAGTAAATTTGTGAGATATACTAGTGTTCTGACAGTGAAATTCTGAGATTATACTAGTGCTCAGACAGTGAGAGTCTATGATTTTACTATTGCTCATTCAAATTGTGGGATTTTATTAATTATCTGATATCATATTCTGAAATGTTGATGTTTATTCAAGTATAAAATGTACATCAGTGGCCTTGTCTATGATATATCATGAAATATCCAGATATTTTTAAAATACTGCTATTTGCTGTGACTGTTACAGTAGGCAGTTGGTCTAACTCTTTCTCACTCTACCCATGTATCAATATACCAATGTTCTCACCAGTTGTGCATTTTTTGTTTAACAAAAAACATCTTCCTGAGAAAGTTTCAAATGAGGAGTTCATATTAGCCGACAAAAATGAAAAAATTAGCAGATCAAACATCACTCACCAATATAAAACTGACAGCTTAGGGGTAAGAGCACTGTGTAATTAAAAAAAGTAAGAAGCATTTTTTGGATATATCATGAAATAACTGCAAATACTCTACAAAGAATAAAAGTTTTTTTCTGGTGGAAACATTTCCCTGAAGATGCTACACCAACCATGATGGATGTCAGCAGGCCTAGGACCAGGAAAAGCCAGTTTCTTTGGATTCATATTTATTTAATGACAACTGCAAAACAATTTCTTAAAAAGTTCGTTTATTTAAAAATAACATTGTGGTTAGTACCCCCAAGCTACCAGCTTTGTTTAAGTAACCCCACATTCCTAACAACAGAAACCTAGGACCTACAAGCGTTGCTCCCTTAATCCAAGGTGGCCCTGCCTGTTCTCTACCTTTTGCCTATTCTGGCCTCCCTTTTGGCTGCCTACTCTTACACCCCAATTTCTACCCTATTCCTTAATACCTCCTTATTTTTTATCATTTAGGTATGAGCTCTTACTTAGTGGAGACTATATGGGATTGTTGTCTCTTCTCATTTCAGTAAAGCTTATCATTATGTACCTTTGCATGTGAATTATGTTGACTGGTATGTATAGGCCCCTATTGATCGGCACCTTCACAATGTTTTTCCTTTTTTTTTTTTTTTGCACTGTTGTCCATCGTAATTGTAATCTTATGAAGTGTACTGTATTGTATTAATGCCCAGGACCGCCTTGAAAATGAGCTTGCTCAATGGTGTTTATGCCTGGTTAAATAAAGTGATTGATTGATTGATTGAAGTGCAGCTTGTCTTGCAGATTTCTTTTTTGTTTTCAGCTAACCAAAATGATTGCATTAAAGCGATACTGAGGCTTGTGATTTGTAATTTCTATAACATAGTCTAGTTTATACAGTCTCTCTTTTTTTCAACAATATTCTGGATTTCATGTTGGAAGTAATTTTGCCACTGTTTTGGGCCACAGCACCATACATTTATGACTAGCGGGAAGAAGCAACTAAAATTTGTGATTTTTAAATGGCAAAATACTTCAAAATACTTCCTTGACTGCAGCAAGAGGCAAGAGGCCAGATTTTCAAATGCTTGAGACTGCCGCAAGCCCCAGGTGCACCAAACATGTGGCACTCCGAGCATGCAACAATCTTACAGGATTTTCTATCCTGTATGGCAGCTGACACAAGCTTGACCCTCTTTCTGTGGTCCAGTTTACAGTAATCTCAGGGACCATTTTCACGGAACTTGCACCAAAGACGCAAGCTACAGTAGAGCAAGTAAACTGTCACTGCTGCACCCGAGCTTTGCAAATCAGACACAGCTGCAGCAAACGGGTATGGCACACAGAATGTGTTCGATACAGGGATTGATGCAAGCCCTTCACTGCCCTTTGATAATCTGGCCCAAGAACTCTGTTAACATTTTAATTTTACAAATCCAAGTTTTGAAAAGGAAAACAATTTGTCAGTGTTTGCTGCCATTTTCAGCCACAGGTGCAGGTTTTATTTTCTTTAATCCACATATTTTGGCTCCTTTTGGGGAGCTGGTGGGTAGGGCTCTGGTCCCCCCTTCAGGGGATCGCATCCAACCCCAGTTGGCATCCCTATCACCGGGAATGCCACTGGGCCATCATGGAGCCCACCAGCTCTATTTTTCTCCTACCTGTGCCACGGTCATGCATACACATGAGGAGGCACATGCATGCTGCAGTTCCACAGTGCCCTCCCTATTCATGCCACCTACCCATACTACCCTCAGGCCTCCACCGGGGGCAGTTGTACTACAGGAGTGACAAGGTCCCTCCCCAGGAGAGGACAGCAGCCCTGTGGCTGTTCAATCCAGTTCACTTTCCCCTGCCCTAGTCAACCCTCTCATGACCCAGGCTCACTCCCAAATCTGGGACACTAGCATAGCGCGAGGTGTGGTGTCCAGCACCTCAACCCTCAGTGTCACCAGGCCAACCATGTCAGCTACCTTTGAAAATATTGAACACTTTTGTGCATTAGAAAAGTCTGGATTTTTTGACTGCAACTTAGATATTGATGTATCTGAAAATGTAGTCTGTTTTCTGCTGCTAAAGTGTTTCCATATTATAACACATGGGCTGTGTGAATAATGAATATCAATTGCTGAGTATCATACAGTATATAAGAGGCTATTCATTATTTGAAGCAGAATAAAAATTATCAGTCCCTATGCGGGATATTCGGTATTTGGTTTGTCAAGAAAAAGTAAAAAAAAAAATATTTTCCTCCCCCTCCCTTGTGGCCATTCCAAACTCACCCTCAGTCATCTCTGCACAGACTATGATAGGAACTTGAGCCCCTGCACTGCTGACACAGCATGCCTTTTTTGCTAGTGTGGTGTTGACTGTCATCTGATCATAGCATGGTATGATGTGTTGCAGCCACTGCACCACAGTGTTTCTGTAGGGGTATTAGAAATACAGTGTATACTGTAGCAGTTATCAGTATGAGTCCATCATAGGTCATGTGTAGCCAGACAAATGTACCCATGCTGTAAACAGTGCTCATGCATGCAGCATTTGTTATTTCCCTCTGTGTGTGCAAAGGACTACGTACATTTCCTATGGTTTGCTACAACATAATGGCTGCTGTCACTACTACAGACATTCCCCCTGTTGCTGTGCCAGAGTACCTGCAGGTGTATTACTAGTTCACTGTCACTCCTCAGTGGTCACTACAGTGTACTTCTCTGAGGAGACAACCACTGGTTGTCCACATTTTACATGAAAGTCCTGCAGTTTAAATATTTGGGAATTTAGTATAACGGAGTTCTACTTATGCTGAATACAAAACTCAGACTCAAAACATCCTCGTGGTTCTTTTTTTGGTTACTGCTCCCTCTGCACTCAACACACCATAACACCAAGACATGGTTGCAAGAGAATTGCTGCTTCATTCCATGTATGCTAGTGTTCCCTCATGCCACAACCCACATTCAAACAACGTGAGGTCTTGCTGTATTCTGACTATTGCAGTTAGTCCCAGCACTCAAACTGCCCTGGAGAGTAGAGGGTTAATTTCTATGCAGAGCATAGAACGTTGAGCTCGAGCTCAGTTCAAGCCTCTGTCTGCTGCACTTTGAAGCACAACCATCAGATTCTTTACTCCACCTAACTGAATGGTCACTCCAGAGATTTCTCCTTTGCTCACGGTTCGAAAGTCGGTTAAAGTCCTCGGTTTACCGATTATTTTTTACAAATTTTGGTTCGGATCTCTGTCTGTGGTACAGTAAGTACTAGGTAGTGAACTAGACATACTAAACTTGTGGAAATTGTAAAAATTGATTTTCGACCGGTTTGGCTGAACCAGCTGTTTAGTGAATTATATATTCTGTCTTTGTTTCTAAACTTAGAGTTTGGTTACCGGTCCTTATCGGTTTTAAAAAAACTGCAATTTTGTGCTTTTTTTCCAATACCCCTAACACGGTTAGAAACTGATAAGGGTGTCTTGCCTGGATGTTTGCCATAAAAAGAGTAAGTTTGTGGTTAGGATGGCTACATCTGAGAACCCCCCAAAAAATCTGGGCACACTGGGTTTCAACACTGCAGTGTGTGTGGGGAGGTCTTTGCTAAGGCTGATCCCCACACCACTTGTGTTTATTGTCTGGGGTTTGACCACCTCGATTCAGACTGCCAAATCTGTAAAAATTTCCCCAAGTCTACCCTGGAAAAAGATTAGGCAGGCTTAGGGATAAGGAGGCCGTGAAGTCCGCTGACCCGGATGGCCATCCTGGTTCAGTTCTGACCAAATCTGAGGGAGTGCCCTCTGACCAGGGGTGATACTTCTTCAGGCAAGAGGAGAGCCGATCCTGAGGGATCAGTTCCTACAAAAAGAAAAAGAAAAGAAAAATCATCTGGTTCAGATCCAGAGATCCATTTTCTGACCACCGAAGAGATTGCCAAAGTGATAAGGATTGTAGAATCGCTTCGCCCGGTTCTGTCTGATCCGGCGCCTTCTGGCAGGCGCTCAGTTCGGTCGGTTCCTCCGGTTCAAGATTATGCCCCTGAAGATTTCTATGAACCAGATTTGGAGGAGGTTGAAGATTATGATGATGATGATAATGACGATAGTGCGGAAGGTCTGGTTGAGCTCATTGAACTGGACATCTCCCTAGACAGGCCTGCTGGTGTTTCCCCTCCTAGGCTTTCTGAGTCCCCTTCCCACTATATGTTTTACAGGAAAGTGGCAGAAACCCTCCAGCTTCCTGTGGAAGAAGCTGTAGAGGAACAAGAGAAACCTGCTTATGTGGAGATGATGAACATCCCAGAGTTCACGAGATTGTCGATTCTCCTTCATAAGTCTTTTGGGAAACAGACACAAAAGATTTTAAAAACTCCAAATTCTGTACCTCCTGTCGAGAGAAGGATGGACAAAAGGTACACCTTAACAGGTTCAGGTACAGAGTACTTTTATCAACAATGCAGCCATGTTGGGGTTGTGCAGGCTGCAGCCTGTGATAAGGCTAATATACCCTTGGCTTCACACACCCCAGATAAAGACTCTAGGAAGCTGGATGCCATGGCAAAGAAACACTACATGGCATCCGCCTTGGGACTCAGGCAGGCTAATTATATGGCCTATGCAACCAGGTACCAGAAGTCCAGGTGGGACACGGTACTGGCACTGGCTAAGCAGACCTCCCCCCAGCTAGCCTTGGAGCCGGAGGGGGTGGCTGCTGATGGGATTGAGGCATCTAGGGTACAGTTCCATGCTGCTGTGGACTCCAATGATGTGTTAGCTAGAGTCATGTCTACATATGTGGCTCTTCGGAGAGTGGCTTGGCTCAGATGTACTAGCCTCTCACAGGACACCCAGGCTAAGGCCATGGATTTTCCTGTGGTGTGTAATTCTCTGTTTGGGGAGCAGACAGAGAATTACATGAAAAAGATGGATGAGTATAGGACCACCTATAGGAGTGCACATTCCAAGGAAAGGCAGGCAACTCCTCAAAGGCATCAAGCTAGGGGCAGGGGCAGGCCTTTTCATAGGTCTTTCTACCAAGCACAGGCCTCTTCTCCCTTTTCTCAGAGGGGGTTCTTCAGAGGGAGAGGCAGAAGGGGGATGAGCAGGGCTGCATCCATCCCTAAACCTAAGGCTCCTGCCAAGCAGACACCCTGATGTGTCAGCCCCGGCTGACTCCCCCATTCCTGTAGGAGGCAGGCTGGCTTACTTCATCCAGGACGGGATGTCTGTTACCTCAGACAAGTGGGTCCTGGAGGTGGCAAGCTAGGGGCTGGTTTTCAGCTTCAAGAAATTTCCAAAGCTGAGAGCCAGATCTTTTCCACCTGCAAGCATCTCCGAAACCATTGCCCTAGAGGCAGAGGTTTCATTTCTACTGGCTCTAAAGGCTGTAGAGAGACAGTTCCTACATTGCACAGGGTCAACGGTCTATACTCCAGGTACTTCCTTACCCTAAAAAAGACAGGGGAGTGGTGACCCATCCTAGACTTGTAACGTGAGAAAGTATTTTTTCACAGAGAGGGTTGTGGATGCATGGAACAGCCTCCCTGAGGAGGTCGTGGAGTCAAGAACAGTGGGGGAATTCAAGAATGCATGGGACAGACATAAGGAAGTCCTAGTGGGGGGTAGGAGGAAGTAAGCTGTTGGTTAACTAGGATCTGCAGCTTATCTGTTAGGTAGGAAAATGGGCAGACTAAGTGGGCCAAGCGGTTTTTATCTGCCGTCACATTCTGTTTCTATGTTTCTATATTAGACTTAAGATACCTGAACAAATATCTTTTAAAACCAAAATTCAGAATGGTGACTCTGGAAATAATCCTTCCCTCTCTAAGGCCAGGGGACTGGCTAGCCACCCTGGACTTAAAAGATGCCTACTTTCACATTCCCATCAGGTGCTCCCACAGAAAGTACCTCAGATTCGAATTGCCTTCATGCTCTTATCAGTTCAAAGCTATGCCCTTCGGCCTGACATCAGCTCCAAGGGTATTCACAAAATGGCTAGCAGTAGTAGTGGCCTTTTTAAGAAGGAAAAATATTTCCATATTTCCATACCTGGACGACTGGCTCATTGTGGGTCAGTCCCCAGACCAAGTCAAGTCAGACCTTCAAGTGACTCAGCAAGTGCTCACTTCCCTAGAATTCCTTCTCAATCTTCCCAAGTCAGTTCTCAAGCCTGTACAGCTCCTCACCTTCATAGGGGCAGAGTTGGATACAGTCAAAGCAAGAGCTTTTCTTCCCATGGAAAGGTCAAGGGCTATTGTAGAGCTGGCTTCTTCTTTCCACCTTCTGGTCTCTTGGCCAGCAAGGCACTTCTTTCAGCTTTTGGGCCACATGGCAGCATTTACAGCAGTGGTCCAAGGGGCCAGATTTCAGATGAGGGACATTCAGTTTCACCTGAGTGCCTTTTGGTCTCAGAAGAAAGATTCTCTAACCAAACTAGCTCCAGTGACTCAGACTGATCCAGGCTCTCCAGTGGTGGCAGGATCAGGGCAACCTCAGGTAAGGAGTCCCATTCATCACTTAGTCTCACTCTGTGGTCCTAACCATGGATGCTTCTCTATTGGGGTGGGGAGCCCATCTGGGGGCTCTCACAGCCCAGGGACTGTGGTCCCCTCAGGAATCCCTTCTTCATTTCAATGTCTTGGAACTCAGGGTGGTCTTTCTGACCCTGCAAGCTTTCTCTCAGTCAGTGCAGAAAAAGGTGGTTCAGGTCAGGACAGACAACACCACCACCATGTGGTACATCAACAAGCAGGGAGGTACTCGGTCCATGGCCTTGTGCACGGAAGCCATGAAATTGTGGTCCCTAGCTTATTCTCTGCAGACCTCTCTGATAGCAGTCCACCTTCCAGGGAAGGACAGTGTGCTAGCAGATGCATTGAGCAGGATTTCCCAGGGCCATCACAAATGGTCCCTGGTCCCTCTGGTGTTGAAAGTGATTTTTTCAAGGTGAGACACTCCAGAGATAGATCTCTTTGCAGCCCCAGACAATCACCAACTTCCTCTGTTTTGTTGCAGACCCCTAGTCTTGGGCTCAGTCCCTCTGGATGCTCTGATTTTGAACTGGGAAGGGAAATTTCTATATGCCTTCCCTCCCTTTCCTCTACTGTTCAAGGTTCTGGTCAAGGTAAGGTCACAACCTTGCAAAGTGATTATGATTGCTCCAGACTGGGCTAGGCAGCCTTGGTACCCCCTGTTGCTGTCCCTAGCAGTCCATCTTCCCCTGTCTCTTCCCTGGAATTACAACCTGTTAACCTCCTATCAGGGGAGGATTTGGTACCCCAATCTTCGGTCTCTCAACCTCAAGGCATGGCTCTTGAAGAGTTAGAGTATGCAGATTTGCATCTGTCCCAAGGGGTTCTGGATATTCTCAAAGCCTCTCGAAAGCCTGCCACCAGAAAAACTCATAACTCCAAATGGAAAAGATTCAGCATTTGGTGTTCCAAGAAGCATATATCCCCAGACACTGCTGAATTGTGAACAGTTCTGGATTATATGGTTCATCTTAATGGCCTAGGCCTCAGACCAGCTACTCTCAAAGTACATTTGTCAGCTGTTTCTGCTTTTCTGTCAGTGGGAAAGCCTTCCTCACTGTCATCTCCCCCTGTATTCTGTACATTTTTCAAGAGATTGCTTCATACCAACCCCCATTTAGGGATCCTACCCCTGCTTGGGATCTTAATGTTTGCATTGCTCAGCTTATGCAACCCCCTTTTGAGACTTTGTCTTCAGCAGAGCTTAAGTACTTGACTTGGAAAACTGTGTTCTTAGAAGCATACTCTGCCAGGCATATCAGTGAATTGTAAGCTCTGTCAGTGGAGCCTGATTTTATCTCATTCAATAGAGATAAGGTGGTCCTTAGAACTAATAGGAGGTTTTAACCTAAAGTGGTTTCAGATTTTCATCTGAACCAATCTATGTCTCTCCCTGTGTTCTTCACTGATCATTCTTCTTCAGGAGAAAGAAGTTTACACAGTTTGGATGTTAAAAGAGCCCTTAGTTACTACATTGAGTGTACTAAGTCTCACAGGTTTGACTCCCTCCAGTTGTTTCTCACTTATGGGGAAGTGAGGAAGGGTAAACCTGCCACTAAGAGAACTACTGCCAGGTGGATTGTCTTGTATATTCAATTCTGCTATGAGAAGCTAGGCAAAATACCTCCCTCAGGTCTGAGGGCTCATTTGACTAGAGGTGCAGCTGCTTCTGTGGCTGCAGCCAGGGATATCCCTTTGCTAGAGATATGTAAAGCAGCCACCTGAAAAACAGTCCATACATTTACCAAGCATTACTCCCTGGACATCCAAACTAGGAGTAATGCGCGGTTTAGTACAGCAGTACTGCAGAGCCTATTCCCAAGGTAGGTTCGATTCCCTCCTCCATGGAAGTACTGCTTGGTAGTCTACAATGGTCAAAATACAGCAAGACTTCATGTTGTTTGAAGAAAAAAATACTCACCTTGGTAATTATGTTTCTTCTAATGGAGTCTTTCTGTATTCTGACCTCCCTCCCTGCCTCCCCTCTCAGAACCTGTTTTTGGGAAGTAGGCTGGCAGGTACAGTGTTGCACCCCAGGGGTGCATTTGGGTACTCCCTCCTTTTAGAAGAGGGGGAGTGGGTTATATTATTAATTTAACAGTTTTAAGTTGTTCACTACCTGGTTTTTGATTTTGGATTTCTTGACTTGAGTCTTTTGGGGATCCAAAATATTTGGTTGCCATTTGGCTAGTAAAAATTTTACAATTTCCACATAGTAGTTAGTTAGTATTAGCTCATAAGAATCTTATGGTTGTGCTTCAAAGTGCAGCAGACAGAGGTTTGAACTGAGCTTGAGCTCAACATTCTATGCTCTGCATAGAAATTAACCCTCTATTCTCCAGGGCAGTTTGAGTGCTGGGGCTAACTGCAGTAGTGAGAATGCAGGAAGACTCCATTAGAAGAAACATAATTACTAAGGTGAGTAATTTTTTCTTGTACACCCATCACTAGTGATTCAGTTGTGTTTCTATACATCTCTCAAACCACATGCTATGCATGAAAGAAGTGAGCTGGAGCCAACCTTGGGTTGGCTTTGATTTGGGGCCTGAAGATTCAGTTTCGGCTTTACCAATTTGGGCAAACCACTTCAGCTCCCAATATAGCAATGGATTTGCTGTGGATTACTGTTTAGGGTGTTGTGACAGAATCTATAAAACCCACTACAACTGCCTCTGCACAGTCTGAGCTGCAGTAAAAGTTACTGTTAATTGCTGACTTCAAGGTGTATACCTCTCTGTAGTCACTGTTTTACCTCCTTGCCAATTATTACATTCCCTCGGGTTCCACTGATTTTTAAATTATATATCCCCAAACCCCTTCTCAAGAAAAACAAGTTATGCATCACAAAAAAATAGAAATTAAATAAAAAGACATGAAATGTAGGACATTACCCTTCAAAGTATTGTCCATCTCTAGATATATGTTTCTTTGATTTTTATGTTTTTTATTTTACTTTTCATAGTTAAATTGTTGCAATGATCCAGATGAAGTAGTTATGGTGTCACCACCCACTTCTCCAGCACCATTATCATTCTTGTAATTCCTGCCCCCCCCCCCCCCACCCGCCAGTGCCATTATGGCTACTACTTCTACCACCAGCCTTGTTTTGTTAGGTTGCTCTGTAAGATCATAAAGAATGGCATGTGTGGTGTTCAAGTAGACTCATCATGGAAATGACTGTGTTAAAGGTTCCTGATTCAGCACTGAAATTAACCACCTGCATACTTTTATCATAAGTAGCACCATCTGCATGCATACTGCCATGTACACGGTGGGAAGAACATCCTGAGAAAACTTGATTCTAGAAAATATGATTTGACAAAATATGACTGGTCTCGTCTTTGCCTTTGACACTTCATTTTACGTGAAGTGGCTATTTTGGATTTAAGAAAATGTGGTATAAAAAAAAAACAAGATTTGAGAAAATGTGATTTGAGAAAACTCGATTCAAGAAAACATGACTGGTCTTGACTTGCCCTTTCACATCTGATGTTACACAACGTGACTGGTCTTGATTTTTCCCTTTTCACTTCATTTTACATGAAGTGGCTATATTATATTCAAGAAAATGTAATTTGAGAAAACGTGACTGGTCTTGACTTTACCTTTCTTGCCTCATTTTACAACATGTCTTGACTTTGCCTGTTTCATCGCATTTTACATGAGGTGTCTATTAGACTTGAGAAATGTGATTCAAGAAAATGTGATTTGAGAGAAGATGGCTGGTCTTGAATTTGCGTTTCTCACCTCATTTTACATGAAGTGGGAACAAAGGCCAGTGAGGACTGGAGACTTCTTTTAAACTGCAGGAACTTGAGGGAGGGAAAGGATGAGATTGATATGCTTATAGATTGCCTAGGGTGGTTTCATCACTGTACCGCTCTTGACTTTCCATTTCTCATTGATATGCCAAAAGAATGCCTTTTCCCTTTTTATACCCCTGCTGCCAACCAGCTCTTCATCTGCACTTTGGCCTCCATCACCTTCCTGGTGATTTTTCTTGTTGCTTCCAGATATTTCACCCTGTCTTCCTCTCTTTGACTACACTTATACTTGGAAAATGTCCTTCTTTTGGTGCCTATTGCCACCTTTACATTGACCATGAACCACATTGGCCCCTCAGACCTTTTACCCTTGGATACCCTTGAAATAGCATGATCTGCTGCTTCCTTCATTGCCTTTTTAAATGCTGTCCAATTTTCTTCCATGCTCCCTACTTTCATTATGTCCTTCAAGCTGTTCTCCAGTTTATCCCCCATTTTGCTAATGTCCCCTTTATTAAAGTCCTATACCCTTATTCATTTGTCCCTTTGACCCTACCTTGGCTTCCAACGTTACTCTCCTGTGGTTACTGAAGCCAAGTGGTTCCAGGACTGCTACACTCTGAATCTTCTCACTGTTGGTGAGCACCAGATCAGTGGGGCCTCCTCCCTTGTTAGACCCTGAACTAATTACTCTAGAAATGTCTTCTGACAGACTTCGACCAGAAACTGATTCCTAGTACTAGCCAAAATAGGAACTTTCCAGGCCACACCTGGCTTGTTGAAATTCCCAACAAATTCCACTTTCCTAAGACTTGTTGCCCTCTAGAGGGTCTCTACAAGTACCCTGTCTATCTCTGGATCTGGCCTGGTGGTCTGTAGATCATCCTGATCTGGATTAGTATTCTCGTCACTATTCCTTCTAGTACCCACAGGGTTTCCATTTCCCCTGCCCCCCAACTACCTATTTCTATGGCTTCAGTTCCCTCCTTGACACACAGCATTACCCTGCCCTTTGCTTTCTCCCTTCTGAATAGGGTGTATCCTAGTATGGTCATGTCCCAGTCACAATTCGAGGTTACCATGTCTCAGTTACCACCACCAGGCCATTTCTACCCTCTGTGACAGGTGCCTGAAATTCTGGCATTTTATTGTCCAGACTCCTAGCGTTGGTGCATACCATATTTTAACATTTTCGCCCTTACCCTCTCCTTTCCCAGAGGTTTACTTGATCCTGCTGAGCTCAGTGGGGTGAGGTCAGAAAGGCGTCTCTCCCTTGTTTGTGGCATTTTGTGTGTGTCTTGCTACTCTGACTGCACCACGATACTAGGTTAAACTAGCTATGTATTGTGCCTACATTTCTCCATGAATCCTTTGCAAGTATGTAACAAGTGGTGACAAGACCACAAAACTTTATTTAGGGTTTCTGCCTCTGCTCGCACTTTTGTTCACCAGAATAAATGTGAGAAATACATTTTAATCTTCAGTTCTAAATGAAGGCCTGTTGACTGTTTCCTGAGCTTGTATGTCCCACTTCTGCTTCTTTGTAAAACTTTAAAGTACACCTGCTGTACTTATTCCTCAAGCAGCAAAGCACAGCACAGTACTTCTGGCATAAAAAAAATTGGAGGTTCATGAGCATGTGCATTTATAGTATTTAAAAATGTTCACAGACATTGAAGGGGAACATTCCATATATGCACAGTCAAATCATTAGTAAGTGTTATCTACTAGCAACATGCCTAAGCTGAGTGAGAGAAACACACAGTAAAATAACAATATGGAGACATGGTGCTGTTCTTCCACCATAGGGTCAAAATCAAAACCACAGTATGGAATTTCAAGATTACAATGTCAAAGTACAGAACTATGGAACATGTTGCATGTTAGCACTGAACGTTACTTTCTATTACAATATGCATAGCATCACACAGTCATGCTCGGCAGACCACTCCCTTGACTCCGACCCACCCCAGTTGACTCAGAACTATCAACTGCCACTGCAGGGAGGGAGGGAGGAGAACTCACATAGAATCCAGGATTTTAGCTATTGCCCTTATCATGGATAAGGGGTTGGCCCCTATCATGTATCAAGGGTTGGCCACTATCATGAATCAGGGGTTGGCCCAATCATGGATCAAGGGTCAGGCCCTATCATGTACTGATGGTTGGACACTATCCTGGTTTAGGTGTTGGACCCTGTCATGCAGGGGCATCATGCATCCAGAAATTTTAGAGGGGCACAAAATCCAAACCTCTATAGGGGGGACCGGGGCATGCTCCCCTGAGAAAAACTTTGAAAAACTGAAGTAAAATGGTGCATTTTGGTGACTTTTAGCAGGCCATAAAACTAAATACCATTATAATGATAGAGCAATGATAAATTGTTCTCATTCTTTGTTAATGCTGTGTACAGTGACCTTTTGTAATTCAGACATTTTTAAAGAACTGAACTTGTGTATTTTGTACTTCTTATCATACATAGAATCAGCTAACTACTTAGTCCATTCCCAGCTCATTCACTAACTTCTAAATGTCAGAAATGCACCATTGGAATTTTCATATAGTTACAGTCACCTACTATAAATGCTATACATGAAAAATAATGACATATGTTATCTGTTCCTGCTGATGATTTATTTATTTAAAATTTGATAAATGGTGAAAGGTACACTGAGCAGTAATCCATTCCCAGGTTTGACCCGGGGAAGGGTAACATATGAATATACAGTAACTAATCTGAACTAGAATTTGCTAGGTAACACATACAGCTATTCCCTTTGACCTTGCAGTATAACCATTTTTCATATATGGTAGCTGCCTTTTAAAAATGAGTCTGACCCCCCACCCCAACTTTGCTCTGAGAGCTGCATCAAATTTCAGACAGTATTACATCATGATCATCACCCCCATTCATTGAAGACAGAGCCAGGTTAGGATATATCAGGAGCTTAAATAAAAAGAACCCTCCCAGACAGAGTGGACTGCAGAGCACATCATCCTCACTACCAGTCTCTTATTATGGCACTGCTATACAATAGATAATGAGACACAGTGAGAGAGAGGGCCAAAAGGAAAACAGGGCATACTGCCAGCAGCCCAGCACAGCACTGCAGTAAATGGCACCACCAAGTCCATTGAAACAAATGTGAAAAGAAAAGCAGCAGAATTTGGAAAAACATACAGTTTTTGCTTGGCAAAGTATTAGCCACCTGAGGTCCTATTTTGCAAGTAGCAAGCAACAGTGGTTGTGGGCAGACAGTCAGACTGGAGGGGCAGACTGGTGGTAATTGATTCCGGATAGATACATGGACTAGTGTAAAAATCAAAATTATGAATGAAATATAGTCCAAAATGAATTGACGGTCCGGTCGGAATCAATGGAGTCGAGTCGTGACTCATGTGGAGACCGCTTAAGTCAGATTGGAGTCGGCAACAAAGTCGGCAGTTGGGGATGGAGTAAATAGCAAGACAACCAACTAACCCATAACCTACTATACTAGCTAGCCGGCCCAGCCCAGAAGAAAGAAATGGCTGTGACTTGACCCCATGCCACATACTTTACCTGGCTGATGGCATGTCATGGCTAAAGGATGGTGGCTGGCTTCTTCAACTTCTTTTCCCGGATGATCCCTTATTCAAATGAAATTGCAGCAGACAGCTGCTGTTGTTGGAGTGGGAAGCGCAAACAAAAGATCATCAAATACCCCTACGGTCCCCAACCAGTTGTTCACAAAGTCCCTCTACCATTAGTGCCTTATCAAAGGTGTAACTTTAAAAAGTTGCTAAATGGGAATAGCTCAGCAGGAGATGTGACTAAACTGTGGTCTCAGAGGAGGAGGTGACAACTGCTTGTTGTTTTACATAAGGGCCAAGCAGCCAGGCAGGAAATAAATAGTGGGATTGATTATTTTCTCTGTCTTTCTTTTCTTTAGTGTGCCAGCCGTAGTGAGCAGCACCCCCCACCCCACACTGTCTTGGTCGGGACAAGCGCCACTCTTCACAGAGAAATTTGCTGCACATAAAGTCCCTCCCCCACGGCCATATGGCTCAGTGAGTGACTCCTACACCATGGCGTCATTGGCTTATGGGTTAATCCAGCCTTGCCTCCGCCCCCCCCAGCTCCTTGGAGGGTAAGATTCCATGTCAAACTCTAACATCACAGCAACTGGGAACATATTTTTTTTATTACTTTTGCAGTTTAAATCAGAGAAACCGCAACTGCTGTGGCTCGTCCTCATTCTCCCACTTATCTGCCTGCACTCTATTATGTCCACAGGATTTAGATGCACAGAACAGGAAGCTGGGGCTTAGCAGGTCAGGCTGGGGTGTGTGGGTCAGTGGCTTTTACAGCTCAAAATCTGATCAGACCCACGAAATGTGGATCACTTGGAGGAGGGGGGTATGTGATGCAGTGCCGTGTTGGCAAGGGTTTACCACAGTGAGCAAGGTATAAAGAAAATACATTTACTTGAATAAATAACTTATTATAAATTCATTCATTATTCAGCAGCGTCTTGCCTTGACTCTCTGTTAGTGCAGGTCGAGATGATGATCGCTGACTGACTGTGCTCCTTTTGTTGCGATGTCCTGTTTCTTTTTTTTTTTGGTGATGAAAAAGATGCAGTCCCCGACCTCCCTTGACCAGGCAAGCAGGAAGCACTTTCAACTTCCACCCTCCTCCAATTTTTTCTACAAATCTTGTTTTTACTTCTGTCAGAGAGAGAAGGATTAAGTCAATGTTGCTCTATCTCAGTGTGCCTCTCCCAGCAGTTGCTTAAAATACAGATAGTCTCCATCGGACGAGATGAGTTGTTCCTCACTCTTTACTCCTCACACTCGCAATGGAGATGGCACCAGAAAAAGGGCAGTTTGCAGCGCGGCACGTCATCTACCCTGTGTAAAATTATGATTGGCTAAGCATAACGGAGCCAATGTGAGTTCATGCCGAACTGACAACAAAAACAGAAGATCAGTCTAGTCCATGAAAACTGATTGTCAGCATGAACTACTAATCACACCACAGCCAGAAACAAGCATCGGGTTGATTAATGAGCAGATCGGCCTGACCCCAACCCCCCACCCTCACAACCAAAGACTGAAAAAAGCATTGATTGTTTTTTGCCTTCTAATTTCTGAAAATAAAATAAAATACACAGATTTTTCTTAAACATTGGTCTGAAATATTGGGGGGGCACATGCCCCCTCAGGCCCCATGGGCATGACGCCACTGCTGTCATGTACCAAGGGTTAGGCCCTATCATGGATCAAGGGTAAGGCCCTGTTATGTATCAAGGATTGGTCCCTATGATGGATCAGGGGTTGTGCCCTATCATGGATCGGGGTTGGGCCCTATCATAAATTAAGGGTTGGTTCCTATCATGTATCAGGAGTTGGGTGCTATCATGGATCAGGGGTTGGTTCCTATCATGGATCAGGGGTTGGTTCCTATCATGGATCAGGGGTTGGGCCCTATCATGTGTCAGGAGTTGGGTTCTATCATGGATCAGGGGCTGGGCTCTATCATGGATCATGGCTGAGCCTTATCTTGAATCAGGAGATGGTCCCCATCATGGATCAGAGGTGGAGGATACCTAAAACACTTCTGAATTGGCCCATATGGCCCTGGAGGCAGGGGTTGGGTTTGGGAGATAAGTGGTATAGAAAGATGATAGTGGATGGGGAGGGGCTGGTAGGACACTGGATATAATGTTCATTATGTGGGAAAACCATGGAAAAGGAGAGAGACATATGACTGGGGCTGTGGGTTACACCATAGTCATCTGAGGTGGGAGGAGGCTTTTTTAAGGATCTTATCCTATTCTGGTCTGAATAAAGAATACTGAATACTGATGGCTTTTTTGTCCCGAGTATAAATACTCATTGAGCATACATGAGAAGTTACTCACACACCCCAATTTACTGTCATGGGGTATGCTTAAACATATCCCCCCTGACTGCCATTGAACTTGTTACACCTTGCTGCTGTGTGAAATAAAAATCCCACCAACTTAATACTCCATCACCTAGCCCTCAGTCGAGTAACTGCAACTAGATGTGGCCAGCCTGTGATATTTATTTTTGTCTGGTCAATGAGTAATTGTTAATACTAGGGTTTATTTGCATTTACGGGGATACTCCCTCCAACCAGTTCTGCTAATATTATTCAATTAGATGGGTTTGGTCCTGTGATGTTACTCTGTAGTCTTATCTAAGCTTTGTATCATTGTAAGTTACCGCACTCTTTGTTGATATGTCTCATTTTGTATATTTCTCTTCTTGAACTGTAACTATAACTACCTCTACCTGCAAGGTGTGAGACTGTGGCTGTCTGATAACACCTGGGCACAGTTTATAAGGGCTCCAGGTGAATGGCACCTGGGCTTGGTTGGTACTGGAGGTAATAAAAAGTGGTGTGTTGTCTCCACCTATGGAGATTCTTTTGACAGATTGTTGCCAGGGTACTACCCCACAGGAAATGAATGCAACTCCAACCCTCATGACAGGGAACCTTTATGATTATACACAACCCCCAATGTATACTCTTTGCATGCAAACACAACCATATGCAAAACACAATAAATTGCAGTTCAAACACAATGGATACTTAATAGGGGGACAGGAACAGGGTCTTGATGGGGGAACAGAATGATCTAAATGCAGTGAGACAATTCTGAGATTACTCCCCAAAATCATGCCACCCTTTGGTGAGTACCCACACAGTAATTACTGTTTCCTTCTACTGGTGGACCAACACCCCAAAGTCCTCAGGGAGCTCCTAATGCAGTCCATTAATTGTGTACAGTGGCAGTTGCAGGCCTGATGATGGAGCATGGTGTGATACCAATAGAAGGCTGGTGGTTTGGGATCTTAAACACATTTATTCAAATTCAGTGTTAGTTGCTCCTGGCTGTTGTAATTCTATAAATGGGCTTTACATTGTAATCATGCAGAAATGCCCAGCAGTTACTCTCATCTGTTCCTGATTAGCAGAAGAATTGGATGAGTACTGACCTTAGCAGATTCTGCAGGCTGCCTCTGCATGATGTCGCCCTCAGGGTTACAGATGCAGGTGATGGTACAGGTGCAGTGGACCCATTATACTTCCAGGTGATATGGGGTACAGGCCGTGCTGGTCTCTCATGTCCTCTTCACCCCACAAGAGACTTGCTTCATTACCCCAAGGAGTAGGCAATCAGTCAGGGCCTCAGATGACTCAGACCCTCTGTCAGAACAAGGTCTAATAGCCCACAAACTCTATGACAGGAGTTTTGGTGTTGTTCCTGGAGGAAACAGAAATCTTTTTGCAAAGATTCTTTAAATAGCTTTCTTCCAATCTTGTGGCTAAAAGATGACATTACTCACATGTCTTTCTCCTTGTGTCTCCTACACAAATCTTCTCTATTGCACATGTCTCTCCCTTGTGCAGAAATCCAGGGATCAAATATCAATGGCATCTCATGCATTATTCATTATGCTAAACCCCTGGTTCTCAGTGGCTGTCAGTTCTAGGGGGAAAAGCATGCATACAAGTCCTGAGTCAGCTTGCAATTTAGCTATTTTGCAGAGCTGAGATAGCCTCCAAATTAATGTCAGTTTCTCAGGGACAGAATGTACTGAAATGAGTTAGTCTGCTGCTGGCTGGCTCTGCAAAGCTAATCACAGAAACATACAACATCCCTGCCAGGTTTTGTGTCCTCTGTCACCATTTTCAGTAGTTCTATGGCTAGAGTAACTATAAACATGAATGTTTTTGTAGTCTTTCACTTTATCTTCTATTTTAACATGTTTCTGTCCCTTGGTGTGGCTTCTGGCCACAAGGATCAATATCTTACAGTCCCTGCCATCATCTGGTGGAACTGAGGGGTAAACTGGTGGCAGGGGAGTACTGTTGAGTGACCCCAAAGCTCATTTGTGCAGGGGAGGAGCAGTTTTGTATTTTGCCAGCAGTCCTACTAGGATCTCTACCATTTACCTCAGCATTCTGGGGTGGATACCATCTGGACCTGGTGCCTTATCCACCCTCATGGCTCTAAGACCTTCTAGCATTCTGCTGCCTGGGATTATTCTCTCTGTAAGTTCTGCCCAACCTGTACCCTATGCTCACTTCCCCTGTAGCATTGGCCCTAGCTTCTCCCTGGTAAACACAGACTAGAAGTAATCATTGAGTGCTTCTGCCTGTTCAACCTCCTTGTCCACCCCATCCACCTTGATCCTAACAATCTGATATTTACAGCTTCTTTTCTCTCTTATGTACCTGAAGAAATCCTTCTGCCCCAGTCCTATCCCCTGTGGCAGCCTAAGCTCTCCTGCTGCACTGGCTGTCCTGATCGATCTGCTCACTTCTCTTGATTTCCTCATGTACTCCTCCCTATCCTCATCCCATTTAGATCTCATGTATTTTCTGAAGTTTGCCCTTTTTTCTTCAACCCTCCCCAACACTTCTCTGCTTAACCAGCTTGGCCTTTCAGACCTGACCTTTTTTGCTTTGGAGCTTTGAATACGAGTTTGTGGCCTCCACTAACCCAGTTTTGATAATCCCCCATTTCTGATTTGCATCCATGTGTCATTGTATTTTGGCAGTGTGCCCCTCCAGTATGTCTCTCATCCTTCCAAAGTCCACCCACCTGAAGTCTACTACCCTAGTCCTGGTACTGGCTATTTCCTTACTCATGCCAAGTGCATTCAGCAGTGCCTGAATGTGGTGAAATATTTGAGCTACTGTATACTTTTTTATTATATTTTTGATTGCCCCTTTTCTCCTTTCTTGTCCTTCTTTCCACAATTTGAGTCCACTTTAGTACTTTTTTTCACATCTGAAATAATAAAAGCAGCGCTCCTTTTAATATGGCTTAGACCAGGTTTTCATCAGTACGCTCAGCTGTTTTTGAACATCAGTTGTTTAAAATCACTTCTGCTGTGACTAAAATGAATCATAATGCAGCAGGCAGTGCTCTCTGGTATTATGGAACAGTAGGTGTTGTTAGGGTGCTTAGCACTGATTAGATTCTTAGCAGTCATAATAATGCAAAAGAGACATGGACTAGTGGCATATTTAGTAATAAAACTTGTTTATTAGACAAAATATAAATAGTTGCCCTAAGCAGGTCTTACCATTAGACACTGGGAACTGGACGTTTCCAAATACCTCAAAGACTGAAGATGGTCTCGAGGGGAATACATAATACAGTTAAGTTATATACTACTGATAGTTATCATGGTTACCAAAACACTAGATACATAAAATAAGCCCTGTTGGCCAAAAAGTTAGGTGTCTCCACAGTGTTATCTATACTTATACATTATTTGTAAAGTCAGCTAAAAATGTAGAACAAAAGGCTTACACAAGGTGCAGGATGTAGTGCAGTAATACATAAATCCATAGGCTGGCAGTGCAGTCTGTATAATGACATCTCAGAAGATAAAGACACAAGTGTGCCTTGGCACATTACATGCTCTATGTTACTAAGCAAAGAAAACTAGACTCATAATCATAATGTTTCCCTGGCTACTTACTCTTGTACTGTAAGTGCTAATGCCCTATAAGTTAGTAATAATTTGTCATTATATATATACAGTATATACACACACACATATATATATATATATATATATATATATATATATATCATAAGGTTTGTCTAAGGCGCACAGTGGGAGACCAGTTAGAGTGTGGGGGACCTCACATAACATTCCCCCATTGTTGTCTTACCAAAAAGGCAACAGCACTATAGG
Organism: Neoceratodus forsteri; assembly: GCA_016271365.2. Classification (NCBI taxonomy): domain Eukaryota; kingdom Metazoa; phylum Chordata; order Ceratodontiformes; family Ceratodontidae; genus Neoceratodus; species Neoceratodus forsteri. Next base: position 859,908,762 of record CM057456.1, read on the forward strand.
AAAGTAGTGGGACCTATCTCCATCATTTACAGACCTGACGCACAAGCCTTGTAAATGAACTTGAGTTGCTAAAGGTGTTGTTTAAGTGTGCGCTTTAAACAGCAAAGTGTTAGTATCACAAAGACAATCAAAAATGCTTGTATAACAACAAAACCTTTAAAAGTTAACTCTAACCAAGTATTGGAAAGTGCAGTACTTAAATCGCCATCATGGATGAGGGTGTTAAGGGCATCTCTCGCAATGAAGATATTATTACTGATGTAGATTACATGGGTATCCTTTCTATCTAAAAGTGTTTTCAAGGTTAAGGTCAAAGGGTCAATGTGTACATTAAAAATGGGTAAATACTGAGAGAGAGAGCAAGCATATATCCACGGTCACTGTCAATAACATCTGGTTCCGCGATGGGAACAGGAGTAATCACTGTATTACCAATAACAGTAGTTTGATGAGAAATAAAATAAAAGTTAGGGTATTGTATAGTACAAGTCTTATCACCATAAGAAAAAAAATTATGGTTAGTCATCACACAGTACTGTCCATCAGAAGTAAATGAAATTTTAACAGTTGGCACTCTCCATTTTTGCAGTTGGATTAGGCAGGTGAAAAATTGATTTATAAGTCTTGTAGTAAGGCGATGAACCTCTTCTGCATAATTCTTGTAGAGATGTCCAGTGTTACCAACTGGAGGCAATGCTGTTGATGGTGCCCTTGAGATATCAGTGTCATTTGAGTTAATGTCCATGTCCATTGGAAAGGACCAAGCAATGCTGTCTGGTGAATATCCACATACCGGCTTGATGATGTCAAAAACATCACAACGACACAAGTAATGCTATCCCTTTTTAGCACAACAGTCTGTGTGAGGCAAAACCCATGCTTCTAGGGTAGGATGATATACCAGAAGAGGTGGAAGATCGATGTGCTCTCTGTAGATGTCCTTGTCAAGATGCCCAATGGAGTGAATGGAGGCAAGTTTATCAAATATGCAATCCATGGATCAAAATGGGTCAGAGACACAGTGAAAGTAACGAACATAGTGTCCCAAATAGTACAGTGGTGAGCAGTATAACAGCGACATCTGTTTGGATGGTGGGTGACATAACCTAGATTTATAGCATTTGATAATAGAATGGAAACAGATCTGGACACACACATCGTAGTGTAAGCAGTGGACCTACAATGTGGACAATACCATTAAGCAAGTCTATCATGAATAATATCTGGAATACATCTAGATTCCAGATCATGGAAGAGATTATTGACAGTGGTTATGACACAAGAGCCATAAGCAGAGCATAGGAGTTCCCTGACAATATATTGCTTACCTGCCTCCTTGTTATTCTTGTTATTCTGGAAATCAAGTTAATTAATCTTATTCTTAGTGTCATTAAAACTTTTAGCAAATGTCATGCATGTTGTAAATGGTATAGCGTTCTTCCTGACTAAGTCCAGCTACACCATGTAATAATGGGGGTAAAACATAATTCTTCATGCTAGTCTGGAATTTAAGTGCTTGGCTTTTGATAAGCAGCTATGTCTGCCCTGTTCCAGATGGACATGCCAGATCCGAAGAGGCCATATACGGTACCAGCTGCACCAGTGACATCAGCAGTGTCACATCTCCTTCTAGAGGAGGATTTCTTCTTGTTTGCGTTGGGCCTAGACCTAAATAAACCTAAGTGTTCAATGGTATGTGAACCAGCCACAGAATCCTGTGTGCATGTCTGGTATGCAGCAAAACATAGTACTGAAAAATTTTGAGGTATTAGTTTTAGAGCACATGTCAAATTCAGCCATATTCCAATGGGTGAGATTAGAAATAACTGGGATGTGCATTAATTGCACATTATTTACAAGGATACCTGGCATAGAAATTGCAGTGAGACCACTAGGTGGGCCAGGTTACTGTGGGAGACATTCAGTAAGTTATACTTCAGTAGGTGGTAAAATGGATAGGAACATAGCTGCAGTAGCAATGCAATCATGTGTACAAAAGGCTTTTGTGGAGTCTTCTGGGAACCTCTCACAAAAAGCAGGGTCCATTAGAGCAGTAAGGTTATATAAACCAGTATGTCTATGGTTAGCTTGGCGAATGGACAGGGTACAATTTGGAGAAATTCTAGTATTGGGCCAACCTTGGAAAGTGCGTTTGGATAAGTAGGCAATGGGGAGTGTCTATCCATTGTTGTTAGTTTGCCATTCAGTTGGGAGGAATGCTTTGTTAGGAGCCACAACTGAGGCAGTAAGGTAGGCATCCTTGCCTTCCTGAACAGTAGGGGAACACCTATGCTAACTCCTGCAGGGATAGTGGTGGGTTTTTCTACTGGAGTCAAGAATCTTCCCAGAGGATGATCAAGGAGTGGAAGGAGCTGCCTAAGATGTTGGTTGTTGTTGGATATAGTTTTCATATCCTTCCCATAGACAAAGGTGAATATCCCTAGTATCACTAGAGCCAGGTGCAAGATAGCCATCTCGCAGGAATACCTGTAAGGAAAAAGAAAAGATCAGTAGGTACAATTCCACCAAATGGGGTTAGGAAAAGTAGTTATGCTCCTTTATATAACTTTAACTGATTTGCATGCAAAGATTTCTCAGTACGTTTCTTCTGCTGAAGGAGTCTACTTGGTAGACTGCAGGACTGAGTTTGTTGACAATGGGATAGGGTCCTTCCCACTTATTGGAGGAGTATGTATGGTGAGCAAATCTAGTACCATTACCTGATGTCTGACTTGCCAGTCTACTTCTTGTGCATGTTTGTCAAACTGTAATTTGGACTGTTGTGGGGCCTTGCCCATACGGTGTGTAGCATACAAGTGAGTCTTAACAATATCATCTCTGAGTTTTGCAACATATTTGTCTGTAGACACTCTGCCTGTAGTGGGTGTGTTCAAATCAAAAAGCAGGTGTTCAGGTAGTCTAATAGTTCTACCAGTCATCACCTCGAAGGGTGTCAACTGGGTGGTGGCTGAAGGAGTGCCTCTAATTGCCATAAGGAGTGAAGGCAAAAGGGAATCCCAATCCTTGGGATTGTTCACAGTAAATTTAGAAAGCATTGCTTAATCCATCTGTTGGCTCTTTCTACCTGACCTGATGATTGAGGGTGGTAGGGTATGTGAAACTTCTGGTGTACTCTTAGAAGTTCAAGTGTTTCTTGCATCAACTCACCTGTAAAACTGGTTTCTTTGTCAGAGTCTACCTTAAGAGGTAGGCCCTACCTGGAAAACAATTGCTACCAGGACTTTTGCAGTTGCCTTTGCTGTACATTTGCTGAGTGGGGAAAGCCTCAACCCAGTTGGAGAATAGGTCAGTAACCACAAGTGCATACTTACTGTTCCTGCTGGTATTGGTCAGGGGACCAATAAAGTCTATTTGGATTGCATGCCAAGGACCAGATTGTCTCTGGAGAAGTAATTTGGCATTTTGCTTGGTTGGGGCCGGATTGTTTTGGGCACAAATCAGGCAGTTCTCTATGTAGTGTTTAACATCCTTGGTGATGCCAGGTCACCAGCCAAAAGTGTTCAGTCTCTGGATTGTGTTTTCCACCCCCTGGTATCCACCAGTTGGGGTACCATGAACCTGGTGAATGAATTCAGATCTCAAGGATTCAGGAACTACCCACAGCTTGTAGTTCAAGTCATCAGACTGATACCAGATCAGTTTACTGTCCTGGGACAGATGCAGTTGGTTTGCATGTCTTTTGTAAGGTCTATAGAGTAGGCAATTCTTGTTCAGCTCCTTTGCCAAGGAATCTGAACACATCTCTCAACTGAGGGTCAGACTTTTGTGCTGTGGACAAGTCCAGTGGCACAAAAGGTTTAGGTTTCTTCTTTATAACAGCTACCTGTACAGCTGCTAAAGTATCGAGGTGAGCCATTGCTCATGTCTCCCACCCTTGAGCACCCTCATTCACAAGAATATCTGCTCTGTTATTGAAATGATGGCATGGATCAGACTTTGAATGGGCCTTCACCTCGTGAATGAACAGTTTTTGTTTAAAATGTTGAGTCAATTCGTGAATGTATATAAAGAGTGCCTTGTACTTCACTGGGGTACGATCAGAAGTTGCAAAGGAGTTCTTCTGCCAGAAAGGTAAGAATTCAGTATGAGAAAAACAGACCCAGTTGGAGTCTATAAAAATGATGGTGTCCTCAATGCCATGTTGTATCAGTTCAAGGACACAGGCCACAGCTGCCAATTCTGCATACTGAAATGATGCAACACTGCAGTGCTTGGAAGCATGTACAGAGTTACCAATAGGATACAGGATGAGCACTCCAAATCCAGCTACCTGTTTTCCTCGATAGTATGAGGCAGAGCCATCAGTAAAGACATGACACAGGGAGGTGTCAGCAAGGGTTTTGGAGTAGTGGGAAGAAAAGGGCCTGGCTCAGGCAAATCAGGTGGTTGGAGTATGCAGTCATTTCAGGCTCCTTGATATAAAAGACCATGGGCAAAAACTGAGGGCATCTTGGCAGGGTGGACCTGTATGTCACAGTCCTGGAGAAGAAGGGACCAGTGGGTCAATCTGGTGTGGGATACTGATCCATCCCTTACTCTGTCTGATAGCAAGAAAGTTCTTGGGGTGTGGTTAGTGTTCAGAATGAGAGGTGAGTACCCAATGATACTTCTGTTCCACTGGTGACAGCATTTGGGATGCATAAGCACTAGGTCTCAAGGTACCATTCACTTTCTGAGCAAGGACTGCAGACAAGGCAATGTCTGAAGTAACTGGTTCCAGATGGAAAAGTAAAGCTGGGTTTGGGTTCACTAAGGCTGGAGCAGAGTCCAGGGCCTGTTTCAGAAGTTTCACAGCCTGAGTGTGGATGGGGCCACAAGTACAGGGAACATCCTTTTTCAAAATCTCATACAGAGGGGTGGCCTTCTGTGCAAAATTGCAAATAAAGTCCCTGAAACAGTTGACCATTCCCAGGAAATGCCTGAGTATTGCCACACTGGTGGGTAGTGGCAAAACTTGTAGGCCTTGGATTTTCTTCCAAGCTGGGCTCCTGCCTTGTTCAGTTATATGCAGGCCAAGAAAGATGACTTCTTTCTGGCAGAACTGTGCTTCGCAGGATTACACTTAAGGCCTGCCCTCTGTTAGAAGGTCAGTAGTTCATCAAAGAGGTCAAAATGTTGCTCCTTGGTGGCAGTTGCCAACAGTAGATCATCCACATACTGTGCCAGGCATTTTGGGGCAGAGAAACCCTGCAAAGCATCCATTATCTGTAGATGGAAAAGGGAGGGGCTGTTGTGGAACCCCTGAGATAAGCAGGTCCATGTGTACTGTCAACCCTCAAAGGTAAAGACAATTTTTTATTGACTTTCCAGAACTAGTGGCAGTGACCAAAAGCCACTGGAGAGGTCAAGAGTGCTAAACCATCCATGATCTGGGGTTAGCAGTTTGAGCACATGAGGTGCCGATGCTACAGTAGGTGAGCAACTAGGAGTGACTTGATTAGGTCTCCTGTAATCAATAGTGAGTCTTCAAGATCCTGTGGGCTTTTTCACTGGCCAGATGGGTGAGTTGGGGGTCAAGACACAAGGCCTAATCACACCTTGTTTGAGGAGTGACTGAATGGTTTCCCTGACAATGGTAAGGTCTCAGCAGGAACGGTGTATTGCCTTTGCCTGTCATGTGCTGGGCCTAGGATTTCGATGACAGTTTGCATTTTCACACAATCATGCTTGTGTGTGGCAAAAGCATCCAAATGCTTCTGCAAGATAGGTAGGAGTTTCTTGAAAAACTCATGTGTCTGGAATAGAGCAATGATGTCATATTCCTTGTCATTGGTGGTGATAGTTGCAATCATATGTGAATCAGAAATCATGACCATATGGTATTGTCCTTGATCTGTATCAGGAGCCTGTTGACTAGATCCACCACACAGCCGTGTAGTGCAAGAAAATCAGTACCCAAAATGCTGGCATGATCATGTAATACCATAAGGTCAAAGGTGTGGGTCATCTTGAGGTTGCCTATTACCACAGGAAGTACAATAGATTATTAAGTGTATAGCCTTAAGCCATCCACATCTTGTGTACTGGTCCTCCATCCAATGGACCAGGAAGAGTTTGCTTGATCTTCATCATGCAGTACAGACACAGCCATGCCTGTATCTAGCAAAATAGTCAATTGGCGGCCCCCTACCCTGGCCTATGAACAAGGCCTTCTGTTTGTGTCAAGGGTGAGCTTGTACAATACGGACTGGGGCCTGTAGTTGTCAATAAGAACTGCTGCTACTAGGGAGTTCCTGGAGGAATAGGTTGGCCTGCTCTTGCCAAGTCTCTTCCAGGTCCAGTGTAACTGCAATGAAGGGCGTGGCCTCAGGGTTCAGGCCTGGTGTGGCCTGCTCCGAGGGGGCTCCGGTATCACCTTGGCATAATGAGGCTTATTGTGCTGGAGCTAATACTGCAATGGTGTGTGCCGGGACTGAGTCCATCATAGACCGGACATTCCCAAGGAGGTTGCGGAGGTAGATGTTCTCCTCCGCGATCTCATGTAAGGAAGGGCATGATCGATAATTTTGATTGCCCCGATTAGAATTAGTGTTGTTCCAATTCTGCTTGTTATTCCTATTATGATTCAATTTTCCACTCCCAGACAGGGAGTGCTGCTTGTTCTCCCAGGGCATGGCCTTTTTGTCTTGGGCCTTGCCCTCCACTATGTAGTAAGTCATGGACTCGCCGGTGGATTTTACCGTGGCCACCTTTTTCGAACTGGAATTCAGATCTCAGAGGTAGAGCTGATAAACCCGCTTGGTCGTCCGAAGGATATCTGCAAATTTGTCCATTCTGGGAAAAATCATGGAATTAACTTTTTCACAGACAGTCAGAATCATGTTCTGGAGGTACAAGTTCTTGTTCTCAATTAGGTCAGCATCCACAGTTTCACTTGAAAGATGTTTGCCAGTATGGTAGACCACCCATGACCTTTGGTGGTATGTCACTGGGCTTTCCTTGGTGGTTTGTTTACTGGGTAGGCCAACATCATGCCAACCACACCTGGGTTGTGTATGGAAATAAATTCCACTGCAATCTCATCAAAAGTTGCATTCATGGATTGGCGGACCACCCTCTGGAAGTTTCACCTTGAGGTCAGGGTCTATGGTCTGCCGGAGGATCTGTACCTGGCAGGCTGCCAGAAGACTGAGCATCTCACATTTGGAATGTGCTTTCTCCAAATTGCAATTGAGATTGTCACTGGGGTTCATACGGCCTATGCTGTCAGCAATCTGTTGTACAGAGCAGGCCAAGTGACAGGGATTATTGTGTGCATGGTCGGGGAAGGCTTCAGGTTTCATGCTCCATGAAGGACGGCCTTTTCTGCGGTGTCAGCCACAGTGTGGATGATAGAAGTCTAGGAAGCAGCTTCCTTCATCATAATTTTAAAGAAAACAGAAATTTTACATACTCCAGTAATGCAAAGCATCATGGGAAGCATATACAAATGCCCATGAATTAATTTGGACTGGCTCAACTTTAAGCAGAATTGCATGGTGCCAGTAGGCCTCACAATACAATCAGCAAAGGCAGAGGACAGCAGACACAGGCATGTGTTTCATCCTCATTTGGACTCATCAGTGTGCCATATCTGTACCTCAGCCCAGGGATAGCTAGTCAGCCACCCTTTAGGGGATCTTATTGGTTTGGGTCATGGGCAGCCCAGAGTTCCTTTATCATTGTTTTGAGATGCGTTTTGAATGCTTCTTTGCTTTCCTCAGACAAACCTGTCTTAGCGTGGGTGGCCTCAATCATTTGATTGATCTCTTGCTTGTTGACCCTTGTCAGAGTGGCAATTGAAGGGGCCATTCCAAGGCCTCAACCTCCCCCCTATCATGGGGGTCAAAATCTTGGCAGAGCACGTGATAGTCATCATTCCACTGATGATGTAGGGTTGTGCTGTCATATCATGAGGATCTGCCATCTTGTGGGTGGTGTGAGAACACAGGACCACAGTGAGGGTGTTGCTAGGCACCATCTTGGAAGTTGTCATCACCAGAATCATCATCACTGTATGACGTAACATCGATGGGTTTATGGTGAAACCCGCCTATTGCTTTGATGTGACCAGTCAACACCTCTCGCTGATGGTGCAGTTTCACCATCTTTAATCTACAACCTTTGTGACTAACTTTTGCAATGTTCTGCTCAACACCTTTTGCAATGTCTTTCTGTAACACTCTATACACAGTGCCCAACTCGCAGTTGTCCCTAAGCTCCCTATCCAGCTCTTCACTTACCCATTTCAGGTCTTCTCTCAGTTCATCCATATCCTCACACAAACTCTGATTTATATCACTCAACAAATAATTAATCTGCAACACCTGTTGTTTATCTTGTCTCAGCCTTTTACATTCATCTCCCAACATACTTAACTCTCAATCATTACCCTGTAAAGAACAGTGCAAAAGAGTCTTGTTCATACTACGCAATGACTGAAGTTCTGCTTCAAACCGCTGCTCGGTTTCCAAACTTTCAGATGCTTGCAATCCCATCTCTTTCTTAAGAGACGAGAGTTGCAGTTCAAGGGAATGAAACCTCAATTCAGACATCTAGAGCTGCAACTGACAGCCCTTTGGCATCAAGCTTTTTGGCTGTTTGCCTCACCTCAGAGCACTGGGTTGAGATCCCCAGCATGGGGTTTTCAGAATGATCTGCATCCAATGAGAAATCATTCCAGCCTCAATGGGAGGTAAGAAAGTTAAAGACATCGAGTCTAAAATCTGCACAGATATTATATGTAGACAAAGTGGTATCAGGAAAATTTTGGGAAACACAAAAATATTATCCCATCAGTGGGTGCCTTGCAGTGTATCGATCCACAGCAGGCAGACCAACAGACGGTTGGGCTACTGTACTCTCACAATCTTGCAATTCAAAACTGCCATTGAGCAAGGTGAGTCAGCATCTATCAAGCCCAGTAAGCAGCCAGCCTTTATAAGATGATACGGAGTTAAAAGTACAGGAGAGGTGGTATGGGTGTGTACACTTCCTTACTACCCACAGGGAAGGGTAAACCAACAAGTTGAGAAACTTTGCAAATCCAGATCACCTACATGTGGTCACCAATATGTTAGGCTGCTTAGCCCTGATCAGATTCTTGGTAGTCATAGAAATGCAAAAGAGACATGGACTAGTGGCATATTTGGTAATAAAACTTGTTTATTACACAAAAGATAAACAGTTGCCCTATGCAGGTCTTACCATTAGACACTGAGAGCCAAACATTTCCTAAATATCCCAAGGAGTGAAGATGGTCTCGAGGGGAATACATAATACAGTAAGTTATATACTACTGATAGTTGTCATAGTTACCGAAAGACTAGATACATAAAATAAGCCCTATTGGCCAAACGTTAGGTGACTCCACAGTGTTATCTATACTTATACATTATTCATAAAGTCAGTTAAAATCATAGAACAAAAGGCTTATACAAAGTACAGGATGTAGTGCAGTAATACATAAATCCATAGGGTGGCAGTGCAGTCTGTAATAATGACTTCACAGATGATAACAAAAACACAAGTGTGCCTTGGCACATTACATGCTGTATGTTAGTAAGCAAAGTAAAGTGGAATCATAATCATAATGTTTCCCTGGCTCCATACTCTTGTATGGTAAGTGCCAATGCCCTATAAGTTAGTAGTATATTTATACAGTATATGTAACATAAGGTTTGTCTAAGGTGCACAGCTGAAGACCAATTAGAGTGTGGGGACCTTGCATAACAGTGTTCAAAAACAGCTGGGAAAGCTGGGAATAGTGATGAAAACCTGGTCTGAGCCATATTAAAAGGAGCACTCCTTTTATTATTTCAGATGTGAAAAAAGTACTAAAGTAGACTCAAAATGAAGAAAGAAGGGTGTCGTACAAGTCAGGAGACAAGGGTCAATCTAAAATAGCATAAAAAGGTATAGGTCAGAATTTTCACTGAATTCATGCACTGCTGCTTTAAACTCCAGCTCTGGTTGTTTGGAATAGCCTGGCTGGGTGCATCATGATTCCTTCTTCAATTGGTAGGGGGCAGTGCACTTTCAGTTCACCAGGTAGAGTTCCTGAAGGTTACATGGGTATGACCCTAGCTTACCTGTCATGTTTTGTTGATGTTGTTGTTCTGGGTAGTGGTCAGTAGGTGGCAGCAGAGTGAATTGTCCTACTGGATGATACATGAATCTGGCTCTTGGACATAGAGTAATAATACTAAAGTCTCTCTCACTGCTTATTTCATACTCTAAAGCACACACCAAAGTAATTCTGTTATCGACATGTAAAACAGAGGTAATTAGTTTGATGCTGATGAAGGTAAACAGCATTCTATATTTTTAACAATAGCCTTCATTACTTACATAACTCAAGTTTATGTAGTAATTATTTAATATGGATTCAACTAAAAAATGCTTTTCCAGTTTCGGAGGCTCGGGTAACTTTTTTTTTTATTGAAGACCGCTACATAGCTGCTCATTAAAAAGCCTTGTTAGTCACTTATGCTTTAATCAAGTACATTTAAAGCCCAGATTTGTGCTAATACCTGGATCTATACGGAAAGTTTTTTGACGAGAACATTAATAAGATTAAGCTCAGAGACTGGGTGGCTTGGTGGCTAAAACATTGCTTTTCATTACTGGAGACACAAACTTGAATCTCTCAATGAAGGCTAGCACTCTAGTGAACTAAGTTTGTCATTTTCATTCATGCAAACCACATACTATTCAGTTGATTTGGCATGACTGGTTGCGTTAGCTCAAAAGAGACGCTGGACTGAATGAATATTGGAAACTGACTTAATAATAACCTTACTCTTGAATGACTGTTGGTCACCACAGATCAGTATTGGAATGCTCTTCTGGAACAAGGTGGGAAAATAATCTGTACCTGGCCCAGGGATCCATGGAGTATGCCAGTTTCAGTTGTGATCAATCCTTCATCTTTCACAAGCCATAAATTCATCACTCATATGTTAATAGAAGACAAAAATGGACACAAAACGAATCCCTTCTTTTGCCATGAATGGTAGCATGGGTGTCATTGCTGTCTTACATTGCACAGTGTAATGAGGAGAGAGGGGGGCAAAGGATGGAACGTTGCTGGCAGAAATCTAGCTTTGATGCCGACAGACTTAGACTGATGGCCCATTATTCTGACTATCAATTGGTTATCTCGAATAAGAAGGCAGAGTTCCTGTCCAGGGTGATTAGTGCTGCATGGAACCAACCAGCTCAGCTCTTTATAACTGTGGACAGACTGCAATCCAGCCTGTCTTCAGGTCCTAAGAGCCTTGTCACAAGATAAATGTGACGTGTTTGCTTGCTTCTTTGCAGATAAGGTTGATGACATTGGATCAGAGATCCACACAGCACATTTCGATGGGCAGTACGGTGATCGGTGGGATGTCACTGAGCCTCAGTTTGACTGGTCAGTTTTTGAACAGCTGGCAGTTGCAGATGTCATGAAGATTGTCCAGAGTATGTGGCTGACCTGCTGTAGTTTGGACCCGGACCCAACCTGCCTTCTTATGGGGCACATTGAGGTAATCGGCCCAGTCCTTGCAGAGATAGTCCGGTGCTAATTAGAACTGGTGAGTTCCCTGACTTCTTGAAGGAGGCAGTGGTGATTCCCTTACTTAAGAAATCTTCTCTCTACCTGGACTGTCTCACTAACTACAGACCGGTCTCTAACCTGCCCTTTGTGGTTAAGGTTATTGAGAAGGTGGTCACGCTGCAGCTGGAGGATTACCTTACCATCCATGACATCTACTATCATCTCCAGTCAGGATTTAGGAAGAGGCATGGCACTGAGACCACCCTGGTTTGAGTACTCAATGATCTCCTGATAGTGAGAGATTGGAGGTCTCATTCTATCTGAGTCCTACTTGATCTCACTACGGCATTTGACACTGTGCATCATGGCATATTGCTTGAGCACCTGCAGGTGATCTGTGGACTGTCGGGGATGGTCCTCTGATGGTTTCATTTATTCCTCACTGGTAGGTTTCAGAGAGTAGCATTGGGAATTTATTCCTCTGATGCTGCCTCCATGCCATGTGGGTTTCCCCGGGCTATGTACTGTCACTTATGCTATTCACAGTGTGCATGTTGCCATTGGGAGATATTGTAAGGTGGTATGGATTGAGTTTTCTCTGATATGCAGATGATACTCAGCTATACATGTCCTTTACACCAGATCAGGATGATGCAATCTCTGTGTTTAATAACTGCCTCTCCAAGATTCAGGAATGGATGAGTGCCAACTGGTTGAAGCTGAATCCTGGAAAGACTGAGGTTTTGGTGGTGGACCTGGACCATCAGGTAGAAGGGTCTTCAGCTGGACAGGTCATTGGGCTTTTACTCAGTGATTGCCAGCTGGTGACCTGTGAACAGGTGCGAAGTCTGGGCATTATTCTTGATGAGGGGTTGACTCTGAAATCTCAGGTGTACTCCGTCATCAAGACCTCATTTTACCATCTGAGGAATATCACCCGGATTAAGCACCTGGTTATGCCTGGTGACCTTCTGACTTTGGTCCATGCCTTTGTGACCTCTTGCCTTGATTACTGCAATGCCCTGTACCTAGGGCTACCGAGGATTGATATTCGCCACTTGCAGCTGGTGCAGAATGCTGCAGCTAGGTTGTTGACTGGGCTGTCCTGATCTAGCCATGTCACACCTGTGCTGTGCAAACTTCACTAGCTGCCAGTTCAGTGGTAAATCACCTTCAGGGTTGACTTGCTCACCTATAAAGTCCTACACAGACAGGAACCAAGCTACCTGCAGGATCTCTTACATCCTACTGCCCCCTCTGGCCACTCCACTCCACTGACGAGGGATTGCTGGAGATTCCCAGGGTCCATTTGAAGACCTCTGGGGCCTGAGCTTTTGCAGCCCCTACCCTGTGGAATTCTCTACCTCATCAGGTTAGAGGGTGCCTGACTGTGGAGAGCTTTAAAGCAGTTCTAAAAACGTATTTATTTTCGCTGGCCTTCTCAGATGATTAATATTTAATTGTCTGTTGTTAAATTGAGGATTTTTGTCATTGATTAAATTTTTTAACCTTTGTAAAAGCGCTTTGATACTTGCTGAATTGCACTCATTATAAATAAAGATTTATTATTATTATTATTAATGATGGCCAGGGCTTGAATTAGGACTGCAGTGTAAACACAATGCAATAATACAATAATTTACACTCTCACAGAAACAGTGTAGCCTAGATACTATAGTGCAGAGCTGTGAACATGGGGTCCCATGTATGAATCCCACTCACTGCTTGACTCTTAGCAAGTTATTTTACCTCCTTGTAGAACCTCAATGTAATCTCTCTCTAGTTTATATTTGTGCTCTTTGAAACTCTCTGTGTGTGAATATGGCAGCACTGTTCTCTTCCACTCCACCTCTTGGTTTATAACATGCTTTGGAATTCAGTATGCATGAAATGGACTTTGTGAAACCAAATTCTTTACCTTTTCTCTCTCTCTCTCTCTCTCTCTCTCTCTCTCTCTCTCTCTCTCTCTCTCTGTCTCTCTCTCTCTATATATATAATAAACTTTATTTGTTTGAAGCACAATTCAAAAAATACCAAAGCGCTTTTACAGAACACATAACAATAAATAAATAAAACAAGTTAAAATAGCAGAAATCCACAATTTAATACTCGGGGTAGGTAAGGGAAAATAAAAATGTTTTAAGAGCAGATTTAAAGCTCTCCACAATCAGGCACCCTTATATCTGAAGAGGTAAAGAATTCCACAGGGTCGGGACCACAAAGGCAAACACATGGGCTCCAGAAGTCTTCAATGGACCCTGGCAATCTCCAGCAATCCCTCCTCAGCTGAGAGGAGTAGTCAGAGAGGGTGGTAGGGACAAAGGAGCTCTTGCAGATAACTCAGTCCCTGTCAATGTAGGGCCTTATAGGTTAGCATGCCAGTCTTGAAGGTGATCCGCCACTGCACCGACAGCCAATGCAGTCTGCACTGCACAGCTGTGATATGGCTAGATCAAGAAAGCCCAGTCAACAACCTGGCCGCAGCATTCTGAACCAGCAGCAGGCAGTGGATATCAACCCCCGGAAGCCCTAGGCACAGGGCATTGCAGTAATCAAGGTGGGAGATCACAAAGGCATGGACCAAGGTAGAGAGATCACTGGGCAGAACCAGGTGCTTGATCCAGGTGATATTTCTCAGATGGTAAAATGAGATCTTGATGACAGATGACACCTGAAACTTCAGTGTCAACCCCAATCAAAAATAATGCCTAGACTCCGCACCCATTCAGAAGACATCAGCTGGTGACCACCAAGCAAAAGCCCAGAGGCCTGCTCACTGAAGACCCTTCTACCCGGTGACCGGGGTCCACCACCAAAACCTCAGTTTTGTCAGGATTCAACTTCAGACAGTTGGCACTCGTCCAGTCCTGGATCTCAGCAAGGCAATTGTTAAACTCCGAGACCAAGTCATTCTGGTCGGGCACAAAGGACATGTATAGCTGAATATCATCTGCACAGCAGTGAAAACTCAAGCCTTACCACCTTACAATGTCTCCCAGTGACGGCATGTACATCGTGAATAACATAGGTGAAAGCACAGAGCCCTGGTGTACCTCACATGGCAGAGAGAATGCATCAGAGGAATACATTCCTGATGCAACTCTCTGAGCTCTACCAGTGAGGAATGAATGGAACCATCTGAGGACTGTCCCTGACTGTCCACAGACCACCTGCAGGCACTCCACCAATACGCCATGATCCACGGTGTCAAACACTGCAGAGAGATCATGGAAGATTAAGATGGAATGAGTCCTCCAATCTCTCGCTATTAGAAGATCATTGAGCACCTGAACCAGGGTGGTCTCAGTGCTATGCCTCTTCCTAAATCCTGACTGGAGATTATCATAGATGTCATGGATGGTAAGGTGATTGTCCAGCTGCAGTGCGACCACCTTCTCAATAACCTTGCCCACAAAGGGCAGGTTAGAGATGGGTCTGCAGTTGGAGAGACAGTCTGAGTCGAGAGAAGATTTCTTAAGGAGGGGTGTCAACACCACCTCTTTCAAGGAGTCAGGAAACTCACCCATCTCAAGCGAACTCCAGACTATCTCAGCCAGGACCAGGTTGATGACATTAATGCACCCCTTAAGGAGGTGAGTAGGGCCCAGATCCAGACTAGAGCAGGTCGGCTGCATAGTCTAGATAATCCTTATGACATCCAAGATCACCGTCTGGCTAAAAGCCAACCAACCAAACTGAGGTTCTGCAACCTACAACCGATCGCCGCCCAGCTCATTTGAGTGAGCTAAGCAAATCTCTGTTCCAATGTCGGCAACCTTTTCTGTAAAGAAGCAAGCAAACTCTTCACACTTATCCTTTGATAACACTCTCCAAACTTGCAGACAGGCTGGATTGTACAGTCTGTGTGTATATATGTGTATATACATATATATATATATGTATATATATATATATATATATATACACACACACAGACTGTGCCACTATATTTAGGTATGAGATATCACTTCTATGTAAAAGTCAAAATTTTGCACATTAATAACTTTGGACCTATTCAACAGATTTGCCTGAAATTTGGTATGCATGGTGGGGCTTGGTAGATCTCTTGATCTGCTGAATTTTGTTTTGGTCGGACTTACAGTTTTTGTGCACAAAAATGCTGTAAAATGCAAAATTATCCATTTCTGGAGGCAGCTTTTGGGATTTTGTATGTGGCCCTGTGCAGCCATCATGCAGCATGCCACTCTGCAAGATGGCTTGTTTGGAAGAGCTCTGATGGCCGAACATGCCGCTTTTCATTTGGTGGAAAAAATATTAAGGCATTCAAAAGTTGTGCCAGTTTTACTTTCCCATTATAAGTCAATGGGAAAATTTACATGCATGTTTTGCGAAAAAAGAATGGGGTTCTGGCCATCTCTTGCCACCTGGCAGAGAATTTGCAGCCTCACGGTTCAAGAATCTTTGTCCCTGAGAATTCTTTGATCACGAGGTCCGCCATCTTGTTTTTAGATTTCCGATCATAAAAACACAAATATCTCAGCTCGGGGTCACTCCTGAAGTAAAACTTGGAGGGGTTTTACTCAGAGGGCTCCGATCTATCGAGCCATGCCTTTGGTTTCATTCAAAATGTTAAAAAAATAGAGTTATAAGGTTTTAAAATCTTTGATCGTGGCTCGCTAACGATCTTTGATTGCAAGCCTGCAAATTCTTTGATCACGAGATTCTTTGATCGTGATCTTGCATCACAAGCTAAAAACACAATTTTCTCGGCTCAGGGATGGGCTAGGGACACAAATGATGGTGGGTTTTGTTCTGGGGGCTTCGTTCAATCAGGGCATGGTGTTGGTTTCATTTAAATCAGTAAAAAAATCGCATTTCACCATTTTGTATTCTTTGGTCATGAGCGTGCAATTTCTTTGATCGTGATCCTGCAAATTCTTTGATCACGAGATTCTTTGATTGTAATCATGCATCGTGAGCGAGGAACGAGATGGCTGAATTAAAACATCAATTTGTTCAGCCCAGGGGTGCCCTAGGAAGTCAAATGAGGGTGGGTTTTGCTCAGGGGACTTTGCTCTGTTGAACTATGGTGGCGGTTTACCACAATTCCTTGTAATTTCTGAATTATACCATTTCTTATTCTTTGATCGTGATCCTGCAAATTCTTTGATCGCGAGCCTGCAAATTCTTTGATCACGAGATTCTTTGATATCAATCGTGCATCGCGAGCAAGGGACGAGATGGCCAAATTAAAAAATCTATTGTCTCAGCCCAGGGGTGCCCTATGAAATCAAATGAGGGTGGGTTTTGCTCAGGGGGCTTCATTCTGTTGAACCATGGTGGTAGTTTACTGCAGTTCCTTCAAATTTTTGATTTACAGTATTTTTCATTCTTTAATCGTAAGCCTGGAAATTCTTTGATCATGAGCCTGCAAATTCTTTGATCGCAAAATTCTTTGATCGCGATCTTTGATTGCAAAGTAGGGACGAGATGGCCAAATTTTTTATAATGGAATAGATAGGGCAACTTTGCCAATTTTTAACATTAAATATCTCAGAAATGGTTTGGTCTTTTTACTTGAAATTTGGAGGGTGTTTACAGCTTGTCCTGTAGATGTAAATTATGGTATTTACGTGTCAGAAAATATTTTCTTTATGAAGATATTGTGTGGCACAGTTTACATTCTGCAGACAGCATTTTGCATTGTGGTGGTGGCTTGAATTTGATAGGATACCTAGCCTTACTGTCATGGATGTAATTTTCAGTCATTGTGTCTGTTAAATGTCAACAGGTGCAGAACTGTGCCAGTCTGATGAATGAAAATCTCAAACTTTAAAATGTTATATCTCGGACACGGTTTGGTCTTTTGCATTGAAATTTGGAGGGTGTTCTCAGCATGTCCCAGTAGATGTGAAATATGGTGTTCAAGTGTCACAGAAAATTTTTTTGCAGAGATATTGCGTGACACAATTTACGTATTGCAGACAGTGTTTTGCATTGAGCTGGTGACTTGAAATGCATAGGGTACATAGCCTTAGTGTCATGGATATATTTTCAGTTATTGTGCCTGTAAAAAATTAACAGGTGGGGAATTCTGCATCTCTAACAACTGAAAATCTCAAACTTTAACGTTATATCTTGGACACGGTTCAGTGTTTTACATTCAAATTTGGAGGGTGTTGATGGTACACACACATTTACAAGTTGGTGGGAGCGCAGGACCTGAAGGGCCCACTCTCCCACCACCTTCTGCAGGTTCGTGGGAGTGCAGGGCCTGAAGGGCCTGTGCTTCCACAAAGTTCTGTAGGTTGGTGGGAACGCAGGGCCCGAAGGGCCTGCGCTCCCACCACGTTCCGCACGTTCTTATTCTTATTCTAGTCTTATTTACTGTGGCATGTGAATGTAATTTCAGATGGAATGGGGTGACATTTAGGCCTCACAGCCAGAATGACACACCCCATCAGCTGTCAATCTTGGGATGACAAGCGGGTCAAGGGGGGAGGGGCAACCCTAAAGATTTTTCATGTCCTGACTTTTTTTGTTTTAACCCTAAATGATGCATTAACAAAGTTTTTTGCATAGAATATATATAATTTTCTAAAATGGTTTACAAAGACCGGTATGTCACTCAATCTTCTATCACTGAAATGTGGGCTACAGACACTACAAATGTTGGAAAATGTGGGGGCACCAACACTAATAATATGGGATACATCATCAAATGTGAGCTCAGAAAACAGTGGGAATTAGTGCTTTTATGTGTAGTGGGCCACCCAGGGCCCTATCCAAACCCTACAAGGGGGCTGGCCTGTGTTTCCTAAAGTTATGTTACACTGGGTACTCAGGCCAAAAGTGGTGCAGTGCCTCCACCTGCAGTAGTAACATGGGATACCTGTATGCTAACACAAAAAGCTATTACCCTCCAGGATACAGTGTAGAACCTACCCACCACAGTCTCGCCTCCAGAACAAGTGACACTGTTACGACAATAACAACCCCCAAACCAGGAAATGCAGTTCAAATAAATAACTTACTTAGAAGGGGTGGGTATGGAAAGAACAATGGGACAACAGAAAAAATGGGAGCAATGGGGTAGCAGTAAAATCCTTATACTCTGTTCAGTAACACCAACTGCAATTTTCCCTACACAATCTGCCTGGCAGTCCTTAAAACCCCAAGCAGGTGCACTCAACTTAAATCCCTCCAAAGGCACTGAGCAATAGCTCTCTTTTTAGTTGCAATGATTACCTTAATGGGTATGCAGTTGCTGTTAGCAGGGTAGGAGCTTGGTGGTGCACTTTAACTGTAGCAAGAAAACACTCTTTTAAAACACAAACCATTGCTGAACAATGAAACTGTAAATGGCAGACAAAGGGCCTCTTTTGTGATCCACACACAAATGGGTGGCTGTATGGTCCCCCCAGTTCTTCTGCCAGGGTCTATCAAAGTGGCAAAGCCCTGCCCATGGCTTTTCACTCAGTTCTAGCACAATCACAACTTTCATCTGTTCTAAGTCCAAAACCCCAATGGTTACTCATGGTTTTGTAGCTTCACAGATACCTCTGGTGTCTGATTGTAGAACAGGTGAATTGGCTGGACATGCTTCCAGCTGGAGAGCAGATTTCTCTCAGTTTACTATTGTGCCCCCTCTTACCCAAGTTTGATTGGCCACCAGTGCTTTATTTTTTATACAGCCAGCTTGTTTTAATTTATTGGAATGAGGACCTTGTCTCCCCCAGCACCACGATGGGCCCCCAGTGTGCATGAGTGAGATCAAGTGATGTAGATAGCATGCACCATCACACCACCCATCTGTGTGTCAGTATGAAACTGACTAGTGGCATTAAACTAACAGGTGATGTGGCATAGGTGCATGCTATAATGGCTCACTCACTCACTCACTCACTCACTCACAGTCAAGAAGATAATCTCCTCTTTCTTCCTCTGCCAGTGCTTCCTACTGCTATGGCCTGCCCCCTGCGGGGGATGAAGTAACAGCATACTCACTGTCTGTTCACTGCTCTTCCTGTGAATCTGACTCCACCTTAAGACGGTCCTCCCGATTCTTGACCCCTGTCCTGGCTGCTCCATGTTTCTCTGTCACATGGTCCACCTTTTTCTGTCTCTAGTGACAGCAGCATCAAGGTATGAGTGGTGTCCCATGGCTGTAGGGAATATACTGCATAGTGCCACAGGCAGGCAGACTTGGCCTAAAAATGTAATTTAAATGATAACAAAGGTGGGTTAACTGAAAACAAAAAAAACAAGCGAGAGGAGAGAGACATGCAGCAGCAGGCTAGCTCTGAGCTCTGAGCTGAGCTGCAGATCTGTAGCCTGCTGCATGCAAGGTAGGTTTCTGGTTCTTTGCTTCAATACTTAGGCAGAATTCAAGAGATTTTCTCTGCTGCTATAGCTGCTGCTAGCTAGCCCTAAAAATAAAAATCAAGGAAAAAGAAAGCATGAGAAGACTTTAGAAGATGGGAAGGGGACAGACTAAGAAACCCACTGCAGCAGGTCTACTCTCAGGTCTGGGCTGCAGGGTGGGTTTGTGTACTACTGCAAGCTTTCTCTAATGTGCCTGTCTCAGGAGCTTGAGCTCAGCTAGCTCTAAAAGTAAAATCACTTGGGTTGATTTTCATTTGGAAAAAAAGCAATGGAATTTCGTAGAATGTGCTTCTAAAATGCATCTTTTAGCATACATTATTCACAATTTCTTTGAAGGGCAAATCTCCTCAGATGTACCCCACCACACACACACTTTTAGAATCCTGCTGATGCCCCTAACTCATCGGCCTTGGTTTTCTAATGGTTGGTCTAGTGCTGCTGGTGCAGGCAGTCCAGAGACCCTGAAGTAGGCTATGTCCTTCTCAGTTGGCCGGGTTGATGTTCGAAGTAGCTTGTCCCCTATAGGGGAAAGTCACTGGTGGGGAAGGAAATCCCCAGCTCCAATCCTTTCCTTCAGACTAGCAGTTTTGATAAAAAAAATTTTGTTTTCTTCACAGGTGTCAGCTGCTAGGATCCCAGATGTCTTTGGTCTGCAGTGCATGACAAATAGTGTCTCACTGGCTCAAAGCTCTTGTCTCTCTGTTACACTGGAAGAACTGGCTCATGTCCTTACAAAAGCCCCTGTAATAAGGGATGGAACTCAATGCACAATTGTTCTAAAAATCTTGAGGCTGGCTGGGATCAGGAATGCCAACTTGACCATGGAAAGCATAAATACCGAGTCTGTAGTGTTGCAAATAGATGATTAGCCCAGATTCCTGGGCTGAATATCTCTGACTTCTAATCCATTTTCTAGCAATCGTTGTGGAGCCATTCTATGCCACACAGCTACCACATCATCAATGTACCTTTTCCTTAGAGTCAACTTATCAAAGAAGGGGTTACAGGATGCATCTTAAATATATTCCATTTTGTATAAACCAACATACAAGTTTGGAACACTGGGGGCAAATCTTGCCCCATGGCAGTGCCCTTTACCTACAGATAATTAACATCAAGAAATGAAAAATGATTACATTTCAGAACAAATTCAGACACTTTAAGTAACAAATCAGCAGATGGATTTTCTGTTTGGGCCCTCTGATTTAAAATGTAAGCAAGGGCATTGAGATCATTTGTGTAAATCGCTTTGATGTCCAAAGTGATCAAAATAGTATCATTCTCTAATTCCATTTCATGTAAAGTCTGCACGACTGAAGTAGTGTCTTTAATATATGACCTCAAGGTGGACAAAAAGTTCTAACGTAGAACTCTACTACTTTTGAAAGTGACTCAGTCCGGAAGCTAATATGGGGGGAATTGTCTCGGAGATTTTGGGGGACATCTTAAGGTGGAACAAACTACCTTTAAATTTTACAGCACGTCTAGGTATTATCAAGATGAATATTTTGCCGAGACTGCTATACCCGATTCACTTAGCTCCATATACTATCCCTATAAAGTGGTTTAAGCTAATTAGGAAAATGTTAACTGGGTTTCTCTGGAATGGCAAGCTGGCTAGGGTTAACTATAAGATGCTATGTAGGCCGTATGAGAAGGGAGGCATTAGACTACCTGACCTCCAGGCTTATTATGTGGCGGGTCAGTTGGGCTTGATGGCTCAATGGGTGATAGAGGTCCTACGAGGGTAAATATTGCCTTGCCTGGTTACAAATAGAAAAGAAACTGCTGAGGGTAGGGATGCTCCCTGACTCATTAATATATGTTGGGTCCCAAAATGGATTGGGCAAAATAGGAGTAGGAAATCCAATCAGGAAAACCATGGAGGCTTGGTGGCGTGTTTTTACACCAGCTCAAAAAGGTTGCCAAGTGAAATCTAGGATCAGCCTATATTGGGAAATCCCAATTTGACCATTGGGGCATGGTGCTTGGGCAGAGATGGAATGTATACTTGAAGGGTCTTAGCTTGAGGGATATGCAGCAGGGAGAGAATTCTTCTGCCTCCACAATGTGATGGCCTGCCCTTCTTTCAAAGGATACAGCTTACAAAATGATTGTCGGGGTTCGTGGAGGAGGTGATTTTACGGAGAGTTTTCTCTGTGGGAAGTTTGAAAGAGGCTGCTCATAGAGCTAGCCCACTTTCTTGTGTATATAAGCTGCTATTGAATTCCAGATTTCTGAGTGCTCCTTCCCTCTGTCCCTTATTGGGACAAGGTGATGACTTCTAGGTTAGAATGGGATAGCATCTGGGAAGCTACCAAATATAATGTTATTCCTAAACATAGAAATATCCAGTTTTATGTGGTTCATAACATATACTATACCCCTGCTAAACTCTGTTCTAGGGGTTTACGACAGACAGATCTATGTTTTCGGTGTGGGACAGCATCAGGAGATTTGCTTCATATCCTATGGAGTTGTGACAAAATCTCTTCTTTATGGAATAAGATTAGACAGGGGCTGGACCCCAGGCTAGGCTATACGGGATATCTAATTCCAGAAGTCTGCATGCTAGGTGACTATTCGATGATCGGAAGGGTCATACCGAGATTTCATCTTGCTTTAATGGGGTTGATTGTTAAAGCATTTATTGTGCAACACTGGAAAGATGGCCAGGTTTACTCTTATGAACAATGGGTGAAGGATTTGCTTGGGGCCTTGGCCAAGATTAAGAGACATCTAGTGTCTGAAGGTAGGCAGGAGGTCTACAGTAAAAGGTGGGCAAGGTTAGAGGCAGCCTATTCGGCCAGAACACAAGCGTTAGCTTACAGAGCTGTCTGTCAGATGGGGATTAGTAGAGGTTTAGGTAATGGATTGTGGGTCATCTCAACGGGCAGGTACAGTTGGATTTAGGATTATTTTTTTTCTCTTATCTCTTCTTGTCCAACTCTGCATGAAAATCTCCTATAGCATGGGTTGGTATACCTATTATATAGGGCTAGAGCATAATGTGGATGGATAGAGATGTAGGCTGGATGAGGAGGAATTTTTGAGGTTATAGTTTTGTCGGGGGCAGGACTCTCTCTCTTTCTGGGGTCACACTGGATAGTCACTCGGGAAGGACAGATAACCAAGCGGCTTGGACGTTAACAAGATAAGTGTTATTATGGGGAAGCTGGAGCTTGAGAAGAGGCATTGTACTATTATCAGGAGTTACTGAGAGCTTCCCGGGAGTTGAGTTTAGTATGGAAGGAGTGATATCCCGTATGTCTGTAAATAGGGGATGTATATAGTTTGCACAGCCAGTTTTGGAGTGTGCGCCCAGTTTCCGGGTTATTTGTGTGCTTGTATGTTGGTTTCTTTGGAAAATAAATAAATAATCATTTAAAAAAAAAAAGAAAGAAAGTGACTCAGTCAAAGAACCTATCCCACTGATAATAGGTCTTCCGGGGGGGGGGGGTTATCCAGATATTTCTGGACCTTCAGTAGGCCATAAATAATGGGATAAACTGAATAGACTGTTATTAAGAAATGTTTCATATTTAATTAAATTTTGCCTTTTTTAAAGGCCATAGTAATGGTATCATCAATCACCCATTTAGAATCTAATGTAGGGTCATGATCTAATTTCTTATAAAATGTCCAGCCAGCCAATTGCCTGTGTACCTTTGCATTACAGTAATAGCATCAAATTTGTCAAGCAATTTTATGAAATTCCCTATTTATTCCTTCAAAAAATGTAGGGGAAAAAAGTCCTCTAAAATTCTTTTTGTTATATCTACAGAAAGAGTCCTGTTCCTATTGGCTCTACACCACCAGTTTGACAAATATTTTGCTGACCAATGTTACAGTGACGGATTTATGTTAACCGCAATCGCAGCCAACATAAATCCATCCGAGAACACTCTGTTTTCTTCAGTGACTTCGCCCCCCCCCCAAACCACCCATGTGGGGAACTCTGTGACACGCACCCCCAATACTTAATATAATTAACTCTGAGTTGGAGTTGATTTGGGAAGGGGGTGCAAGACCCCTAGAAAGCAGTGCCGTGGTCCCGCAGTAACAGTACAGCGACCCATTACTCTGTCACTGTACTGTTGTTCATGGTATAAGTGTCAAGGTTCAAACGGCATTCAGTTCCTATTACAGTATTTAAGTAACATCTAGTGTATTTTAAACTAGAATATCAGATGGAAGCACCCTCCCCTGATAGCAGTGAACACACAACCAAACAAAAAAATCCCTAACAAAAGGTTTCACAATTCTCAATAGGGATTTTTAAAAAAATGCTTAAAAATCCCTTGACTAATTTGGTGCTACTACCTTATAGTCAACAGTATTCATAATCCCCATGCTACCTCCTTTTCATCTAGTTTGCTAGTTCTCAATTTATTATGCTGCAGGTCAAGCAATGCATTTTTTTCAGCATTTGTTAAATTATTGCAAGTTAGTTCAGGTAGATTGTCAAATAATACCCGTAATTCTTTCTCACATAAATTCTTAAAGGTCTCAATTGCTGGACTTGGTCTTGGCTGAAAGGTTGACCATGTACAAAACAGGTTCGTACTCTCAAGAATTTCTGCTTCAGTTGTCCCATCTGGGAGTGTGGTGGAATCCGGGAAACCAATCCTTCTTTTATTAAAAAAATTACTTAAGTGAAAGATTCCTACAACATTTATACAAGTCAATAATAGCCTCAAAATGATTAATTGGGCTTGTGGGTGCAAATGATAGCCCTTTTTCCAAAAGTTTCAATTCCACTGCAGTTACAGTATGGCTTGATAAATTAATTACCTTCCACCCCTCCTCTATTGTTGCAGCTGCTGAAATTGCTGTCCCTGCTGCTGCCAAGGTAGTAGGGTTCTTTTGAGATTGTGGGAATAAAGAGCTACACAGATAGACAGACAGATAGATACATAGATAGTGGTTCCATGTCATAATAGCGATCGCAAAACAGCAATCGCTATTATGGCAAGTGTATATTGCCAAAAAGCAAATCGGCGATATACACTTACAGGTGACAAGACATCCCGAAAACTAAAAAGTGTTTTTGTGGGGGAAGCTGTGCCCCCCCATGGAGGCTTTGCCCCCCGCACCCACCTAAAATTAGATTCTCAACTCCAGGGGGGTGCATGTAGGGGAGGGAGCAAAATTCAGATTATGAGTAAAAATTAAGTCCTGCTGCCATAGGCAGTGGCAAAATTTCCAAGCTCCTGGCCCCAGCCCCAAACCCAGTACCTGCTGCAGCAGAGCTAGCCACCCACACCACCACATCACATCGCTAGCTCGGCAGCAGCAGGCACACCAGTCCCCAAAATCCCTTCCCTGTCCCTCCCCTTCCCCTCACAATCCCCCCTTCCAGTCACCCTTCCTTATGCTCACTTTTGTGTAGGGTCACTACCCTTGCAAGGTAGCCCATGGGTAAAGCGCTGAATATGAATAAATAGCTCAAATATTAACAGACTGCCTAAAAAACGTTAATAATTTAGAGATAATAAATGCATACATAAATAAATATGAATACATAAATAAATACAGATAACGTACTGGGGTAGCAATAGATCATGGAGAATTCATTCCTAAAATGCCTGATCATATAAGAATGTCTTAAGACCCTTTTTAAAGGCCTTCATGGATATAGATAGAGAGACAGGTAGGCAGGCAGATCTGTAGATATGCATATTTATATAGCACCTTTCCAGGGCTCAAAGTGCTTAACATATTTTTCAAGTGCTATACAGCAGTAAAGTAAACTGCTAAATAAGCTCACAAATCTAAGCTATCAATGATTTTAACTTACTGTAAATCTCTGCACAAAGCAGTGGTGGAGCCAGGTTTGGGAGCATTTGGGAGCCAGAGGGGGCCATTTAGTCAATCATGGGCTCCACAATGGGCACTAAACTTTGAATAAAGATGGTGTTGGGGCACCACTACTCACACTGGGGCAGCCAGGAGGGGCGACCACCCCCTCAGCCCCCCTTCTAGCTCCGCCACTGGGACAAAGCTATTTTAAACAGACAGGTTTTAA
The DNA here is from genome assembly GCA_016271365.2 of Neoceratodus forsteri. Lineage (NCBI taxonomy): Eukaryota > Metazoa > Chordata > Ceratodontiformes > Ceratodontidae > Neoceratodus > Neoceratodus forsteri. Next base: position 859,934,678 of record CM057456.1, read on the forward strand.
TCTTGATTTTAAAAAAATGTAAATCGTAGGATCATAATATATTATGATTATCTGCTTTAAAACCTGATTTTGCAGTACTTTTGTGTGGGAAGCACCTATTCATCTTGGGATGGATGTGGTTCAGAAAACTTATGTGGGGTAGAAGACAGGAAGTCACTTGTGATGTAAGATAGTTGAGAGATAGAGTATGGAAACATGCAAAAATAGGCATTTAGCACACTATCTAAAAGAAAGGGGTTAGAAAATAAGGAATAGGATATCTGATCATTACTCAGTATCAGGCAATATCAATAACAATCCTGCAGTAGGGAAAAAATAATAGCCATACACAGTGGGGAAAAGGTATATTTTAAGATGTGATGTGAACAGGGGAAGGGTGCAGCAGACAGAAGAGGAGAATGTTCTGCCTCCATCCACAGGAACATTTTGCTAGGGGACATACAGAAGGCTGAACACTTGCTCTTTTTCATACTGTGGCAAGATCTTCAAAAGAGTCTAACATGCACCTGCATTTCTGTTCACCTGACCGCACCTAAGCAGCCAGGCTGCTATTATCAAAAGAGGCATCCAGTTGCAACAAAAGTCATGTTCTGTGGTAAAAAATCGATCCAACTGTGATTTGCATCTTTTTTTGACCACACTTGTGTATTTTTTTTTTTAATGCAAACTTCAGATGTTGTTAAACCACCTGGCTGGTCTAACAGTTTGGGTTGATTTTCCTTTTGAAAACAGTGGCTGGTTGAGCTCATGCAAATCCTTTTTGAACATCCTGCCCTATATATTTACTTTTGTATGTACTCATTGTTGTACTTGTTTGTTTTTTATTATTGTATTTCTTTACACTCCTTGCAGCCCTGACCTGCAATCATCCAGCCACCGCCTTCCCCCCAGATCAGCCCACAGGCTCACTCACATACTGGCTGGCGCTGATGCCATGCCCGTGGGAGGGACCCCCTATTCCCCCATGCTGGGCAGCAAGACCACAGTGTGATTCCATGACAGGTCCCATTGGGCTGGGAAGTGTGGCCATCAGGCTGCTTGGTCACTGCTGCATTTTTCCCCTCCTATGTTTCACACTTTGAAGTGCGGAAGTGCAATGATGTCTGAGGCACAGTGTGCCGACATCTGCCACACTTCAACCCCCTATGTACACCACTCATTGTAGTGCCCCTGATCTCCATTGGGGGCTGCTGTAGAGCAATGTAGGCCCTGATCCCACCCCAGGGAAAGGAGAGCAGTCCTCCAGATGCTCAATCCTTTCCCTCCCCTGCCGATCCCCAGTGGTCCGAGTCCATTCCCAAACCCGGGTCGCCGGCATGGCGCGAGGTGTGGCAACCAGCACCTCAACCCTCAGTGCCACTGGGCTGGCCGGCATTGTACTTGTTTTTTTATCTTAGACACATGCTAAAAATGGGTTATTATTAACTCAGTCAACTTCCTGTTGTATCATGACATGAAATCCAGTGCTGTAAAGTTCTGTTTTGCATGATCTATTTCGTACCCCTTACCTGTTTCAGCTGATAAAATCTGTCCCTCAAAAGCACTGATGTAAATATTTCTGGACTGATCTTTGAATTACAGTTTTATATTGTCTGGTTCCCTGAAACTTTCCAGTTAATTAGACTAAACTAAGAAAGAGGGCCCCAATGCCTTTTATGGTCTGACAATATTTCTTAGCAATAAGAGAATGTTACACTGCTGATGGCTTACCAGCAGCATTTAGTCTATAACTCACATTCTTAAAGAGAACATTAAACATTCATACCGAGCCCAAAAGAACAGTAAACATTTATACAGGGCATCCATTAATCTGTACATTCTTGTCAAATGAAAAGTTCTTAGTAAGGGTAAAAAGAAATGAAACTGAGTAACACATCTTTTTTATTTGTTTGACTTATGCAGATCCCCCAAATGGTTTTGTGAATATATGTTCTGGATTCTCAATGCAAACATTTATCAGTGTAGTATTACCCACTGCCAAGTATTGGGAACATAAATTGCAATTATCAAGAAGTAATGTGACCTAACTGGGAACCTAGAACCTGGTATCCTGTGAGGAGGGCACACGGGCAAGGGCACCATCCGTAATGGTAACTCATTTCCCACTAAATCCATCACAGCGATGGGATGGTGGGGGTGGGCAAATTGGGTGACAGGATGTTGCTATATGTACGTGTGGGGGAGGCGAGCATGGCGAGTGTGGGCAAGGAGGGGGCGGAGGAGCTGTAGGAGGTGGCACTGCGGTGGGTTGCTGAGCTGTGTCATGGCATCGGGGGTTTCCCAATGGTTGGGGTGGGTGAGGTATGGCGATTGGGGTTAGGGGACCCACTAGATGACAGGGATCATTTTATGATGCTACTTGGGGGAAATCATCATTCTCCTTTGGATTAACTCCATACGGTCCTTGTCTTTTTATAGGTGAGAGTTCCACAACTGAGCACAGTGCTGAGAGTACTAACTTGCCAGAGTACACCAAAAGTATAGCTTCCCACCTCAGTTTTCATCTTTCATCTTCTGTACTGTTGAAGTCCAGGTTGTCAATACATGTGCCACATGGTATCATGTTTTTTTAGCTTCTCTCTTTTGAGCTGTGACATTATTACAGTACCACACATTCAACAGTTTGAATAGTAAGCATTCTAATTAAACAAAGAATAATTGTAGTTCAGGTCTGTGTTGCTGTATTTATAGTGACTAGTCACTGAATAAATCGCTAGCCTTCTTTCTGTTCATGCTACTTTCCTCCATGCTGAGGAGACAACAGTGATGACTTGGGACAACTCCCCTGGTGCCACCCTGGTCTTCAGCACTATTGACCACAGACAAGCATTTAAAACACACATTGACCTACATTAACTTAGAATTAAACCCTCCCCCCCAACCCCCGAGAACAGTAACCCAGTGCTTACCAACTGAGTAAGCAGCCATCTGTCCAGTCTAAGCCCCACACCACAATCAAATCTCAAAAACAAAAATAGTGGCAATTCCAGTAAATGGAATGGGATCTGTCAAGCAGGCACCACTCCTAAATCCAAAGATTTGGCAACAGTGAGATACAATACAGCATGTTGCTTCAACTCAGACTCTAGTAAAACTTCAAACTTCACCGAGTGTTTACAGTACCAGTGCTGTACATGAGCTGTATTTATTTATGTCCATCTCAACACTATCATTGGAAATACCTAAAAAGGTGCATGTTTTACAGTAGAAGAATACTTTGCATAGTTTATGATAAAAAAGAATGACTGGCCGTCGCTTAAAGTTCTTCAGCTTCCAGTCCCCAGTCACTTTCCGGGTCGCACCTGGAAACGAGATCCGGCTCAGTGTGCCTTTCCCAGTAACCAAATGTTTAAATTAAAAAAATAAAATAACTTTATCTTCCCTGATGACGCATAATTAACTTGAAGAAAGCCATGGCACATGTTACTTGTTTTAGAAAGATAGCCTGCAACGGTATTTATCAGAGGATTCCATAAAGTCAGCCCTTGTATCTCTAGTATTCAGCTGGGGTTTTTCATGTTAAGTACCTCAGTGATGTTGAGTGATGTTTTCTTGGCAGGAAATTGGCTCCACTGCTCTAATGGAGTAGATTTACTTTGGTAGCAAATAACTATTACTGGCTAAGTCATTTGGAAATGAACTATCAAATGAGGATATATTGAATTAGGATTAAACGTCTCTAATTTCTCAGTCATGTTTGGCATAATGTCAATTAATTATTTAGAAGATTAAAGATAATCAAATCTACTCCAGATAATCAGTGGCTGCTCCTGTTATTGATGCTCATAGTTTTGCTGAGTTCTCTTTTATATTATATTTGTGTTGTGTTGTACAACAGGAGAGGAGAGCATTCCAAGAATAAAGTATTATTTTTGCTGGATATACAGTTGTGGTATTGTCTGTGAAACTTGTCTCTGGCGAAAAGATTATTGGTTAGATATAAACTTATGCAGTGGCCACTGTCGGTCAACATCCACCTATTGGCATCCCTAGAAATTTTCAAAGTCACGCTGAAGAGAACTGTCTTTTGAGCCAGCCATTCCCATGACATAATTAAGACATTTAATTGTCTGTTATGACTGTCTGTAACTCTTATTGAGTTGTGTATGTTTGCATACTGTACTTTAGAGTGTGTATGTTGTGTACTGATTAAACTTTCCCCTTTCTGGATAACTACATTTCAACACGCTGATCCTTGAAAAGTAACTGAAATAAATGCTGCTATTACTAGTACAGTACTGCTGCTGATACTACTGATACTATTACTACTACTATTATTAGTACAGTATTGCTGCTGCTACTACGGCTATTACTGTTCCTGCTACTGCTGCTGCTACAACTACTGCTTCTACTACTATTACTATTACTAGAACAGTACTGCTGCTGCTGCTATTACTACTACTGTTGCTGCTATCACTCCTTCCACTGCTCCTGCTATTACTTGTACAGCACAGCTGCTGCTACTACTACTACTACTGCTGCTGCTACTACTACTACTACTACTGCTATTACTGTTACTGCTACTGCTGCTGCTACTACTACTACTATACAGTACTGCTGCTGCTGCTATTACTAAGACTGTTGCTGCTATCACTCCTTCCACTGCTCCTGCTATTACTTGTACAGTACAGCTGCTGCTACTACTACTGCTGCTACTACTACTCCTACTATTGCTATTACTGTTACTGCTGCTGCTACTACTGCTACTACTACTATTACTAGTACAGTACTGCTGCTGCTGCTACTACTGCTACTATTACTAGTACAGTACTGCTGCTGCTATTGCTACTACTGTTGATGCTATTACTCCTTCCATTGCTCTTGCTATTACTAGTACAGTACTGCTACTACTATTTCTACTGCTGCTACTACTTTTACTAGTACAGTACAACTGCTGCTGCTATTACTACTACAACTACTGCTTCTACTACTATTACTAGTACTATTACTGGTACAGTACTGCTGCTGCTGCTATTACTACTGCTGTTGCTGCTATTATTCCTTCCACTGCTCCTGCTATTACTTGTACAGTACAGCTGCTGCTACTACTACTACTGCTGCTGCTACTACTACGTCTATTACTATTACTAGTACAGTACTGCTGCTACTACTACTATTGCTGTTACTGCTACTGCTGCTGCTGGTACTACTACTATTATTACTAGTACAGTACTGCTACTGCTCTTGCTTTTACTACTACTGTTGATGCTATTACTCCTTCCACTGCTCTTGCTATTAGTAGTACAGTACTACTACTATTTCTACTGCTGCTACTACTTTTACTAGTACAGTACAACTGCTGCTGCTATTACTACTACAACTACTGCTGCTGCTACTATTACTGGTACAGTACTGCTGCTGCTGCTGCTATTACTACTACTGTTGCTGCTATTACTCCTTCCACTGCTCCTGCTATTATTTGTACAGTACAGCTGCTGCTACTACTACTACTACTGCTGCTGCTGCTACTACTACTACCTCTATTACTATTACTAGTACAGTACTGCTGCTATTACTACTACTGCTACTACTAGTACAGTATTGCTGCTACCGCCGCTACTATTACTGCTGCTACTACTATTGGGCCTTATGCACAGAGGGGCAGGAATTACATGCCAGAGGCATGTATCTGACCCGCAGAGTTCCACACCTGTAGACAAGTGTGCACCAGCGGCATTCTTGACCGCCAGCCACCTGTCCACAGCCCCGCTCCCCCAGCACTCAAGTTTGTGTGGGGCACAAGGAAGAGCAGAGTTTTTTAGTTATACTTTTTTTGCTGTTGCCAGCTATCTCTGGAGGGAGCCCCCAGCCCCATCCCCCGGCATCCACCATCCGGCACTGGCCTGGTCCCAGGGCTTACCCCCTCGGTGGGGTTCCCCAACCCCCACTGGGGACCGGATTCAGAGGGCCAGTGCTGTCGCTGTCCAGAAGTGGAGCCTGCAAGGCACCCGCCACCATTCTGCTACAGCAACTGATTTCCTGGATTTTTCTCCCCAGGAGTCAAGGCGTGAAATGCCTGCAGAAAGGAGTGTGCACATGTCTGCAAGCACTCCCTCCAAGTGTCTGCCCTGACTCCTCCCCCTTCTACAGCATGGCACCCTGTCCCCCAGCCTCTGCTAGGGAGCAGACAGGTGCCAACCTCTAAGAATCCCCCTCCCTGGAGAAGGATATCAGTCCATCAAATGCTCATTCCTTCTCCACCCCTGCTGACCCCCAGCAGCCTGGGCTCATTCCCGAGCATGGGTCACCAGCATTGTGCAAGGTAAGGCATCCAGTGCCTCAGCTCTCAGCATCAGCGGGCCGGCTAGGAGGGGCAGAGTTCCCATCCCAGGTGGGTGGCCAATGGAATGCCCTGCCTGGAACAAAGAGTGGATTGCCTGTGGACCACGCTTGTGGCCACCATCGGCAGTGGAGCTCCCCAGCACAAAGTGGGGCACCTGCCCTGGGACTGCAGTACCCCTTCCTGCATGCAGACAAGACTCCCCCCACCACACTGACTACACCACCCTGACCCCTGGACCTGACAGGAGGAGCTGCAGCAATGGGCAGCTGGTGGCAATGGCCACCGCACACCTCCTCCACTGCTTGCACCATGTACAGGGCATATATGTGCAGGGGTCTTGCAGTTGCAGGAACTGGGGGGGCTCCAAGTATTGGAGGAAATGGTGCTCAGGACTGGTTGTGCAAGGGGGAACCTTGTACCCTGTGGATGTGGGGGCATGGCCGCATATTGCTGTTATGGTAGGGTCCCCTTGGTATATCCTATTCACCCCTATGCCCCCTATGTGTCACACTACACACCTTTGTGATTGGTACATAGTGCAAGCACTGCCCCTGCCTGCCCCTGGCGTGTTGCTGTTCTCTTGGCAGGGGATTGGATGGGTAGTGGCCACACTCACCATTTGGTGCATCCCATATGGGGGGCACAATGGGTACAGAGTGCCTATGTGCTACAGATATGCAGCACGTACCCACTGTGCACCTTAGTGCATAGGGCCCATTACTAGTACAATACTGCTGCTGCTATTACTATTACTGCTGCTGTTGCTGCTGCGACTAGTATTGTTACTGCTACTACTAATATTGGGCCCTATGCACAGAGGGGCATGAATTATGCACCAGAGGTGCATATCCTGCCCATGAGCTCTGCACCTGTGGACAGGTGTGCACCAGCAGCATTCATGACAGACATCCACCTGTCCGCTGCCACATCTCCCTGGTGTGCAGGTTCATGTGGGGGTGAACAGGGCAGAGTTGCAGTCCCAGGCGGGTGGCCAATGGAATGCCATGCCTGGGACCCAGAGTGGATCCCCCCGTGCATGTTGTCGTGGGCCCGTGATGGTGCATCAGCACCCACAGACAGCAGAGGTGGCTGCTGTCAGCTGTGGAGCCTCCCAGCACACAGTGAGTTACCTGCCCTGGGACTGTGGTACCCCCACCCACACACAGACAAGACTCTTCCCCCCATTGCATTGACCACACCACCCCGACCCCTGGACCTGACAGGAAGAGCTGTGGCCATGGACAGCTGGCAGCAATGCCCACCACACACCTTCTCCACTGTCTGCACTAGAGACCGGGCATATATGTGCAGGGGGGATCTCTGAGCTGCAGGGACTGGGGAGGCTCCAAGTGTTGGAGGGAGGGTGCTCAGGACTGGTTGTGCCGGGGTGGGGGACACTGTGAGTGCATGGGCATGGTCGCATATGGCCATTATGGCAGGGTCCTTCTTGACATATTCTACCCACCGCTATGCTCCCATGTGAATTGCACTGTGCACTTATTTGTCTGGCACGTAGTGCAGGCATGCCCCCCCCACTGGCCCCCAGCACATTGCTGTCCATGCGGCTGGGGATTGGATGCAGAGAGGCTGCGTGCACCATTTAATTCATTTCACATGGGGGTGCATTGGGTGTGGAGTGGCTGTGCACCACAGATGTGTGTCACATACCCACTCTGCACCTCAGTGCATAGGACCCATTACTAGTGTAGTATCATTGTTGCTACTACTACTACTACAGCTGCTGCTACTACTACTGCTATTACTGTTACTACTACTGCAACTACTACAGCTACTACTATTACTAGTACAATACTAATGCTGCTACTACTACTACAGGTATTACTGTTACTACTACTACTGCTGCTGCTTCTACTACTTATACCACTATTACTAGTACAGTACTGCTGCTGCTAGTACTACTGCTATTGTTGTTACTACTACTGCTGCTACTGCTACTGTTATTACTACCACTAACAATACTATTACTACTATTGCTATTGCTACTAGTAATACTACTACTATTACTACTAGTTCTAATACCGTGGGGTGGGTAATTATACCAAACACAGGTAAAAGTAGAAGCAGTGGGTGCTCCACTAATTTTTTTCTTTTTATTATTTCTTTATCTCCCACACTGGTCCCTTAGGTCTTCTCTCCAGCTCTGCTCACTCACCCCAGTATCCTGCTCTGCCTGAGGCCCTCCGGTGCACTATCTCCGATCCTCCTCTGACTCCTCCAGGCTACATGCCTCCCCGGATCTGAGCCCCCCTGGGTAAGAGCCACCAACTCCACCAGCACTCTATCTATAGGTTCAAAGCTGCAGTCCGGAGATTGGAAGGTAGGAGGTGTGCCCAGGACAGTCCGGCGTTGAACATGGCTGGGAGTGGAGAGCAGGCCTTCATCTACTCAGGTGTCACCTCTTTTCCCTTTTCTTGGCTGCCCAAGAGATTGGACCTGCAATGACATCCAGCACAAGATGGGCATGCTCCTGCACCTGCCCACAGGATGTCCACTGCATCTCCCATACCTCTTATGCTACCTCCCCTGCATGGGACCCCTAGCCACTGCTAGGGATCACTCCTACAGTGGCAGACAATACCTCTCCCCTTCCCAGGAGAGGAGAGCAGTTTGTAGATGTTCAATCCTCCCATGCCCCTGCCAACCCCCAATGACCCAAATCCACTCCCAAACCTGGGTCATCAGCGTGGCACGAGGTGTGGCATCCAGTGCCTCAACCCTCAGCACCACAGAGCCGGCTGGTGCTTCACCACTGGAGGTGACATTCTTCAGATGGGTGTTAAATGGAGCTCCCCTTCTGCTAGTTTCTGGTGCTTGTGCAGGTACAAACATTCCATGCTTCTAAATGTATAGTAAGGGATAACTTAGTGTTGTGATCTGTAGTTTTCTCTGTCAAGCGAACTGATGGTATGGCAAGCATCCACAACTGTGTGTGTGTTTCTACTGTGATATATAATGAATGCTTCATTCAGCTGCATGCAGTAACAAAATAAATGATATCTAATTCATAGCTTTATATAGTGTTGTAAGGTACTGAATGTCTTAAAAGTCATTTGCAAAAGCCAATGTATAGCATTGCAAACTGTAAATCCTGCAATGTTGTAATACAATGTGTATTTACCTGTTTGTGTCTTCCAATAACATGATTCAGAATATTTGCTGATCTGTACACCCACAGTTATTAAATCCCCATGCCCCCATTTCATTGATATTTCCTCTATCATTAAATGTAAAGCTTGTTTTATGACATCATTGTGACTCATTTGGTGTCATAGTTAGTTCCCTCACATCTGCATTGCAATGTTATGGATTAAGGTCTGGTACAGTGGACATGGATTTTATAACCAAAGCCAATTCTGTAATGCAGTACTGAGGTGAGAGGTTCTGCATTGCTATAAGTGCTGTTCTTCCAGTGGAGTGTTGTGCCAGATATCTTCTACTCTTCCATGGTGGCTGTCTAGGTGAAAATTTAAAGATTTCATAGCATTTCTTGAAAACAGTAGGGTTGTCTTCAATGTCTTGTACAGCATTTTGTTTCTCAATAAAACATGATCTAATTTGCTAAGGTTGTGTGTCACTGTTGTGTGGACATTACTGCAGCTGCCGTAGTTGCATGCATGCAGTCCCAGTACAACCAGTAAAGCATTCATTGGTATGTAGAGCAAACTAGGATAGAATTTGTATGAAATACAATATAGAATCCCAATTCTTATCACAAAAACAGCCCCAGAAAGGCCGCCCTGCAAATTTAAAACAGACCAGTGTTACAGCACCAGTCCGGGTCCATGTCCTAAACTTAGGGTATCATTAGGGTTGGCAAGAGGATGACTGAGCATCCCACTGGATTCCAACACAAAAGAACAGGAACCGCACTCACGGAAAACACTTTAGAAATTCACCCAGGATGCTGAAGAGAATGCTCAAGTACACCTTTAGTTAAGCAAGTACAGTAATCCCATTGGATACTGACATTTTCTGGGGAGAGAAGGAAGCAACTCCCATTGAAGTACTGTCAGATAGCTGACTACAGGTTATGGTACAGTCAAAATTGCTAAATGGTGGGGAGGACACATGCAGTGCATGTTGGCATGTCTTTGTTTGAAGGCCTAAGGAAGAACATGGGAAAATTGTTCCACACTGCCATATGCCCCTCCTGTAACTGGAGCTGGCAGTAAAGTGCTGGACTGCCCCATGTGGCAACACGCAAGATGCGGGCATACACAGGCATCAGAGTGCCAGTGGCCAGGTGTCTACAGGGAAGGGACACAAGGGGAGAAACATTTGCTTTCTTGCTACATGATGCCAGGTACACTCAGGCCCTGCACAGCCTACTGTACCCCTCAAAACCTTTTGGTGCTCCATTGAGGAGGGGGCTTGGCCCAATCCAACCCCTGTGGGTGGTAGAAGGTGAGAGCTGCAGTTGGGGGTAAGTGGGCTGGGTGGTCACCTAGAGAGGTTTGGAAGCAGGACAAGAATGCAAAAAAGTGAAGAGTAAAAAGATAGACCCCAGGCATGAGCTGAGTGCCCATTGTCAGCAATGCCTAGGAACACTGAAAAAGTAAAATCAGTTTGCAAACTGTGACATGCAAACTGATGAATTACATATTATAAAACATTAAGATTCAAATTACTGGATACAAAATGTTAAGCATTATGATCAATATTTTGTGGGGTGAGTGGGGAGTGAATACACAAAGTAGCTATTCTGGAATCACATTTCTTAATCAATAAAATTCCCTATGTTGTTTTAGTTTGGGTGATATGATATTCTTATTAGGCAAATGAAAAGCTTAAGATACAGGCTTCATGGGCCTCTAGTACTGCCTCTGCATCAGGAATGCAGTACATACAGTATTAAAACATTCTAGTAATTGCTGACTGGTAACAAAATGAGTATCAGGAAAAGTGAAGGTGTCCATTTTCATGTAACACTTCTTCAGGCCCATCCAGTCTGCCCTTTGTCCGTGCCTGCCGAATGAATCTCTATGAACCTGTCAGTACCTGTAGTTACTGACAGTAATTATAATCCATAACTACTTTAGCCAAATGTGTCAAAGGCCAGGCATGCTTTTTGTGTGCAACAAACTACAGTTTAGGTAGAATGATCAATCCAACCATAACAATGGTAACACTTCCATGCAGCTATGCTAAGGTAACATAAAATGTTCCAGTGTCATAATACATCCTATCCTATCTAAGTGTATTAACATATTCTACACTTCTTTATTTGTCCTGCTTTAAAAAAGCAACCCATTAGAAAATGTCACCACTACTCTTTACTAATTGGAGTGGGGGTTCACCAAGAGAGTGCTGGAATATTAGATAGTGGACACCCTGAGTGTAAACCTGCATCACGCCCATAAGTGTCCGGCAAGTGTTTCATTGGAATATAAAGGAAGGCGTGGCTAGGGATTGGTTGCAACCTTTTGTTTGAATTGAAACACTATGGGGTAGAATTGATGGCATTTTGGGAAAGGACTGTGGCCACAGGTTTGAGATACCCATTCTGTATTTTTAATCATTGGCTGATTTTGCAGCGAATGGATTTGCTTTATGGCAGCCTGAGTCAACGTGTAGGTGCAAGCAACCTAGAAAATGCATGCAAGAGGCCTTAAATTTGATGCACAGTTGAACAAAGAACTGTAGCCTAGCAAAATGTCTCAGCCACATTAATGGAAAATCCTGACAATTTGATATAACTCCCATATGTCAAAGATCTGATGCAGTGGGGACTTGCATCAAATAAATGCTTTGAAAAACCTGCCCCAGATGTCCAGATTTTAATTGTAAGTTCTTCTGATGGATTTGAAAAATTTATTATCTACTTTTTTTTGGTAACATGCTCAGCGCCTTGTGGGATGGGTGCTATATCAAAACTTATATTTGCTTTGCATTGCCTTGTTTCATCTTGCTTTGCCTTTGATCTTAAATTCAAGCCCAAGCTCCTGATGTTCTGATTCAGGAAAAGGTTCACTACATGGGCAATGCTTTGTATTATGCAGTTGGGCCGTCTGTGAAAGATGACACGATGACATGGTTCTAAAGAGCAAACATACAGTATAAAACGTTAAATAACTTAAATTACATTCTGTTGTACTCTAGGCATGATAGTAGATGGCTGAAAGCAGAGTTCATGTTACCATGTTATTTGTAGTGTGATCCAATTTAAGCTTTAGAGTAACGAGCTGTGAATGAGTTTGGTACCTCCAGCAGACCTGGGTTTGATTTCCACTACCTCCACTTGCATACTGTGTGACTCTGAGCAAACCACGTAACCTCCCTAGTGCTCCCAGGTCACCCTTAAAACAGGCACTTGTGCCTAGTGGGCCTTACCTGGTTACCAAAGAATAAATAAAACTAAAAAAATAATAGGTAGAGTAGAGGAGACCCAGTTTAGCAACCCACCAGAGCCACTTTTGACCTTGCTTTATTCCAGATGGAAATCTATCCTATTCATAACATGTGGAGTGCAATAGGATGGGTTTGTTGTGATTAGAATGTAATGGGTGACTATTCACTTTTGGCCTCCATACTTCATAATGTTTAGCTGTTTTTATTTTTATTTTCTAACTTCCAGTACTGAACTTTCATAATGAATGGTGGCAGCTATTTTGATACATTGGGCCTGATTCCTGAACAGTTATGCATGTCGCAAAATGACTTGTGCAAACAAAATGGCACAAGTAGCACTTTGCACCATACGTAAAGACATTTGGTATTCCAAAAGGCAGCCTGCGACATGTCGCAGGCTGCCTGCACTGAAATTGTCCTACAACACTAGTTATGCCATAAACCCCCTGCGACATGGTGCAAGGGGGTTTATGGCAGCAGTTACACCCTACTCCAAGAGGGTGGCTGTCAGAACAGCAAATGTGCTATTCCAAGACAACTCCTGGAGGACATCGGTCTCAGAACAGTTAGACTAGTGTAGTCTACATCCACCTGGCATGCACCATTGTGCCATGTGCCCCAACAGCCTCCCCCCCCCCACGGTCCCACATAAGCCCTCCACCCGTCCCCCATTGGTAGATGCCCTGAAAAGCCCTCTGAGGGCTGCTGGTACCCCCAAGTCCCGATCCCCGAGTAGTGCCACGCAGGGCAGATCAAGTCATCCCCCCCGATCCCTGAGTAATGCCCCACAGGGCTGATCATGTCCCCGGTCCCCAAGCCCTGATCCTCGATCACTAACTTACTGCTATTGTTGCACTCACTGTGCCACTTATTCCCTGGAAGTCTAGTGGCCCCCACCCAGCAGTGCCAGTCCACCCCCACCTGTTTCCAGTTGGTGACTGGCACAACCCACCTCCTCTCACCTCCACAGCCAGCTGCCAAATGAGCTCCCACCAAGCGCATACTACTGTATACAGTACATGCTCAATAACTGATTGAGTGCGTACTGTATACAGTAGTATGCACTTTGAGGGAGCTCAGTTGGCAGCTGGCCATAGAGGTGACAGGTGGGTTGTGCCATTCGCCGACTGGAAATGAGTGTGGGGGTGGACTGGCACTGCTGGGTGGGGGGGCACTGGACTACCAGAGATCATGAGTATGTGTCACCAAGTGGCTGGTATGGAGGCTGTGGGGCTTGCCTGTATAGCCCTGCAAGGCAAGGCAATTGTTTCAGATTGGGGGGGGCTGTACATTTGGGGCTACGGAGGAGGGGACCTGCGCCCCTGTCAGAGGGCATTGCTATGACTTGTGGCACCCTGTTGTGGTGTGTCCTCCCTTTGTCGCACTGCTTGGGGTGCTGCAAGTCACAGGATATAGCCGCCGGGGACCCTGCCTGTTCTGGAATCTGGCACAGGGTCCCCGGTATATCAGCATATGTTGCAACTTGCAAGTGCCAGCGAGTTGCCCCATAGGTCTTGGAATCGGGTCCATTATGTCTAATGTACCATCACTTCATTGTGTAACTGTGCATGCATAACTTTATTCTCTGTCCATTTATGGGAGGGTTCTTAATCTCCAACTTACTGCAGATGGGGTTGGAAAGAAAAGATAGTTAACAAAAAAGTAAACTAATTTCTGGAGGCTCTGGTTCTTTGGGTTTAAGATGAATCAGTGGTTCAAACTAGAGCCCCATTAAACAATTCCAGCTATTGGGATTCTCAAAAATCTAATTTACCTTCTCATACCCTACTGCAGCTGCTCACTAAGGTCATTGTCCACCTAGAATTTAAAGGTACTAGGGTAAAGGGAGACACTAAAAGTCAAGACTTTTCCCACTGTGCTCCTGAACTGTGCAATGAAATACCTGGATTATCTCAAAACTGCTCATAATTTGCCACATATTAAGGCAAATCTCTTCCTTCACATAAATGAAACTTGCAGTTCCTTATAATTCACGTTTGTACAGTGATGAATAAAACACTATGATATATTGTTAAACCATAGTTGTTCTCAAACAGAATTGTATACTATTCCTAGCAAGATGTTAACTAGCCCAGCTACCATACTCCAGGAAGGACCCTTCCCAATGATGATACACATTGCTTCTCAATGAAAATCTGTTCACCACGTATACTAAGGATGATAACAGATGTTGGGGAGTGCAAAATAGTGGCCTTGCAGGTTCAATAGAAATGGTTACCTTGGCAACTACTTCACAAGAATCTTTCAGCTAGAATCATTCTGTACTAACATAGTAACACAGTAAGAGAGGGTCAGAAGGGTCTTTTGGGCCATTATGTCTTACCTCCCCCTCTTCATATGCAGAGTTGAATAAATATGCTGTGCAAACCTGTACTAATTTGTAATGATTTCCTTACCTGCACTACAATCTAAGGTATCCAGTGATTCCCATGGTAAGCAGAAATTTGGCCTGGCTTACATTTATGATTAACCTGGTTTTGTATCAGTCAATACATCCTCTACCACCCCCCCCCCTTCCCCAGCCCCAGGGGTAAGACTCAATCCAGAAAATAGTTCCTAGCCTTCATTTCATGGCCATAAAAATCATATGTATCTTAACGGCTAGTATTGTCTTCAGGTCCACTGTGTCTGTTGGTATACTGTTCTATGGTTCATCACCCTCTACCAGCAGAAAAGTCTCCTAACAGTACTCCCCACCATCTGCTGTTATGTACAATGTGTGGAGGTGAATATTGTAATTACAAATGTTCATTTTGCTCTAAACATCCTGCTGACTCTCCAACAGCTGAGAGGCTTCAAACTGAAGTATAGATGCAGCCGGAGCACTGTGACACCACAGGGAATGCAGACAAGAAAGCGCCTGCACTCAGTGGTGCAAAAAAAAAAAAACGGTGATGCTTCAGGCGAAAGCCCCCTGGGGTGAATAGAGTTAACGAGAAGAGGAACACACACCAGAAAATGGCACTCTAGAGCAAGTGCAATGCACAAAAAGATCGTTAAACCTTTTTGTGCAATAAACTTACTCTAGATCTCTATTTCTGGGCCGTGTGCCTCTTCTCTTTAGCTATGACACCACAGAAGGCTTGCAGCAAAACTGTGCATCCCAGAATGCCACGTCCTATGACAAAACATGGCAACAGTATGGAGACACTAAGAGGAACAGTGATACAGAATTGTCTAGTTAATGTTTGCAACCACTGTATTCTCCTTCACTGTAAATTGTATATATTTATAAAATGGAGATAACAATATCCTAGAAATCCAAACTTCTGATTGTATAAAACACATCACATGACTGTGCATATATCAGAGCGTGACCGCACACCTCAACTTTTAACCCCCTCCAAAACAATTTTGTCATTTTATAAGATAGATAAATAAACCACTCTGAGGTGTGCAGTCGTGCTCTGATATACACATGCCTTGGGTGGTTGATGCACTCGGCCTGCAGCCTCGTGCATAGCCACGCACACCAAGGCATGCGATATCAGAGTGCGACTGCACACCCTCAAAGTGGTTTATCTATTACATATATATATATATATATATAAAATGGCACGGTAGTGCCACTATAGTTAGGGTTGAGTACCCTATTTGAGGTTAAAGTGTGAAATTTTGCATCTTAATAACTTTGCCACCATAGGACAGATTTGCCTGAAATTTGGCAGGCGCGGAGCGGTGCCATAGATCTCTGGATCAGCCAAGTTTTGTAATGGCCGGTTATACAGTTGTGGAGTTATAAAGTGACATTCTGCAGTGCAGTTACATTTTTTTGTGCATTCTTTGCTCACACCTACAGGTCGCATGATTAGCACGACCAGTCCAAAAACATCAGAGAACATGTAGCCAGGGTCCCCTATGTGCCTTTCGAAGATTTCGTGAAAAAATATTAAACAGTTCAAAAGTTATTCAAAAAACAAGTTTCCCATTATTGTCAATGGGAAAAGTTAACAAAAAGTTCAACAGTGTTGCAAATACAGTTTTTAGTGTTGCAAATGACCCCTGTGGTGTTGTGAGTCAGCCATTTGTTTTTCAGTTAGGGGTCACAGAAATGCTTGCCATTTAAATTTGAGACCCTCTAGGGACACAATTATTTTTGTGTTCACCTAGTCGGACCCTGAGGATGCTAACCTTATCTTTTTTGGGGGGTTAAACACCCCAGAAATAGGACCGATGACCTGAAAGCACACCCCGATGCCTGTTGGTGGGAGTGAGGTGTGGGTGGGTTCAAGGGGGTGGGAACCCTAACATCAAGTTTCTCATTTTGTCACTGTGGAACAACCCTAACTGATGCATTAAACAGAGTTTTTGCCATGAATATATATATATATATATATATATAGTATAATATTACATTTCATTTGCTGTTTGTGCATTAGATTATTGTTTCTTTTTCTTGTAAATGCACACTTTATTCTCACATGTACACTTTTCCTGCCCTGTCCCAAGTAACAACTTTAAATGATACTTTGTTGCCACACTGGTGACCCAGGTTTGGAAATGAGCCAGGGTCATCAGAGAGCTGGCGGGGGGAGCAAGATCGAGCAGCCTTAATGCCAGCTCTCCTCTCCCAGATAGGATCTCTGTCACACACCCCCCATACTTCTGCTGCCATAGGATGGAGGTCTGATGGGCAGCATAGGTGGGTGGGACAGGAAGTAGCAGGAGGGCACCTCAGAGATGTGGCATGCATGTGCTTCCACATGCGTCCACAACCGAGGCATGGGAGGGCGAAAATGGGGGGAAATCAGAGCATAAGAATCTATATATAAAAAAAAAAAATTATACTTTGTTTATCCCTGGTTTTCTTTTTCAGGTGTAAGCAATTTTAAAATTAAGAAATAAATAAAATATACATGCCTATTCAGTAGGCTGTAAAAAAAAACATTTGGTAGCCTGATGGCCAAAGGCCACTTAAAAATCATCAGTGGCCTCAAAAAGTGATGTTTAATGCAGCAGCCATGTTCACATGTTTTTGTATACAGTACTTCATTATCTGCACTCTTGTAACACTCAGTGTTGAGCTGTGCTGTTCACTTTTGTGAACTTTTCGAGATCTGTTTATATGGGGCCCCAATTAATTTAATTTTCACCATGTTGGAGCTTTAGGTTTTATAAACAAACAGCAGAACCAGCACCACATTCTGCTAGAATAAAAACTGGTTTTATTATATCTCAAAAGTATAAAAACACATCACCACCAGCAGTGCCAGGGTGAACAGAACCCCAACCAGTTTCACAGCTAATGTGTCATGGGGCGGGGGGGGTTGTGAAACTGGTCGGGGTTCTGCTCATCCTGGCACTGCTGGCGGTGTGTGTTTTTATACTTTTGTGATATAATAAGCAGTTTTTATTCCGGCAGAATGTGGTGCTGATTTTGCTGTTTGCTTGTACTCTGATTACCAGGCACACACATGCAGTGGAGCTGGATTTGTGGCAGTGTGATCCTTAATTTTTGTAGCCTGGGGTTGACCCTTATCTCCTCAGTGTCCCATAAGGAAGGGGAGCAGTTTTGTTACATAGTAGTTTATCATAGTCAAGTGACAAGTGATGTTAATCAAAACATAATTTTATTTGCAAATTTGGCTTTTACCTTAGCAGCAATATTGGAAACTGAATTATGTATATTTAAATAAAAACACAGGCTAATTACAATAATGAATCGGTACTAAACGGTATACAACCAATATAAAATCTTATCTACATTTCATTTAATAACCTTCTTCTTATACAATCTATGGTGTCAGGAGTGCAGATATATAATGGAGAATAAACTACACCCACCTGTAGATAATAGGTATGTCAAACTATTGAGGGGTTTTGGTAACATTTATAAACCATGAGGCAGAAAAAGAAGCAAGTTTACATTTATCACCAGAGCCTCCCCGATAGCTCTACACCTTTATTTATGAATAGCTGGATGTAGTATAGCCATTATTAATATAATATAAATATACAGGGATTAATTAGAACTATGAAAGCAATGGCAATATTTAGTGTGTGACATAGAAACAGAATGTTTAAAGATCCTAATAACATTCAGTTCCTAAGTTACTCATTATCATTCAGTGCTGACCAGAGTGCTAAACCATAATAAGGCTGACTACTACGGTTCAGCTGAACTTTGATGCATGTTAGATATCTACCTATTGGCTTGCTTGTACCTGCATGGATGTGAAAGCATGATTAGATTCTGAACCGTAGTTAGCCTACTTGTCAGCATGCAGCTTACTGCTCTCCCTTATTAGATAAGACTGACTAGCTATGCTTCAGTGTTGTTGCCTGTTTTTTCATTCTTTTGCTTTTTGCGCTTTATTTTTCCTTCTCTGTCTACCCTCCCCTTATTATTTCTCGCTAGCTGAGCTAATACACTGTCCCATTCTAAGGTGATTCTCCCCATCCCTGTCTCTAGAAATGTTCCTAGCTGGCCTCATACGAATCCCACCCCCGGCTCAATCTCTCTAAACTGCTCTGACCTCATCTTTTGTCTCACACTAATCCCATCTAAACTCTATTCTCACCTTGGCTACCTTTTGTTTAAACACTTGATTGCCCCCCCCCTGCTGTCGGTCTGCCGCCTGCCTCTCACCCCCTCCTGCTGATACTATATAATCTCCCCTTTCTTTGCTCCCCTAGGACTCCGCACCTGAGCAGCGCCTCTGAAACTCGGCAGCCCCTCTTATGGCCACCCGCGGCCGCCACCCACCTGAATGCAGTCTCTTCTACCCGCCTCCTGGAACCCAAAGCCAGATCCCAAAACAAGGTACGGTTGCTGTTTGCTTGCTCGAGCCATGGAGAGATGGCCATCTCCTGATTGGTGTGGCGCTGTGCTACCAGAGCCTGATTGGTCCGGCCTGCACCTCGGACTTCTTCTGATTGGGGCACCTTTTCAACCTTCAGCACCATTGATTTTACTTGCTCTCCCACTGCTAACTACAGTCTCTTTTTCTCCCTCCTCCCCCACCCCCTCCCAAGCCTCCTTTAAATAGTCTCCCAGCCCTGCCCTCCTCTCTTAGCTCTCTTTCATTGGCCCTGTTTTTCCCTCCCCACATCTCTTCAAATGAGCTGGCAAGCTGGATGTTGCTGAATTAGTAGCTCTGCCCTCCCTACAAGTTTTTCTCCCTGGTCATCTGTCTTTTCCTCAGATTTCCCATCTATATTACCTTGGTACTGATGAATAGTATCTACTTACATCGGTCCCATCTCCACTTCCCACAATCTCTGCCTCATCTCACAGGAGTATAACAGTTTTTCTCAGGCATACCTCCTCATCATTCCTGCCAACTAAAATGACTCAGTGCCTGATGATGTTTTTTTTTCTCTCCTCTATCCCATTACTCCACCTGTTGCTATTAAATATACCTCCAGCTACTCCGGTAATCCCTCCCCTCCCTTCCCTTCCCATGATTTCTATTTCTCTAACCTCTTAGTGGTATCCAATGTGCGCTGTGACACCACTCCTTTTCTACTACATAAGGCATGGTCCAACATTGTCTTTCAGGTCTTCAAAAATGACCACCTTCGCTTTCGGACTCTATATCCTTTCCTTCGCCTCAGACTTTGGTATTTGCTCCTTATGGCCATTCTGCTCTCTGGCGACGTACAGCTAAACCCAGGACCAGTTAACCCTGCATCTAACACAATTAGCAACACAAAAGGCCTAAAATTTGCTCACCTTAACATCAGGAGCCTTGTGCACAATCTCTCGAAACTAGAAGCTTGGACCTTCCTCTACAAGCCTGTCATAATTTGCCTAACTGAAACCTTGCTCAAACCCTCCACCCCTGACACTGTTTGCTCCCTCCCATCCTACAATCTCCTAAGACAGGACCGAACTGCAACCAAGAGGGGTGGCGGCACAGCTATTTATTTTAAAAAGTTGTTAACTCTTTTAAGTACCTGGGGGTCACACTGGATCCATTACTAAACTATGATCTCCATATTCAGAGGACCTGCAAATCTGTGAACTCTAAACTTGGAGCTGCCTATTTAACTAGCTATGCCCTCCTGTGGGATACTACTGCCATCACTTAGCTATGGGGCAGCTACCTACATTTCTGCAAGCAAATCAAGTCTTCACAAATGGGATGTTACCTATAATAATATATGTCGCTATGCATCCTCCTCTCATCAGCTGAAACACCACTGCCTCCTCTACTCTGACCTTGGTTGGCTTCCTCCTCAGGCATCAAGGCTTTACTCTTTTGGCTTCCTCATTGACAATATAATTAGGACCCAGATACCTAAACCCCTAGTGGTACTCTTCCAAAGTCAGGCCTCCTGCTATGACCTTCGCTCTGCTGACAATGCCCCTGTCTGTATCCCTAGATATGCTACCACAATGGGCTCTAGCGCTTTTGCTTGTCAGGCCCCCCAGTACTGGAACTCCCTCCCTCCAACCATTCATCAAGCCTCTTCACACTCCTGCTTTAAGAAAGCACTGCACCACCAACTCACATCTTCCTGCACTTGTTCCTGTTTCAAACCTCCATAGGCACAAGGTTCTTTCTGACTCCCCTCGCCTCCCGTTTAATCTTGACCACATTCCTGCCTCAGCACTTTCTTTCAGTCTGACGGGGTTACTCCCTCACCCTGCTGTTTTGCACTTCCTAATCACTTTCTTTTCACACCCCCCTCTATCTTTTTCCCACCACTGCAACTTGCTACTACTTACTTCCCTTACTTTCTTCTTTCTCTCAGACCAGCTCTGATCATCGAAAGATCACTTTCTCCATTTCTTCCTCTCTTATCTACCTAGTCATTGTCTCCTAAAGTGACACTGCATTTTTTGTCATTTATTTTACTCCTAATGTTAGTATAAGACCTAATTTTTCTTGAAATTGTCTGTGCTGCTTATACTTACCTGTGATACTGTATTACCTATGTTTGCTACCTGCTTGTATGTACCCATCACTTTGACTATTTCTAGAATGTACTGTTACTGTTGCTTTCCAGAAGTTTGTTTTGTATTCTCCCAGATTGTGCCTGAAAATAGTCATTGCTATGGCTAGGGCACCTACCTGGTAAACAAAAACGAAATAAAATAAAATAATAAGATTCTATTTCCCTCGTGTTAACAGATACAAGGAGTTTTCTCTACTTTCTTTGTCCAGTTTGTATTTCTTCTGTGTTCCCCGTGTACATTTTGCTCCTTGTGATTTGGCGTTCTTTCGAAATGTTTAGTAACTCTACAACAATGAGCTCTCCTTAATATTGGGTAATTAATTAATGTTTTCTTTTGTTTCATAGCGACAAAGTTCATTTGTTTATTGATGTCCATGCATCTGATTTTAACCACTTATAATAATTTTATTTTATAAATTGCATCTTAAAGCCATACACTACTATATCTTATTTTCTATGCTATCCTGTACATTGCATCTTGTTAAAGTCAAACATCACTATATCTTATTTTCTATAAACAGTCCCTTTTTAGTGGAAAAGTGGCTGATCTCTTTAAGTGGTTTTACTTGGTTTCTCTCAAACACATACAGTAAAGAGTGGTCTATTTTGTGTCATGCTTAAGATTTAACCTAAATATGAAATTAGTCTTACAGTATGTCGTCTAAATCAAAAATTAGCATAGATCCAGTCTCCATCCTAATGTAGAGATATGGCATAGAACAGGTTCTGATAGTAACATTTTTAAGAAGTTGTTTTGAACCACTTTAAACTTTTCCAGTGGGGACCATTCCAAAAGCTGTGCACCATTTAGAAGATGGGTAGGGAGCATTCTACTTTCTGATTGGCTAATGCCACCAACTACCTGGTTGGGTATCAGGCAACAGAGACCAGGAAATAATGAGCCCCAGTCTCTGGCTGCCTGATTACTTTGTAAAATAAATGTGCCCCTAGAATGTTCAGTCCATTTGGCCACAATTTTTTGTCTCTCGCTTAGCAAGAGATACTGCCCCCCTGCTCCGTAGTTCCCGTACTAGCTTCCAAACCTATCTAAAACCAAACATCAACCTCCCTCTCATGTCATGTTACTTTTTTTAAATGTTTTACTGTACATGCTGCTGCCCTGATTGCTGACAGACTTGACAGTATGATTCTCAGAGGCCGACCGTGCTGTTGCGTCCCCTCTTTCAGCTGCCTACCCGTTTGCTCTCATGGTCCCAAAACTGATTTAAACACTTTTTTTAAAAAATGAAAACAACAGTTTCTGTAGCGGGATCGTGACCGTAATTTCGTCTGCTCAGTGTCACCCCCTCCCTATATTTTCAGCACCAGCAAGCCAAAGCTTTCTTTTAAATAAAAATAAACTCTTTCCCTCATGCCATTATTTTCCCAGTCTCACCCCACTCCCCGAGCCCACAGTTCTGCTCACTTTGCCGATGGCACTTTGACTTTCTCTGTCTTCTCAGTAACTCTGCAGGCAGCCTCCCCGCCCTATCCTGAAACAGTCCTTTTTTTGTGATCCTCTCATGTTTTCCTGGCAAAACACAGCTACAGTACCCCATGCCACACACTGTGCACAGGACAAAGTCACTCTCTTGGACCTGAGCTGTACAAATTGGAATCACAGAAACACCTCGAAACAGTGGGGGTTCCCCCCTCTTTCACCGCACTTTGAAAAAAAAAATGTTGAGAAACGTTGATTACCAGCTTCAGCACCAGGACTACCAATGTGGTGTGTGTGTGTGTGTGTGCTTCTTAACCATGACATAACGGTGGAGCTGGAAGTGATGGCAGTGTAAAATCGCACTCAGACTCTGTTGCAAGCAATAACTGAAAGGGGGATGCAGGGGTGAACAGAACTGTAAGTACCAAGGAACAAAAAACAAAACAACTGTCAAATGCTGCAGTCAGATACACGTGTGAGTTTTTCATGTGAGCATCCTATACCAGAGCCCTTTACTGGCAACTGTGCTAGGCAAGGAAGGAAGGAAACTATGGCAGGCAAGTACTACTTTTTCATAAAACTTCTATTTTTGTATTTTTAACATTTTTTGTCATTTATTTTGTACCTATTTTTTAAGTACTGAAAAAAAATTAAGCAGATGCCCATTTTCTAGGTGTAATAATACCCTCCAGGGTGGGCAGTATGGGCAATACCGGCCCTTCCAGGGGCTGTCTGGTATAGCCCAATTCTGCCCACCCTGTTGGGTATTATTGCTTATACAGCATCAACGAGATAACATTTGTACAAACATGTTCCAGGCTGGCTTGTGGTTTCATCCTCCGTCATTTGTGTTAAACCTCATGATCCCTTTTTTGATTATTTTAGTGTTGATTCCCTTCTCATGATATTTTTATTATAGTAAGGAAAGATCAGTCCAAAACAATTATAATTTCTAATGCTTTTCTAGTTTATTTTGCCCTCAAACCATATAAATCACCCTTTTTT
The DNA here is from genome assembly GCA_016271365.2 of Neoceratodus forsteri. NCBI lineage: Eukaryota > Metazoa > Chordata > Ceratodontiformes > Ceratodontidae > Neoceratodus > Neoceratodus forsteri. The sequence continues at coordinate 859,958,701 of CM057456.1, forward strand.
TTTTTTGCTGTTCTTTCCACAGCCATTATTTTCATTTTATCAGTATTAAAGGGACCACAAACCTTGTTTTATACATTTTTTAAATACTGTATAAGTGGTAATGTGGTCAGGTGTTAAGTCTGTGTAGTATATCAGTGTATTGTTTTTTGTGCTGGTTTTAAAATAGGTTAATTGTTTCTCATTTAGGACCCACTATTGATGTTGTGTTTCTGACAGATTTACCATTTTTTAGCATTACTCATCTTAATTAATTACTTACCAGTTCCAGAACCTAGTGACATCAGTTGAGAGGAAGCCTTGCATTGAAAGTGTCATTGTAGGCTTCTGCCCAACTTATGTTTTTGTACAGTAGGACCCCATTATAAATTAACTGATGCTAAATTGGGTTTTATCCTGTTTCTGATATCAGAAATAAACTTTTTACTACTTCTACTATGTTACCATGTTCCTGAACTCACAAGCAAGTAAAACAACAATGTTTTAATGCTGAATCTTTGCAGCTTGCATTGCTAGTGTATCAGGTCTTTGCTTGTAGACATTTGCACTCTATATTTTCCAGGGATAGACCAGATGTGATGCAATATCTCATTTTCAGTGCTGTCCTGCTTTTACACGTTTAGATTGTTTTTTCCCAGGATAGGTCAGCTGAGAGGCAATATCTCATTTTTAGTTCATGCCCACATTATGACCTCAAATTTCCAACAGTTCTTTTGTGACCTGATGTTATTATCAGGACAGGTGGAGTTTTTGAAATCCCATCCAAAAAGTGATTTTTCAGTGCGACTGTGAAAACATGTTTCAGAGAGGATTAGAAAAATGACATCTATCATGTTCAGGATGTGGGGTAACACAAGGGATATGTTGAACATCAAGGGCCAAAATCTGCAAAAATAAAGTTACGAGTACTGTAAATGTTGGAACAATTCAATGTTTCTTCATAATTTAGTTGTTTTTTCACATTTTGAGCCCAGATTTTCAACATAGTCTTTTTATGACCCCTCCTTCCAAACAAGACAGCTGCATTTATAAAATAGTGGTTCAAATGGCATCTCATGCCACAAGTAAGAAAACACATTTTGGCCAGGATTTGAAAAATGACAGCTATCAAGTTTATGATGTGGTGTGAAGAAATGGCAATGCTGAAAATTTAGGGTCAACATTTTGAAAACTATCAAAGTTATAAGCATACATTGAACATTTTCAATGTATGCCCATAACTTTGTTTTTTTATATATTTTTACCCAAAATGTTCAACATAGCCTTCTTATGACCCCACCTCATGAACAAGGGCAGAGAAATTTTAAAAGCATGCCTGAAAGGTGATTTCATGCAGTGACTGTGAGAGAACTTTTTGGGACAGATTTGCATAATTTCACTGAATTTGTTCATGAGGTGGTCTCCCAAAAGGCCATGTTGAAAATTTGGAGAAAAAATATTAAAAATTGACCAAGTTATAAGGACACGTTCAAAGCCCATTGATATACATTGAACCACATACTTGATTTCCTCAGTTCCCGGTCCAGCACTGAAGAGTGAAGATGTGTCTCTGGTCCAGTGAGGATTTACAGCATTGGACCCCAGTAGGTAAGTAATTGGTGGGAGGGTGAGGGGTGCTGAGTGGGATGGTTGGGTGCGGAAGGGTAATGGCAGTGGTGCGCCGACAGTGGCAACAGACATCCATAAATAGTTTCCTTTCTTCACAGGCTATATAAAAATTAAAAAAAGACTATGAGGGACAGATTTCTTTATTTTGGGTACTGACATTGAGGAGTAGGCACACCAGTGTTGGGGTTATGTTTGGTGGCGGCAGGCATTAGTTCCCCAGTGTTGCACCATGGAAATGGGCAGGGTGGGTGGTGCTAACCAGCACCAGGAACTGGGCATCCTGGTGTCAGAAAATTAAAAGTAAGGGGTGGGGGGTGCTGAGTGGGAGGGTCAAGTGGGGGAAGGGTAATGGCTGCAGTGTGTCAGTGGTGGCAACAGACATCGATGGATGGTTTTCTTTTTTACAGGGTGTATAAAAATAAAAAAAGACTACAAGGGATTGTTTTATTTAGTTCAAGTACCAACACCGGAGATTGGGCATCCCAGTGTTGGTGTTATGTTTGGAAATACCAGCTGTGGGCTTCCCGATGTCACACAGTGAATAGAGGCAGGGTGAGGGGGCAGGGTCGGACTGGGCTACAGAGGGCCCACCTGGAAAGTTGACACAAGGGCCCACCTGGAAAATCAATAAGGGAAGGCCCAGGGTGTCACACTTGTATAACTATTCCACTTCAATATGATACACCAGCTCTGTGTTTGCATTATGAATTTACTTACAGGGCCTATTTATTTAAAAAATAGAAGATACAACCGAAGATTCTCAGAGCTTAGAAAGTGGCCAGGAATCTAACAGAGGGGGGCCCACCTGGAAATTTTCATGTATCCAGGTGGGCCAGTCCGACTCTGTGAGGGGGTACTACCCAGCACCAGGGATTGGGGACCCTGGTGTCAGACAATGAAGAAGAGGGAAGCAATGGGAAGTGGTAGGGATACTTGGCAGGAGGTGGGAGTGATTATTTTTACATTGGGAGGAAGGGCCACAGTAGGCTGAACATGACACTGAACACCTCTGTTTGCTGGATGGCTTTTACAGATTAAATGAAAGAGCCAGACTATGATTTGGGCACATTTTTTCTTTGAAATTCACAAAGTTTCTTCCCAGCAAAACCAGAAGAGCGCCATGATCAGCCTGCCTGATGATTGGTCTGACACTGTTGAGTCCCTTGTAGACTGCCTTGCATTGGACTGACAGTGGCACACCTCTTAAAACCCACTATCATACCAATATGTTTGCTTTGCACAAGCACAAGGGCAAACATAAAAATGAATATTAGGCAGGAAAACTGAACATTAATAAAGGACCCTACACAAGACAAAAATAGGACTCTTTCAAATCAAACAAATGAAAAGTTACACAGGGGATACTAGACATAATTACCATATCTTCACATTTCTATGTGTATAATAATTTGTGAAATTATAAAAAACAAAGTTTATGCTTCTTTATTGATCGTGCCTCAATTGTTCACATAGAAAATAAAATATATTTAGTTTGTGCTGTAATCCTTTGTGCAAGAAGGAAACTGCAATTACTTCATCAGCATATTGAACAAGTAAAATTCATGTAGCTCAAATGTTTGGAGAGTGAAATGAATCATTATACAATAGAGGTATGAAATTTTTTCATGTATAGACAAAAGAAGGTTAGAGCTAGGATACATTCCTACCTTACTCTATGAGCAGACTGAGTTTTTTCAGTATATTTTCCTTTTCCTCCAATCTTATCTTGCAACCAGGTATTAATGTGTTACTCCTTGGTCATCTCTAATAGATATGGGTCAAGGTATTGCTTCTAAAATGTTAACCATAATACTTCCCCAGGGATGCAGTTGAAAGTTGCTTTTAGATCAATAAAAATAAAAGCAACCTTGCTTTTCTAAAGACATAGTAACCCCAACAATATTTTGTTTACATGGGGTGCACTGTGCCTAGTTGTGAAATATAACTTGGGAATGGGAAAGAAAATTAAGTGCCCTAGCTGGGATTTGAACTCAGGCCTGCTCAGAATACCATTCCACTACACTTTTAGTTGAGCTGCTAAAGCAACTAGCCAGGGATACCAACTGACACACTTCTTTCTCAGTGTACACCCTGGAGCCACTCAAATAATTTTTTTTTTCACAAAGAATGCAATGTGCATAAATGTGAAATCTAATTTAGCAATTTGAAAAATACAGTGCACAGTCAGTTTTTAATTTTTTATTTTATTGAAATCTAGGATTACAAATACCTTTGAGCAGGAACTGCTCATTTACAAAGGTTCCACGTCGAAGGAATTGGGGGTATACATACATACAAAGGTCAACATAATAATACATAGTTGCACAATAAAAAGTAAGAGGCTGAGGCTTAGGAAATTCCAGTAATTCAAAATGTGCCAAATGTTAGGTAGCATGACATACCAGCCCAGGGCAATCTTATAAATAAGCACTGCAGGTGAGAGGAAGGGGGATGCAGGCAGGAAGGCCATTGTCGGAGGGTAGAGGGTGAGGGTAAGAGTTCTAAAGGGAGGGAGGGAAGGGAGGGATAAAAGTCAGGAAATGCCTGGGGGGGAGAAGGGGAGGGAGCAAGGGGGTAGGCAGGTAGAATGGGGCAAGGTGGGGAGAGGTAGCTGTCAAGACTGAAGCGGAGGGCAGTGAGCAGTGGGCCCCTGATTAGGCGAGGCAGTCACAACGACTAGTTGAAATGAGATGAAGTCAGAGTTGTTCTTAAAAGGGCCAAGAGCAGCAGCAGTAAGAGTTTCTTTGTTGAGAGTACCACTGTGGTGCTCTGTGGGCAAAGGTCCTCTGGCCCATAGTAGTCCGCATCTGGGGACAAGGAAGGTTAGTTGTTGTGAACTTCTAGTTCGCTGGGTGCTGTGGTGGTCAATGAGGAGCTTTTCAATGCCTGGGGCCATGACCATGAGGAGGACTTTTTTGGCTAAGAGGCAGGTTTGATACTGCATCCAGCTGATGATAGGAAGCCATCCTGCCTGAGTGTACAGGTCACAAGTGTGTGTAAGTCGGTCAGCCCCCGTTAGCAGCCTGCATGCTTTGTTGAGTGCAACTGTAATTCTGCGGAGGGCAGAGATGGAGGCAGAGCCATAAATTGCTAGCCTGTAATCAATGATGGAGATGACAGAGCTGCTGAAAGCCAACCAGAGAGTGTCAGGAGTCATGCAGTGTTTGTGCCTGTAGAGCAGGCCTATACGGATGTTGGTGGCTTTGGCAACAGAATCTATGTGCCAATGGTAGGAGATTGAGCTGTCCAATGTGACACGTAGGTATTTAACATCAGGAACGTGTTCAAGTAAGGTCCCTGTTTGGTTTAGGATGGTGAGGTCATGGGATTTGTACTTGCTCCTGGCATTGTAGAAGGTCATAACCTTTGTTTTGCTGTAGTTCATGACCAGTTTGTGTGACTTGAACCATTCTTCAATGTGCATGAATTCAAGCTGTAATTGTTTCTCAAGGAGCTCTGCATTTTAGTTGTTGGTGAACAAGACTGTGTCATTGGTGAAGGGCAGTAATTTCTGGTGGCAGACACTGGGAAGGTCGTTGAGGAAGAGACTGAAGAGTAGTGGCCCCAGGATGGACCCCTGTGGGACCCTGAAAGGACTGGCTTTTCTTCCGAGGTGACACCTGCAATCCTAACCCACTGGACCCTCTCCCCAAGGTAGCTTAAAAACCAGAGCAGTGCTTCATTGGAGAGCCCAATGTTTGATAATTGCTTGAGTAGGAGTGGGTGGTTCACAGTATCAAAGGCTTTCATGAGGTCGATGAAATACCTTTCACAGTTTCCTTGATCGTGTGGTATGGATGAAGCCCGTGAATTCTAATAGTGCAGTAGTGGTACTGTGCCCTTTTCGGAAACCATGTTGCTCAGGACACTGGATGTCATATTTTTCCAGGTACTTGACTAGTTGGCCTGAGGCTGTGCGCTCCAGGTCCTTAGACAATGGAGGGAGGATGGAGATAGGTCTGTAGTTGGAGTGCAGTGATTTGTCTCCACTTTTGTGTACCGGTGTGATGGTCACCTGTTTCCAGCGAGATGGGAACTGGGACATCCTTAGTGATAGATTGAGGACCTTTGTCAGGGGTTCAAGGACTTCTTCAAGGACAAGTGCTAACAACTTCAGGTCAAGGGATTCACTGCTGTAGCCTGCATTGTGAATGGCCTTCCGAATATAGGTTCTGGCTTTATGCACTGGGATCTCCTTGAAGTAGAATTGTGGGGCAGGGTGTAGGAGAGGAGTAGTTGCAGAAGGGTTACTACCAGAGGGGGCATCAAAGAAATTAGAAGGAAGGACACTATCCAAGTTGGAGAACGCATTGTTAAAGGTGTTGTACATTGTATAGAGGTCAGATGTTGGTGTTCCATTTATGTTGAGCATGGTGGGTGGTGACTTAGGGTCCTTGCCTGTGAGGTCTTTCAAGTTACTCCAAATTTTTTTTCCATCACTCCAGGAGTTGGAGAGAGCTTCCTTGAAGTATTTGCTTTTGGCGCTCCTAACTGTCCGCGTGCACTCATTTCTGGCAGCTTTATTCTTATAAATATCCCCAGGTTTGGATGTTGCACAGGCACAGTGCCAGAGATGATCCCTATGTTTGAGTAAAGTGATTAGATCGGGGTTATCCAAGGGTTAGCTCTGCCCCTGACCTTCAGCTTTTTGAGAGGTGCAAAGATATTGCAGGCCGCAGTGAAGTGGCTGATGAAAACATCTAAGGCTTGGTTTACATCAGTGGCAGAGTCGATTGGTGTCCAGTCCAGGTGGCTTAGGTGTGTCTTTAGTAGTTCAAGGTACCCCTGCTTTAACACTCTGGTGTGGATTATTTTAGGAGGGGGCTTAATGAATTTGTTTGTCCAGGTACATGTGACCAATGAGTGGTCACTGATCCCATCAGGGAGCACTGAGACTTTTGAGATTCATTCAGGGTATTTAGTAAGGATCCAGTCCAGAAGTGTGTACGACCCTGTCCTATAGTTGCATATGGTGGGGGGGTAACAAACTGGGTGAGGTTCTGTGATGTGACAGCATCCTTGTAGTTTCTGGCCTCCAGTGATAGCCAATTTATGTTGAAGTCGCCTAGTACTATGAGTTCAGAGTTATGGTATAATCCCTGTAGGCTTTCCAATATGCTCATAAATCCATTGGGCTGATCTTTGGGGAGTAGGCACAGAGGCAATGGTGAGCTCTCTTGTCAGCGCCTCCCGAGAACTTTAATAGCGAGAACCTGCAAGGGTGGTTTAGGGTTTGAGAACGGGAAGACTTGCCCCAAATAGGAATTCCTCAGGTAGATGGCACAGCCTCCACCTCATTTGGAAACCCTGTCCTGCCTGAATATAGAGTATCCAGGGATGGTGACTGCAGCATCTGGTATCTTGGGGTTAAGCCATGTTTCGACAACAGAGAGTACATCAGGACTATGTTGCTGGACCCTGGTTTGCAAGATGTCAGGTTTGTTAAGGAGGCTGCAGACATTGATTGAGGCTAATGTGAGGGACCCCTCCCGCCTTTTTGTGGCATGGGGTGCTCGGCCGGTAGGCCCTGGGTTGGGATGAACATTTCCAGATATCAGAAGTAGCATAAGTAGTATCCTAAGAAGCTATGCTTTAATCATTTTGCAGACTAGTTTTGTTGTAGGGCATCTAGCCCTCTTGGCCTTGCTGGTCTGCGTTTGCCTGTGATATTGCAGAGCACAATATATAAAGCCATGTTCTCAGAGGTGCCACGTGATTGATGAAAAGTAATCAAATCCACAGGAAATGGTGAACTACTGAGGACCAGAAAACTGTTATTGTAGCTCAAAGACCCAGAATGTGATAAATTCCTGAAGGGGTTAAATTCCTGAAGGTGATGAACATTGGCCTGGGGCATATGCAGGGTGTAAAAATCCTTTGTTAGTATCTAGCCTTTGGTCTCCAAAATGGTTGTGAATAGACCTCAAAGACAAGTACACATCCTTTAAGAACAAGTCAGACGGAAATGTGGATTCAATGCAGCACTCCACAACTCAGTGCTTGTATACCAGATTTACTGACCTTACTTTTGGCTTTGATGGCTTCCAAAAAAGTTGATTTATGATGAGAATGACAATACCTGGTGGTGATGTTTTGCAGTTCCTTAGTCCAGGAAATGTTCTTAGATGTTATGTCCAAGAATGGTGCAGTTCCTCCAAGCAGAAACACATGAAAATCCACAAAAACTAAACTACTGACAGAGACAAACACACACAGCCAGCCACACAGGCTTTGCCTACTGACAGTTGTCATGGTCATACCTTTCAACTGTCCCACACTACGATGGATGTCTATCATGTAACCCTTCAAAATTGCTCTGTTCCACACCCATCCCACATACAAAAGGTGCTGCCCACACAGACAATATGCAGTAAGCCAAACAAATCTTTCAAGGAGAAATTTGTAATAGTCTAAGATACTAAATTGAAATTAAACTTTTCACAAATAGAGGTGCAGGTTTCCACAGTGTTCTGGGTTTATGTTTCCACATTTGATTATGTGCCCCCCATAAGAATGACCGGCATCTCTCATTGCCCCTCATTTTGAATGTTAGTGTCCCACATTTCAGTGGCAAAAGATTTATTTATTTGAGTGGTGTGGTCCCCATAGCTCAACAGGTAGAGCAAATGAGTAGTATTCTGAGTAGCAATGAGTTCAAATCTCACCTAGGACAACTAACAGAAACAGATTCATTTTTAAAAGTATTTTGTTGTTACTTTAAGATTTCTGATTTTTTTTTTCTTGTTTCCTTTTTGACCATTAGGTTTTCTACCAGATAGTATTAGGTGTAATGTGAAGACCTATTTTTTTCTGCAGGCTGACATGTCCCGTTCTATTCCCCTTCATCAGTACTTGGACTGCATTCATTGTAGCATCTAAAATGAACAATCTGGCTCTTGTTCAGTTATAATGCCGTAATCAGTTATTTCAAACTGCTGATGAAGTATGAGGGGAAACAGACATGTCTGCCTCATGGTAGCATAATGTTCCACACATCATGCTTACAATATAACTTTTGGAAAATCTTCTAACTAGCAAGGGAAAAGAAAAAGTACTTCATATATACAGTAACGTGTAATAGTTGACTCGTTTTAAAAGTTAAAGAGCTACTGATGCCAAAAAGAAAACTTTGAAAAACAATAATAATTAGGTACAATTAATCTTGCATTCCATATGTATTCTATATATTTCTCTTCCTTGTTATTTATTAATGAGTAAATTTACATGAGTGCATGATTTTATCCCTTAGATTTCCTTTAGAGTTTATCTGCCTCTGTGGCTTACTCCCTACTTCAAGTCATAATGCTCTATTGTGACATCACAATCTGTTGCCATGGGAGTAACTGTAATGTCACAATCAGGGCATTATGACCTCGGGTAGGGAGAAAGCAACAGAAACAGACAAACTCTTCAGGAGCAAAGATCCTGTTGTCATGCACATGACCTCAGTAATAAATAATCGAATGAAGAATACAAAACTGATGTGAAACACAAGTTGAAATGTTTCTAAATGTTATGTTTTGTTAAGGTTCTCCTGCAGGTGTCAGCTGCTCTTGAATAGCAATTTTAGGCAGTGTACTACAGTAGTTCTATAAGTTTTGTATACTATATTTGTCAGTCAGGCAAGATAATAGAAGGCAACTGTCAACTGTACTGTAACATTCCCTTAAACCTGTCTGTTCCTAGCCCAATATATTACAATACAGTATATGACTAGGGTTTATTGTGAATAGAAATCAGTGAGTTTCAGAAACTTGTTGTAGGGTAGTTCAAAGGTCAGGGAAAGTTGTTGTAGTAACGTTCTGATGTCACAATGATACTACAATAACTTTCCCCCCTTGATCTGCTGATTGGTGGAAACAGTGCTCTGCAGAAAAAAAATCAAGCAAACATGGTGGCACCATTTAGCGAGTAGTTCACAAGCAGAGGTATTTCGAAGTTTAATTCCACTGGTGAAGTTCCCACTAAGTCACCAAATTCACCCCCCAAAAAACTTTGCGAAAATAGCCTCTCTGGTGCTAAACCTTCAGGGGAAACTTCACCATTTAACTTCGGCTTTTTTTAGTAACATCGAATGTAATTGTCTTAATCAGGTGCCAAAACTTGGCCAGTTAACTTCGAAGGCAACTTCGACTTTGTTAGTAACTTCGAAGTTAATGAAAAACATGCTTTGTCACATGATTCACTTATTGCATGTCACATGGGATACTCCAGGCAGGCAGGAAATGAATGTTTCACTTTCTTTTCTGGAGAACAGTGATTTTTTTTCCTAAATACAGGTGTGTACGCAGGGACACAACAATCACTCGGATTAAATCACTGTCTGGAGAACAGTGATTTTTTCCTAAATACAGATGTGAACACAGGGACACAACAATCACTCAACTTCAATAGCTGTCTGGAGAACAGTGATTTTTTTTCCTAAATACAGGTGTGTATGCAGTCACACAACAATCACTTGGGTTAAATCGTTGTCTGGAGAACAGTAATTTTCTTCCTTAATACAGGTGTGTATGCAAAGACACAACAATCACTCAGCTTAAATTACTGTCTGGAGAACAGTGATTTTTTTTTCCTAAATACAGGTGTGTATGCAGGGACACAACAAGCACTTGGCTTAAATCGCTGTCTGGAGAACAATGATTTTTTGTCCTAAATACAGGTGTGTACACAGTCACACAATAATCACTCGGCTTAAATCGCTGTCTAGAGAACAGTGATTTTTTTGCTAAATACAGGTGTGTACGCAGTCACAGAACAATCACTTGGGTTAAATTGCTGTGTGGAGAACAGTGATTTTTTTCCTAAATACATTTGTGCACGCAGGGACACAACAGTCACTCAGCTTAAATCGCTGTCTGGAGAACAATGATTTTTTTTTGTCCTAAATACAGTTGTGCATGCAGTCACACAAAAATCACTCAGGTTAAATCACAGTCAGGAGGACAGTGATTCTTTTTTCTTAAGAATAGGCAGGGCACTTGCTAACTGATTTTGTTCAGAAGAAAACTGTGCCTTCTAAACTGCTCCTACCCTCCCCCAGCCCACCAAACCACAACTTCTAACAGAAAACTAAATACTGCAAATAAGCAATGCAGGACAGAGAAAAGCAACACAAAAAATCACTGTGTGCAAAGGGCACTCACAGTAACAGTTCTGAAGTAATTTCACAAACAAAATGCTCTTTTGTATAATTTTTTAGATTTGACTCTAAGCTACAGCACAAGCTCTGCTCTCTTAATCTCTTTCAAACACACTACATTCACAGAATGAGAAAACTAGCTTCTCATTTGCTGTTCAGCAACATGTGACATCATATCCCATGGTTCATTGCAAACTTCGACTATTATGCTGAACTTCACCGGCGAAGTTCAAGCTTCATGGATCTGGAACACCTGCACTGTTGACTGTAACAGGAATCAAAGTTTTTGACTTTGAAATTTCATGAATCCACCAAAACGCTTCGAGTGGGACGTCACAGGGTGGAAACCTTTGCAGAATAGTCAGAATCCACAAAGTTTTACATGGAGCTAATTTTGACTACTTCGCACACCTTTACTCACAAGGTGGTTTGAACTAATTTGTCTGTGTTTTTTTTGTTTTGTTAAGTGACTGCGGATGACAATGTCTGTAGGGTCGGTAGTGGTACGGGACTCAAAAGAAAAGTTGTTTTTAAAACAGTGGTGTGGGACATGGGAGTGTAATGACTTCACAGCCGACTGTACTGCCAGGACAAACCGGGATAGTAAACGAGCTGGCGGAACTATGAGCACAAGGTATGAAACCTTGTGAAATCACAGTTTTAACAGTTTGGGAACCATATACTACAGTATATTAAACAGTGGATGGGTGACCATCCACAATTAAGGCTGTGTATCCATTTCGGGTGTTAATGACATCAGTGTGCCCTCTCAAGCTTTGCTCTTGCGGTCTCCATGATGTCATCAACTCCCTCGATGGAAACACAGCCTTGTTGTGGATGGCCACCCATCCACTATTGTGTATGTGTTCTTGGAAACACTGGTGTAACTTATTGATTAGAAACTTAGCAAATAGGGTCCCCCCCCCCCGATGGTCCAGTGATAATGTGTTTTACAGCCAAGCAGATGAGCAGTGTTCAGGAGTGTACTTCACACACCACATCAGATGCAGGCCAGACTGTAAGTAACTGCTAGAAGGCAGCATGTTCAACTATGGAGGGCTGGCAGTGGGTTCCAGTGGAACAGTGACCCCTATGGGTGGGTCAAGCAGCTTGCTCCTCCTGAAGGAGTTCACTGTACATGTGTAGCTGTAATGCATTGATCATTCCAGAGAGGAGGAGGAGAAAGTATGAGGATGAAAATCAGGGAGAACATCCTTGCTGTCCATATGAGAGTTCCTAGCCTGAAGAGGGTATATCCATTCCCATATGTTTGTTATATTTGTCATGATGTACTAGCATCCTTTCTGTACAATTATCTGTATCCCTATGTTGTTTTTTCCCGGGTCGTTGCTGAAAAAAGGCATAATACTTGTCTAGTGTACTTACCCGGTCAACAAAAGCTAAATAAATAAATAAATAAATATGCCTGATGTAAAGGGGTATTCCTGGTCAGACTCTGGGGTAGTGGAGAAAAAATGTGTAGTGAAGAACAAATCTAGAAAATATTTGTTTGATACAGCAATCAAACTAGTTGGACAAGTTTGCTGGATCATTATGTGTCTTTCTTATAGAATGGTGATATTATATAACAGTTTCAGTGTCAGTGACTTATCGGGTTGCATATTCACCTCTGAGGCCAGAAAATCAGAAGATCATGGGTTCCAGTCCCACACCAGAAATTTGGCGAATACCCAGTTAACACTGTAGTGCAGCACTGGGGAGGAAGCGGGCATGCTGCGCAGTCGAGGTGCTGTCCTTCAGATGCGATGTCAACTGAGCCCGTTCTGCTTATCTCCATTGGCCACTCAGGTAAGAGTTAAAGATCCCCTGACATATTGAAATAGTAGGCAGTTGTCTTTGTGCACTGGTTAACTTTTCCTCTGTCAATAAAAACAGGTTCCTGTAACCCACCTGTATGTACCTGGAAACCAGCTGTCAAAGCTCAGTGTGCCTTTCCAGGTCAAAAACTACAAATAAAATAAATAAAGTATAATGCAGTATTCCCTTTCTATCAAATAGGAAACATTTTTGATCTCAGTATTACAATGTTTAATAATATATATCCACCAATCAGTATATGCTTGGTATAACTCTATTGGGGTTCTGTCTTCTTTTGTGGAATTATTTTTTAGCCAGTTTAAATATAATTACAAAAACCTCTATCCCATTAATGTGAGCCCAATCTGGGTGTGGATGCATTATTAACCCAGCATTCAAGCTTGATTTTCTTGGTTGGCAGTATTGTGAACATAACGTACATATGTACATACATACAAAATTGCCAGCAGAAACAGGCCTCCCAGTCTATCTAGTCTGCTCGAGTGTGCAGCTAGCACCTCATTTCGCAGCTGCCCCTCCCACCACCCTCTTCCCAGTATTCCTTCCCCTTACCCTGTCCCAACCCCTTTTGAAACTGCCCACCATCTTTCAGGACACTATGTTGTCTGGTAAGGTGTTCCATTTGTCCACCACTCTTTCTGTGAAAAAATGTCTCCTCATCTCCCTCCTGAATCTTCCCTCTCCAATCTCAGTCCATGCCCTCTCATGTCCCTCCCCCTTCTTATCTGAAAAACCCTTTCTGTGTTGGTCTTGTTTATCCTCTTCAGATATTTAAAGGTCTTGATCATATCCCACCTATCCCTCCTCTCCTCCAGTGAATACATATTCATCTCTCTCAGCCTGTCCTCATAGGGCTTGCTCTCTAGTCCATGGATCATCTTTGTGGCTCTTTCGCTGCACCCCCTCCAACAATCTGATGTCCTTCTTCAGGAATGGGCACCAGTACTGCATGCAATACTCTAGGTTGGGCCTTACCAATGACCTATACAGGGGCAGGATAACATCCCTCCTTCTGGAGGAGATTCCCCTTGCAATACACCTGAGCATTTTGTTGGCTTTTGCTGCCACCTTCCTGCACTAAGCAGAGTTGTTCATGCTCCCCATAATGATCATCCCTAGGTCCTTCTCCTCTGTGGAGCTCCCCAGCTGTACCCCATTCAAGTGATAATCCCTCTCCTGGTTCCCGGCTCTGAAGTGCAGACCCTTGCACTTCTTGACACTGAACCCCAACTGCCATGTTTCTGCCCACTCCTGCAGTTTAGTCAGGTCCTCCTGCAACCCCTTCCACCCCTCCGCATCATCAACCACAGTTCCCATCTTGGTATCGTCTGTGACCAGACTGATCCTGCTCCGGATCCCCTGTGAGATATCTGCAATAAAAATCCCAAACAGCACCGGTCCCAGTACAGGTCCCTGTGGTACCCCGCTTGTCACCTCTCTCAATGATGAGAGGTTCCCACCACCACCACCACCGCCCTTTGCTGACTTCCCTTTAGCCAGTTTGTGATTCATTTCACCATTTTTGGTCCCGTCCCTACATTTTCCAGTTTCCCCCTCAACTTCCCATGTGGCACTGAATCAAAGGCCTTGCTGAAGTCTAAATACAGGACATCCACTGCATGGCCCTTGTCCAGTTCCCGTGTCACCCAGTCGTAGTACTCTTCAAGGTTTGTCTGGCAGGATCTTCCTGCTACAAACCCATGCTGTTGACCATCTTGGAGACTGTTTTCCTCCAAGAAGATCACTAGCATCTCTTTTAGGATGGTCTCCAGGAGTTTTCCCATGATCGATGTGAGGCTCACTGGCCTATAGTTTCCTGATTCATCCTTTGGGACACTTTTCTGGATGGGCACCACATGGGCCATTCTCCAGTCCTGTGGTACACATCCCATGTCCAGGGAGGTATTGAACAGGTCAGCTAGTGGCCCCACCATGACCTCTACCAACTCCCTAAGTACCCTATGGTGAATGCCATCAGGTCCAGGTGCTTTGGCCACCCTTAATGTCCTCAACCCATCTAGTACCTTGCTCTCTGTAATACCTACATCTGTCTCCTCCCCCTTTTCCCTTCCCCCCCTCACCTGGGGTATCTGCCCCCACTTCTTCTGCATGAATACAGAGCAGAAGTATTTGTTCAGTGCCTCTGCCTGCTCTGCCCCTTTCTCCCCCCCCCATCCTTTTTAATCCTCACCAGCTGATCCTTGCTCCTTCTTCTCTCTCCGATGTAGTGGAAGAAGTCTTTTTTTTCCCCTTTTGATTCCCTGCAACAGTCTTTGCTCCCTGGATGCCTTGGCCGCTCTGACCAGCCTGGTAACCTCCCTGGACTTCTCCATGCATGTATCCTTATCTTCACGTTTCCCCCAATTTCCTGTACTTTTGAAATGCTGCCTTCTTGGCCCGCACCCCTTCCATAACCTCCTATATCAGCCAACTGGGTTTCTTTGCCCTTCCCTTCTTGCCTTTCTTCTTAGTGCAAGACTCCGTAGCCTCTGCCAGCCCTTACTTTATGGTGTTCCATTTCTGGTCTGCATCCATATGTGGTTGAATACCTGCCAGGTCCCTGCCCAAAATTTCCCCCAACTTCTTATAGTCCACTCCCTTATCTCAATCACCCTTGTAACCATGTCCCCAGTTTTCCTCTCCATGTTGAGCGTGAACCACACCGAATAGTGGTCACTCCCAGCTAGTGGTTCTTCCACTTCCAAATTCCTTACAGCTTACCTGTTATCCAGTACAAGGTCCAGAGTCCTTTCTAACTGAGTCAGCCCCTGGACCAGCTGTGTCAGGAAGCTGTCTTGAAATGTTTCTAACAAGACCCACTCCCTTGCACTCATGGTGAATGGGGTACCCCACTCCACCACCAGTAGGTTGAAGTCCCCCACCACCACTGTGCTCCCCTTCTTGCAGACCTTCCTAATTTTTTCAGCTAATTCCCTATCCAGGTCACTCCCCCGAGCTGGTGGCCTGTACAGCAACCCCATCCTCAGTGTCCTATTCTTTGCCTCTTGGAACTGCATCCATAGTGCTTTTGTCCTCCCCTTCCTCCCTTTCGCACTTTATCCCCTCCTTTACATAAATTGCCACTCTCCCCTCATTCCACTTAGCCCTATCCTTTCTGAATAACCTGAGCCCCAGGATCATCATAGCCCAGTTTTGGTACTGGGTGGCCCATGTTTCCATGATGGCTGCAATGTCCACCCCCTCCACAGCCATGAGAGCCTGTAACTCCGCTGTTCTATTCCTTAGGCTTCTTGCATTCAGTGAGACCACCCTCCAGCCTGTCTTCTTCCTTTCCCCACCCATATTCTTTTCTCCCCTTTATCCCTCCCTGTACTGTTTCCCCACTGCCTTTACCCATAACTAGGAGGGTGAGCTCACTAGACTCCCCTTTCCAGACCCTTTTCCCATCAGCAGTCCCCTCACCACCCCTCCTAGTTTAAATCCACCTTTGTTGATATATACCCCTCTGTTCCCTGTTTTAGCACTCCCTTCCCCTCCCTGCTCAAATGTAACCTGCCCCCTGCATATAGGTCATTATTGCCCCAGGTCCTGCCCCAGTCTGACACTAATCTGTACTCCCTGATATGGCACCAATCCCTCAGCCACTCATTGAACTCCTCTATCCTTTTTTTTCCCTCACTATACTCGCACATCGTACTGGGAGTACCTCAGAGAATGCCACCGATCCCCCCACCTCCTCACACTGCCTACTCAAATCCTCAAACCTGCCCTTTACCACCTTTACTGTCTCCCCTGCCAAGTCGTTTGTACCCATGTGCATCACTATGTGAGGTTTCTTCCTCCCCTTCCGTGCACACTTGAGAAGTGCCTGCCCCACCCTGCCCATGGTCAACCCCAGAATAGCCTTTCTTCCCTTCCACCCCATCTGACAGCTTTCAATATAGAATCCCCCAACACTAGTACCCCCCATCTTCTTGTCCCACACCCTCTCCTCCTGTTTAAACTGTCCACATTTCCTGAGTTCACACTGCCCTGGTCCTTATTACCTCTATCTGCACCATTTGCGACTCCTACATCTTCCCTCCATTTCTGTCTTTCCCTCTGCCTCTACCCTGCTCTTCCCATCCCCTTCTTTCTTTCTGAGCCAGACTCCTGCTTCCTGGACCTTCACTACCCTTCTCCTCACCCCCCGCCATGATCTCTGACACCTCCCTACCACTTCCGATGCCAACACTGCAAACCTATTACTTGCTACCCCCACAGTGGTGCCCATCTCCTCCTTCCCCCTGCCCTGAGCCTTCCCTCCACTTACTGCCCCTCTGTTCTCCTTATCCTATTCCCCCCTTCCTACATCCTCACAGGATTTAGCCCTGCTGTTCCTCCTCTGCTTATCCCAGCTACACCTCTCCGGGGTCTCTCCTGTCCCAGCCCCCCCTCACCCTCTCCAGCTCCATCCAGAGCCCCTGTACCTCCTTTTCCAGTCTGTTCAGCCTGTAAAAAATTGGAAAGCCCCCCAGTTTCCATAGTACAGTCATCCAAACAGCTGCCCCACAACCATTGCACTCCACTATCCTCCCTGTGCCTGCCACCCTCATTCCATGGTGTCCCCATTGCATCCACTATTCCGATGTCCCCAGCCACCCTTCTTTGTGCCCCTCCACACCCAGTGCAATCCCCCCCATAATGCCCCATTTTCCTTCCCTCCATTATTCACACTTAACTTAAATGTAACCTTACTTTTGTATCACACACTCTGTAAAGCAATAGCTGGATACCATATGTGACCCTACTAGCTTGCCTCTGAGTACTTCTTTACCCCATTGGTCCCTAGCTTGCTAGCTCAGTAACTCTAGTTAACACATTTATACATGACCTTGTCAGTTTCAACTTTAAACTTTCAACTTTAAATATGCAGTTACCCCTCCTTAACCCAAACTTGTCAGTCTGACTTTCAAACTTGCAGCTTTAAAACATTTATACTTTAAAACCTTAAAATCCAACTAGTAAAAGTTTGAGTGTCTGAACTTTTCACCACCTATTAGCTATAAGAGTTAGCTCATATGGGAAGTTTGCAGCTCCCTAAGCTCCTCCTCCTTCAAAGCCTTCAAGCCCAACCTGCAGTGACTTTTCAGTATTTAAGAAGGGGTGGTGGAGAAGGTAGGTGGGCGAGCTTTGTTCAACCCATCCAGCCACAGTCCGCAGACAAGCCAGTTAAAGATTTAATCTAAATTCAAAAACCACCAGCAAAACTTACAAAAAAACTCAGAGATAAATAAACTCTCACAGAGACAAACTCACCTCAGATACAAACTCCCCTTTAACTTCTCCTCACAGCAAGTAGTATTGTTTTTTTTGGAAGGTTTCCATAGGTTTGACAGAGAACTGATTATGAACACTCATACTGTAGCTGTCTTTTCCTTCTATTTTCATGTGTCTTGGGTAACAACATTCCAGAAGATGGAGATATTTTTTGTTTGTGCATCTGCAATAAATTTGTACCTCAGTTCCTTTCTCTGTTCCTCTTTTCTGTTTTTCAACTGTTTTTTTAGGTGATTGTGTAGAACACTGGATGACCATCAGACCGCCGCTATTAGTGTAGCACTCAAGTTACACTACTTGCCCACTTACAGCATGTTCTATGCCACGTCAGTTATTTTTTATTAGTTTATTTGAGTTGGCGGGCTTTGCCTCCCACACTCCAGTGTTAAAAAGCAAGGGGAGTGTGGAGGGCAGAGCCCCTAATTCAAAGAAACTGATGAAACCTCACTTACAGCATGCTCTATGCCACATCAGACTGTCAGTTATTTTTTATTAGTTTATTTGAGTTGAGGGGGGCTTTGCCCACCACATCCCATGTTAAAAAAATGGGAGTTTGGGAGGCAGAGCCCTCCCAACTCAAATAAACTGACAAAACCTAAATCAGCAGCAAGCACACAATGAAAGTAGCCTAGTGCAGCAAGTACGCAACAAAATTATGTTGTACTCTCTGTGTCTTTGCATTATACTAGTAGTAGTCTGATAATCTACACAATCATTGTTTTTAAAAATGCATTTGTAAACTCCTAGCCCTTTTCTTATTTTCCAGAGAAAGATGGTACTATTGATGAAAATCCGGTGGCAAGCATATTTAATTATGCCCACCATGGATGCAATATAGTGCTGTGGTTCAGGGCACTGAGCTGCAAACCTGGAAACCTGGGTTTGATTCCCATAGCCCTGACTTGCATACTGTGTGACCCTGAGCAAGTCACTTAATTTCCTTGTGCTCCCAGGTTGCACCTGGAAACAACCTATGGCTTAGTGTACCTTTCCTGGTTAAACAATTTCCCCTTTCCTTTCCCTGTTATCAGAGTCACTGCTTAAGCAGACTCAAAAGAGGGGAAAAAGGGCATCACATAAGACAAGGAAAAAGTGGGTGATCAAAAATGGAATAAAAAGATATAGGTACCTAATTTTCACTGCAACATGTCCTGCTGATTTAAATGCCCATATGGCAACTACGTTTTGAGTGCTGACTGTGCATGATGGCATGAAATGGGTAAGCAATAATCAGACATAACAGTGTGTCTGTTGTACTGAGATACACACACTTCCAGGAGTATGGTAAGGTGCAAGGCGACAGGCCAAGTGCCTTCAGCCCCTGAAAGTGTAGGTACTTTATCTCAGTACTACTATCAGCCTGAAATGTCTTATTGCAAGAGGCATGTGCAAAAAAAAATTCCACCACCGGAATTTCCACAAAAATGCGACTTTTGCTCCCATGAAAGTTCAGAAATCACTTTCAAAACATCCACAGAAATTCTCCCTTAAAACGGGAAGAATAAATGTATCAACTGCAAGTTATTAATGATTAAACTGCAGCAAAAAATCTGCAGAACTGATCACTGTCAGTGGTCAGTTCTGCAGATTTTTTACCAGCAGATTAATACATTAACAAAAATAACATTAATACCCCCCCCACCCACTGATCACAGGTCCCCCCCAAAAAAGGCTCCCTGATGGCTAGTGGTCCCACCCCCACTAGCTGATCGCAGGTCCAATTAATATAAAAAAAAAAATTCCTGCTCCCTGGTGGCTAGCAGACCCCCCCCACCCTATGATCCTACTCCTTAATAAAACAACTCACATTGCATTATGCAGTCCACTGAGCTCAATGAATCAGTATGTGCTTGCTTGTACAAGCACACGTTCATTCATTGCAGTTCTCAGTCATCTACAGCACAGTTTTCAGGTGTAGAGGAGGGGAGAGGGCTTTTCTGGTCACCTGTGGGGGTGACAGGATGGGGGAATGGCATTGTGGACCCCTCTGGGATCCACAGAGACATTCCCCTCATCCCACTCAACCCGTAGGCCACTGGAACAGCCCCCTCTCCTTCTCTACACCACTGAACTGTGCTGTAATGACCAGGAGCTGCAATAAATGAAACTTTGTGCTTGGACAAGCAAGCATGTGCTCATTCATTGAGCTCAGTGGGCTGCCAGCCATGGAGGGGGGGGGGGCTTCACCAGTGGCCCACTTGGGATCGAGATCTGGGGGAGCGGGGTGGTGGTGGACTAACTGTCAGGGTGGGGGGGTCCACTAGACACTGGGAAATAGGGATTACCTTTTTTTTTTTACTAGGGATCAGGGATAGGGAAGGGGTCTACTAGACACCAGGGAATAATTTAAATTACAGTGATGGACTGCATAATGCACTTTGAGTTGTTTTATTAAGTGGTGGGATCATAGGGAGGAGGGTCTGCTAGCCATCAGGGAGCGGGGATGTATTTTTTTTTTTTATCTGATGAGCCCAAGATTGGTGGATGGGGGCAGGACCACTAGCCACCAGGGATTTCTTTTATTTATACTTTGGGCCCTCAATCGGTGGGAGAAGGAGGGACACTAGATTTCAAATAATACAGCTAAACTGCTGATGGAATAAATTTCACAGTTTAGAAGTATTATTCCACAGTTCAGCAAAACAGTCCATGGTACTTGGTGAAAATCTGCAGGAAACCCCAATTTCGCCGATGGTGAAAGTTCGAAAAGTTATGCAAAATTTTCAAAATTTGGTGGAAGTTACATGAAAGCGAAATTCACAACTTTTGCCCACCCCAATATTGCACTTATAATATGGGATATGATATGACATGTAAACACCTGAAGAATGGTGATTTTTATTTAAAAATATGTATTAATATATTTTTCACTTTAACATTATGCCAGACAAAATAGTCCCAAACTGTGTGCAATGCTGCAACCTCTGTGAGTCTGGAGTATATAACTTATTGAACTGCTGCAGTAAAGATACTAGAAAAAATAAATGCTGGCAAAGGGATGATTTACAAGTCATTTCACTTTTTATTATTTTAAGTAATGAACCGGAGTAGAGCAGCATCGAGATTTCTGAAATTGATCTGACTGATGATGGGACTGTTTTTTTCCTGTCCATGTTTCCCATCAGAAGTCACACTAGCTGTTTCTGCAGGGCTTATTCCATGCCGCCCACATCAGCTGTGCACATCATATGTGCCACCTGGTATGGGGCTGGCTCATTGAAAAGGGAGTTTGGGTGCATCACTGTTTGCTACTAAACTACTGTTGGAAAAGGAGACAAGCAGGGCTATTGCTGCCAAAACAGTTTCTGTGGTCATAATGGTGATACCACTTTAAAACAGAATCAGTCTTGAAGAAACTGTGGTTTTTGGCAGCAGTACCTACAACATTGAAAAAAATGTATATTTTTTTCTAAAATGTCCACTGATCATCTGAGCCAGGTGGATCAAGCAGGCCAGATTCAGTTTAAATGAGTCTGGATCAGTGAGCAGCAGATGGGTGAGTGGGTTGGGAGGTAATCAGGAAGAGTAATAAAATTTCTAATTATACAATGGGTCAGAAAGATTCTGCCTTCTGATTGGCTGACTGGCACCTCTTTCCCATTGTAAATCCTTCAATATACCAAGAGGAAAAGGTGCCGGTCAGCTGTATCTTAAAGAGAAGTCATTCTGACTCCCCAAAAAAGAACTCCAAGACACCATTTTCTTTCTCCCGCTAAACCACCTGTAAAACTGCACTAGCACCCTGTGTACATCTCCTACAATCCCATTCACCTAAACACATTTTTTAAAAGGGATAGCAATGCTTAACAGGGTAAAGTGTCATTAAATGACAACTGATATCTATTACTTGTAAAATCAGGGCTGAAAGAAAAGCAAGGCCGTTACACTGCCTACGCGGTTATTGTCCCCAATAACAGATCACCGCCTTTCTCCTTTCTAACTTCCATTTAGTCACCACCTTTGCATGGCAAACTGAACACACCATGAATAACAAAAACAAGCTTCCAAAGCACGTTCACTTACAAGTACCCCTGAGCCCACTGTAAATTTTTTTTTTATTTTGTCCTAACCACACCCAGTTTGCACCCACCTTCTCTCACTCGCTCTACAATCCACTCCCGCTCTCTCTCTCTTGACTGAGCTCCAGCCTCTCTTTTGGGTACACTCCCGTTCTCTCCCAGGTCATCACTTTAAATGAAGAGAAACAAAAAAAAGAAAAAAAATGCCAACAGAACAGTCCCTTAGTTTGCAAAAACGTTGTGGAGCAAATTGTACTGGAGCACACATGCTGTTTACAGCATGCAGTATGACCCAAGAGAGCAGCCCATCACACTAAGATTACTGACTCAGTCAAATAAAAAAAAAACTTAAATAGGGGACGAGACTGTATCTGTCTGACTTCAGGACACCCACAACCCCACCGGAGACAAAACAAAACTCTGAGTTGGGAGTGCATGAGTTTTTGCGGAAGCTACATTCTCAGTCTAGGTTTCTGACTCCTCCACTCTGCTTTTCCTCTGAATCAAAACAAACTGTGGAGAGAGCGTGAGATTTGGGTGGAGGGGGACTGCTCCATCTCTCCTCTGTTACTGGCTACCGCTCAACATTTAAAATATGCATCCACACATCACGGTCGGTTCCCACATCTCTGCACTGTGTGGTCACTTTGTTTCATTGCCACTTGCTACCTCTCTCATTGACTGAACTCCTACTCTCAGTACCACCCATAATGTTAAAAAAGGCACATACTTTGCGCTCCCTCTCAGTACCGCTCACAACAAAAGAAAAATGAAAAAATGAAAAAATTTAAAATAATTGCCCTCAAGTCATGACATTCCTTATAAAGCAAGAAGTACAACAGGATGAACCATGCTACCAGTAGTTACAGTGTGCATAGTTCACTCAAGCTCCTTGTCAGTTGGGAGGAAAAACAGCAGCAGTCAGTGAAGTGGGAGCCACGATTTGCAAACAAAAAACAGTGGCAGTCAGTGGAGTGGGAGCCATGATTGGTAAACAAACAGTGAACCACTGCCAGGCCCCCCATCTTAAAAAATCATTAAATATGAATCTGCATTGGGATTAGCACACTGCAGCAATAGCAACAGCCCTAGCAACCAGCATTATTTTTTCTGGTAACAAATGCAATAAAAATAAATTTAAATGCCCCCCAAAACTTTTTATTTGTTTTTCTAGTTCCTAAAAAAGGGAGGCATTGTATAATCACAATATACCACTCCAGTGTGTGGGTTATGCTGGAATTTATCCACTTCTGGTGTGGTTTACTCACTCAGCCTGTGACCTTCTGACCAAACCACACCAGGCTTGGGTATATCCCAGCATAACCTATACCCTGTCATGGTATATTGCTTAAACAGAAGGTGTGGAATCAATTTGACTGGCGGCTGTGAGCTGTAGTCACATGTTGAGGAGAGTGTTTCAGTGTGCAACTGAGTACTTGGGAAGTGGGCTCAAGAGCGATAATGTGTGGGCAGGTGGGATGTTACAGTTAAACTGTGACAAGATTTCAAAAAAATGAATTCTGCTTTAATTAGAAGTACTGTTATGTTACAGTAGTGTTTATTTTATAAGCATTAATATGTGTGTTTATGTGGGCAGCTTTTGATAAGTGATAAAGGTAATATACAGTACTAACATAGTAAATTATGGTCAGAAGGAAATAAAAAAAGGTTAATCAAATCTGTCTGTGGCTTCCCAGTGCCCATAACCATCAATACCCAAGCTGTTCATGTAATTATTTAATTCATATTTAAATGAATTACTGTACCTGAATCACTAGAAACTATATTTCATAGTAAAGAATTCCAAAGGGTAATAATTCTGTTAGTAAAAAAAGTTTCTTCTCAGTATTGAAGTGCAAGTTTACTAAATAGTAGTCATAACATCTAGTTCAGGATGCATTTTCCCTAAATTTTAGATGTAGAGCATTTCTCAATAAATTATCCTTGCTTGCCTAAACTACCATGATCATATCCCCCAAAAGTGCTTCTTTGAAGGGAGAGTAGGTTTAGTTCCTTCCTGCAGCAGTCATAACTAAGATATTTTATGCCCCTCATTATTTAGTTATTCTACTCTTGACCTCCTTGATTCTGCTTATATCCTTTTTGGGGCACAGTGACCGGAACTGAACACAGCACTCCAATTTTGGTCTCACCAGTGATATAAACAATGACATCAACATTTCTCTGCTTCTACTCAAGGAACTTTTCATTATGCTTCTAATAATTTGGTGACACTTTTTGACTACTGCCTCACACTGTGCTGTATTTATTAAGTCATTATTAATTAAAACCCCTAGGTCTTTTTCAAGAGCAGTCATCTTTAAAGGTACAGTGTACCACCCAATATGTATTCTGCCTATGGATTTGTTTTCCCAAATCCAACATAATACCATTGTCTAAGTGGAATTTCATCTTGTTCTTAATTGACCATTGATAAATGCAGTCCAGGTCATCCTGGAGAGCCCATTGGTCTTCCTCTGTAGCCAGCACATTAGCTAGCATTGTTTAATCACAGATTAAAGGTGTGCCAGCACTGACCCCTAAGGAACTTCACTAGTTACCTTAGCCCATGCTAAGAAATAAAGTAACTATGTATTGCTATTCTCTGTCTCCAATTAGTCAATCAGTTAATAATCTATTTTATTATGTTTAAATTAAATCCCATAGATACTCGGGTGGCAATTAACTCATAGCATAGCACCATGTCAGATGCTTTAGAAACAAATCTAAGTATACCACATTAACAGGCGTATTATTGTCAAAGGCTCTGCTAATGTTCTCATGTATGACAGTTTTTTTTATAATAGTCAGTCAAAAATACTAATGTGCTCAGGTTTGACAGTGTTTTTTAATTTTTTTTATACTAGTAGGTCAAAAAACTTCCTAGGCAGAATTAGAGCACTCTCCAGTACAAAAATACACATGGACCCAAAATAAGACAGGCTGAGATATAAATTAAATTCAAAGTTTTTTTTCCTTGCCAAAGTAAAGTTTTTTCCTTGCCAAAGTGCAAACTGCTATGTGCAGTCAGTATGTTCAATGTGCCTTTGAGAAAATCCCACAAACAAGCTACATGTGAAAGAATTACCTCTGTTTAAATGCCTGATCTCAAACAGCAACATGCTGAAAAGTCCATAGCCCATTGTCCATCATTCACAGGGATAAATTATCCAGCAAGTTGGAATCCATCAAGCCACATAGCTCCAGTGCTTCACTCCACCAAAGTTTTCTTGAGAGGCATGGTTTGGTGTGACTCTGGTGGAATCAAGCGCCGGGGCAGAGTGAACAGAGAAAGGAACTCATACAGAAACAGCTCAATCTTCATTAAAAGAATAAACCTCACTAGAGAGGCACTGTCACTGTATTAAATTGGTACAGCAGTGCCACTATAGTTAGGATTGCCCAGCCATTTCTATGTTAAACCCAAAATGTTGCACTTTAATAACTATGCAACTGTATAACCAATGTGCCCAAACTTTTTCATACTCCATCTAGTACCATAGATCTCTGAATCTGGCAAGTTTCATTCCGGTCAGTGGTGCAGTTGCAGAGCTGCAGAGTGCCAAAAAATTTGAAAGTTACCATTTAGGTGCAAATTCTTTGCTCGTCGATAAGTTCAAAATGGTTTGGGGGTCTGGTCTGACATTGTTAGGGTATATGGGGCATGGGTCACTGATGTGCCTTTTAAAAGTTTGGTGAAAAAAATATTAATCCATTCAAAAGTTATACGACTTTAAAGTTTACCATTATAGCCTATGGGAAAAAATATATGTACAGCTCAAAAGCACTGTTTACTGTTGCAAATGGGTTCTGTACTGTCATGCTGCTGGCATCTTGTTTTCAGTTAGCGATGGGTAAAAAACACTGTAATTCAAAAAATGCTGCCCCTTTATAAGCACCAACAGTTGTGTTTACATAATCGGGGCCCGAAGAACATGATCCTGGTGATATGGTGATAAATTTCAAAAATAATGCTCGGAAATATGTTTTTTCAATTTCACCATTGGAAGTGTCACAAATTTGTGACACTACTTTTGCAAAACTTTCACAAATTGAGAAAGTTTCGCAAACATAGTGTCGCAAATTTGTGAAAGTGTCACAAATTTACAATACTACTTTAAAAAACTTTCTGTTTCTTTGCCACTTCACTGCAAATAAACGGTTAGGACTTTTGGGCTGAAATTTGCAAGGTAGAAAGACCTTGCCCCACAGATGTGCCTTTTGCTGGTTTGGTGATAAAAGTTACATTGGTTCCATATTTATAACATTCTGAAGTTTAGAAATTTCCCATTGGATAACATTGTGGCAGTCAGGTACCTTTCAGGAGCTATATCTTGAAAACACTTTGAGATACAGACTTGCTGCGTTGGGCAGCTAAGCAGTTATGCATGTTGCCAGAGCTTGTTTACAGTAAAAAAAAATGACGAATGGGCATACAGTGACTGTGATACCATGCCAATGGCAGCACAAGGGTTAATTGCAATGTCTAAACACTTATGGATAAGTGTGAGAGCAGGCCCCAGAGGGACCTAGGCTCCCACATATGGATAACATTATTGAGTGATGGGAGCGCAGGGCCCTAAGGGCCCTACATTCTCACAGGGAAATGAGGATTAATTAGAATGTGTCTACACTTATGGATAGATAACTGCACAGGGCGCAGAAGGCCCTGCACTCCCACTTGTGGAGACCAAAGGCCCTGCACTTACACATGAAACTCTGGGACAATTACTATATGTATGCATGCATGGTAGCACAGGGCTTGGAGGGCCCTGTGCTCCCACAACACACTATGAACTTATGGAAGTGCAGGGCCCTTTGGCCCTGTGCTCCCAGAACCAAATAAGGGTAAGAATACAGAGTCTCAAAAAGTAAGGAAATTCATTGTAAAAATCTCCATTAATGTATCAATTAGGGTTGATATTACAGTGACAAAAGTCTGGAAATTTGGCATTAGAGTTCCCAACCCTACCATACCCCAACCCCTCCCAACCCTCCACACACCAACAAGCATTGGGGTGTGCCTTGGGGTCATCTGGCCTAACTATCACCCCATTCTCCTATACTGTACCATCTCAGCTTCCTTACACATAGAATGGGATGAGGTTTAGGGCTGACAACCCCAAGGCACACCCCGACACCTGTTGATGTGTGAAGGGTGGAGATGGGGTGGTAGGGTTGGGAACCCTAACATTGAATTTCCAGACTTTTGTCACTGTAATATCAACCTAACCAATGCATTAGTGGAATTTTTTGCAATAAATAAATTATATATGCTATGGACTGGCTAAAAATATCACATTTATTTTTATCTCCAGAGTTTGACCTCTATAGTCTTCATGCATAGCTCTGCCACTTATGAGTTCACAGAAGTCAAAACCTGCCAATAAAAATAAATGTGCTATGGGATTGAAGCACCTGACAAGTTTGTTGTGGTTGCACTGCAGGGAGTAGGCTGTACATTAGTTGCATAGTTATAATTGGCCCTGTTTCTTTAATGCCTATAGCTGAGTGTTTTCTTGCATTATAAATCATGACATCATTCTTAAGCAATCAGGTTTGTTCATTTAAAAACATTCTGGTACTCTTGTAACCATAAGTGGGTGTCTCATGCACATAGTTCTAAAATTCTGAAATTCTAAGTTCAGTTAGAATACAGTAGAAGCCACTTAAAGGGGACGCAGTTAAAGGGGACATCCGCTTAATTTGGGACGATCCCCTGGGCACCGATTTTTGGCTAATATTATTCAATGGGACCAGCTTCTGTTTAATTGGGATGGTTCTGTCACTTAATTGGGATAATTATTTAGTCACAGGTGAGGGAAAAGGTGCTGAAAATGTTGTTGCGCTTTAAGTGCTCATTAAGTGCCCTGCATTCAAGCTGTTTCACATTCCCACCTGCTTAGCGTCTCTTTGGAGTGTCTTTAGCATCTCTCTGGAGTGTGTTTAGCATCACTCTGAGGTGTGTTTGGTTTGCAGGATGGCATCTACAAGCAACAACAAAAGAGTAAACCTCTCACTGAGTGAAAAAATACAAGTTATCGAGGCTTTTCTGCTGCCCAGCTCCTCTCTGTCAAAAGTTGCTAAGTGAAGCTAAGTGATTTTAATTAAAATTCAGTATGTTGTTTTCACCAATTAAATAAAGATTAAATCAAGAACCAAACCAAACACACTTTTACAAAAAGCACCTCATTTCCACTCAGAGGAATCTCTATAACTTTCCGCAAAGCAAAACATTTTGATATTAAATTCAAGTTTCATCTTTTAAATGAATTATAACATGTTTATATGTACAGTTAGTACTTCTGTTATGGTTATACGAGTTTATTCTCAAGCTCTTTGTGTGTCTGAACTGCTCAGCTCTGCTTTGTAGTTCTCTCACACAGACAACTCAAGAATGTACTCTTATAACCATAAGAGACACAGTAACTGTACATATAAACACATAATATTTTTCTTGTGACTTGTGAGTCTGAGCTGAAGGCCACTGCTGTTGATTAGCTAGGAGCTGCCATATAATCTGTGTTTCTCAGGTGGAGTTCAGTGTACTTGATTAGCTTAGCAGAACCTGTAGTGTCTCTGTTGCTGCATTCAAGGTAAGTGGATAGTTTACTACTTTCTAGAACAACTTTTGTGAAGGGTTTTCATGATGTGTTTGTGCTGTATGTATATATGCTTCTGCTGTTGTAGGAAATTGTACTTCTTGAATATTTTTTTGTGTTTGCATTAGGTGTGTAATTTTCCTATCTTCTGTTCCTGTTTAATGGGGAGGAGGAAGAGAATGGAGGCTTATTGAATTTGGATTTTGGGGTACAAAGATTTTTGTTTTGTTTTGTTGGATGGACATCATTTTATATAGTTGGATTTGGGGTTTTTTGAGCAGTATATCTTCATGTTTTGGTTTGGCATTTATGATTTCTGACTAATGCATGTGCAGGGAAGCATGGGGTAATAGTAATTTATTTATGTGGTTTTTTTTGTTTGATATGATTTCATTTTGATGTTAGTAGATTGTGTGATTTGCATATTTACTTTTTAACTTGGACAGATTGAGTAATTTGCATATTGACCTTTTGACCTGCACAGATTCTGCTTTCGATTAATGCAAACCTAGGAAGTCATCTGAGAAGGGTATGTGCTATGTTAATGCACTACCATGTGATGGAGTCCTGGCCAGTGAGAAGGCAGAATTGGTCAGGCCCTATTTTATATGCTTAGATATGTAGCAGTACTTATAGTGGGGCATAGTCATGCTCCTGCAGCAGGGTAGATGAACAAGATAGACCATAAGTTATTTTTGCTGTCATAGTTCTATGTTACTAAGTTTGAAATTATATCACAGTCCAGTGTGACTAGTGATGGAGTCTCATTAGAGGGTAAAAAGAAAAGGGTGGACCTTATTGACAGAGAATATATATTGAGAGAATGTTAAATATTCTCTTAATCACATTTAATATATAGTGTGCATCTTGTCTTCCATACTCAGAGATACTGCATGGGTCTATATATAGTATATAGATAGAAAGATTTGATGATGGATAGAGATAGATAGATAGACAGACAGACAGACACAGAGATACTGTAGATAGATAGATAGATAGATAGATAGATAGATAGATAGATAGATAGATAGATAGATATTAATGTCTATCTTTATAATAACTGGTTTATCATACTATAGGAGGGATAAATCAGGCATTTTAATCTTAGGGGAAAACTAGTAACAATAATTTTTCTCAAAGTACATTATAGCAGAAAATGGAGTAGCCTGTTAAAATGCATGCAAATCTGCCACTGAAACACATTACCATCAAAAGGCTAAAAGATCTAGTATGCTGCATGTAAAATGATCAGCTTATAGACTACTGCTGTGCTCTGTGGTGTCTATGGCATATAATTCACTAACTACACCTGAATGTTCTCATTTAGCACTGTGAGGGAGTCTCAAATGCATCTCCTCCATGTTAACCTTAACACACTATTAGTTCACAGGGACTGTCAGAAGCAAAGGATATTTCTGTACTTAGAAATGTAATACTTGTTGAAAAATAGTTCACTATCATTATGACCTTGACTCTCAGTGATCTTGTGGGAGTGCTTCTCATTCCTCATGCATACACAATTAGCTGAGAAAGTATTCTACAGGCATATTTTTCTCTGATTGACTTTGCCTTTAAAAAATATTTTTCTGTTACTTTACAATTTGAAGCATACTTTGAAACAGTCATTACTGAGGAGGAAATGTGTTTAGGCAAACATTATTACCACTACACAGTAAAAATAAGAGCCGTTGTTAAATTAATCCCTTTTACGAGTATAGAAATGCAAATTTATTGTATTTTTTATTAGCAATTGTTGGCCAGAAAAGGCACACTGAGCTGCAGATAGCACATTTCCAGGTATGCCCTGGGTTATAAAGGAAGGGGAGCAGGTAAAATACAACATGGAATAGAGTACATAACTGCAAAAAAAAAGAGTAGCATGCCATACTTGGAGCCACAGTTTGCAATTTAACAGAAAACAGCTATACAGTCACCATAAATACAACAGAGTATGTAAAATATTTGGAGCATTACAGCAGTAGATTTAGTAGCAGCAACAAATGAGAAGTACAAATCAACTTCCATATGGGCTAAACAGATTATCAAAATCATTTTGGAAAAGTGGGCTCAAGAAGTTACACTAGACCACAGGCCAGAAAGAGAGGATTGGGATCTGACTGAAAGTGTCACACACAAACACAGATAAAGTTGTTTGCTTTTATTAGGCACATGGGGTACATATAGAGTTCTGACCTGCAGTACCCTGCAGTTTGCTGAGACCATGCCATGGGGATCCCAGAAATTACTGCCATGCCAGATCATTGTCCAAACAATGTGGACAGGGGTCAACCTTAACTTTTTTTTGCACTAGCCAGTCGGACAAGTTGATTAAAAATTGCACTAGCCTGCAGATGGTTACACTAACTCGCAATAATAATGGTACATTTTGGTTGGTTACATAGGAAAGATGCACACCAAGAAATACTCTAATTATTGTATATTTATCCTGCTCCCACATGGCTTCCTGCCACAGCAAAAAAGGCTGCAAAACAATCACATGCAGTGTGTACCCCCACTGTTTTTTTAGTATGTGCCCCTTGCTTCCTCTTCCTACACCCCCTCTCCACCAAACCAGGGAATACCATAATAGCAAATGTTCAATCAAGCAGTTCTAGCTCTGCACACACGACAACCAACATCATCATGCACCTCACCACAGTCCCACCCTGACCTGCAGGGCAATGTACAGAGTCAGGCAGAGAAATACACTCTCATCTCACACCCTGTGATTAACCAGGCCTGCACTTCTGGAAGTTTTCTTATGCTGCAAAGTGAGCCTGGGGCCGTTCTAGGATTTCTTTGGAGAAAGTTAAACACAAGGGGCTGGGGATGTAAGAAACTTTGATATAACTGTTTATATATACCAGGCACAAAAATATTGATTTAACATGCTCTGCCCTAAAATGTTTTTCATAACAGTGTCCTTTCATCAGTCAAAGAGGGAGCAGTATACAGGCATGATACTGTACTACTTCTCTTTCTATATAAGATGATCTATGCACACCAGGAATACCTTTTTTAACCTTTTAAATTATATATTTTACTAAGGTTTTGCTTTGTACCATACATGCTCCAAAGCATTGTTTTTAGGATGAAATGACATGCTGAGTGGTATAAGGGTGGGACTGCATGTATGGCATTGACTGGTGTGATCCATTAAGAAGAGACGTGGACCCCTACACCAGTCAGTAATGGCAGCTACTGTATGGGTCTATGGATGGCCACTTCAGAATCTACCTAGTCTGCAGTGGTGTCCAGAGAAAGTATAGAGTGGGCAGACCACCTAGCTCGGCAGACTGTGTATACATCATAGCATTCTGTCACAGACACTCAAAAGGTTGAGAAATGAGGCACACTGGTCTTAATATTGTGGGACAAATCAAAGACACGTTCAGCAAACTGGAAGCTAGTGACTTGACCACTCTATCCTTGATCACAGCATTCACACTAGCTGAATGTCCTAACAATTGAGTGATAACGACTCACATTGAGTCTTTTCTTGGATCCCCTTCTTGAACTGCCTGATAATTGAAGCTGTTAATGAGCTGCTAATCACAACAGGCCATCTGGAACACTGAGGGAGATTATCAAAAGGACTAGAGCCTGCTAAAGCAGGGACTTTTTTAACTTCATTAACAGCCATGAAAAACCTGCACTAGTCAAGATGGACAAGTAGAGGGTTTACTGCACTAGCCCTGATCAATTTGCACTATGTTCAGGGCTAGTAAAACAATATTAAGTTCGAACCCTGAATATGGACAATAGCTCTGCACAGCAAGTTCACAGATTCTGTTGGATGCCAGTGTGCAGTACATTGGAAGATGCTGCAGATCACAACTGTACTTGTACAGTAAAACATGCTGAGTGCAGAATCTCATATGTATTTGACCTGCTGTGGCCAACTCCCAAAGTACTGCCCACCCTCTGTATAAAAGTGATAGCAGATTATCTCTCTCTCTACACTGGACTCTCACTACTGCAGAGTTGGCAGCTGAGTTCTAGTATTGCAGGCCTTCTATGTATTGTGGCTTCTTACCCAAGGGCCACCTCCCAGCTGTCACTTGCAACTCTCAAGTCCTATCCCGGTGCTCTCCTTCATAAGAGCCACTGCCATCCCCTCTATCCCTGCCCATCCTGACTTGGTCTGCTCTGTGTGTGTGTGCTGTTTCCTGGGGAACTGAAAGTTAAATTAAAATGTATCTTCCAAGCAATTTCACTTACAATAGTGTGCGGACCATGGCTGGAGTTGGATTTGTAGCAAAGCACTGCCTGTAAAGTGAGAGGTTTAAATGAGGGTATTGTGAAAGTGTGGGAAAGTGTTCCAGTAGCAGGAGGGAGGGTATGGGTTATGCACTAAAGAAAAATGAATCAGGTGGTCAGTCTCTACCTGCCAATCATTCCACTCCATCAACCTGAACAGCCATATGTGGAGTGAGTTAGCTGGTGCTGAGTTTGTAGTCAAAAAGAAGCAGACAAGGCTGGTCTTTCTTGTTGTCCTCCACACGAGATCAAGGAAATTGCCGAAATGTACTGACTTAGTGCTCCAAGATGTGCACAGATCAGCAGCAGGGTAGAACAAGGGTATTATTGGGCTTTCAGATGTTTGTCCTGTGCATCAAAATCAGTGTGGGTTTCCTAACTCCCACCACAGAACATATCTGCCTACTAGGAATGCTCTGTTAATAAAAACAGATTCTTCAGTCACAGTGGTGTCCTTAATTGATAACTTTCTCTGTAGTTCTTCTGAGACTTTTGACTGTATTTACAGAGAGCATTGTTAAACTTCAGTGGTTACTGTTTTACTGTGTCTATATCTCTTTTTACAAACTGTGTCTGTCTGTTGTAAATCATTCAGATCCAGTCAGGCTTTTGGTTTTTCTAATACACAGTTCCCCATTCTTTTTTATACTTGTCCAATTGGTTAATTGGGAAAATGACTGGCCTGAATACTGTACAGCCACTGCTTCTACCATCACTGTTTTAGAGTTTAACTTTTATTGTCTTGTGGTGTAGGTATTAATAATTGTGTATATGAATTACTAAAAAATGTTTGGTAACTGCTGCTGTGGACAAATAGTTCTCTATGGCCTTGTTCAGACTACAGGTCTTAAAATGATATAAGGAGCTTAAATCATTTTTAAAATGCTGTAGCATGGTTTGTGTCGACAGCACGCTTTGTAGTCCATTTTTAAAAACCATGCTTAAACCCTGATAAGACCTACAAGGTAGGCTTAAGCACATTTTTTTAAAAACATTACAGGACTTAGTTCATTTTTACCTGTAGGGCAGATGGTCGGGCATGGTTCTTCTTCATGCAGCACAAGGTCAGCACAGGGGAACCAGTTGCTAGTTAAAGGGACACTGTCAACCTTTTTTTGCATCATATTATTTTTAGGAAAAAACCCACATTTTGTGATTGCTGACTTTCTCTAAAATGTATTGATGTTGCTTGTTGTTTTATCTGTTTCCTTGCTTATTAGAACCAAAATGCATGGCAATGTATAGCTATGCCCAGCTTTGTTTTGTTTCAAATCATTTAACTACTCTTAGTGCACACTTCCTGAACATTAGAACACCCTCAAATGGTGCAGCCACTCATGATACAATAGTGTCATCTACTCTCACTCTATAATGAGTGGCTAGATTGTGTTGGGGGTGTTTCTAAGTCCAGGAAAGATGCCGTGGGAGCTGGTCAAGAAATGTAACAAACATGTTTTGGTGTGGTAACACCAGTATGGTCGGTGGTCAGTTTTTCACTTTTTAAAAGAAAAAAGGGATCTGAACCAAACTACCAGCTGCATCAGCAGTCTCTATAGAATGTGAACGATCATAAATGTGTTTTTTAAACTAGTGACACTTTGAGGCCTAAAGGGGTTGACAGTGTCCCTTCAACTTGGTCTGGAGGCAGTAGTGCAGGTGCTTTAAACCATTTTTAAGAATGGTTTACAACATGCTGGTGGAAGTGTGGACACTACAGCTTGGTAATTGATCTATTTTTAAAAACATTTTACATTACCAGGCTGTAGTCTGAACAGGGCCTTTAATGCACTCAAAGACCTGATATTCTCAGTGGCTTGCATCCGTTCTCATGTGTTGCTATTTGTTAAAAAGTGTATTATTTTGTATGTTAACATTTATAGTAATGAACATAAGAGAACAAAGTGTGTGTGGTTTCATACTGAATTTATAGAAAGTAACAAAAGGTTAGTTTTTCAAAACCCTTGATGTGTTCACAGTTCTTGATTTTTGGGCTGTACCTGCATCAAAGGAAATGTGCCAAAATGTTTGCTTGCTATTTTCAAACAATTTGGCAGTTTTTTTGACAGTTTATCTGCTTTGCAGTGTGATGACACCCATGGTTCCTAGAGTGGACGCTGTAGTCTGCCACGTAGCCCTAGCCAATTCTCTCTGACAATAAGATAAATCATCTTGAAACTGGGAACACATTTAGAGCCTGTCAGCCTGGAATACTGTATTGTGCTGCTGCTGAGGCAATAACAGCATGGGGTTCCTGCTGCAAGGAGTTGAACATGTTTGATACAATACAAAAATAACTGTGGCAATCATTGTTTTAGTTATCAGTTACAGAGCATCGGTTAAATCATCTTTAAGTCTGGCATAGAGGTTAGAGCTCATCAGCCTGTCAGTGCTGGCTATTTCCTTGTTCATCCACACTACTGAGATGCTGGCTTCAGTTTGCTGCATATGTACCCCACAGGCATGCCCCACAGCTAGGGCTTGTGCATTCCCCTCCCTTTAGTGTTGCTTTCAGCACCACTGCCCCTGCATTCCTCAAGGATGTGCTATTGCATTGAGAGTTGGACTGCCTTCCTCCCTGAGAAGGCAAGCATCCTGTGGGACCTCAATCCTCCTTCATCACCAGCAGCCTGCCAAAATAAGGTTACAATTTTGGGTACATGTGACTTCGAACTAATGTTGTAAGTATTTATGATATCAAAAGAATTAAATTGCCACTCTGTATTTTGAAAGTTTTAAACACAGACTAAACCACTAGAAAGTTAGTAAACCCAAGTGGGTTACTCCTACGGGCAAATAATGAAAATAACCTCAGCCAGCTCATGCAACTCACGCACGTTTACTCGGGGAATACTGACGCCCAAACGATGTTCTGTGACCACACATTTTAAGAAATGAGACAGATGCATCATTAATATTTATAGCAAAAACAGATTCTTAGGCATAGGGAAACAAATATGACATTATTACAAAAATGGTAAAAAGTCAATTTCTTCTTTGAGCCCCAAAGGGGATAGTTATTTTAATCTGAAATACCTAGGACTAACCATGGCACCATCTGCAGCAAATTAGGGCATTGTTTTTTCTGTTTATTTTTAACATGTATAATGTTTTTGAATAATGCTGGATATGTTGCAGGACTGCCTGCTGGTACAGCTGGTCAGAGAACTCACACAGAAGGCTACCATTCTCAGTGTGGTGCTTACCAATTTGAAAATGGTAAACAGAGTGAGGGTTAAGGAACAGTTGGGGTCCAGCGCTTATAACACCATATGGTTTGAACTGACCCCGATTATCAGTGTACCCTTATCAAAACCAGTGGTTTTGGATTTCAGATGAGCAGACTTTGACCAGATGAGGGACTTAGTCAAGGATAAGTTGGTTGGGTGGACAAAATTGGGAGGGGGGGCGACAGGAAAGGTAGAGAGTAATTAAAGGGGCTATTCTTAAGGCAACTAAGTCATGCTTGAGAATGGTTACCAAGAGAAACAGATACAAGAGACCAGTCTGATTCTCTCATGAGATCAGGAAGACAATTAAGGCCAAAAAAGACCTTCATCAGAGACAAAGAGAAGCTGGGGGTGATAAATGGAGCAAATACCAAGTAAAGATCAGGGAAGCCAAGAAAAAAGTCAAGAACACAAAAGTAGATGCATAGCTGCATATTGCAGAGGAGGTCAAGACAGGATAAAAATATTTATGGAGAAAAAATAAAAGACACAAGGGTGAATTGTAAGGCTGACAAGGGGGCAACACCAATCAAGGAGGACTTACTGGACTTCCTGGAGAGAAATGGGCCCCAGGACAGTAAGCAGCATGGGTTTGTGTCAGAGAAGTCTTGTCAAAACAACCTGATGGTATTTCTGACTGGATAACTGGGGCAGTGGATAAAGGGCAACCAGTGGATGTTTTGTTTTTAGCAAGGCATTCAGCTTGGTGACATAAAGTTAATTAATAAAGAAGTTAGAGGATCTGCATATAGTGAAGGATCTAGTTAGATGTGTGGGTAGTTGATCGTGGGTTAAGATAGCAGAGGGTGGTGGTAAATGGGTGAAACTGGAGGAGAGGGAGGTCTTGAGTGGGGT
Source organism: Neoceratodus forsteri (assembly GCA_016271365.2). Taxonomy (NCBI): domain Eukaryota; kingdom Metazoa; phylum Chordata; order Ceratodontiformes; family Ceratodontidae; genus Neoceratodus; species Neoceratodus forsteri. The sequence goes on from CM057456.1 coordinate 859,995,530, forward strand.
GTCTCAGGGATCAGTTCTGGGGCCTGCCATTTCAATGTGTTCATCAGTAAACTACTGTAGAAGAAGGAAATGAAGGCAAGATGTATCTCTTCACAGATGAGAAGAAGCTTTGTGGCAGGGTGACAGTGACAAAGGGGCAAGCAAGTTGCAGACGATCCTCCAAAGTTTAAAGAGGTGGTCCAAGGTTTGACAGTTGAAATTCAATGTCAGAAAGTAAAAGATGATGCACATAAGGAACAGAAACCCTAGGACAGAATACTGGATGAGAGGAGTTAAGCTGGGCACTACTTTTGAGGAAAGGGATGTGGGAGTTATCATAAATGATTCCCTAGTCAATGCAATAAAGTCTACAGCAAGGGAACTGAAATGCTGGGGTGTAGGCAAATCATGGGGAAATAAGATGCCATTTGGGATCACAGAAAACAAACTATAATAGCAAAAGGGTGCAAATTTTTTTTTTCAATTGCTTAACCAGGAGAGACACGCTAAGCTGAAAGCTTGTTTACAGGTGCGACCTGGGAGCACAGGGAAGTTAAGTGACTTGCTTAGGGTCACACAGCATGCAAATGGGGGCTGTGGGATTCAAACCCAAATCTCCAGAGTTGCCACTCAGAGCCTTAAACCACTGTGCTATACTGCCTCACTGTGGGTGATAAAAACCATTCGACAGTGAAAACTAATATATTGCCCTTCGTAATTGCAAAAGTACTGAAATATGAGCTCACAACAGGCAACTCGGTGGCTGCTTACTGAAAAGGCAAATGCAAAGCACAAAATACAGCAATTACAAGATGGCGTGCAACAGATACACAAACAATAATCACCATTTGTTAGTGCAGGAGAACACATGCTTTTATACAATTTAAAACCTCAAAGATTTTAACTAGCCCTCAGAACAACTAAACATTTTCCTGAAGGAGACCAGCCAGACTCTCCCAAATAAGTGCCAGGAGGAAAACTACAGAAATCTCTCAGGTGCCCTACTCTTCTGAGCTTTGATGTCAAGTGAATTCACAGAGTACCTCAGCAGAAATAATTGTCACGGAAGTGTCAAGTAGGCAAACCTGACCCCAAATGAAACAAGCACCACTGTAATCTAGACATCACACCTTTTGATTTTGATTTAAAAGCTGTTAAGTCCTAAACTTAAGAAAAGGATAAGATGAAAGGTTCAGCACTTAAGTTCCGACAAAAAGGGCAATTGTTAGCCTCGTAGATTCAAATAGGCCCTTTATTTCATAATGTTAGCCAATTATTACAGCAGGCACATGGACCCAAACAGAGCCACCAGTGTTTCACACCCCATCCACCTGAATGCTTTGTCAAGGTAGTGAACTCCATTTAGTGGCCTCTGTTTATACCACCACCAGACAGGTATACCACCACCAGACAGGTACACATACAAAACATTATTGGTACACCCAAAAGGGCAAAACAAACTAACAAACAATTAAAAACACCCAAGTTTGTTGGAATTGAGAAGGTCATAATGGGCCCCAGAGGCGAAAATACTGAAAAGTTGCTGGTCACAAGATATTGAATCACATTACCTGATGGCCAGGGGTGGGTAACCCCCCCCCCATCTTGGGAGGTAAATGAATGTCTACCTCTAACTGCATTCAGCTTACTCAGTCCCACTAGACTGCAGGTCATGCTCCCATAAACCTCCTGTGTTGCCCTTAGCCCACTCAGCCGCTCGAGACAGGTGGGCTCTTCCAGTCTGGGACCTACCCTACTATCCCTGCCCAAAGGATGGGTACATAGATCTCCTCAGACTGCTTTGTTCGATCCTCACAGGATTAAGGCTTACCCCCCACCACCACTGTTTTCTTATTTCCTCCTTTTCATTAGGGCCCACACCATGTAACAATGGGCACACTAGATGCCTAACTTCTAATGTCCTGTAACAGCGGCATAAGCCCCTCTCAGCTCTCTAGTGCTTACAAATCTGGGGTCCAAGTGTTCCAACCAAACAATCACTTTGAATTTATGGGGCCCCTTGATAGAGCCCCTGATGGCCCTTCTCCTACCTTGTGGCTGAAACCAGTGATATTAAGCCCTGCTTAGCCTACTAGGGGTACCCACTCTACTGGATACAAAGCACCAGGTTTCTTCCGGACATCTCTGTAAACCCACTGTATGTTTGATACATTGTTATAATGTTCTGTTTTTAATCAGTACTCTAGTTCACCTCTTGTATATATAGGTTTGTGGTTTTTATAGATACAATTAACTATGTTTTTTTTTTGGGGGGGTGCTGGACCTTGTTCCGAACTTTATCTAGCTGTTTAGATGACTAGACAGCTCACCCATGACAGCTAGATGTGTGGTTCTGGCTGTGGGTGTGGGTACGTGAGCCAACTAGATTGGAGAGGATTCTGGACCTGGTGCTTTCAAATGGGGAGGATATAAGGGATCTGGGGGTGGAGGACCCTCTAGCTGGGAGAGACCACCACTCGGTGTGGTTCATGCTCAATATGAGTATGGAAACGGGGTGTACAGGGACCAGGTGTTACATTATACTTACCTGGGAGTTACCTTCGATGAAGGCATGAATTTCGGGGAATATATAGGTGGTTTAATTGATAGGGTAAATGAAAGAGTGGGAGCTTTGCATAGGACAACGAAATGTTTAACTAAAAGTGGTAGGAAAAGAGTTACAGAACAGCTAGTACTTCCTGCCCTAACATATGGAGATTTACTCTATCGTGTTGCTAATAAAACATTATTAAATAAACTAGACAAGACTTAGAATAGAATTGCAAGATACGTTTAAATTATAACATAAAAACACATCATTGTGATTTATTAATTTCTCTACATTGGCTGTGACTAGATTTAAAATGTGCCATGACCTGGCAAAAAATGATTTACAAATATCACATAGATGACCCGGAGCATTACATAACTATACATATATTTGGCAGAGGTGATAGAGTGGAATCTAGATCAAAGAGATTTAGCCAAATTAACAAAATTCCTATCCCAGTTGTTAAAAATAAAAATGATGAAAAAACACTTTGGTATCAGACTGTAAAACATTGGAATATTTTACCTCCCTCAGTATGAATATTTCCAGTTTACAGTTTGTTCCTACAGGAACTAACAAAATCAAATTCCTTTAACTGTACATGTTTTAAATAATAAGGTATGAGAGGAAAACTCAAGAGAATGTTGTGGGAAATAATGTGACTAATAATGTTTGTTACTGTAACTTAATACGTTGTCTTGTTAACATTGTTAGTATGTTGATGTGATGGGATGAGACTTATCGTATTGTAGTAAGTATAGGGCATGAAAACCTTCCCAAATTTTTTTATAGCAAGCAATGGAACCCCATAGGCTAGCTTTAAGCTGTTCAGATCTGAGATTAAACAACAATTCCTTCAACCATTCTAAATATGATATGCCTTCTCTGTCCAGCCAATTGCTTAACACTAATTTCTTTACTGAGAGGGAGATTAGAGTCATATGGAACCTGCAACTACATACAGGGATTTGAGAAAAATCCCCAAGGAGGCAAATATCTGGGGTAAATAAGTCCTCTATAGCCAATAAGGGTTTGTCTTTTTTGAATCGTGGCCACAGCGTTTCACGAGACACTCCCAGAACATGTGGAATAGGTTACCTTCTTGAGTCCCACATCTAGAGTACAAGTGGAGGGGGTATGCCCCACCCTTTGTAGCTTCGGGGGGTCCAATGCATATCTTGTAAAATTTGAAACTGGGTGAGATGGAGTGTGTCCTGGGGTATATAAGTATGGAGGCCTTAACCAGATCTTTTCCCAACTACCAACAGAGCTAGGGAATTGGGTAACCCAGAATTTGGGGTCTCTGTTTGGGGCATCAAAAGATTTGGACAAGTGAGAAGCATAAAGCAATGAGGTTAACCACAAGTATCCGAGAGACCCTGGAGCCATTCTGCTGTCTCAGTATCCCAGGCCAATACCTTTGAAAACTGGACCAAAAGGTGACTTAATTGATACACTTTAAATACCTTTTCCTTCGGAATTCGAAAATGGGCCATGATGGAGGAGGAGGATTGACATTGTTACTCTAAGAAGAGAGCTCCAGCGTTGGAGTCCCTGATTAAGGGAATCCAAGAGGGCGGGATGCACTTTCCCCCTAGTTTAAAATTAGGATTACCTATCACTGGCTGGAGAGAGTTGGAAGTATGCTTATATTTCAAAAAAGTACACATCTGGGTATGTGTTCTTATCGAGGAAGCAATAGGAGAGTAACACAAATTCTTAGGTAAGTCCTTGGGAGATATATATAGCATTGCAACTGGGTAGATACAGTACCAGCATTTAAAATCAGTTAATGTTCATGGGTCAGCCATGCAGGAACATAAGGGTCTGAGTCAGGGTTTCCAGGAGGCAATAACCACCGCAAATACTTGCCCAATTGACTTGCCCAGAAATATAGACCAAAATGTGGAAGTCTTAACCCCCAAACCATTTGGAGGCTGCCAGTTTGTTATATGCTCTTCCGGTAGTTTTGCCCTTCCAAATAAATGAGGAGATAATTGGATGTGTTTTTTTAAACCAGTTTAAGGGGATCCACAAGTTTAACATACTGAGGGGGTAAAATAACCTTGACAAGATATTCATTTTATTCAGGTTAATATGCCCCCACAATGAAATGGGGAGGGATTGCCACCCGGCAAGGTCTTGTTGAATGGTGAGAAGTAAAGGATCAAGGTTAGCTTTTCTTAATTGGGTTTCTCCCTAGTTAGAATGAGCCCCAAGTACTTTAAGCTGGAATGACTCCATTGTAGCCCTAATGGAAAAAGTGGGACATTATTAAAAGAGGGCTGAAGGAGGCCACTGGAACATGTACAAAGATACGGAGTAAGAAGGGAAGGCGAAGAAGCACAGTTGGTTGACTAAGGAGGTTATGGAGGGAGTAGGGCCAAGAGAAGGGAGTTTCAGAAGATGAAGAAATTGAGTGGGGGAGGGGAGGGGAGGTTAACAAGAAAGAGTATATGAAGAAGTCCAGGGAGGTTACCAAACTGATCAGAGCAGCCAAGCCCTTAAGAGAACTGAGACTGGCACTGGGTATTAAGGAAGGAGAGAATGACTTCTTCAGATACGTTAGAGAAAGAAGAAAGAAGAAAGAACAAAGACCAGATTGTGAGAATTAGGAAGGACGGAGGGTGGGTGGAGAAGGGGACAGGTAGAGGCATTAAATGAATAATTCTCCCCAGTGCTCATGGAGGAGTAGCAGACACCCAAGGGGGTAAGGGTGAATAGTGGGGGGAGAGGGTCACAGCCGTAGGGATTAGAGAGGACAGGGTTAGGGAGGGCTTGAGGGCACTAAGGGTGGACAAGGCACTGGGACCAGATGCTATTCACCCTAGGGTACTCAAGGAGCTAGCAGAGATCCTGGCAGGACCAGTGACTGACCTGTTCAATACCTCCCTGGACAAAGGATGTGTACCACAGGACTGGAGGATGGCCCGTGTAGTGCCCATTCACAAGAGTGGCCCCAGGGATGAACCAGACAACTACAGGCCAGTGAGCCTCACATTGATTGTGGGGAAACTCATGGAGACAATCCTAAAGGAGAGTCTGGATACCTTTTTGGAGGACAATGGTCTCCAGGATGGTCATCAACATGTGTTTGTTTCAGGCAGATCCTATCAGACAAATCTAATCGAGTATTACGACTGGGTGACCAGGGGACTGGACAAGGGCCATGCAGTGGATGTACTGTATTTGGACTTCAGGAAGGCCTTTGATTCCATGCCTCATGGGAGGCTGGGGGGGGGCTGGAATACATAGGGATGGAAACAAAGATGGTCAGATGGATCATCAACTTGCTAAATGGAAGGCAGCAGAGGGTGGTGGTGGTGGGGAGCTCTCATCACCAAGGGAAGCGTCAAGCCGGGTGCCACAGAGATTGGTACTGGGACCAGTTCTGTTCAGGATATTCATAGCTGATATCTCATACGGGGTCCGGAGTAGGATCAGTCTGTTCACTGACAATACAAAGATGGTAGCAGTGGTAGATGACATCGAAGGGTGGAAGGAACTGCAGGAGGACCTGACCAAACTACAGGAGTGTTCAGAAACATGGCAGCTGGGATTCAACGCCAAGAAATGCAAGGTACTGCACTTTGGAGAGAGAAACCAGGGGAGGAGCTATCAGTTGGGAGGGGTGTAGCTAGAAAGTATAGAGGAGGAAAAGGATCTGGGGGTGGTTATAACAGGCAGCATGAACAAATTTGCTCCGTGCAGGAAGGTGGCAGCAAAGGCCAATAGGATGCTGGGGTGTATAGCAAGGGGAATCTCCTCCAGGAATAGGGAGGTGATCCTTCCCCTATACAGGTCCCTAGTCAGGCCTCATCTGGAGTACTTCATGCAGTACTGGTGCCCATTCCTGAAGAAGGATATCACATTGTTGGAGGGGGTACAACATAGGGCAACAAGGATGATCCAGGGATTGGAGGGAAAGTCCTATGAGGACAGATTGGGAGAGGTGAACATGTACTCCCTGGAGGAGAGGATGAATAGGGAGATATGATTGAAACCTTTAAACACCTGAAGGGGATACATAAGGTTAATACAGAAGGGATTCTCCAGCTTAGAAGAAGGAGAGATACGAGAGGCATCAGCTGAGGTTGGAGGGGTAAAGATTCGGGAAGGAAATCAGGAGACATTTGTTCACAGAAAGGGTGGGGGACAGGTGGAACACTCTGCCCGAGGACGTGGTTTCAAGTAGAACGGTGGGCAGCTTTAAGAGGGATTGGGACAGGGTAAGGGGGGTGTTAAGATGAAGAGGAGGGAGGAGGGTGTGGCAGCTGCAAGTTGAGGGGCTAGCTGCACATTCGAGCTGACTCGATACACTGTATAGGCCTGCATCTGCTGGTATTTTCGTATGTTCGTATTTACTACTACTTTTACTACTACTTCGATTAATCTTACTCCAACATTGCAATTGTTTCTCCTTTTTAATGCCTGTTGGGTATATTAACTATTAAAGTTATTTGATTAGTACTGCACAGCATACCTCTCAACCTCTTACCTCATAAATCAGGGGCAAGGCTTGCAAAAGTCAGGGACAAAGACCCCAAATGAGGGACATTTCTTAAAAATTGGTAATATTCACTCAGAAAGCTGATAGAATAAGGAGATTAGTGTTAGAAGCATTTTATGAAGAACAGCAAGTCTGTAACTTTAATGTTTAACATTATTTGGTGCTTACACTCCCCATGGTTCAGTCACAAAAACAGAAATCGTACTAGGGACAGAGGAAAATTTTGAGGCAAAATCAGGGACATCCCTGAAAATCAGGGACAGTTGAGAGGTATGCTGCACAGCCTTATTTTACACAATGCACTTCTTTCTGGTAACAAATTGATCTCCCTGCAAGACAAACCCTACCTAATTGTAGTATAGCTCTATTATTTGTGGGTTTTGCCCATGATAATGTGCCCCAGTACAGGAAAAATATTGTGATGGCCTGTCTAAATTAGTGCCAACCCTTACTATTCAATGATGGACATCAGTTTAACTACTTAGAATGTGAAGGGGCATTAACTACTTGAAATGTGAAGGGGCTTAACTCCCCTATTAAGAAAAACACATTATCTTTACAGAAGCCTGCAAACTTAAAAGTGGGCAAATAACTCCATAATACCGATATCTCAGCCAAGAAGGGAGTGCCCATTTTAATTCAAAGATCCCTCAAATGGCAATGTACTGCCTCCCTAGCCAACACTGAAGGCAGGTGGCTGATGGCCCCTATGTCTAACCCAGAGGGTCCCTTCTACTGCCAAACATATGTGTCCCAAACAATGATGGTCCACAATTCTATGCCCAAAAGAACAAATATAAAGTGCGCTCACTGGTGTGGGGTAGGGGTGGTGATCAGGGGCTGGCTACCCCAGTAACAAGACACAAAAATAAAACGATCAGCACTCCAGAGTTCACATGTGGGTAGTGCAAGAGTCAAATGGAAAAACACTCACATCAGCTGCATAAACAATGTAATCCAGAATCTCTCCATAGAAATACAAGTACAAACATGAACAGCACTACCACATTGCAAACCCAAACCTGAGACCGACACCCAGGTGCCCTGGCACTTTGCTCAGGTGCAGCTTTGTCAGGGGAACCCCTATCGAAGCTCCACCTGAGCAAAGCACTGGGGCACCTAGAAACAGGTCTCAGGTTTGGGTTTGCAATGTGGTTGTTCCTTCTGTGTTTGTAGTTGTATTTGTACAGAGAGATTCTGGATTAAATTGTTTATGCATCTGATGCGAGTGTTTTGCCATTTGACTCTTGCATGATCCACATATGAACTCTGGGGTGCTGATCTTTTTGTTTTTGCAACAATTCTATGTCCGCCTCAGTAATGAGGCATCTAAATTCAGATTCCCCATGTGCCAATCATAGGTGGGGTAGATCTGAACCTCATGCAGGCCTCCCTCCTAGATAGATCCAACATGAATCAAGAACCGCACCACAGGGCTACCTCAGTGCTTAAAGATTTGGCTGGTGAATAACTATGACTGACATTTGACACATCATGCACCCTGATGCTGGGGACTACATTTTCTTTTCTCCACTACACTGGTCACTCAGCCAAATTGATATCTGGCTCACTTCTCCACATATAACCCAGGACACCATAAGAGCACATATACATCCCAATCATGATCTCTGATCATGCTCCCACCTTGCTAAAACACCATTAAGGCTCCATCCCCTAAATCCTCCTCATTGAGACTCAATTCACTATTGTTAAGTGACCCAATTTCATCCCCTGGATCAACAAAGAAATTTAGGAACTCTTGACCAACAATGACAATGGCGAGGACATGGAGAATGGGCCCAATTCTCAAACGGGGCTGCGTGTGCCCCCTGCACAAGGGGCCTTGCACCCAATTCAGGTACAGGAGGCATCCCGGCACCTAAGTCCCCTAACGTGCGGCAGCACCCCCCATGCATATAATACAAGGCACATGGAAGGGGTGTGCCGCAAGCCCCTTGTGGCAATGCCCAGCTGGTCCCCCTATCCCCAATCACCCCAGTGCAGTCCAGTGACCCTCCCAGTGGTGGTCCAGCCCCCCACCCAAACAGATAGTGCCCACCCCATCCCCAGAAAGAGCAGGGGACCAGCATAGCCCTCCACACACCTCCAAGGCTGGTCCTGACTGACCGGAATGTGCAGCAGACTGTACAGTAGATATGCTAATATTAGCATGTACACTGTACAGTCTGCTGCTGACTCGATCGTCGAGGACGACCGACAAATGTGTGTGGCTATGCTGGTCCCTATCTGAGTGGGTGCCTGTTTGGGTGAAAGCGCTGAGACCTGCAGTGCGTGGGCATATGCATGTGTATGTGGTGGGGACACCTAGGGGTCTGGTGCATAGTTGGAGAGGGCCACGACAGGGATTTGGAGGGGGAGGCTGCCCTGTATTGCCATGGGGGCACTTCATGGGTGGGGTCGGCTACATATGGGGTGCATGTGGGGTACATCGGGGTTGTGGAGGTGGGACCCGCAGCACCTATGCTACCATAGCTCACCCAGTGGGGAGATGTCTAAGTCCCCTTAAGCCAGACCTGGCTGGTCTAAGGGAACTTAGACTTTCTCTGAGTGGGTGATGTCTATGAACAGCAAGGTGCAGCTTGCATTGGCACAGTCCACCTAGTGCCTTGTCATAGCACAGTGCAGGGCGCAGATCTGGTGCAAGCACTGTTTGGGGCAGGCAGCCTATAGTTGACACAGGCCACTTTTGTGAATCACGTGGCGAGTAGCCCTGGACGCAAGGTGCAACTTGCACCATCTCTGTTTGGTGCAGGCACATTGTGTCAGATGCAGGGCTTTGAGAACTGGGCCCAATGTCATCTGGGATTCCCTAGAAGCTTTTCTTAAGGGATACATCTCAGGATATGCAGTGCACAAAATAAAATCAAAGGGAAATGGAGGCTAAAACTTTGGAAGGACAGCATAAGACACTATGGGGACAATATAAAACTAATCCTCAAAGTGATTGCTCAGAAATGATGCAGGTTTAGGGTTGTGTGGAATGTTGAATTTCTGACAGTATGGAATTCCATGGCATTTTAGAAAGTTCCATTGATTTCCGTCAGTTGCAAAATTTTGACTTCCCCATGCAAAATGTGTTTTGCAGATTAATAGTCTGCAGTTCACATAAACCGCAGATTATTTTTCTGCAATCTGTGGAAAATTATTCCACAGTTTGCACAGAAATGCTTTCCAAAATTCTGCGGAAAATAAAAAGAAATTCTGCAAAGTATTTCGGAAGTGGAATTGCCATTGCGCAGCAATTCCAATAGCGGAAATTCAGATTCTGCACAGCTCTATTCAGTTTCAAATACAACTTAACTCCCTGTACTCCAGATAAACTGAACTAGCATTAATCCATACCCAACACAGATACTAGGAAGGGGGAGAGAGATCCAGTAAGATAGCTTGTAAATTGTGATAAATGCATGCTGACCGGCACATCTCTGGCCTATGTAATTGTACAGGCACAACTTGCAAAAAGCTCTCTGAGGTCAATCATATCATGAAATCCTTTTATACACAGCTTAACATGGCTAATACCCATATCACTGCTGAGCAAATGTCCACCTTCCTAGACTCACAACCATTACCACACATATTCCCAAATCAGTGATAACAAATGGAAGTGCCCATCTCCGAAAAAGAGATCACTAATGACATTCTATCAACAAACAAAAATAAATCTCCTTGGGGGGATGGATTCTCTATTGATTTTTATCAGGCTCTGAAAGACATCCTCTCACCTTTGCTCCTTAGAGTATTCAACTCCTCTCTCACACAGCAATCCTTTCCCCCCCCCTCTCCAGACAGGCAATAATAACAGTCCTCCCAAAAAAAGGGGAATGACCTGCTCTCATCAGGGAGTTATTTCTCCATTTCCCTCATCAATGTGGACTCCAAAATATCAGCTAAGATCCTAGCCAATCAGCTGGGGCAGGTTCTACCTATCCTGATACACCCTCACAAGTAGGCTTTATGACAGGATGTTTCAGTTCATATCACCTTCGAATCCTCATAAATTTGCACCACCTGGCCAAATCCCTCCCTTCTCTGATGGCTGCACTCACAATTGATTTTGATTCTGTAGAATGGCCCTTCTTTGGGCAGGCCTGTTAGTGTAGCAATAGCACTAACACTTGCGACACTGAAGACCTAGGTTTGATAGCGCACCCAAGTCATCGGGGGCAGCCGGGGTGGGGGAGGAGGAGCAAGAGTCTCAGAGGATGCTCTTCCCTTCTGGTGTGGGTGGCCAGCAAGCTCCCCCACAACTTCACCACCTATGTGACCATAAGTGGTGATGTGAGTGGAGAGGCTGAGGGAAGGGAAGATGCTCACTGTGAAAGATGTTAGCATGCTCTGCATGCAGCGTCATGCTGCCCCCTCCATGAAGCATCCTGGGGGAGAAAACAAGGAAAAAATCCCACCAGCTATGGTAGGATGAAATGGACTCTGGATTGTTGAAGTGGATTGCCCTTTGTAGACCTCACACTGCCTACTGGGCTCAGTGCAGGTTCGACTTGGTGAGGCTTCTAGAGTGGGAACTGGGGTATCCCACTCCTGTCCCACTACCGGGAGAAAGCTGTTGGGATTTGCACCAAGGCCAGAAGTAAGCCCAGAGATGGCAGGTGATGGGGTTTGGGGGCGTCATCGGTATATAGAGAGGGCCAGCAGGTGTACGGGGAGAAAAAGAAAGTTAAAAAAAAAAAATGTCCTTTCCTTTTCAAACCAATGTGCAACAATGGATTAGGCCTCTATTTTATGGCAGGATTTAAAACACTCTCTAAGGATCCCTCATCACGAATACTGACAAACAGCCTACCTCAGTCCTTCCCCCTACACAGAGGCTGCCCTCTTTCTGCACTTTTGGTTCTCCTGGCCACTGAACCACTTGCTATGGCCCTCAGAAATAACCCTGCTATCAAGGCATCAAGACAAAAATTGCTGAACATAAATCCCTACTGTATGCGGATGATTTACTTATTCTTATGGCGGATGCCCCTTCAAGCCATTGCCCCCACAGTATTTTCTCCATTCCTACTCTCACGCCTCTTCCTCAGTGTTAATCACTCCTAATCAGAACTTTTACCCCTCAATGCACACTACAAACAAACCCATTTTCAGGGTACCCAGTGGGGATGGGCAGACAAAGGGATTTCTTCCCTGGGTATCAAAATAACTCTTTCCTTCAGTGACATTTGTCATGCCAGATTTCACCATTACTACAAACCCTGGGCACTGACCTTGAGGGATAGAAGACTCTCTAGCTTTCTTTTACAGGGAAGATAACAGCAATTAACATGACGCTAGTCTCCAAGGTCTTACATCTCCTGGTACATTTGCCACTTGATATCCTGGATAATAATAACAAACTTATTTATTGTTTTATGTATTTATTTATTTACTGTCTTGGAGAAACACCTTTGAGCTAGTAGCTCTTTTACAAAGGTTCCACATCATATACAGGTACAGGTTACAATCAAACAGTACATACAATCAACGAAACAAAATTAGTGCAAACCTGGCTGAATGGAGGTAGAACAACAGACAGTTACATAAAGCTTTTCAGGAAACAGTTCAGCTGTACAGGTTACAATGTAAACAATCATCAATACAGGGTAAGTGCAAACAAGTTGAGGCGATACGATTACAGGCAAATACTAAATGATAAATAAATAATCTTTATTTGTAAAGCGCCTTTCAAGCACCAAGGCGCTGGACAGTAAATAAGCACATAAAAGCAGTAAAATACATAGCAATGTAACCAAATAACAGGATAAATAATAAAGCTAAAGTGATCATTCTGGGTGGGCATTCCACCATATATGTGTCTTCAGGGCCTTCTTAAAGCCCTCCACAGTCATGCACTCATGTATCTGATGGGGTAGAGAATTCCACAGGGTTGGAACTGCATACATAAATGCACAGGCCCCAGATGACTTAAGGATCACCCTGGGAATCTCTAGCAACCCCTCATCAGCTGAGTGGAGTAGTTGCCCAGTGCAGTAGGAGCACAGGAGCTCTTGCAGATAGTCCGGGCCAGTCCGTGCAGGGCTTATAGGTCAGAAGCCCAACCTTGAAGGTGATCCGTCACAATAGGCAGCCAGTGCAGTTCGCTCAGCACCAGCGTGATGTGACTCGTACGAGGAGTCCCCATCAACAGCCGGGCTGCAGCGTTCTGCACTAGCTGCAAGCAGCAGATATCAACCCCCTGAAGCCCTAGATAAAGGGAGTTGCAGTAGTCTAGGCGCGACATCTCAAATGCATGAATCAATGTTGGAAGGTCGCTGAATGGAACAAGGTGCTTAATCCTGTCAATGTTCCACAGATGGTAAAAAGAGGACTTGATGACTGCCGACACCTGCGAATGCAGTGTCAGCCCATCATCAAGAATCATCCCCAGGTCTTGCACCTGTTCAGAGGAAGGAAGCTGGATACCCCTAGACAAAGTCCGGTGGGTTGACCAGCCCTCAACCCCTCTGTCCAGTGACCAGGATCCACTACCATCACCTCAGTCTTTCCAGAGTTCAACTTCAACCAGCTAGAGCTCATCCAGCTCTGGATTTCAGCGAGGCAGTTGTTAAATACCAAACGCGCACTATCCTGGTCAGGTGCAAAAGACAGGTAGAGCTGGATATTATCAGCATAGCAGTGAAGCCTCAGCCTATACCTTCTTACAATGTCTCCGAGGGGCAGCATGTACACCACGAACGACATGGGGGACAACACTGGGCCCTGAGGGACCACACATGGCAGACAGAATGAGTCAGAGGAAAAATTCCCCAACACCACCCTCTAAATTCTGCCAGTGAGGATGGACTTAAACCATCTGAGAACTGTACCAGACAGGCCACAGATGAACCTTAGGTGTTTGAGTAGCACCCCATGGTCCATGGTGTCAAAGACTGAGGAGAAATCAAGAAATAATACCAAGACAGAATGGTGCTTCTGATCTCTCGCCATCAATAGATCAATCTGGACAACATCCGCGATTTCCAACCAATCGAAGAACTCCAGCTAAACTGAGGGGGAGTGCCCATACACCTACCACTGTCAGCTCCCATACAGTGTGCCAGTTGAATCTCAGCCCTGATGCTGGCCACCTTATCTGCAAAGAACTGAGCGAGCTCATCACACTCAATCTGTAAAAAGGCTCTTCGAACCTGAAGACAGGTTGGGTTGGACAACCTGTCCACAGTTTGAAAGAGCTGAGCCAGTCAATTCTGAGCAGCAGCAATCTCCCCGGACAGGAACTCTTCCTTCTTATGGGTGATTGCTGATTGATAGACTTGATAATTTTCTATCACTCTAAGGTGGTCAGCAACCAGTGCGGCTTTCCGACAGTGATGCACTAACGTTCGTCCAAGTTGTCACAACTCCCTCAAGGTCCCTTCAAACCATGGGGACCGAGGGTGAAGGAAGAGAGAATGAACACAGATGGGAACGATACAGTCCAGAGCCATAGTAACAGCCTAAATCAGGCTCTCTGGACTCCCACTTGCCTCCAGAATTACTGATAAGTCTAACACCGCTGACAGACCGTCGGGACTCAGATCCCATAAAGGGCTGTATCTGACCATCTCCACAGGGGCAGGCCTATATCTGGGGGTATGAAAACTGAACCCCACAGTGTGATGATCTGACCAGTTCCACCACCAATTTGGAGGTTTCAATCCCCAGGAGGAAAACCAAGTCAAGAGAGTGACCGAACTTATGGGTAGTAGAGGCAACCACCTGTGTAGGGCCCAGTGATGTCATCAACAGAAGGAAGTCCTGTCCAAATCTCGAGAGTTCATCATTGACCAAGGCATTAAAGTCAACCAGGACCATCAACCTGGATGACTCAAATGCCATGTCAACGATGAAGTCCGCTACTTCCTGAAGGAACTGCTTCTCATCCCCGAGTGGATGGTAGATGAGAATAATCCTACAGCCTACACCTGCAACCACAGTGCACTCAAATGAGTTGGTCTCCTCAACTGGCACACTTGTCAGGTCCAGTTCCATCTTGAAACAGATAGCTACCCCCACAGTCCGATCTTGAGCAGTGTGTCACAGAGTACCCGGCCAGAAAAGCAGCCTCCAATATGGGGCCAGAATTATTGTCCAGTCAAGTCTCGGTGAAGCAAACCAGATCTGCTGTCCCAACAAGATCTGCAATTATTGCAGTCTTGTTCTTAATAGTTCTGGCATTGCATAACACTGCTTGAGTCGGACAGGATTCTGAGGCCACCCGAGCTATCTGCCCACCAATAGTGGAACCCTTGGGTATGGAGACCAGGAATGGAGGACCACATTCCAGAATCCATTTCACCCCAAGGGGGTCTCCTGGGTCTCACTACCCCGATATAAGAATCCTGCTCATTCACCCTTCGAAGTTGCAATCTCCCACCAGCTCCCCCCAAGCAATTCCCAATGCTCTACAATGTTGGTAAACTGTAAATTGTAAAGGGGGGCAGGAAATGGGCGGAGGTCATGAAGGTTGGAGGGTGAATAGCGCACAACTGGGAGAGCAGTCCACTGACACATCTAGGCACCCAAAATCTCATGACACACCCAAAAACCCAGAACACTCAAGAGTCACAAAAGCAGCAGGTAACAGTAAAATAAATTCTCAAAACCAAAATAATACAATCCTCCACTCTCTCTCACAGAGTGGGGGAAAAAGCTAAAGCAAAACAAAACCCAAAAGTTTAAATAAATCAAATTCCACTCCACATAAACAGCCCAAAAATGCAATCCTCCACTCTCTCTCACAGGGTGGTGGACAAAATGAAAAAAAAAAATAGATCAAAATAAGATATTCAGCACAATAGCACAAATGAAACAAGTACAATTGTACAAAATTATTAAATCCTATAACTACATAAAGTAAAGATGGGACAGGAGGTAAACCAGCCACAGAGTCCCAGTACAACTTGTGTTCTGAAGCTCCACTCTTCAGATTGAATAGTCCAAAAGTAGTTCAACCCCAACACCACCTCTCACTTAGTCAAAAACCTAAGTAACACATATCACAGCAGCAGTCAAAAACTGACTAAGTTAGGCAGGGGAGTGAGCAGGTAGTAGGAATGGCTGCAGAAAGGAGCTGTGTTTAACTAAAATTGGGGGAGGGAAGGGGAGAGTGAGAATGGTAGTGTCAGAGAGGGGGAGTGCAGGGTGGGCAAGATAAGTGGTGTGCAGGAGTAGTATGAGGAAAGAGGATTAGTGAGCAGGTGCTATAGGTAGATGGAGATGGGAGGGGTGGAGAGGTAGGAAGAGGTGGAGAGTGGAACTAAGGATGAAGTATTTAAGATTGACAGCCACAGCAGCTATGAGAGGAGAGGTACTGCAGGAGTTTTTTCTTAAATGGACCTAGTTTTTTTTATTGGTTATGATAGGTGAGAGGTTGTTGAGCCAGTTGGGGGCTCTATATGCAATTGAACATTGGGCTTGTGACATTCAGAAGAAAAGGACTTGGAATGAGTTCCTTGCCATTCCACTTGTCCGGTCTGGGTTGGTTGTTGGGTTAAGAAGGTTTTGTAAGGCTATTGGAGTTAAGCCAAGTCATTTTTTTTGCCCCATGAGATATGCCAGGTATTTAATTAATTCTGCCATTCAACTTTAGACAGTTTGTCTGTGTGTACAGGTGGTGGATATGAGTCTGCCTGTGGGCTCCTAGTGCTAGCCTACAGGATTTACAGTATTTAGGGCCGTCCTGATTCTTTTGAGGGTATTGCCTGTGGCCGCACTATAAAGCACAAGCCTATAAGCATCACAAGCCCGTGCATGTCATGAAAAAAATCCTACAATATGCTGACAACGCTGTCCTCTTCACTAGCCTCCTAGACCCTGTCACCCTCAAACATCGACTACAGAGTAATTTCAAACTCGCCGAAGACTGGTTCAGTAACTCACAGCTGCTACTCAACTACAAGGAAACTAAAACAATGCTTTACACCTCCACTCATAACAAACATAAAACATTCAAATTATTCATTCACGACAAACAAAATGAAATGCTCAAGATGGTCCGCACATTTAAATACCTTGGGGTTACACTGGACACCTCCTTATCCTACTCTCAACACATTGACCTGATCTCCAGGTCAGCAAATATGAAGTTCAGACAACTGTATAGACATAGACGCTGCCTCAGTTTTGAAGCCCTCAAGCTAGCAATAAATAGTTCTGTCCTCTTGGTTATAGATTATGGCCTCATTGTGTATAACTCGGCCAATGACTCAGTCTTAAAAAGAATAGCCCTAATACTGAACAAAGCTTGCAGACTTCTACTTGGAGCTCCTCAACAAACCCACACCTGTGACCTCTATTCCCTGTCAGGCTGGTTGGACTTGCATAACGGCACTCATTATCTACAATGTCTCCTCACCAAGAAGACAACCCTTGGCCTAATCTCTCTCAGGGTCCAAGCTATTCTATGCCCTGCTGTACCTACCAGGCTTACTCAAGGATCACAGAACAACTCATTCAAGGTCTCTTTCCACCGCACTACTCAAGGTCAACGCCCCTTTGCATACCATGCCCCAAACTGGCTAAACTCCCTCCCCAGTGACCATCTGAACCAAAAATTGGGCCATTTAAAGCTAAACTACGTAATCTCCTCTCCAGTCAAAGGAAGTGTTCCAGCTCCTAATAAAGGAGGCTTTTAGTATGCTAGGTTTCATTTCTATCGGCACTTGTTTATTTTTTTTTCCCCGGCCGGACCCTGTCACTTTGTCGGCCCTGGTCACGGCCCCTGGAAGCCTCTACCACTATCTATGGCTGCCGGGGTCCCCCAGTCACCCCCGGCTTACCCCTCGGAGGGCGGGGCCGTGGTCACGTCTTCCGTGATCACGGAACTAGTATCTGGTTGGGGGACCCACAGCGATAGTGGTTGTGCGAGGTCTTCCGGGAGGGCTTCATTTAGACAGTGGCCCTTGCCCACCTATATTTTCTGTCTTTTTCCTCACGGAGATGGGGATGTGCAATGATGCCAGTGTCTGCCCCGCCTCCCAGAGAGATTAGCGTCGGCAGCGTGAGATCTCCCAGCCTCCGCCAGGAGTCCTCAGCGCTCCGAGTGCTTCCCCCACCCTCCCCCCAGAGAAGGAGAGCAGTCCATAGGACGCTCCATCCTTCTCCCCCCGGCCGGCCCTCCAACGACCCGGGTATCTGCACTTATTCCTGTCACGCTGACTCCAATCAACCAACACTAACCCCTTTCCTCCCTTTTTCTACTTGCGTCCTCCCTACCCTCCTTATAAACCCAAGCCCTCCCTGTAGCAGCTGTCTTTAGCCCACTACCCTCTCACCTTCTTTTCCCCACTTCCTGTCCCCACTCTCCATCTTTCCTACTTCCTCGTTCACCTTCTCACCTCCTCCTTACCTCAACTTAACTAACATCGACTCTCTCTACTTTGTCCACCCATACTCCACCCCCTCTTCCCTGACACCTTCCACTCTGCCCTAAACCTCTTTCATCTCCACCAAAATTGTATTAACCCCCTAATCCCCAGACAAAGGGAATTAATTATTCCTGCATTGACCCATATCCTACCTCCTTTGACACCTGCTTTCCCCCATATCTACTAAATTCTCTTTTGCCTCCTACTCACTCAAAGAATAACTGTTATTGTTTGATACCCTTCTTACTGCTGATTTGCACTATCTACTATGTATAATATGCCTGCTCTGTTCATGTTAAATATGTATTCTTTTATGTAGAACCATTGTATCTGAGCTTTTCAATGATGTTTTAAACCAATCTAAGCTTATATTATATGTATTCTGTTTTTGTTAAGTATGTTTCCTCTGACATGGAACCTTTGTAAATGAGCCTCTAGCTCAAAGGTTGTAATCCTAAACTTAAATAAATAATAAAAATAAATAAATAATCAATAATGGAGATGACTGAGCTTTTGACTGCAAGCACCAGTGCCTCAGAGGTCATATTATTTCTGTGTTTGTGCAATAGGCCTATCTTAGTATTGACAGCCTTAGTAACAAGATCGACGTGGTGGGTGTAGGAGAGGGAGCTGTTGAGAGTGACACCTAGGTACTTAAAGACATGTACCTGTCCTAATGGTGCTTTCATATTATTATTTATGGTCAGAGGATGTGATCTATCCCTATTCTGAGGGTTGGCAAACAACATTACCTTGTTTTTTTATAGTTTAGTAGTAGTTTGTTCTTGTAGAACCAAGTCTCCACTGTAACAAAGTCATTTTAAGTTACTTAATCAGATTTTAAGTTACTTAATTGGATGATAGGTCAATTTGTATGGGGGGTAAGCCTCTTTGCTTCAGCAGAGGCAAACTTCACAAATATGGGTTAAAAGGAAGTTGGGGCCATCCTCACTTTAAATAGTACATTGCCTTCATCTCCTCCCAAACACTTCAATGGTTGAACTCTCACACCACATACCCCTATCTGGTTGGATATTGAAGGTCATCCCTTTTCAGCTTCATCTCCATTGATTGCCCTATACAAAAACAGACCATTTATAACTAGGCATCATCCCACTATAGCTATACCCTTGCATTACTGGAAATGGCAGACATCTGCTATAGGTCTTTACTCCACCCCTCTCCCATATGCACACCTGTTTACTATTGATAACAAGCCTAAACATTGTCACTACTGGGAAGGGGTAAGTATAAAGAATGTTCAAGACCTCTGCTCTCCCCAGGTCAATTCTATCTGCGAACCTTTGAAGACCATAAAATTCAATTTGGCCTCCCTCATGTGGACTTTTGGCATTATCGTCAACTACATTCAGTTATTTCCCCCCATCCAAAGACCTACCACTCGGTCCACAACAAACTATCCTTTTTCTGCCTTCAGAAATGGATAGACACTTCTAAAGGGAGAACTAATATGTTATATAAACTACTGAGGGACCAGAGCCCCCAACTTTTAACTGACACTTGCAGGTGGAAATGGGAAACTGAGTTACACACCCCTATTTCTGAGAAAACATGGAGTCAGTGCTGGTGCAGAGATCATGTGGCCTGCAGAGACATAAGAGCTCAACTGATTCAGTTAAAGATACTTCACCATTGGTATAGAACCCCCCCCCCAATTTCTCCATGCTAGGGATGTCATGCCCCATGACAAATGTTGGCAGTGTAACTCTCAAATGGGGTCTCTGTCCCATATCTTGTGGGACTGCCCATTGATACATCTTTTTTGGAACCAGGTTCTTCACCACTGCAGATTACATTCTTCAGGTCAAGTACAAATGGATGCTACTTTGATCCTCCTAAGCATACCTAGCCCTAGCTTCCCTAAATCTGACCCTCTCATTCAGTGAGTGATGACTGTCACCCTTACAGCAAAATGATTATTACTCAGATGCTGGCGGTACAAAGATATACCCATATTTAATGAGTGGCTACATGCAGTGGGCCAGTTGGCCTCCCTAGAGCATATGTCTCACCAAGCTTTAAATAAAAAGGCAGAATACTATAAGGTATGGGCATCCTACCTTAGCCTGCTACCTTACACTCTTCCCTTCCTAGTGGAAGACAAGACAGAGATCCTCAGAGGCCTGGACCTTATATAGTGCATCAATACTGTATCTTCATGCCAGATGCCTATGTAATTCTATGATCCTGAGACCATGTAGTTTCATAAGATATATGTTTACTTGCAACCAGTCTTTTATATTATTACTGATAGCTATGTGTTTCTCGTTATGTTTTTGCACTGTTTGTTATGTTTTTGAATTTTTTCAATAAAAAATGTAAAATTAAAAAAGAAGTAAAGATATGGACTTCTTGCGATGTCATGACCAGGACAGCAGCCTAACTCTCGAGCCCCACAACCGCCCATTCTTAAAACTCCCTATTTGCTGAAAAAACACTGCAAGATAGTTAAACTAGATACCTGGGAAATCCAATAGGACAATCAGGTGGAAGTTCCCCACTGGAGCTGCAAGATGGTGATGAATTTGAAGAGATGATCTATGGAAGCGTTAGTTCACAGTTCTCCTCAGCCTCCCAATTCCACTGATGCCTCCAACACTCAATGGCCCAAGGCACAACACAATGTCATCTAGGTATAATTCTTAAGGAGCTGAAGAACATTATAAAAAATATAGGATAAACAAACAAGATGTAGCATTCAAATATCAAAAAACTAGAAAAATGGCAAACAATCAAAGAACAGGCTACTGTACAGTGATGGACTGTAGGATGGATGTCACCAAATCAGCCCTTCTTCAGCTCCACACCACTATCTAGGATATACTTTCGAAAATGGAGGATGCCAAATGCCACAGTCAAAGGAAACATTTTCAAATTTACAATACGCCAGTGGAGACCAAAGGAAAGAACCTTAATATATTTCCTCAGGACTTTCTGCACCAATCTCTGGACATCCCAGCTGACAGGACCCTTGAGATCAAGAGGGCTCACTGGGCAATGGGCCCCAAGCCCTCTAAGGGAGCATGGCCAAGTCAATCATTTTATGGTTCCTTCAGTATTCTGAGAAAGCACAAAGTCCTTCACAAGGCACGGCAAAAGATGAGTGTGCAGTTCAACAACACAAAGGTCTTTTTTGACAATGATTACCCTCCCTCAGTGATGGCCTAACACTACTCCTATATTCCATTGATGAAAATCCTGCAGGAAGAACAGCTCAAGTTTAAAACCCTCTATCCCAGCCCAGACTTTCCCTATTATGGAGGAGGCAAAAAATAAACTCACAGGCAGAGGCATACTGATTCTCAATGGGCCCAACAGACCTCCTTAGACCATGCTTTTTGTAAAGCTCACAGAAAGAACCTGGCAAACCCAAAAGTACATGCTACAGAAATGTATGCTACAGAAATGCTGAAATCCATTCTGGACCATCTTTGTGCATCCCAAGTGGATACTGCACCACCCTCCACCTTGACGCAGTCTATCCCATCCTGAAGGAACTAAAGAGACCACTGTAACTTTTTCATATGGCACAAGGGCTGCACTGAACCCAAGATTCCTACCTTAGGTATGTTCTGCTGAGCTCCCCATGGTTATGACTTCTGCCTTCCTCCCAGTTGCCCTGTTCTGAACTGATAGGCCCACTAACCCACCTTACTTTGGCAACTGTAATAGTTAAATGGCTTTCCTCCTACCTAGCAGCAGGACTGAATCCCACTCCATGCAGGCCCAGACTGGTGATGCACTGCAAAGCCTAATCAACATGGTAAATCCCTCTGCCTCATACCTTCTCTGAGAACTAATTGTCTTGCATGTGACTCCAGGGCTGGGGAAGAGGAGCCACCTTTTGGGATGCAGCCTCTTCTCACACCACCACACACATGGCCGAGGTGCCCAGATGCAACCTGTCAGTGGCCATTAACATGGAGGGACCCACTGTGTGAGTGAAGTAATATTTGTAGTATGACCTGCACCGGTAGTGAACATGACAACTTCACAAATTAAAAGTGTAAGCAAGTAAGGATGACCCGGCTGCATTGAGATGGGGGACCATAGCGGGACACTGAAATGCTATGCCAGATTTCCTTCAGCTGCTGCAGGTAAACAGGGACACATTTAGTAATGTATAGTCTGTGGAGTGGAAAGGCAAGAGGGGGAAGGTAAGGAGCTGTCCTGGGGTTAGGGCAGCAAGGGGGAATGCAATGACCTGCCCGCACTCTGTGCAAGGTTGTGGCCCAAAGTGAAATGTTTTTTCACCTAACAACAACAAAAACATAGTGGTGATACATTTTTGGTGCCACTATTTATTTTGTAAGCTGAGTCTGCCCTTGCCATTCTGCTAGCAGGACACTTGACTTTGGCATATTGGATACTGGGGATTACCGGGGACAGATGCAGTACCTCAGCAACCACTGACTCTTATTCAGAACTCATGTCCTTTGCATCAATCTTACACTGGAATGGAGGGCTGGAGGTGGGGATACCAACACAGGGAAAGGTTTTGTTTGGCCCACAGTTCAAATAGAGAGTCTGCCCTGACAGAACAGGGCTCCCATGGGCAGGCTCACCCCAACTGCTTTTCTAAATCCTTCTCTGTTTCTTAATTCTGTCTGAATGTGTGATAATGAGTGGGATCATTCATTGAGGACTCTTGGGAATTTATGACATGTCTAGCCAGGTTTATTGATTATATGGTGGGGCTACATCAGCATGATATCCCCTGTCCCATGCAGCCATGCCTTAGGAGACTTAGGAGAGTTGGAGAATTAACATTTCCAACTGTAAAAGGTGGCAATCAATTGGATCTCTGCTTAATTGATGCACAATTGTTTTTTATTCTTTGGTAACCAGGTAAGGCCCCCTAGGCACAAGTATCTGTTTTCAGGGTCAACTCAACAGCACTGGGCAGATTAAATGATCTGCACAGAGTCACACAGTATGCAAGTGGAGGTTGTGAAAATCAAACCCAGGTCTTCTGCATGCACCAAGCTCATACACAGCTCATACAGTACAATATACAAAGTGGCAGCCATAGGCATTGTCAAGGATTAAAGAGTGGCTGAATTATGCAGTGGAACAGTACACCAGGCATTGTACAATGTATGACCAGGGAAATTCCAATAGATATTAGAATAGGAGCAGGAGTTACAGATACAGAGGGCATCTTTGGAGTCTAAGAAAGGGGGCTAGGTGGATAGCAGCTCAAGACATTGTCAAGGAGGGGAAGGGAGAGAATAAGAGGTTATCTGGGGATAGTATGGGGATGTAGAGTAAATAGAGATAGAGAGAGGGGGGAAGGAGTGGGAGGGGAAGGGAAGGATGGGGGATGGAAGCATGGTTAGATAGATAGATAGATAGATAGATAGATAGATAGATAGATAGATAGATAGATAGATAGATAGACAGACAGACAGACAGACAGACAGACAGATATTTTTATTTACAGAGCACCCAGTTCTTGGGACTCTGGGCACCAAACAGTAAAAACACAGCTCAATATTTTAAAATCACCAAATATATATAATAAAATCAATGTAAATACAAAATATCATTCTATCAATCAATAAAATCACATTATAAAAGCTAATTCAAACAGGAACATCTTCAGTCCCCTTTTAAAGGCTTCCATCTGTGGGCCCCTCCCTTAGATAATCAAGCAAGGAGTTCCACAGGGTTGATGCAGCCACTACAAATGTTCTATCTCCTGAGTGCTGCAACCTCACCTGGGAGCCCTCAGGAGGCACCCCTTGGTAGAACGGAGCATCCAGGCCAGGCAGGCAGTAAGGGTCAAGGAGATCTTGCAGATAGGTGGGACCCCTCTCATGCAGGGTCTTATAGGTAAGGAGCCCTATCTTGAAGAAAATCCTCCACCTGACCGGCAACTAGTGCAGTCCAGAGAGGACCAAAGTAATATGCTCACACCTCTTTACCCCGGTCAGTAGTCTTTCCACTGCATTCTGCACTAGCTGCAGCCTGTGGAGGTTGCCTCCAGATAATCCAAGGTATAGGGCATTACAGTAAGCCAGCCTTGAAGTTATGAAAGCATGTACCAGTGTGGGCAGGTCCTCAGGACGGACCAGGGCTCAGATTCGGGCAATGCTCCTGAGATGATAAAAAACACTTTTGACCATGGCCGACACCTGTGCATCAAGTGTCAGACATCATCCAGAATCACACCGAAATCCTTCACCTGTCTAGAAGGGACGAGGGGAATTCCCCCCAATACTAGATTAGAGGAACCCCCTCCTCCACAACAACCTACCTCCACCACCAGTACCTTAGTCTGTCTGGACTGAGTCTTAGCCAGTTTTGTGTCATCCACACCTGGAATTCCCCAAGACAGTTAAATACAGGATCCAACACCTGGACATCAGGTGCACAGGACAAGTACAGTTGGGTATCATCTGCATAGCAGTGAAAACCTAACCCATACCACCTGATAATGTCCCCCAATGGCAGCATGTACACTGTGAACAATAAGGGTGACAAGACTGACCCCTACAGCACTCCACAGCTCAGATGCTTTGGGCTAGATGAGACAAGTCCCATTTTCACTCTCTGCACTCTGTCCATCAGGTATGACCTGAACCAGTGGATGACATTGCCAGGCAGGCCACACCAGAACTGCAGGTGGTCAAGCAGCACCTCGTGGTCCACGGTGTCAAACATCACATAGAGGTCCAGGAGAACCAAAATGGTACAAGCTTTCCTGTCCCTCACCATCAGGAGATCATTAAGCACCCTGACCAGGGTGGTCTTCGTACTATGCCCCACCCAGAACCTATACTTGAAAGGCTCATAGGTAGATGGAGATGTGAGGTGTCTCTCAAGCTGAATGGCCACCACTTTCTCTATAACCTTCCCTAAAAATGGAAGTTTTGAGACTGGCCTGTAGTTGCTGAGGCAGTCTGGGTCCAAAGAGGGCTTCTTTAAAAGGGGTCTAACCAGAGCTTCTTTTAAGGACACCAGGAAGATCCCACACCTCAATGAACTCCAGACAACCTCAGCAATCACAGGTCCTATCAAGTCCAAACATCCAACCACTTGGTGGATCGGACCTTGGTCCAGATCACAATGTGTAGGTCACAGCTTTGAGATTATCCCCATCATCTTTTACACCCCAACTAGCTCAAACTCATCCCAGACAGGAGGAGTGTTTCAGCACAACTCAGGTGAGACACTGCATCCCTTTTGAGAGATACTCGCAGAGACCCCATCCTGGATAGAGGACACCTTGTCGACGAAGAACAGAGCCAACTACTCACACCTAATGCTAGAAACTGCTCCTCCCGCACAGAGACAGATAGGATGTAAAAGTCTGTCTACCATACAGAAGAGCTGAGCTGGTCTGTTCCCCACGGTGGCAATCTCCCTAGATAAAAACTCTGCCTTCTTTTGGGAGATTGCCACCTGATAGTCAACATAATGTGATCTCAGGGCCATTTTGTCCTCCAACCGGCCAGCTCTCCTCCAGCATCTCTCTAACCTCAACCCCTTAGTCTTTAAACTCTGGAGTTCAGCATCATACCAAGTAGATCTCCAGACAGTAGGCAAGGGCTGGACATGAAAGGGTGCAATGGAGTCGAAGGCTGCAGTCACTACCCCATTATAGGCTGCCACTGCTTCTCCGGCCCTATCACACAAGGTACCCCCTACTCTCGATAGGTCCAGCACCGCCAACTGTCCCATAGAGGAAACTCCTCTTAATAGGTGGTACCGGACTATGTCCACAGGGGCTGGACCATCGGGGTGGGAGGTGCTAAACGCAAACCCCATGGTGCTGTGATCCGACCAAACCACTAGATCAACATGAAGGTCAATAATGTTAAGACCCATTGAAAAAACTAAGTCCAATGTGTGGCCGCCTGAGTGTATTACCGATGTTACATGTTGTGTCAGGCCCAGGGCCTCCATGCTGTTCAGGAGGTCACTTCCAAACTTCATAAGCCCGTCATTGACCCACACATTGAAGTCCCCAGGATCAACCACCTGGGGATTCCAGTACCAGGCCAGTAACAAACTCCTTGACCTCTGTCAAAAAGTCCCCACCCAATCCCGAAGGATGACAGAGCAGGAGAACCCTGAAACTCGCATCCACACCTTCCTGGGTGGCCACACATTCAAAAAACCAACTAAGACCTACATTTAGCACCATGAGGTTCAGGCTAGACTTAAAACAAATGGCCCCCCAACCCCTGTGATCCTCTCCTGGGGTGTGTATCACAGAATACCCCACTGGAACTGCCACCTCCAAAATGGGAGCAGCATTTTCATCCAGCCATGTTTCTGTGATGCAAGCCAGGTCGACCAAGGATATCAAGTCCACCATGATGGCAGTCTTGTTCCTCATCGACCTGGAATTGCATAACACAACCCGAGTAGGATGAGGTGAGGTAGCTTGGCCCGTCATCTGCCCACCCACCCACAGAGCTGGAGCCCTTGGGCATGGGAACTAAACATGGAAACCCTCTTTCAAGTTCCCATTTTGCCCCAGGGCATCTCCTTGCCCTTACTACCTGAATCCCTGACACTCTGGCAGGTAAGGGGTGCTGGGAGTAAAAGGTAGGGTTTGGGGAGTGGCAGTAGAGTAGAAAAGCATATAGAGATGGATAGATGGACATGGAGGTTATGGCAACTAGGGAGCAAGCAGACAGGGTTTATGGGGTGGACGTATGTTCAACAGTGGGTGGGGGGAGGGGTTACAGGTGAGGATGGGTGGTGAACACTTTAGAAATGTTTATAAATTGTTTGAAACCCAGATCCAGTCCAATTGTTGTGATCTCCTAAACTTGCAGACTCTAAGCTCCACTATGACCAAATGGGCTCCAGTAAACATTGTTGGGGTTAAAGCAGTCATAACAGCCCTGAAACAAAACAAGGCAGCAGGTATTGCTGTCCTCCCAAAGAAATCTTTTAATATAATATTGATTTTTGGGTAGAATTATTGGTGCCGATTTTGACATTAATTAATAACATAGTTCTGCCAAAAGATGGAATCTGTGGAGTCAGTGCCCCATTTTTTAAAAAAAGGACACTGTGATGATCAAAGCTGTTATAGACCTATAACTCTATTGCCAATTGCCCAGAAATTATACTGAAAAAATAATTTTAGATCGTCTTGAGAAGTGGACTGAGGAAAATTCATTAATATCCAAATTCCAATGTGACGTAATGAAGTGTCACAGTACTCTAGATCTTGTATTTACTCTGAGTTATCTTGTGGAAATCTATGTAATGGGTAAGGGCAGAAAATTGCATCCAAACAATACAAAAATCAGCCAAGAAGCAGCCTTTGCCAAGCTCACCAGAGCAAAGGGGTGGGGTACCTGGTGGATAGCCATGCTTTTCTGCACTTTTCACTATGTCTGTTCAATACATTTTTTAGCTCAAATGCTCATTAAGCTCAAATACAGTTATGGTTTCTCTTCCTTGGAGTGTGACTACTTCTTGCTTTCTTTGTATTGCAGTGTGGGTTGACCGTCCCACTGCTGTATTACAAGACCTGCACCATCAAAGTGCGAGCTTACTTGTCTTAGAAAAAATTGTATGCCTGGTTTATTAATACTGTAATAAAGTAGATTTTGATTCCATAAATAGAGACATCTTGTGGAAGAGGTTACAAGACTCAAATATAGATAGTCGTTTGACTCTGATTTTGAAAATGTTACATTTGAATACTAATGCTCGGGTGAGATACAATGGGTGGTGCTTTGACAGACCAAACAGACTTTAAGTATTGTGTGAAGTAAAGGTTCATTCTTGCTACCCAGCTTTTGAACCTATATATAGACTCTCTAGTGAAATGTTTAGCAAATGCAGAGACCTTTCCCCTAGTTGTCAATGGCATGGAAGTTACAATCATGCTTTATGCTGATGATAGCATAATACTATCTCAGTCACCTGTTGGTTTGAGAAGAGGGTTCACTGCTGTTATATCTCAGTAAAAAAAAGATTAACTTAGATTTAAACGTCAGCAAAACTTAAATTATGACGTTCAGAAGCAACAAAAGTAAATGGAACAATTGGACTAATAACGGACACTCATTTGAAGAAGTCTGAGAGCCACAGTCGTGGTTCTCTGATGAACTCGACCTGCCAGACTGCCACCCGCAGTCCAGGTCTGAAGCCACCAGCCCCTCACAGAAACGCAGGTAGTCTGAGAGCCACAGTCGTGGTTCTCTGATGAACTCGACCTGCCAGACTGCCACCCACAGTCCAGGTCTGAAGCCACCAGCCCCTCACAGAAACGCAGGTAGTCTGAGAGCCACAGCCGTGGTTCTCTGATGAACCCAACCTGCCAGACTGCCACCTGCAGTCCAGGTCTGAAGCCACCAACCCCCCACAGAAACACAGGTAGTCTGAGAGCCACAGCTGTGGTTCTCTGATGAGCCCGACCTGCCAGACTGCCACCCACAGTCCAGGTCTGAAGCCACCAGCCCCTCACAGAAACGCAGGTAGTCTGAGAGCCACAGCCATTGTTCTCTGATGAACCTGACCTGGCAGACTGCCACCCGCAGTCCAGGTCTGAAGCCACCAGCCCCTCACAGAAATGCAGGTGCGGACTTGCCCTCAGGGACTGATTACCTCCAGGAAGGGAGCCCTAGCTGCCAATGTTTTTGCTTTCTTTACATGAGAACAGTTGTCTCTGGGTTTAAATCCAGAGTCTTTTACTGCTGTGTCCCACTGGCTGCAGTCAGCCCCAGGAGCACTCCGATTGGCTCCATATAGTTCTGCACTGTTAATGTTTGACTATATTGTGCTAGATTATGTTTTCTTTTAAAACTGTCTTGTTTGTATTTTATAGCTGAAGTTTTCTGATTTAATGTAAATGCCTGTATTGTGTTCCTCATAAGACCAGTAGCGATCTCAGCTCAGGCCTTTGAAACCCCCTCCTTCACCTTTTTATGCTAGTATTGTGTTTTAAATAGCCCTGTTATTGCCCACTCAGACTTGGAGGCACCTTGCCTAACATTTTGGTCAGCAACAACCCCCCTGTTTAGCCAGTCTGCATTTCTTTTTAGCTCCATGAGCAGCCCCACCCCCTCTGACTTTCTTATTTAATTCTCCTCTGCCTTCTTCTTCCAGGTAGTCTGAGAGCCACAGCCGTGGTTCTCTGACGAACCCAACCTGCCAGACTGCCACCCGCAGTCCAGGTCTGAAGCCACCAGCCCCTCACAGAAACACAGGTAAGGACTTGCCTCAGGGACTGATTACTCTCAGGAAGGAGCCCAGCTGCAATTTTTTTTGCCCACCCACTTCCCCCGGTCCTGATTAAATACACACAAACCCTGCCCGGCCTCTAGTTCACTCCTACTGGCTATTGCCAGCCACGCCAGGTAGTTATCGAGGCCTTAATTTTTCATTGGTAATTTGCTGCTTCCATTAAGATCCACTCATTTTGGTACCTCAAGGAACTGTTGCAAATCCTGTGTTTATTACTGGTAAAAGGAAATATCTCCACGTTAAGAATGCCATCTGCACCTATCCTTCTCTATAGTTGCCTTATATTACTTTGTTATACTCTACCCAAAATTTCGGTTTGCAACTCGGACAAAGGCCAGTTTCCCTCCTGTATCATCTACCAAGATATAGCCTCCCACATTAGACCATGGCATCCTACATCAGGGACATCTCCTCTATGGTCATGCCCCTCCTCCCACCAGGCCATAACTATAGAACACGTGCAATTCCCAAGGATGGTGTCAGCTCTATCAGTTCTCTATGTTTTATCCCTAGCAAATAGCAATCCTGCCCTTAACACAGCCACTGCTAAACCAATGTATGCTAGAAGGAGTAACAAAAGAATATTTAGCAGGCTAAGACACCACCTTAAAAAACTACTACTGCTTCTCCTACTCTGTTCAGGAAATGTTGAATTAAACCCAGGTCCACCTATTTCTCTGGATGCCCCTGCAGACCTCCCTTAATATAAAGGGATTAGCTTTCTCCATATCAATGTCTGTAGTTTGCTAAAGAAGATTGACTCTATACAGACCTGGGCTCTACATACATCTCCTGATTTCTTCATGATAACTGAATCCTGGCTCACACCCTCAACCCTGGACAAATCTATCAACATACCCAGGTATATCATCTACCGCTGTGATAGACCGACTAGAGGGGAAGGGGGTTGCAATATATGTCAAAAGCAAATTCACAGTCACAGTCTTTGACTGTACCTCAAAGGCTAAGGAATTTGAATGCCTTGCTCTAAAATTATCACTTTCCAGCGAGAAATCACTCCTTATGGCGGCATGCTACCGACCACCGTCTGGTGGCTGGGCACTTCTGCCACACCTTCAAAACCTTCTTGACTCTGCTAATACTGAGTGTATTCTAATGGGGATTTCAATCTAAATTGGAATGATGACAGCTCTAAGAAATTGAAGGATCTATGATGTTAATGGTCTGTTACAAATGGCGACTGCTATAACCAGACCTAACAGAAAAAACCCTGAGCACAGCACCCTCCTGGACCTTATGCTACAAATCTCACACTATCTCGCATACTGGAGTATTCTTCAACAAAATAAGTAACCATTGCACTACTGCCTGCATCAGACATCCTTCCCAAATAAAAATGGCCTTCAAATTCAAACTGAAAAGATGCCTGAAAAAGTTCTGCCAGTACACTTTCCTGAAAGACCTAAGCAACATTCGTTGGCAGGATTTCTATCTAGCCCCCACCTTTAACGAGGCATTTAACATCTTTCACAGCCTCTTACTGGGGCTAATAAACAAACACACCCAACTAAGACTGATCAAATCAAAAAAGAAAACTCCTGGCTTGTTCTCTCCCATCCTGAAGAAAGCACTTAGGGATAGGGACTACTGGTGGAAAAAAGTGAGGAAATCCCACCTGGAGGCTGACTGGTTAGCATTCTGTACCACTAGGAATGCTTGTACCAAGCTAATTAGGTCAGAAAAAGCTAGGTACTTCCAAAAAGAACTAGAAGACAGTAAAAACAACTCTGCCAAATTTTGGAACATCTTCAAAGAAGTCAAAGGTCAGTCCACTGCAACACCCCTTCCAAACAAAATTGTGTCTGATGGTACCACCTATACGGACAAAGCTGATATACTAGAGAAGCTTAATGATCACTTTGTCACTGCAGGGCTTGCCTTTGACACCTCACCTATCAGCAAACTTAGCCTGGCAAGAGACTACACTGTTGGCTTCACTGATAATCACAACCATAACCAACCGCATCCCACCCCTTCAGTTTCTCACACTACGATTTCAAGTGAGTGGACCTCCTCCTCCTTTCTCTGGATACAAAAGAGTGCGGGTGCAGATAATATTGAACCTTACTTCCTAAAACTTGGCCATACCTATCTGACGACCGCCCCCATTACACACTTATTCAACACCTCTCTGATTCAAGGTGAGCTACCTGTCTAGTGGAAAACTGCCCACATTCTACCATTATTCAAGACTGGGGATCCGAGTGATCTGAACAATTACCGGCCTATTTCTATACTATCCGTCCTCTCTAAATTACTTGAAAAATTTGTCAACATCCAACTCAGAGAACATTTGGATTCACAAAAGTTGCTAAACCCGGTTCAGTCCAGCTTCAGAGCCAAACACAGTACAGTATCGGCTCTTGCCAAAGTAACTACAGACTGGCAAATGGCCTTGGACTGTAAGAAGCATGTATTTGCCCTCTTCCTTGATCTAAGTAAGGCCTTCATGCTTACTGCACTGAGTAACATCGGACTTGATAGTTCTGCCATTAAATGGTTCACCAGCTACCTAACCAATAGGTTACAACAAGTCAAAGCCATAGGAGATCTGTCCCCACAAAAATCCTTGTTACGAGGAGTCCCACAAGGCTCCATCCTGGGCCCTATCCTCTTTGCAATATACATCAATAATCTGGACTCGCAGCTGAGCACAGCAAATGTGCACTTATTTGCAGATGATACTATACTCTATACCACAAATTCATCCTTGGATCTGGCCCATGAGTACTTATAGAAAGACTTTGTCACCCTCCAATACAACCTTTTCACTCATAAGCTCCTCCTCAATGCCAAAAAGACTAAAGCAATGATTCTCTCACCAAAGTCTACTTCCAGATGTCCACATATCACACAGATCCGAACACTCTTAGATGAACCCCTTGAAGTAGTTGATACCTTTAAATACCTTGGGTTCTGGCTGGATAACAAGCTTAACTTTCTGTGCCACTTAAATGAAACCTCGAAGAAACTAAGACAGCGATTAGGTTTATTCTATCGCATTAAACACCTACTCACATTAGAAGCCAGAATGAGACTAGTACAAACTACATTCCTACCTATACTGGACTACGCGGACTTCCTATACAGTCATTGCCCATCAACGATGCTAAACAAACTGGACACCCTTTACCACCGGGCTTTAAGATTTATCTTAAATCTACCCCGTAGTACACATCACTGTCGTCTATACCAGGTTTCGGGATGGACCTCACTCTCAACTAGAAGAAAAAGGAATGCTCTCCTCTGGTTTTTTAGAGCATTATCTGATAACCTCCCTGCATACATCTCGAACATCTTCAAATGGGCTAAAGGTTCCTATGGCCTGAGATGCTTCTCCTTAATCTGCTTCCAGATTCCTAGAGTGAAAACTACCCTTGGCTCAGCAGCAATCAACTTCTCACTTCCATCACTTTGGCACACTATGCAAGACTCATTAAAATTATCCTCACTTCCAAGCATTTTCACATTCAAAGCTCTATTAACAGATTGTCTGAAGGAATCATGCCACTGTTTCAGACGCCGATGACCCCTAAGCCCCGGGTGCCACTCTCAAATCCTACGCCTAAGTATCTCATCCACCCCACATTCCTAACAACAGAAACCTAGGACCTGCTGCCTAGTTCCCTTTAATCCAAGATGGCCTGCCTATTCTCTACCTTTTACTATTCTGGCCTCCCTTTTGGTTGCCTACTCTTTCACCCCAATTTCTACCGTATTCCTTAATACCTCTTTATTTTTTATCATTTAGATATGAGCTCTTAGTTAGCGGAGACTATATGGGATTGTTGTCTCTTCTCATTTCAGTAAAACTTATCATTATGTATCTTTGCAAGTTAATTATGTTGACCGGTATGTATAGGCCCATATTGACTGGCACCTTCACAGTGTTTTTTTTTTTTTTTTTTTGCACCGTTGTCCACCGTAATTGTAATCTTATGAAGTCTGCTGTATTGTATTAATGCCCAGGACCACCTTGAAAATGAGCTTGCTCAACGGTGTTTATGCCTGGTTAAATAAAGTGATTGATTGATTGATTGATTGATTGAAGTCTGTGAAAATAAAGGGTTCAATAGACATTTATCCTGAAAGTCTCCTCTAGCCACTGTGAAAGAAATTGCTTATAAAATAACTCAAGCAGCTCTTTTGCACATAAATTTGAAAATAATTCATTTAAGGCATTAAAATCAGCCTTCAATGCTAAAACCATTAGCTACGGCTTGCATGGCAGATAAGTATGGGGTATCAACCTGAAATCCTTTAATATAGAAGTAATACAGAATTGTTTTATAAGACATACTTTGTGTTTACCAAGGGGTTCTCCATTAGCTTTCCTTAGATTAGAATCACAAAATCACAGAAATCTGATGGCAGAAAAGCATCTCATTGGTCCATCGAGTCTGCCCTCCCGCCCCCACTTATCTCCACTGTTACGGGCCCTCCCCTTCCCCTCACTTCCCAATCCCATATGTCTGTCCCATGACCTCTTAAATCCCTCCACCGTTTTGGCCTCCACCACCTCTTCTGGTAATTTATTCCAGGCCTCCACTACTTTCTCCATGAAGAATAGCCCCTTCACATTTCCTCTATATCTTCCACCTTCCAATCTTAGGCTATGCCTCTGGTTTTAGCCCCCTCCTTCCTTCTGTACAAGTTCCCCTCCTTCACCGTATTGTTCCCCTTTACATATTTGAAAGCTTCGATCATGTCCCCCCCTCCCTTCTAGTCTCCAATGGGTACAGATCCAATTCCATACACCTCTGTTCATATGGCTTCCCCTGCATACCATGCACCATCTTTATTGCTCTTCTCTGAACCCTTTCCATCACATCAATGTCCTTGCATAGGTGCGGTCTCCAGAACTGGACCCCATACTCCAGGTGTGGGCTCACTGTGGCCTTGTAAAGAGGCATCAGCATCTCCCTCCTGCTAGTATTTCCCTCCCAGTGCATGCCAACATTCCATATGCCTTCCTCACCACCATACTACACTGGCTACCCACCTTAAGGTCGCTTGATACTACAATCCCCAGATCCCTTCCCTGCTCTGTTTTGTTTTATTTCCTCCCCTCCTAGAGTGTAGTCTGTTCACGGGGAAGCAGGAATGTTAGCTATCGAGTCAAATGTTACTGTGAGTGCTGTCAGGCAACTGAAGAGAGCTATGAGTATGAATAATGATAGACTGTCCAAATACTGTTGGTTTGATTTGCTGAAATCATTAAATAATTAATGTACATATGAAAATTGGTTTACTAAGCTAAACTCTGCTGTCAGGAACATGGGTCTGCCAGATATTTGGTCACTGAGAGCTTGTACCTATCCCTCAGTGTATGTCCCTGAGGTGTCACAAAGGATCTACGATATCTTTGTTCAGTGCAATGTGCAGAAATTATGCAGCTTAGATAGTAATGAACTGTATATTCAAATTGAATATTCTTCTGTAATAGAGAAATACCTACTGTGTTTTGAGAGGAGAGGATCACTGAAATGGTCTTTGTAACCGCAGGTTATGTATGTTAACAGGTAATAGATCAAGTTTTCTAAAGGATAAAAGGAAGAAGCAAATAACCTACTGTATATGTAATATTGAGAATTCGCCCTTTGTACGACATCTGCTGCTTTGTTGTCTGGTATGTGCCCACATAATATTAAAATGGTTAGCTCCATTGCTAAGTATGAAAGCATTTCAGTGTAACAGGAAAAACATTTTATACCTGATGTCATCTGATGAAAATAAGGTGCTGCAGTATATGGGACTTCTCGACTGATAAGAAAGTGAGGGATTGTATGTCTGTTTAATGCCTCTTTCAATATTTCTATAATTACATTGGTGATTTGACAATATCTCTCCTTTAAAAAAAAAGATATGTCTTTGTTAATATGTGTGCATTTGTACCCTGATTTCAATATATGTATTGGACACTTTTATAGCCATACTTGTGGTTTCTAAATGTCATAATTCTGTATTAATTGTATACATTTGAAATAAATCTGAACTGAACTGACTTAGCAGACTCTCTAAGTGCCCAATATAGGAAGCAAGCTAGGGAATACTCATCAAAATCTAGGCAAAGTGCCCCCCAACAGCATACCCCATGGGGACAACTCTTGGATGATTCAAGAGTCTGCCCATCCACCCTCCTCTAATTTGATGCTACCCCACCACCAACAGGCAGGGTGCAGGATGCAATGTCATACTCCCTAAGCCCTTACCCTAGTATGGCAACAGCTATTAGAAGCCCCTCAATGACCCAACTTGGAAGTCACTGGCCACTGTTTGGCTGTTACCCTGTTCGAGCTAGTTATGATTTTATGTCAAGATTCTGATGTTCTTTTATAGAACCCATCTTATTTATTTGTTCTGTGCTACTTATTATCAGATCTAATATCACCAGCAGACTGGGGACGTGGGGGAGGGGTGATGAAGGAGGCAGGCAGAGGAAGGATGGACCCAGAGAAGGCACCACATGGAAAGCTCCTACCAAAACTGGATGATGTCTATGTAATGTTCCCTCTATTTGGTGAATATTAATGGATGGAACAATCCCATGAGGCATTCCACTGTCCTTGCTCATTTGAAAAAAAGGCCCAAAACAATTTGTCTCCAAGAGCTCCACCTGACCCTCAAATGAGCATATGAAATTGCAAAAAATGTGTATTTCCTCAGAGCTACCATTTGTCTATGCCCAGTGGACAGAGATGTGGCATAGCCATCCACATACCACATTCTACATATTTTATAGAACAGAAGGTGATTAATGACAAAAATGGCTGCTTAATCCTGGTACTGGGAAGGCTTAATGACAATCATGTAACAAGCTGCCCACCTGGGGCTGATACTCCCCTTGTATAGCATGTGATAGCCCTTATTGTTCCCAAAGTGGTGGGCATCCTTCTTCTAGCAGGTGATCTTAACCTCCATATGTCACCAAATTGGGACACATCAAATGCCCATCCACACCATCAAACAGCGGTGCAGAAATATTTTATTCGCAAGGCAAATCTGTTGGGAAGGCCGATGCCTAGAGGAAGCTCCGTCAGTCTATTAGAGACTACACACATTATTCAGCAGCCTACCTCATCTACTCCTGCATGGACTACTGCTTCTTGCTACAACAGGAGATGCATAGAATCTGAACATATAGTATAGGAGATATGAACATATGAACATACGAATGTGCCATCAGAAACAGACCACCCGGTCTATCTAAGTCTGCTCGAGTGTGCAGCTAGCACCCCTAGTTTGCAGCTGCCCCACCACCCTCCCCTTTGTCATCCTACTTCCGCCCCACCTCCCACCCTCCCTCTCCCTGTTCCTGTCCCATGCCCTTTTAAAGCTGTTCATAGATTTACATGATACCATCCATTCTGGTAGTGCATTCCATTTTGCTACCACCATCTTCATGAAATAGTGTCTCCTCATTTCCTTCCTGAATCTTCCCCCCTCTATTCTTAGCCCGTGATCCCTGGTGTCCCTCCTCCTCCTTGGCTTAAAGACACCATCTACCCCATCCTTATTGATTCCCCTTAGATACTTGAATGTTTCTATCATGTCCCCCGTCCCGTCTGTCCTCCAGGGTGCACATATTCAGATCTCCCAGCCTGCTGTCATAGTCTGTCCCCTCCATTCCACATATCATCTTTGTTGCCCTCCTCTGCACCCCCTCCAGTAGCCTGAAATCACACTTCAGGTATGGCCTTCAAAACTGCACACAATACACCAAGTGCGGCCTTACTAGCGACCTGTAGAGAGGCAAGATCACCTCTCTTCACCCGGATGAAAGCCTCCTCGCTATGCAACCCAGCGTTTTGTTCACTTTTCTAGCTGCTCTCCTGCACTGGGCAGTGTTGTTCATGGTCCCTCTTACCATTATCCCTAGGTCCTTCTCCTCCTCAGTGATCCCCAGCTTAACCCCCACCCCAGCCAGCATTCTCTCCTTGGGTTCTTCACCCGGAAGTACATAACCTTGCACTTCTTGCATTGAACCCCAGCTGCCACCTCTCTGACCACTCCTCTAGCTTGCTTAGGTTCCTCTGCAGCTGCTTCCATCCCTCCCCTCCATTAACCACTGCTCCCATTTTGGTCTCGTCTGTGAACAGACTTACCTTGCTCACCATCCCGTGCACAATGTCTCATATGAAGAGCCCAAATAATACTGGTCCCAGCACAAACCCCTGTGGCACCCCACTCATCACTGGCTTCGGAGTTGAGAGCTTCCTCCCACTACCACCCATTGCAGCCTCCCACTCAGCCAGCTTGTAATCCAGTTTGTCATTTTTGCCGCTATACCAGTTAGCTTCCCCCCAAGCCACCTGTGAGGCACCGAATTGAAGGCCTTGCTGAAGTCTAAGTAAAGAATATCCACCACATGACCCTTATCCATCTCACCTGTCACCCAGTCATAATATTGTATTAGGCTGGTTTGACAAGACTTACCTGAAATGAACCCATGCTGACTCACATCCTGGAGGCCGTTGTCCTCCTGGTACAAAACCAGTCTTTCCTTTAGTATCATTTCCATGAGTCTGCACATGTACCGTACTTCTTGGACCATGTCCCTGAGATCTTGAAATTGGATCTGGGAGAAGGACACTGTTTAACATAATAGCAGTTTAACACCTTGCATCTAATGGACTCTGAATTCAGGGAGCTTGCTGAGGAAAAATTTGAGGAATGCCTGACTGACAGAGAAGAGCCTGACAGACAGAAATTCCCAGGTCACACAGGGAGTTATGTGGGATACTGTGAAAAAATGTTATTTTTATACTTACATTTTATTAGATTTTTTTGGTAATAATGAAAACTGCAGGTTACACATATATACAAACATATGAGAGCAGGGTACAATTCATTATTTGGCCATTATAACATAAGATAAATATATACTGTTTAAAACAGAACTGGGTGCAAATATATTTACAACCAGTATATTTGAATTCATCCTTTCTGTACTTATAGGATACACCATTGAGAAGGGAGAACTTAAAAAAAAATTACATGCAATTCAAATTATAACATCAGTACAATGTGGTGGGAAGGGAAGTGCATATTTGACTTATATAGCAGAATTCTCATTGCTCACATATAGGACACAGGCATCATAAAACAAAGTTGAGTATGAACACTTGTGCAGATCCATCCTCTACTCCCACAGGGCTTCCACCAAGTCAGTTTGACAACTTTGTTGTCAAAATCCCCACCAACGACAGGCGAAATGCTGACAGGTGAAATTACGCCTGTCAGGCATTCACTGCTTTTTTTGCTAGGGGGGCTTTGCCCACTGCACCCCCTGATTTTTAAATAACAAACTCCAAGTCAGAGTTCACTCAGATGTTGGGACATTGGTGAAACAGTGAAAGTTTGACTTCGGGGCTATTACAGTGACAATCTCGAATTTGTTCGAAGTTGTCACTGTAATGGTCTTCAGTGTCAAACTTTTCGCTGTTTCACTGGTATACCTCCCAGAGGTAGGGTCAGCATCCTAGTGACCACATATTAATTGCGCCTCCATTTGG
This sequence comes from Neoceratodus forsteri, assembly GCA_016271365.2. Classification (NCBI taxonomy): domain Eukaryota; kingdom Metazoa; phylum Chordata; order Ceratodontiformes; family Ceratodontidae; genus Neoceratodus; species Neoceratodus forsteri. The sequence continues at coordinate 860,034,731 of CM057456.1, forward strand.
CACTAGGCAGGCAGCCCTGCACCAACATCATCTAGTGCAAATAAACATTGCTATATTTCTAGGATCCTATTTTGGGCATACACATGAAGGTGCTGCAATATCAGAAGTGCATGTCTTAAACAAAATAAAGTGCCCACAAACTTTATTCTGCCATTGCAGTAACCATCAAAGAAAAATATTCTTTGGATGCATTAAATCAGTTAAATAACCAGCACTGTATATGCAGAAACCTCAACAGTAATTTGATATCCTGGTAAACGTGTTCCATAGGGATTGCCCCAGCACCTGCCTCTGGTGCTGTAGTTTTAACAGAGTCAGTGGAACATTCAGCAGTACTTCACAATTGTCCACAGAGAACCGAGGAAGTATTCTCAGAAAGTGTGTTAGAATTGTGCTTAGTTTTGGGTTTAAGGAAGTCGGTGACTTGATAACACATCAAAGAACAGATGAGTAATTCCTTGTAATCACACACAGCACTTAGCAGGCTCCATAACTGACAAAGTTCCACCAACTTCCAAAACTTTGATTTCAGGGCAAGAAATCTCCTTTTCTTTTGTGCAATGCAAAACAAACATTTAGGAACATGTTAAGTCCCTAGCAGTTTCAAATGCCAAAACATAAGGATGGTCTGGACTTTTCTGAAATTTGCTTCTGCTTCAGATTGTACGTTAACATTCTTATATTTATTTTTTTATTCACCTTGTTTTGCAGGGATTCGATACACTTCAACAACACAAGGTACATTATCTTTGAGTAAGGCCAGAGCATTCTCAAATATGTCTTTCAGCTGGGGATGAGTGAGTCGGCTGTGACATGGTTCTGATTCCAACTCAAATTTTTTTCCAGATACTGTTAATAACTACAAGCTCAGTCTGTTGATCAAGTTTAACAGTATAAGCAATGAGTTTGCTCACCTCTTTGTTTGTATTCAGACAAACAGTTTCCATATGACTAATCCTAAATTACATATCATCTGCATCTTTGCAGGGAATACTGCAGTAGCAGAGATTGCAGGTTTAGCTGAGTTAGTGTCGGTGGCTTTCAGGCCATCATTGTATGGAGATGTTGTGGCCATCTTCCTGACTCCAGTTTGTCCCGGGCCAGGGCTCCCTTAAGACAAAAACTTGTCCATAGGAGCAGACTCACCAGAAAGTGACCTTTCTTTGTGTTTAGCCAGTTGCATTCAAGTTTCCTCTCTTTTTTTAGTCTTTTATAAAGGTGGTCTTATGGTATCTGGCTCCATAATTTAACAAAGTCGGGCCTCCTTACAGCAGAGCAAATGCATGCAGGTCCCCTCATGGTGATATCTTGCCCTGAGAAAACAGTTATGAAGGACCATATTATTTCCTATATGGCTCAAAAGGTGAGGGAGCATGAGACTCCATTTTTTACAACTAGCTTATAAGCAAGGCTATGCTCCTATATCAGAGGGGACTTTGTAAGATTTGCTACAAAACAAAATTGTCAGAGACTTGAGAAAATAGAAAAATTAATGTTCAGAATAGAATATTTGGAGAATCTTAACCAAAACTCCCTTTCTGATGATGAAAGCCATGAATTACAGTCACTTAAAGGTGAACCTTTTTAATTAATTAAAGAAAACATTGAACTTCTTATTATCAAGACCAAGGCCAAGTATGTAGATCTGGGTGATAAACCAAATACAATTTTAGCTAACAAATTAAAACATATAGAAGAATCCAAACATATAGAAACCATCATTTCAGAGAAAGACAACCAGGTTATAACTGATCAGCATGGGATTCTAGCTGAATTTCTAAACTTTTATTATCAGCTATACGGCCCTATTCAAACGTCTCCCTCAATAAAGGAACTGAATCCAAACTGGGGGGATGTTAGTCAAATGAAATTGGGACATCCTTGTACAAAAAGAAGGAATTTTTTTTTGCATTAATCAGGGATATGATCACTCACACTAAGGGTGTAGTGATACAATTGAATTTAAAAACTCATGCTAGACAAAATTGCTGTTGTTTAGTTCTATTAATGGGAGGAGATATTGAACTTAATCCAGGTCCCCCTCCATGCTCAGTTAAAGTGATATATGATAATCCCAGAAGCCTGAAAAATAAACTAGACTTGATGTGAACATGGGTAGCCACTGAAAACCCCAGTATAATTGCAATGACAGAGACCTGGCTGACATCCAAAATCAAAGCGGATGAATTAGATTTACAAAATTACTATTCCCACTGTCAGGACAGAACTGGTAAAAAATGAGGTGGGTTACTCTTATATACAAAGTGGGACTTAGGCCAAACTATTATACTTTTTTAAAGAAATGTTGGAATGATAGAGTGCTTACTGATGTGCATCAAAAGACTAAGCCTAGTAACAGGCTTGGTCTAGTCCCCTCCAAAAGTCAAGGTCTCTGAGTTTGACAATTTGACACACACCCACTTCAAGAGTATGCTATGGGTTTTGATTTATTTCTCATAGGTGATTTCAACGCAGCCTAGAATAAAACAAGAGGGAATGCTCTTAGATATAGTCTAACTCCATTAGCTTTAACACAACAAATTTCAACATTAACTAGGAAAATGTACCTAAACAGTGAGGGGAACATACTAGATTTGATATTTACCTCTGATGGAACAGAAGTAAAATCTATTGAGGTAAAAGTTTCTGGGCAAGATTCACAACGCGTTATATTCTAAGTTCCACTCTGCAACTGCTGTTGCAGACTGGAATTGCCCGCAGCTGTGGTGGTAGCAATTCACAGCTGCAGCAGTTGCAGAGGGTGTTACAGCTGCTTCCACCAGCCATAGCCCATTCCCACTGTTGTGGCCATCACCCTAGCGACACCACCCGCAACATGCCGTAACCCATGGAGCTGGTCATAATCAGGCTCTACCTTCGTGAATACCCACCGCTGTGGGTAACCTGCAGCTCCGCAAGTGGCAACCCACTTGCACAGCAGTTTACCCACAGCTGCGGTTCTTTTGACAGCTTCGTGAATCCTGCCCTCTATTTTTGGGGATCATTGTTCGATCTCATGTTAATGTGAAATAACTTTAAAAAGTGGTCCTTCAATTAATGAGGAACCTCCTAAGATAAAGCATAGAAGTTTTAAAGGTTATAGTAAATAAAACAAATATAATGCAAGTTAAAAATATTCATTGGAATAGGCTATTTCTAATTCCTGAACTTGATTGAGCAATAGATGAATTCACCAAACTCTTTGTGCAGGTGTGTGATGAAGTAGCCCCTTTTAAAACTAGCATTAATAAAAAAAAACAATAAAAAAAACATGTTCCTTGGATTATGGATAGATTAAAACAAGTAATAAGATTTAAAAATAGATTATGGAAAAAGGCAAGCAAAACCCTGAATGTTAGAGATTCGGCAAAATATAAAGAAGCACATAATAAACTAAAGTCCCAGATAAGAAATAAAAAAAAAATGTATTATAAAACCAAGGTGGAAAAACATACAGACCCTCAACAGTATTGGTCTTTAATAAGATCTTTTGAAAAAACATTGGATAAAAATTGCCTATACAAATATAAGACAGGGGTATTCTGCTGTCTCCATTGAGTTCGGCAGAAAAACTAAATCAGTATTTTATCCTACTTCCAGATATAAATATTACACAAGGGGAAAATACAGAGGTTAAAACTGCAGATTTATGGCCCACAGATAAATTAAAATTTAGATTTAAAGATATCACCTGCAAAGAGGTAAAAGAAAAGTTGAGGAAATTACAATCAAATAAAGCCCATGATCTGGACCTAATAGAAAATAGGTTCTTGAAAGATTCAGTTGAAATAATAGCTCCAGTTCTGACTAAATTGTTTAGCTGGAGCTTAATGGAGGAAACATTTCACACAGCATGGAAAAGAGCAAAACTTGTTCTGATTCACAAAGGGGGCCCAACTACAGAACCCACAAATTCTAGGCCAATTTCTTTGCTGTCTGTGGTGTCAAAGGTCTTGGAGAGGCTGGTACAGAAGCAATTGAGTGGATATTTGGAGGAAAATTCCTTAGTGATCTGCTACCAGTCTGGTTTTCACAAGGTCCACTCCACAGACACAGCACTTACTGACCTAGTGGATAACATAGCCACCCATTTAAATGGGGGCTGGTCAGTGGGCACGGTGTTTGTAAACCTCTCCAAGGCCTTCAACATCATGGACCATACTATTCTACTTGACAGAATGTCAGGGATGGGGATGGACGAGGAAATCCTCCCTTGGTTTCGGTCTTATTTAACTCTTAGGTCACAGCAAGTGCAGGTGGGAAATTCCTATCTGGACCAGCTTTGGTCAAGTGGGCATTCCCACAAGGCTCTATTTTAGGGCCATTATTATTTGTCATTTATATAAATGAACTGGCTAATGTGGCAGAATATTCGAAAGTTAGAATGTATGCAGATGATACGGTCTTGTTAGCACATGAAAATTCAATACAGGAAATGGAGTCATGTCTCTAAAAAAATTTCTCCAAATTGGAGAAATGGTCATATCAGTCTAAACTTGTTCTCAATTGTAAAAAGACTAGATCAATGATTTTCCTCCCAAGTAGAAGAAACAAAGGATGTTCACATTATACAACTCAAATAAAAACATCTAGCAACAAAATTCTGGATCAGGAGATAACCTATAAATATCTAGGAGTAAGTTTGGATGAAAATTTTAAATTTGAATCTCACATAAATGAGTTGGTTAATAAAACAAATAAAAAAATAGATGTCTTCCAGTGATCAAGCCATTGTCTTGGCCAAAGAATGAGATTGGATATAGTAAATCAACTGATAATACCATGTACTGATTACGTACAGTATAATAACTTGGCTAGATTCATATTGAAATGTGAATATCGCACTCATCATTCTGACATGTTGAGTTCCCTACAGTGGCTGTTGCTGGAACAAACAAGAGAGTTGAAATGGATGAATCAGATCCATGGAGTGGTACATACAAAAAAAAAACATGTATCTCTCTGCTAAGTTAAAGTTAGTTGAACATAGACACAATCACAATCTTAGGGATTCTAAAAATAAATATGTAAAACCAAAAGTGTGTAGTAGATTTGGAGACATGACGTTTGTGGCTAAGGTAAATCAACTATGGGACCCAATAAGTAAGTATTGGTGGTATTTTTAGTAAATGAGGGAAATTTGGCCAGGACACCAGGGAAATTCCCCTACTCTCCTGTAGGGGATCCCTTACATCCTGGCATTCTGCCAGGATGGCTGCTCCTGGAGGTATGGTGGAGAACATGGAGGTGTTCAAAGCAGGGGAGTTGGTCTCCTCACCTGCCCCAGAATTGTTAGAGGCCAAGCTGTCTGTTGAACCAAAGAGTGCTACTTTTTACATGGATACTGCCGATGCTCCTTTGAAACAGTCTTCTACCTGTTTAAACAGTTCTACTTCAGGTATGCCTCAGAATCAAGTATTGCCTGAGAAAATTATTGCTCAGCCATCTACTAAAACTTCTGACCTTCCTACTGCTGATTCTTGTCTATTGACTGACTCTATCTCACAGTTACTGGCTATGGAAGAAAAATGTTATATGGCTAAATGACAGGAGATTTTAGCTTTGCAACGACCTGTCTCTGTTTTGAAAGGCATTCCTTCTGCTGACTCACCGTTTCTGAGTGAACCTGTCCTGCCCGCTGACAAGTCTGTTTCTTCGATGACACTTCCACATTCTTCTTCGCCTTCATCTCCCAGCCATGTAGCAGTAGTGTGCGAGGCGTCAGACTAGCTTTCTCCTGGGGTTTCATCGGGAAAGGCGAATACGGCTTCTCATCCAGCTGGCCTCAGATGTGCCCTGCATCATCAAAAGCAACTGTGAGTACTGACTGGTCTGTTGAATCTGCATTACTTGCAGCTGGTTGGGAAAAGATAATTGAGTTTGGGACTTGGCGATCTGGGATTATGCTGATCTGCATTCAGAATCAAGAGGCTGCCGGTGTTGCTTTGGACCTATCTAAAGACCCTGACCTTTCTCTACCTCCAGAACTTCACTTAACACAGAACCCTATCCTGACTATACCTGGTATTGCTTCCACTACCTTTTCTGCTGCAACTACTTCTTCTGCTGTAACTATGACAACACCTACACCGAGTATAAAACCCCAGGGCCCTGGGTTCTCTTTTCCTAAAGCAAATAATGCTCGGCCATCTAAAACTTACACATCTTGCGTTTCGGTCCCAACACAACAAGCAAAGTGACATAATGTGGTTAGACTGCATTATGTGGATAGACTAGAAGTTATACCAGATCGTGTTTTTGTTAGTAAAACTTTACTTAAAGAGTCTATGAAATTTTTTGCTTACGAAATTCATGCTCTGATACATGTTTCTCAGGAACCCAATTTTGATATAAGTTTCAAAACTTTAAATGGGTTAGAACGTTTTTGGACTAAATTCCATCAGTTGAAAAATACTCCCTTGTGGGCCCTCTTTACTGCTATACCTCTTACTAAAACTGCTCAAAAAAATGTTACCATCCTATTTAGAAATGAGGGGGTTAGTCTAAACGACATTACAGTCTGGTTAAAACAGAGATGTACAATTTTAACAGATCCTGAGGTCATTTTTGATACTGAACATCTCTGGACAGGGGGATGGAAAGTAAAGGTGTTACTTAAAACTACTGATACTGGGATCCAGCATTTACCAAATAGCTTCCTATTAGGTAGGGATAGAGGGGTACTTTTCTACCCAGGCCAACCAAAGGCCTGTTACAGATGTGGTTCCATAAGTCACTTAAGCAGCATTTGTGACAAAATGAAATATGTGGTGTGTGGAGAATTATGCCATGAGGGTAATCAATGTGTGGAAGAACCTAAATGTGTGCTATGTGAAGAATCTGGCCATACCTTTCAGCAATGCACTTGGGCTGCCCATAACTCTCCAAATCTTGCTGATGGGGAAGAACAGAGGCTACTCATTACAGTGGCACAGTGTTCTAAACTGACTGAAAAAAGCTTGGTTTCTTTATGGCGGAGATCTTCTCTCCCAGCTTTAGAACCTCTGTCCCAGTCTTCACAAGAGACCACTGTCCCCCTTGACAAGGAACTGTATGCCTCTGAACCTGTACAAACTGCACAGGGGGGTATCTAGTCTGGCACCCCCTTCCCATCCCAGTACTTCTACAGAGCTCTCTAGTGAAAATTGCATTATACCTACCCCTCTCCCTGTGGTACCTATGGGTACAATGGACCCCCCACCTCCAGAATCTACTGTTCCTCGAAGCAGATATACTATTAGTAGTAGGAAGCAAGGGTCACCTCAATCTAAAGTACAAAAAACTGAAACTATTCCCTTTGGTAATAGATATGGGTTATTACAGAATCCTTCTGAAAACACAGACTTTGATTCCTCATCTGTGGTTTCTTCTCATCCAGAGCAAACTACGGATACTGAGGTTACCGTTGATTGTTTGTGGTCACACAAACGTAAAGCTAAAGCTAAGGTGAAACATAAAGATAGTGGCACTAGGAAGGGAAAAACTAAGTGAGGCATCTTAATGATTTTTTGCTCCTTCTATAATATGGCTCCCTCCTTTTCATTACATACTATGAATGTAAATAGTATTAAAAAGAAAGTGAAGAGGTATTTAATGTTTTCTTTTTTGTCCTGCTTATCCATTAGAGTTATATTGTTGCAGGATGTAAGACTCCATTCTCTCCCTGAAATTAAGCAAGCTCAGAAAGCTTGGTTTCTTGGCCCCTCTTTTTGGTCTGTTGGTCAAGACACATGTTCAGGAGTATGTATTTTATTTAGCATGCCTGATGTTGAAGTAATTAAAGTATTGGATTTATGTCCTAGAAAACTGTTATTGCTGGATGTTAAAATCTCAACTATGTTTTATAGAATTTTGAATATCTATGCACCTCAAAAGAAATCTCTTAGAATTGAGTTATTGAAAATTGCACAACCTTTTTTATATACTTCTCATTTTGTTATCTTTGGTGGGGATTTTAATTGTGGCCTATCTCTCAGGGATAGATCTCATACTTCCAAAACATCAACAATATTTTGTGACTCTAATTTTTTGCATACTATTTTGAATTCAGCTAAACTTAAAGATGCTTACTTATCTGTTACAGCTACACATACTCCTACATTTCATAAGGATCCATTAGCCACTCGCATATATTTTTCTTTATCTCCAGACATTTGCTCCTTTCTGCAGCCACAGTATCGGTGGCAGAATTTTCGGATAATGATCTTTTAACTATCAAAGTAGGTGATATTCAGCAAAGACATAATGGTCCTGGTATATGGAAAGTGAATACTTCATTACTAGACAATACTCTTTTATTGGACCAGATTAAATATTTTTTGCAAGCGAGGAAATCTGTTTTTATTTTATATGATGATTTACTGTTATGGTGGTCTGATACCAAATTTGACTTGATTCGTCTATTAAAGCAATTTAGTAAACAACATCACAATTCACAGTATATAGTATATCAGAAAAAACGGCTCCATTTACAAAATCTTTTGACTTTATCCTATACTACTGGACAAAACTTTAATAGTCAAATTAGGAATTTAAAATCAGATCTGACTGCTTACCATTCGGAAAAATTTAAATTGTTACAACATCAACAACAATTTGGGACTAAGGGATCTTATGCTGTAGCATGCCCTTATGAAAACTGTAAAAAACAAATAGATGATAAGATTTTTGAGGTTCTTTTGGATACCAACCACCGTGAATGCAGAACTTATTTGGATATTCAAACCTGTATTGCTGCATATATTGTTAACTTATTTGGTCCTTTAAAAACAAATATTCCAGAGGCCTCTGCATATCTATGTCATATTACAATCCCTGACATCCCTCCCTCTTTACGAGAATCTACTATTCAAGACATATAGCAATCAGAAGTTATGGAAGTTATTGGTCATTTGTGAAATGGAGTTATGCCTGGCCTGGATGGCCTCCCTAATGAACTTTATAAGTTACTAAATGTAGAATTAGGCCAAGAATTGGCTGAAGTCTTTAATTATATTCTCAGAAGTGACTTGTTTCCCTTGGAAATTAATATGGGGGTTTGATTTATATTTTTAAGAAGGGTGACAAGCAGCTTCTTCAAAATTGGAGGCCTATTAGCCTCCTAAATACAGATTTTAAGATATTAGTTAAAATTTTAGCTTTACGATTACTGAAGAAAGCACAGCATGTTATTTCTTCAGCTCAATTTAGTACAGTTCCAGGCAGAAATATTTCTGATCACCTGATCATGCTGAGGGAAATAGTTGAGAGAGGAAATATAGCTCTACTTCAAGGTTACTTGGTTTCTCTAGACCAAAAACAAGCCTTTGACTCTGTCAATCATGAGTTTTTGTGGCTTCTTCTACAACATTATCATGCCCCTGCTATATTTATAACTTGGATTCAGAAATTATACCATACTGCTACTATAGTTCCTATTGCTAATGGTTGGAAAGGTCCCATAATACAGTTAAAGAGAGGGGTTTCGACACGGATGTCCACTGAGCCCTATTCTTTATGTTTTTTTCTTGGACCCGTTGCTCCAAAATATTAATGTTTCAGACAGGATTGTTTCAATTTCCACTCCACTATGTTCCACCCCACATGCTGTTATGGCATATGCGGATGATATGAGTCTAGTTGTGGCTGATATGTCTTCCATACAAGAAGCAGTGCATCAGTGTATAGCATTTGGGGCAGTCTCTGGAGCTGTCTTGAATTTTGATAAATGCATTGGTAGAAAGTTGGGGACCCACAGTCAATCTGTATCGCTGGTTTCTAATATAAAAATAGATCAGGAACCTATCAAAATATTAGGTATTTTATTTGGTGATAGTCCTCTGGATGTTTTGAATTGGAGCCCTAAATTAGAAATTGCTCAAACTAAAGTAGCATGTTGGAACAAATGGAAAGTAAGAAAGAAGAAGAAGAGGGTTTATTTGATTAAAACATATTTAATTCCAGTTTTTCTTTTCATTAGCTATATATTTCCTCCACCTAAACTTTTTGAAACTAAAATTTTGAGTATTTTTTTCAAGCCTTATGGGGTAGTCGCCGTAATCCAATTAAAAGAAATGTCACTTATTTACCTATTGAGTCAGGTGGTTTGAACATGGTTCATCCTCTATATTTCTATAATACTATTTTTTTGTTGATGAATCTTAAGCCCCTTTTATTTAATTTAGGAAGAGGTTGGGAGTCTTGGGTTTATGAATCCTGTAGTCCCTGGTTTTGTCAATGGGACTCTAACAATCTCAAAATAGTTAAAATTGTTTCTTGTCATCCCACTTACATGATGAAAACTTTTTTAAGGTTGAAACAGTGGCATATTTCAAGTACCATGGTTGTGATTCTTTCTCACAAACATTTATATAAGCATCTGCTGGAACATAATTGTGCTGTTCCAGTAGTCTTCTATAAATGCCCTGAGTCCTATTGGGGGATCTTCTGGCTCTTTTATGGAATTCAAGGATTTCTCCACGAATGTGGGATTTACATTGACTGAGTTGCCATGAACGGATAAATATAAAGACAAATCAAAAACACAAACAATTGACAGATAGGTTTTGTAGTCACTTGAATTGCATACAACAAGAAGAAACCATTGAACACTTATTTTTTCAATGTTCATATGTTCAGGGTTTTTGGGCCTTTCTTGCTGATTGTTGGAATGAGCCTTTGTTTGCATCTGTTACATATGTGAATTTAATGTATGGGGCCTTTTCAGGTGAATGGCAAAAATGGAACTTTGCTACATTGAACATTCTCTTTACAATATTGAAATGGCATATTTGGACTGCTCACTGTTTATTTACCTTGCAACAGATGGAGTGTTCTCATGATGAATTATTACATAAAATTGTATTTGATTTGAAACAAGTTATGCAGACTCAAAGTTTATGCATACTCAAATGCTTCTAGACTTCTGGAAATGTTTACCGTGGATCACTGACTCTGATGCTCCTGTAACATGATCTTTTGTGATTTTTCTTTTTTGGATTGTTCTTGCTGTAGTTGTATGAGTTTTCTGTTTTGTAGTTTTTTGTTCAATAAAATTCCCCTACTCTTTTCGATAAGTGTCATGGGATCCTTAACATCCACCTGAACTACCACCAATTCAGGCAGATGGGACCTCGGTTTAACGTCTCATCTGAAAGACAGCGCCTCAGAAATGCAGCACCCTCTCATGCTGCACTATAGTGTCAGTACTGGGATATTAACCCAAGTGCCAGATGTGGGAACTGAACCCACAGCTCTCTGATCTCCCAGCCTCAGAGGTGAGTGTGCTACCTACTGAGCCACTGACACTAACTAAACTAGTCCTGTATGTTAAACTTGTATTTCTGGGTGTATGTAAGTTGTACTTGGGGGTACTTGTCTGTAACTTACTTATTAATTGTATACTTTTTTAAACATGTAATCTGAAACAGGTCCATCTTGAAAATGGGTCTTCAACCTAATGATGAGTTTGTAAGATCTACCTGTATAAAAATAATTTTTTACTTACTGAAAGATTGCCTAAGTAAATTCAACTGTCCCCAAATTAATAAGTTACAGGCACAAGAGTTAATTGCTCCTGTGAAGGACTAATAAATAAGCGAAGCCATAGATAAGTTATAATTAAATAAGTCTGCTCACCCAAATGGCCTTGCAGATAACTTTTATAAAACTTTTACAGTAACTCTAATCCCAGTTCTGAAGGATTTTTTGATATATTTTGTCAAATGGTATTTCTGATGTCTCCCTGTTAGAAGCACTTATCACTTTATGACCTAAACCTAACAAATCTAAGAATAAAGTAAGTAGCTACCACCCCATTTCCTTTATAAATTATGATATGAAAATATTAACATTTATTTTCACTCAAAGAATTAAGAATATTTGGCACCCATTAATTTGCAAAGACCAAGTAGGTTTCATATCTCATAAACAAGCTTCTGATCATCTTAGGAAGCTTTGATACATTTTCTCCATGCCTAGGGATTTCAGATACCAACCCAATCAGTTCAATTAAGGTGGCCTTACATACTATCCAAGAATTCAGTTTATTCTCTAATTATAAATTGAACAGAGATAAGACAGAAGTGATGACTTTAAACAGATTTCCATTAAAAAAATGATATTACAGATTTAGGACTCTCATGGGCTGGTTTAAAATATCTGGGCATTTCTTTGTCTACCGACCCCACACAGAGTATTAAATTTAATCTAGAAGATTTGATTGTAAAATTAAATCATGATTTGAAAAGATGGCAATCACTCCCTATTTCATTTTGTGGTAGGTTAAACATAATTAAAATTAATGTTTTCCATGGATTGTTTCACCTGCTTAATATGCTGAAAGTATTCCTACCCTTAAAATGGTTTAATCAAATCCATGCCTTTATGAACAAGTTTATTTGGCAAGGGGAAAACACCTAGGATAGCGTTACATAAACTAATGCTCCATAAATCACAGGGGGGAGTAAAATCACAAACTTAATTTTGTATTATATGGCATCAAACTTAAACAAATATTTTAAGTGGATCCAGAATTCCTCATACTCAAATTTATACACCCCTACCTGGCTTGAAATGGAGATTTTGCTTTTGGATAAATACAAGATGTTACCGGAGACACTTCTTTATTCTAATATGAAAAAACATTCCTAAAGAATTAAATAATTCAGTAATAGGCACTTCTCTAAGAGTTCATAAACAAATCTGTAAATTCCTTGGCATAAATCTATTCCAGGACATCAAACAATGTATACTATATAATCCTAATTTTACAATTAATGTAAGTTACCTGATTTCTTCTTGGTTGCCCTGTGACCATTACCCTACAGTGGCTTCCTTCTTAAGTCAAGGCCCACTGCGACCCCATAATACGATTCTTGCAGACCTTGGATAAATATTAGCAACTTATTACTTATTAAAATAGCTCTTAAAGAACATCAGGCCCCTTTCCCTGGGAGATGAATTTCCAAGATATTTTAAATCAGCTTAAAATGGCTATTAGCAAGGCCCATCCTAGTGTCAATATGTATTCAACTTTATTAATGATTAAATTCACTGACAATCCCATTCAAACAACTTATTGGCAAAATGAAACTAATCATAAATCACTGAACTGGTCTAAGTCATGGCAAAATGTATATGAATATATTCCACTGGATAATTTAAGGCTAATTCAGTTCAAATTGTTACATAATGCATATACAGTATGTCACCACAAAAGTTACACTCATATGGGTATATAAATTGGGATAAATGTCCTAGATGCAACTTGGATATTGTCTTTTTGTCCCATATCTTGTGGTCATGTATATTGGTAAAAAGATTATGAAATGAAATTAAGGAGAAAGTCCTTATAAAATTATGGTTACAATCTCTTTTTGACATAGAAATTTGCATGTTAGACAATGATGAAGATTTTACCTCACCTTCTGATAAAACTATAATATCTCTAATTAGTATATTGACTATACAAACAATTCTTAAGCACTGTGTGGACAAGGACATGCCCTCTTTTAAAGAATGGGTAGCCAACATTCACTGCAATTTACAACTTATATTCTTGATTAATTCCTTTTATAATAAAATAGTATTTCCTTGATACATGGAGTAAGCTTCAAGAACTAATTTCCAAAATTTGATCAACCCCTTTCCAAAATATAAGCTACTTGGTAGTGCACTCCCATCAGATTCTACTTGAATAATTGTATAAAGGTATGATGGTAAAACATGGTTTACTTGCTCTTTCATTCTTCTCTTCAAAGTATGTGGCTGTTGGTATAATTTATTTTATCTACAGTATATTACACCAGTTATTATACAGGAGTATTTTGGCAGTATAATATGTTAATTCTATATAATTATTTTTTTTTTGACAATCTTATAATTATTCCAAGTACCATGATTTTTATATATATATATATATATATATATATATATATATATATATATATATATGTATATATATATATTTATGCCACATATATATATATATATATATATATATATATATATATATATATATATATATATATATATATTTTTTTTTGTTAACATGGATCTCCAGGTGCATATTTTGGCTGGGGGGAGAGTAGTTATGCTTTGTCCTTTTAATGCATTGTTTTTTATTGTATGATTGATATACTTGTTAATGGTTTATTTGCTTTGTAAGTTGTTATAAACCTAATAAAACAAGCATTTGTCAATGCCGAATGTTGTCTTGCTGCCATTGGTAGTGCAGAAGTTAGAGAGATGCAGCATAGGAGTGGCAGTCAAGTACTGAACTGATGCCAACCCACCCCCACCCTGCAGAGAGTGAGAGGCATTAGGGTGTCCCTGTGGGTGTTTGTTAGTGCAGTGCGGGAAAACATGCTGGGCAGGATGTGAAAAACAACAGCTGCACAGTTCATAAGGAGGTATAATAAAATGCCAGTGCTGAAAATGTGGCATACAAATATACGGAATTTGCGGAGTTGCAAGGGTGTGTGGGAAATATGCAAGGCATGCTTGCAGCACTGCCAGTTTATGGGCGTTCGGCACCAAATTTTCAACTTAGGCATTTTAGCACCTCTGCTCATGTACAGTGTCACTGTCATTTCCTCAAAGTGTCCCAAGAAGTGATTTCACACAATGACCACGCTATTCTGCGCTGGAAGTGCGGAAACACATTTTGGGAAGGATATGTGAAGTGACGGCTGAACTGTTCATCAAGAGGTGTGTAAAAATGGCAATGGTGAAAATCCAGAGTGAAAATATCACAAATGCATGACGGTATGAGCATGCGTGCAATCTGCCAACACACGCTCATAACACAGTCATTTTATGGAGTATCAGCTCCAAATGTTCAACATAGGCATTTTAGGAGCTCTGCTCATGAACTGTGTCACTGTCATTTTCATAATCTGACCCAAACACTGATTTCCCACAGCGACTACGCAATTGTGCACCAGAAGTGTGGAAACACATTTCGGGCAGGATGTGGAAAATGACAGCAGTACTGTTCACAAGGAGGTGCACAAAAATGGCAATGCTGAAAATCTGGCATTAAAATATTGCGAATGCATGAAGTTACGAGCCTGCGTAGCAACTGCGCAATGCACGCTTGTAAAACAGGCATTAGTTAGATTTTTTCCACCAGATTTGGAACATAGGCTTCTTGAGAGGCCACCTCATGATCACTGGCACTGTCATTTCATTAATGGGTTCCAAAAGGTGATTTCACACAGTGCCTGCGAAATCACCTTTCGAGGCCGATTAACGCCATGACACTGACAGAATTCATGAGGAGGAGCCCCAAAAACCCCATGTTGAAAATTTGGTGCCAAAATTCTAAGAAATGCCTGAGATATGCAGCAAAGTTGAAAAAACCCTATTCATTGCATTATACAGCTTACCGGCATTTCCTCAGTTCGCGGTCAGCTTTGAAGAGTGCAGACGTGTTCCCGGTCCACGGAAGATCGTCGTGCCAGAGTCCGGAGGTAAGTATGGGGTGAGGGGGGGTAAGGAGGCATGGTGCACAGTGGGTGGTGTGTGGCTGGGGAAGGGGGGCATCTAGACTACGAGGGACGGTTTTCGTTTTGCAGGGGAAAAAAAAAGGAAAAGTGTCGCTGGACAGTTTTTATCTTACAGGGCATTTGGCACACTGGGGTGGGCTCCCAGTGTGCCACCTAAGTGGGTTTTTTTGGGGGAGTCAGTAGCCGATGGGGGATTGGGCACCCTTGTCGGCACACAACACGGAGGGGTAATGCCGACGGGAATTGGGCACCCCCACTGGCAAACAAAGAAAGGGGGGAGCATGAGCCGATGGGGATTGGGCACCCCCTCGGCATTCAACAGTTGGGGGGTGATGCCAATGGGGAATGGGATCCCCCATCGGCGGGCAAAGACAGCGAGGGGGGCCACGAGCCGAGGGGGATTGGGCACCCCTTCGGCATTCAACATTTGGGTGGGGTATGCCGACGGGGAGTGGGCTCCCCCGTCGGCACACAAACATGGGGGGGTTGCCAACGGGGGATTGGGCACCCCTGATGTCGGCAAGCGTGAGGGGGCCGCCCGCTCACCGAACATGGTCATAATGGCGGCGAGCACGGCAAGCAAAAGGACTGCTGCGTATGAAGAGCTTTGCTTGGATTGCAGTAGACCTTTGCTTTGATGTGCTCTCCCCATTATGAATGCATGGTGTGGCGGTGGCATGCAGGCTGATTGGGGAATGAGGGATGCACCTACTGATGCATGCCCTGCATTCGCCCAACAGCAGCCGCACCCCCAAGACCCACACTAGCGCAAGATGTTTCTTGTGCATGCACGCAAGACAACATAAAAATGATAGTTAAAAAAAAGCAAGGTGATGCTTCTATCCTGCTGCAGTTAGTCAAAATGAGGATAGATTTAAATAACCAGTGCATTAGACAGAGCTAGCCCTCACATACCTCCGGCAGTGGTTTTATAAGGTGGTGCCCCAAGCCACAAGGTTGTTAGCATCCCAACTCCACCATCAACAGGCAAAAGCCATTATTGCTGTCAACTCTCCCTAAACCAGAGAAAAATGTAAGAGCATAGTTCCTACCACCCTATATCAGTATTAAATGCTGATTGCAAGGTATTTATGTCCATCCTGGCATACTGTACATACACCCTCCTCCCTGCATTGATCCACACAGACCAAACTGGGTGTATTCGGTCAAAGCAGATGTCTGGCACAATAAGAAAGACACTACAGGTAATGGCACACAGAGATGTGGTCTGACTGCCTTCCATACTAGTGATCTTGGATACTGAAGAGGTATTTTACCATGTTTCATGGCCATTTCTCTTCAGAACACTGAAGGTATTTGGGTTTCCACTTCCATTTTTTTACCTCCCGGGAAATATCTTCCCAAGAAAACAGTAAAGGTGAATGGGCACATCTCCTCCCTTTTTCAGATAGGACTAGCTACCTGACAGGGCTGTTCCCTCTTACCTTTGCTGTTCACACTGTACATTGAACCACTCACTCAGGCAGTTGGGAAATACCCTCACATTCAAGGGGTGGACAAAGAGAGGTGTAAATGTCAACTAATGCAGGCAACATTAGTCTATTTCTGTCAAATCCAAAGCAATTTCTTCTGGTGGTAACTGACCTCTTGATCATCTTCAGTTGCATTCCAGGATAAAAACAAACGTGGGGAAGGTCTAAGTGTCAACTTTAAATTTCCAACCCACGGCAACCTTAATGAGACAATTCTCCTGCAGGTGGACTATGAAGCTGAGTAAATATCAAGGTATACATGTGAAGAAAAGTATTGCAAACCTATATGAAACAAACTATAAACTCCTCGCCAGGCAATAGGAAGATCTGACAAGATGAGGCATTCTTCCCTTGGGACTGTTATGGAGGGTAGACTTAGCATGGATTGTAGTGCTACCCCAGGCTTTATACCTCATTCAGAATCTTCCCTATCTGGTTCTGAAGCCAGACTGGAAGAAATGGCACAAACATATGTCCCCCTATATCTGGAGAGGGCAGAAACCCAGTGTGCAATATAAGTCCATCAACCTATCAAAAGATAGATAAGAACTTGCCTTGTTGAACCACCAGTTATATCATGCTCTAGCTTAGTTATAGGTAATTTGGTCATGGCTTCTTGTGCCATATATCAAGTAGGGTCTGCAGCAAAAAAATGAAGGTTAAAAATAAATGGGCAGACTGGGTGGGCCCAGCAGCCCTTATCTGAGATCACATTCTATGTTTATATATTTCTATCTCCCCTACCCCAAACGTCCAGTGGATCAACCTGGGGCAATCCATCTTAGCTTCCTCTAGTTGGACACACCTCTTATTCCATTCCAGCTGTGACCCCAAACACTGAGCTCACCCCAGTCCATGGATTATGGGCAAGATGAGAACTTGAGACTGGTTAACATGTCACACCCACAGATCCATATTTTCATACAGTTCCTCAGCCATGGAACTGCTTGCTATCAGAGTTCAGTGTTATTAGGGATAAGGGTCCCCCTATCTGGGCCTTGAAGGCATGGTTTGGGCAGGCAACTTCAAAATATTGTACCAGTTGCCCTGGAGTAGGAGGGATTACATAAATGTTTGAATGTGACAGAAACAATATGTTGATGCAGGTACACTAAATGTATCACATGAAGTGCATTTACTAAGTGACTGTGTGTGTGTGTGTATATATACTGCATATATTTTTTAGAGGCAAAAAAACTCTGTTTAATGCATCAGTTAAGGTTATTCCACAGCGACACAAGCAAGAAAATTCACTGTTAGGGTTGAAACCCCCCTTGGACCCCTCCAGCCCACCCCCCAACCAGCACTGGGGTGCACATTGGGGTCCCTGGCCCTAACTCTCACCCCATCACATGTGTAAAGAAGGTAAGGAATAGGGGAATGGGGTGAGAGTTAGGACT
Organism: Neoceratodus forsteri; assembly: GCA_016271365.2. Taxonomy (NCBI): domain Eukaryota; kingdom Metazoa; phylum Chordata; order Ceratodontiformes; family Ceratodontidae; genus Neoceratodus; species Neoceratodus forsteri. Next base: position 860,053,112 of record CM057456.1, read on the forward strand.
GACGACCCCAACGCACACCCCAATGCCAGTTGGGGAGGTGGGCTGGAAGGGTCCAAGGGGGGGGTTAACCATAACAGTGAATTTCCTTGCTTTTGTCACTGTGGAACAACCTTAACTGATGCATTAAACAGTGTTTTTTGCCTCTAATTTCACTTCTTTTTGAGAATGATGACGAGAAATAGTGAAAGTAATGCAGTGGCGGGAGCACGGGGCCCTTTGGTGATGTCTTGTGACATAGTAAGAGGAACAGCAATGCAAACATAAGCACCAACAGTGGCGCACATGGTATCGGAAACATAAATGGTAAAGGAAACGTTAATAGAAATGCAAGCGCAAAGTGACGCCAAAGCGAACAGTGACGCAAATGGATATTGAAGCATGTATGAAAACGCAACTGGTAACATTAACAGTGATGGTAAATGGAATGTTAAGTGTGACAGGAAAAAGAACGCAAAAGGGAACATAAACAGAAACGTGAAAGCAAGCGCACACATAAACGCAAACTGTGACGTGCACAGGGATGGTACCGCAGTTGTAAATGCAAATGGTAAAGTTAACATGAAGAATAACACCAATGGAAACAGAAATGGAAACAGGAGCTGAAGCGTGCACGGAAACGCAAACCAAAACGCGCAGGGGCAACAGTACCACAATTGTAAATGCAAATGGTAACGGTAAGAGCAACAATAACAGCAAAGGAAACAGAAATGCAAAAGGAAATGCAAGCACATGTGGAAACACAAACCATAATGCGCATGGGCACAGTAACACAATTGCAAACGCAAATGGTAACAGTAACAGCAAGGAAGACCAAAACGAAAGAGAAACGGAAACGCAAATGAAAGGGCTGTCAGAAATGTAAATAGCAATGTGCATGGTGGCATAAACAGAAACAGTAGTGGAAACACAAATGGTAACAGTAACGGAAACGCAAGCACAAATGAGAATGCAAAGGGTAACGCACATGGTGGCGTACATGGGAACGGTAACGCAAACAGGGACATAAACACAAGTGGAAACAGTAACTGTAACTGTAACAGTAATGGAAGCACATACCCTGTTTTTGCCAAACAGGTGCATAAAGAAACATAAAGAATGTATGCATTGTAATGGGCATCGAAGCTTAAAACGAGCAGTGGAAGTACTTAATTACTAATATTTCAGCAACCGCACGATGTAGAAAAAAAATGTAAATGTCACAAAAATCATGATTTTCCTGGCTAGGTTTTTGTATTGCATAGGCTGTAGGGCCCATAGGGCTATGCAATTCACAACAAAAAATCTGTATCTCGCATCGTTTTCAAGATACGAGCCCCGAAAGGCGCGGCATACGCCACCATGTTAATCTATGGGAAAAAACGCCAACTGCGGAGTACCGTAACTTGGCAACTGTGCTATATTTTTTCACCAAACTACAAAAAGGCACGTCTGTGAGATGTTGGCTGCCTTCTCTACAAATTTCAGCTCAAAAGGCCAAACCGTTCTTTCGCAGCAGGGTGGCAAAGAATTCCTGTAATTTGGCCAAGTCTTTGTGACACTACTGGTTCCAGAAATCTGAAAAACATATTTCTGGGGTGTTTTACCCCAAAATAAAGACATGGCTAGCATCCTCAGTGTCTGACTAGGTGAACACAAAAAGAATTGTGTCCCTAGAGGGCCCCAAATTTAAATGCCAAGCATTTTTCTGATCACCAACCGAAAACAAAATGGCAGATTTGCGACACTACTAGGGCCATTTGCTACACTAAAAAGTGCATTTGCAAAAGTGTTGAACTTTCTGTTAACTTTTTCCATTGACTTATGGTGGGAACTTGTTTTTTGAATAACTTTTGAACCATTCAATATTTTTTTCATGAAATCTTCAAAAGGCACATCGGGGACCCCAGCTGCAAGTTCTCTGAAGTTTTTAGATGGTCACGCAAACCGTGCGACCTGTAGGCGAGAGCAAAGAATTTGCAAAAAAGCATAATTACTCACTTCATTGTCGCTTAATAACTCCGCAGCTGTATATCTGACCAATACGAAACTTGGCAGATCCCAAGACCTACCATGCCCCATTGTGAATACCAAATTTCAGGCCCATCTGTTGAATGGTGGCAATGTTATTAAGGTACAAAATTTGACCCTTTAACCTTAAAAGTGCTACTCTACCATAATATATATATATATATATATATATATATATATCTTTAAAAAACTTTGTTAATGCATCACTTAGGGTGAATACCAGTGACAAAAGTAGAGAAATGAGGTGTTAGGGTTTTCAACCTAACTCCCCACCCAGGAGTTCCCATCCTACCACCCCACCCATCCCCACCTCCACACAACAACAGGCATTGGGTGTCAATTGATTGTCAGACCCAACTCTCACCCCATTCCATGTGAAAACAAGCTGCTACCGCCACAGTATAGGACAATGGGGTGAGAGTTATGCCTGTGACCCAATGGCACACCCCAACACCTGTTGTTATGTGGAGGTTGGGGATAAGATAATTAGTGAAATGAGAACCCTGGGATGGGCATTAAGGCTGGAAACCTTAACACCACATTTCCCTGCTTTTGTCACTGTGGTATTCACCCTAACTGATGCATTAACAAAGTCTTTTGCAAAGAATTTTCCTTCTTTTTCAGATAGTAGAACTGTATCCTCATTTTACTGTGGGAGTGCAGGGTCCTTCCTCCCATCCTTCCATCCAGATAGTACAACAGTGTCCAAATGTCATGGTGAGAGTACAGGGTCCGAATCCTCCATTGAGATATAACACTGTCCATAAGACACGGTGGGAGTGCAGGGTCTGAACCCTCCATCGAGATAATACAACAGTATCCATATGTCACAGTGGGTCCCATTCCTCCATCCAGATAGTACAACATAATACAACAGTATCGATATCTCACTTCGGACCCTGTGCTCCTATCCCTCCATTGAGATAGTACAATACTGTCTATATGTCACAGTGAGAGCTCGCGGTCCTTTGGACCATGTACTCTCATCCCTCCATCCAGATAGCACAACAGTGTCCATATGTCACAGTGGGAGCTTCCATCCCTTCACAGATGCACATATGTATCTAGCTGTGGGAACACAGGGGTCTCGGGCCCCTGAGCTTCCACACATTAAGTTATGAGCAAGCATACCGAAATTGCAACAAATAGTCAAAACTGTGTCATCTCAAACAATTTTCACCCCAAATGTTCAACATAACTTTCTTAGCACCTCACCACATGTACCCAGTACAACAAACTTTCAAACCCCCGTGAAAATGTAATTCCGCGCAACTGTAACACCGTTTTTGTGCCACAGTTGCGCATAAGCATTTTCAGTAGGATTTGAACAATGATAGCTGCACTGTTCATGAGGTGGTGTGGTAAAATGGCAATGTCAAAAATCTGGAGTGAAAACAGGAAATATTAGCGATGTTATGAGCACGTGTAGGTCCTCGCAACGCACGCTCGTAACGTCATCATTTATTGGAATTGTTTCACAAACTTTTCAACATTGCCATTATGGGACCTACCCTCATGAACAGTACAACTGTGATTTTGTTAATACATTCCAAAAGTTGATTTTGCACAGTGACTGTGCCATTCTGCACCACAGGTGCAAAAACATGTTCTGGGCAGGATGTGCAAAATGACAGCTGTACTGTTCATAAGGAGGTATAAAAAAATGGTAATCTTGAAAATCTGAAGTGAAAATATTAAAAGTTGGAAAAGTTATGTGCATTCATAGAAACTGCACAAAGCACGCTCATAATGCAATCATTTTTGGAAATGTTTTCACCAAATTTTCAACATGGACTTTTTGGGACCCTACCTCATGAACAGTGGCATTGTCATTTGGTGAATCAGTCCCGAATGGTGATTCCTCACAGCAACCGCAAAATCACCTTTCGGGACTGAGAAACAAAATGACAGTGCCAGTGTTCATGAGGCATGGGTCCAAGAATCGCATGTTGAAAATTTGGTGCAAGAATTCCTAAAATTGACCGAGATATCAATATACGTTAACCCCCGCCTCCCCCCATTGAGTCCCATTATATGGCTTGCCTTGATTCCTCAGATCACAGTTCGGCTTTGAAGAGTGCAGATGTACCCAGATCCAGAGAAGATCATTGATCCTGACCTTCGTAGGGTAAGTACGGGTGAGGGGGATGCAGGGAGGTTCAGGGAGGTGAGTACACAGAGGGAGGGAGGGTGAGTGGGAGACAATGAGACGTTTTCTTTTTTTGCAGTGTAAAAAAAAAATACTTCAGAGTTTTTTTTTAAATAAAAAACAATTGGACATACTAGGGGTGGGCTCTGATGTGCCACCAAAGTTGGGAGAGGGGGATCATTATGTTGACATGGGGATTGGGCACCCCTCTCTGCAATACTTCGATACAGGATCTTACATTGAAATTTACACAAAATTTGATGCAGGATTCTGCATCGAAGACAATGCGGGATGCTTTTCTTTTTTCACAGGTTAAAATAAAATTAAAAATAATTGGGCACACTGGGGCGGGCTCCCAATGTACCACCAACTTTGGGGGGGGTGATCATGATGCTTACAGAGGGATTGGTCACCCCATCAGCAATAGAAGTGGGCTGGGGAGGCATCCAACACCAGGAGTGGCATCCCGGTGTCGGAGTTTTTTTCATAGTAATTACCATTTATCTGGGCACACTTCAAAATGTTTGCGAAAGTCACATTTTCGCACATAATTACCCACATTTGCACAAATCTTGTTGTCATATGAAGTAGATTTTTGTACCCTATCCAGATATCTGTACAAATATGCATTCTTTTGAAAATTTTAAATGTTTGCGAAACTCAAATTTTTGCATATTTACCCACATTTGTGCAAATCTTGCTTTTGAGCTAAACACAACTTTTCCCATAGGAAATAATGGGAAATTTGAAACATTAATAACTTTTGAACAGATTAATGTTCTTTCACCAAACCTTCAAAAGGCACATCTGTGACCAAAGGGCTTTCTATCCTGAAAATGACAGCCCACAACATAAAGCCTTTTCTGAGGTCCAGGACGACAAAGGAATGTCAAAAAATCCTGATTTTTCTGTTTTTTCAACACTTTATATCTCAGAAACTACTTGACGGATTCACACCAAATTTGGCAGTTCAAGAGACCTTCTCCTAGAGATTACTGACATGCACATCTGTTGAATGGCTCCACAGTTATTAAGGTTCAAAGTGTGGACTTTAACATAGAAGTGCAGTTTCACCTGAACTATACTGGCATGACCGTGCCAGTATAATATATATATATATATATATATATTTATACAATAGGGGTGAAGGGATAACACTATGAATAAATGGTGTTATTGTCACAGCCATTGTTTAACCACTGGGATGACATCACCACTGTGGATTTATTTCCAGATAAACCCACAGTGTCTACATTACCAGCAAATATACTCACAATGGTGATGTCACCAGAGTGAAACTATCCACACTGCAGCCTGCATTTAATAGCTTCACAGTTTCTCTTTCTCACTGAATCCTGCAACTAACTCAATTAGCATTGTAAAAGACAATCACCTGTGTCCCATAGTTATTCTGACACACCTAGCCCATTACTGTGCTGCTCTAATCTTCAAACCAGCCTCCTTCATAAACCAGTTTCTCTTTCTGAGTGCTGACTGCAACAGTTTCTTTGTCTCAGTGAAGCCTGCAACTTATTGAATAAACAGTCTGTTTCTCACTCCTAGCTGCAGGTAACACAATTATCATTGCAAATCACATTCACCTGTTTCTCATAGTGTCTAACACTCCCAATCCATTCAGAAACACTTACACGCATAAACAGTGCTGTCAGTAGCCTAGAGATTAGAGTAACAACCAATGAACAAACTTCCTACATCCAGCAGCCCAGACTAGTGTTTGATTCTCACAGCTTCCATTTGAATATTGTGTGACTGAACAAATCACTTAACTGCTCAATGCTCCCAGGTCACCTATAAAAACTTACCCAGTTACCAAAATAAAAAAAAACAGAGTAAACAGGAAGAGAACACAGAAAAAAATGTTCCTAAAGGGTGCTAGCCCTATTGTATAAATCGCACACATGATGTGCGACTTGTGGAATATGGCAAACATTTGCACTTGTGCAGAGTGAACTGCAATATCACTCGTGACTTCAGCACTTGTGATATTATCACAGTTCACTCTGCACTCATGCAAATATTTTCCATATTCCACAGTCACCCATCATGTATCCTATATATATATATATATATATATATATACACACACACATATACATACTGTATATACTTTTGTAATTGAAACATCTATATGTAACTTCTGTACTTGAAGGGATACCATTGCAAATGAGTTTGCCGCAGTGGTTACATTTACTAATAAAATTCTATTGCGTTGATATACCCCAGTCAAACAATGGTTAATCCTCTTATGTCCAGTCTCAGAGCTCAGGACCTTCCTGCCAGCATTATTGGACCACAGATGTAAAATATCGGCTAGGTCAGGGCTAGTGTACATCTTTCAGATGTTGCAAAAAGTCTTGGTTATGACATTCCTAATGTTGAAAGACAAATACGGGTTGCAACAACCAGATTTTCTTTAGATATTTATAAATTTGTAGTTTCATAAATCAGCTAGACCCAGCAACCTGAAGTATGGAACAGTGGCTTCAGATTATCCAGGTATCAGTACAGTTGCTTACAGGAAGAGGGACAGCCCATATCATACCTCTAATATATGGCTCCCTGCAATGTACACAGACTAACAATACAATGGATGTGGAGAGACAGTGGGAACAGAGACTGGTCTTATGATTTCTGATAAGAACTGGTATGAAGCCTGTGGCAGAATATTCCATGTTTCCTCTTCACATGTATGTCGTGAATATGCCTGGAAGCATTGCTTTGCTATTTAAGAACACTTGCCATCATGGTTCACTACACCCTGACCAGTGGAGCATGTTGCTGGAGGCAATGTGGAGCTGACAGAGTGACAAATACACATATAATGTGGGATTGTCCACAAATACAGCCCTTTTTACAGGCCAGAGATATGGAAGGCCAGAGCATGAGAGGTCCAACTAACCAGATCTCTTTATCTCCTCTTGAAGTTCCTGGTGGGATGCTGGGATAACCATATCTGGTATATACTGGGGGTATACACCCTAGCAGGTAAGCAAGCCATAACTAAAAGGTAATTAATGCTAGTTCTGCTACAATAGAAGACTGGATATCTATACTCAGTTTAATTTATAAAATGGAGCACATTACTTTTCCCTCAATTATCGGTCAGAACAATTTCAAAACAGATGGGTCTTATAGGTGCACCACATTATGAACAGGGACTCTAGCTACATCTCATAAAGATGGAGCTGAGGTAGTGCCAAATGAGATCCCCTGGAGCAGGGGTCAAGACAGAGAGATTACCTACTGCCGCCCGCAGTGGCTTTCCTTCCCTACCTAGAGTACCTAGAGTTCTATGTCTAGTTATGGAGTCTTCATCTGTGAAAGGACATAGACAGAGTTGAGGCAGTTCAGAGGAGGGCAACTAAAATGGTTCAGGGTCTGCAGCAAAAGCCCTATGAGGAGAGACTGAAGGACTTCAATATGTGCAGACGGCAGGATGAAGGGAGAAGGGGGATATGATATAGACTTTCAAATACCTCAAGGGTATAAATAAGATTCAAGAGGAAAGCCTTTTTCAGAGAAAAGGATGCACATGAACAAGGGGCCATGTGATGAAGTTGGAGGGGGTAGAATCAAGGGAAATGTAAGGAAACACTTCTTCACAGAAAGGGTGGTGGATGCCTGGAACAAACCCCCTGAGGAGGTGGTGGGAGCAAAAACTGCAAGGGGATTTAAGATGGCATGGTATAGGTATAAGAGAGCCTTAGAAGAAAGGGGGGGGGCTGAGATCAAGTAGGATCTACAGTGTGAAAGTAGGAAGGGAACATGGGCAGACCAGTTTGGCCAAGCAGTTCTAATCTGCCGTCAAATTCTATGTTTCTCTTTTTATGTTTCTCCCCCTCTTGAAAACTTCCCCAGAGCATCCCAACCAGTACACCATCAAGATCATGATGGGTAGTCACCTACAGGGTCCTCCAAAATTGCTCAGCATTGGGGACCTGAAGAGCTGACACTCTACATAGGTGCTAGGTAATGGGGTGGAACCTACCCTAACTGCTGGTCCCCAAAAAACTATTTTATGGGTACACAGTTCATAGTCAACACCTGATAGAGTTAATCTGTATTTATGCTTGTCTGTTCAGGATAACTCAGGCCACCCCAGGAACAGATATTCATAGCAACACAGGAAAGTTGATTCCATGTTATAATGGTGACCGCATAAGAGCAATCACCGTTTGGGCGAGTCTACATCACCAAAAATGAATTTCAGCAATGTAGACTTGCAGTGCAAAGCAAAAGGACACCGGACACTTGTAATTTTACTTTTTATGTGGAGGGCTGTGCCCCTGCACGCCCCTACTAAAGGATTCTTAACTCCAGGGGGGTGCACGTCAAGGGGTAAAAAATCCCCACCGGTGCAAATAGTAAGCGGGCACCTGGAACCGAACCCACCACCCACCCAACCCTAACCTGCCATCAACCCACCATGCTACCCGGCCAGCTCAGCAACCCACTGCCACACTACACCCCACAAACCCTCCCTCCCCTTCCGCCAGTTGCACGGTGTAGTCCCCCTCATGGGTGTACATATAGTGACATCCTGTCGCTATATTCGCCGACCCCCCCATCCAGGCACCCTCCCTTCCCAGTAGCCCTGTGTAAAAGCATTGCGATTGAGTTGCCCTTTTTGAAATCACTGAGTCACGATCGCTCAATACACGGCTACCAGAAAGTTCAGGATGTTGCAATGAATTTTATTTGGCAGTAGAGCAATACTCAGGAAAGTCTAAAACACAATAATGGCAATACTCCTTTTATGCATTGCAAACAATCATTATTTGGTCATGGACAGATAAAGTAAGGAATAGACACAGTGGTGGGTAACATAAAGGAACAAGCAGTAGACTTATCTGTTAGCATCCTTTGCAAACTGTGTGAGAGGCCTTTCAGCACCATGCGATTCTGCTTAAAGTTGAACCAGCATAATATTCTGTGGTGATTTTCATATGCAGCCCATGATGCTTTGCATTGTGTGGGCATGTGTGATTTTGTATTTTCTTGAAACTTGGCTTCCCAGCCAAATGCCCTTTGGGGTAACCCTTGCCTCAGTGTTTGCGCACAGAGGTTCTTTGTCTTTACTGCGATGCTGAATAGCTGTAACAATGGAAAATATAATCTGAGTTCATTCCATGTATTGACTGTATAAAATGGAAACCCATTAATAAAGATTTAATTTACAAAAAAGAAGTAAAGAAATGGGCCATTGGTGCCTTCAGATATTTCTGAACACTATGATATGGTCTGCATTGCTTTCTTATAGTGCAGCATTGCCAAATCAATTGTTATTGTTTTTTATTGTTTTTAAACATGTTTGCACTTTTGGTAGTACAAATAAAGTTTTGTATTCGTGTCTGTCTGGTGGTAGTATAAATAGAGACCACTAGATGGAATTAACTACCTTAACAAAGCACCCGGAAGTGTGGGGTGTGAAACATTAGTGGCTCCATTTGAGCCCATGTGCCTGCAATAATAATTAGCTGACACTTGAAATAAAGTGCCTTTCTGAATCTACAAGGCCAGCAGCTGCCTTTTTATTGGGACTTGAGTGAAGAGTCTTTCATCGGATATCGTCTGATATAAGTCCTAAACTTGCAGTGGAACAATGTCTGGTATAAGAGCATCCGCAAACCGCTGTCTCCCCTAGTCAAGAAGTTGAACTGGGTTGGAACCCATGGGTTGATTGATACATGTTATTCAAACCATCTGCGGTGATTCAGATGAAGTTTTTACTTTTATTTCATTTCTTAGAAACTGACTTTCCCTAAGGGTTTGCCTTAACTCAAAATGGTTTAATTCCTGTCTTTATCTGCCTCATTAGCTGTAATCCATGGTATAGGTATCTCTAGGGCGATACATGAGATGAAACAGAAAAAAGGCCCCAATGAGGTATATTTATAAACTACATTTACTTTATTAAACATGCTAGACACCATTATGGGCAAGTTTAGTTAGAAGAGCAGCCTACAGATAAAGTATGTTTCTCAAAAATGGAAAGCAGAATAGGACAGCTAAGTCAAAAAAGACTATGCTTCATTTACGAACATATAGTTCTCAGTCAGCACCAAGGACAGCAGCATCATAGTCATTCAACTCTTCTACTTGATGCATTCTACAATGACAGTGAAGTCGACACTAACTGAAAACTATATCACTAATTAAAATAGTACTAGAAAGCAATTTCTTGGGTTGTTTTCAGGGGCCCAGTATGTATCAATTATTATATGAGGACGGTGTATATAACATTCACTGTATCATAATATAATACCAATATAATTACCTGATGATGGGCCTTATGCACTAATGGGGCAGAGTGGCTATAAGCATGTATCTGGGGCATGCAACCACTCCACACCCTATGCCCCCCTATGTGGGATGCTCTAAGGGTGTGCATAGCACATACGTGCCCGATCCCCCAGCTGTGCGAGGAGCATTGTGCCGAGGGCATGCTGGCACTATGCACCATGCACTAAGGTGCATAGTGCTGGCTATGGGGGTGCATAGGGGGTGCAGGGTATGCCAGGCAGAACCCTGCCATAAACCTCCACGCTCCCCACACACATCCCAGGACCCAACAGGCTACAGGGCAATTAGCCCACAGACCCTCCAGGGCCTCTACATAGGGCCATCCAGTGCCACCCACCTGCCCCAGCACACAGCGGTGTGTGACTGCACACTGCCACCCAACACCCCCAACCCCTGGGGGCACTGGCACATGGATGCAGCCGCCTGCCACTGGCACACAGATGCAGCCCCAGGCTCCCCCCGATGACCCACCAGCAGTCACACCCCTACCCATTCCTCTACACTGATTGGTGCCATCAGAGGGCAGGTGGCATTGCCCTCCCTCCCTCACCTGCCAGAGCCACCAGCCATCGGACATCCATGAGGCACACTGCCACTGTGTGCCCCAGTGATCCAATGCAGGACCCAGTCTGGGCATTCAATTGGATGCCTGGACAGACCTGCGACCATGCCTCCAGCCACCCTGCAGAGTCCTGCATGCCAGGGGGGGCAGGGCCACGGACAGGAGGCTGGTGGTCATGAATGCCACCGATGCACACCTATCCATGGGTGAGCTGCTACGTAGGTGGGGTACGCGTGGATTCCATGTACCCCCACCAGATTAGTGCATAGGGCCCATTATTATTATTATCCTCCAAAACTTTTGTAAGTGAAATGAAAGTAGGGAGAATGAAATGTTTGCAACATGATTAAGGGCATTAGAGGAATAAAAATTAAGTTGACAGCCACACAACTTCAAATTAAATAATATGTAGTCTTAAAATTCAGAAAAGGTTAAAACTGTTATGCCATTTTACTTATTGATTTTAAAAAAATCAATACATTCTACTGATACAAAAAATTGTTATCAATACTACAGTAAGTGTTTGCCATTTGTTAGATGTGCCACAATTAAAAAACAATTATTGACAATACTGTCACTCAAAACTATGGTTTAAATAATATCAACATGTATAAACAGCACAGCTAGGTCTGATACTTAATGATCTTACTCCAAGCTTTTATGTAACAACAAATTACATTTCTTGCCTAACAGTTACAAAGTCCGACCTTTCAAAAGATATTTTTAAGAAATGTATGTATTTACTGAAAAATGGTAACAGGAAAGACCTAAGGCTCGTTTCCATGTGCAACCCTTGGGAAGGGTCCAGGATAAAGGTACATGCAGCAAAAATTATACAGGCAAAAAGAGTACTGTTACATACAATCCTGAACAAATGAACAGTGCGAACTATTAATTCTGAAATATAAATATAAATAACAACATAGAAAGCAAAAATAAATGAGTCAGAAACAGTTCCATTAAATACAGTATAGTGCAAATGAGCAGTGCAAATTGATTAGTCTGTAGCATATTTAATGTACAAATTACCAATGATAAATCAAGGGGATAGGAGGGAAAGTAAAATCATAGTAGTATATAAATGGGAGTAAGTAAGCATTTAAAATGGGATAACTTTGGAACCGGTAGGTCTAGAAACTTGTTGTTTTTTAATGCAAGCTTGAAGTATGCAAGTTGATATGATGAGATATGATGCTACTTAATCATCCATATATTGATAAATAACAACACAATACAGTTCAAAAATATGGTTCAAAAATGCTTAAAGTTGTGTTCTTTTTAACAGCATGTTATATTAGTATATATTAACACATTTGAACTTTACTGTTGCAATCTGTTAATGTTTATCAGACTGCAAACTTTCATTAAAAAAACTTAAGTTTCAAAGCCTACGGGCATCATTTTTTGAAGCTAGAGCAAAGCACAGGGTAAAGTCTCCTACTGAGAGCAAAGTCATCTGACATGCGTGAAGTGATATTATGGAACAGGTGCAGAGCCAAGTTTACACATGTAATGTCTACTGCATTATACCACCTTGGGAGAACAGAGCAATGAAGGAGCAAAGGGCATCTTAAAGCCTCATGCTAGCCTAGGAAGGACATACAGCTGCTAGAAAGGCATAGGCAGGCCTCAAAGTTACAGAAGCAAATAAATATTTGCACAGGGCAAAGCTGTTTGCTCCTTAGACACAAAGCCCAATAATGAAGCCATGATATGTAAATGACCAATTTTCCCATAGATGGGGCAAAGAGAATATTTACATGTAATTATAACATCACTGTAATATGAGCAAACATGTGCTTCTCCAAACTGGTGCTAGCCAAGTGCTCCACACTGCTACCTGTGGTCGACAGTGGTACTGGTCCAACATAGGACACAACACACAGCATCAAACCTCTCAAAATTCCCTCATTATGAGGTGCGTCCCTCATTGTCTCCCATAGAACTGCTCCATCCCATATCTGCCTCACATGGGAATGGTTCTGTTCACACAGAGTAGGTGCTATAAATCCAGACATGTATAGCAGAACTTAATAAAATGTCAATATGCCAAAGCAAAGCTAAAGAGTGCACAATATAGGTTTGACAGGGTAGTAAACTGGGCAGTATCTCAAGGAACACTCACAGAGAGAACACTCTGGACACTAGTTTAAATTAAATGAAAGTTGCTTTACTTTCAGCAACCAAAAAAAAAAACAGCTTGCATTCAGCACTACAAAATGGTCAATTTTTCAAAACCAAAATGAAACCTTTGTTTTCCCTATACTCAGCCCCACCCTTTATTGAGCTCAGCTGTTCCTTGTTAACACTCCCCCTCCAACAATCCCCCCTTCCTCTCTATGTGGCACAGCCGGCATTTAAAGCATGCAGAATTCTGAGGACTTAATGGGGCCAACTTTAAAGCAAGAGGGGTCTGGTTCAAATCTCTTCCCAGCCTTAGCCACAATCTATGCTGCTGCGGGTTGTGATGGGGTTGGTGGGTTCAGGGAATGTCACAGAAATATACTCTGTCACAGTGGTGCTAGATAGAAGGCCACAACCAGCTTATTTCAGCTTTTCTGTTTTCATGCCTGCTAATGTTTCATACTCAATGCACTATTGAAAGGTGGTTTTTGCACTCCTTATAAAACCCATCCTCACAGGCACATTGCACATCCAAACCTGTTTCCATTATGTCTATACACATGGTATGCATGACTCCACCCCCTTGCTTGCTCATGCAAACTATTGCCTTTGCACAAGACTGCAAATGCCTTGCTCTGTGCAGTTAAATGGCTTTCATTATGGCATTGTCACAGTGGTATTGGCACTGCATAAACACACTTTGCACTATGCAAAACATTCCATTATGCTGCCCCAACAGAAACATTACAGCTTTCAAAATATAATTTTGAGCAGTATGATCTAGCATGAAAATTATTTTTGGAAATGGTCAGAAGATATTAGTTGTTTGTTTAAGAAACAAAACTAATTCTTTTCTGGTTGTTGTTGTCATAGTCATAGAATAGTAGAAGCAATTTTGAAAATAAATAATACATGTTAATACCACTGCCAGGACCCATCTTACAGTTATAAGAGTGGTCTCACACCCGTTCTTAGGGTATGGAACCATAAACCAAAGGTGAGATACCCTAAGAATGTAAGTGAGACCACTCTTGCAACCATAAAAGTGGTCTCCGTGGTAGTATTAATACATTGGTGATTGAGCGCAATCAATAATATATAATTTCTTTTTAATAAAAACCTTATCAGAATGTGCCCATTTCCAGGTGAGCTGCATGTGAGACACTCTTCACAGAATGAGAGTGTCTTATATGCAGAGGAAAGGAGTGCTCCTGTCAGAAGTGTTATCTCAGTCTATAATTTATATAGAAGCCATTAGTTAACATCTTTGCATAACAAAATTGATCATTTTGGTCTTATAGTTTGTGAAATTCATCAAAGAACCATAAGTTTTGTATAATGAATAATCATATAAACTTGTGTGTACTTGTTAGTTAAGAAACAATTTGCAACAAAGTTTTGCACATTTTAGAGGTCATTTTTAGGTGGCCAGTCTGAAAAACCTGACACAATCTACATTTATGACAATGTTATGATAATCGTCAAATTTTTGTAAGCACAAGCATCATATTGAAGTAACATCAGACCCTATTCAAGGAGAGTTACATGCTGCTTTACATTGTGGGCATACCTGTACATATCAAGAGGAAGAGTGGGATAGGGAGCTCAGGGAGGAGCTAGGAAGGACAGTGGCAAAGGGGAGGTGGTAGTGGTGGGTAATCTGAACCTGCCAGATACTGACTGTTACATACCAGTGACTAGGATCATCAGGAGACAGGTCCTACTGGATACATTGCAGAACTGCCTACTGGTGCAGATTGTTAAGGAATCCACTAGGTAGGCTGCCATTCTCAATTTGGTACTTACCAATCCATAGGCAGTGGGAGGAGTGTGGATAGGGGAGCCACTGGGGTCCAGTAACCAAAATTTTATTTGGTTTAAGCTATCCCTTGGGAC
Source organism: Neoceratodus forsteri (assembly GCA_016271365.2). Lineage (NCBI taxonomy): Eukaryota > Metazoa > Chordata > Ceratodontiformes > Ceratodontidae > Neoceratodus > Neoceratodus forsteri. The sequence goes on from CM057456.1 coordinate 860,068,174, forward strand.
CAGAATGCCATCATAAAAAGACTGAGGTCATACAGTTCAGAAGAGTGGACTCCAACTGGATGGGGAAACTGGTCCGATGGAAGTTAGCAGGAATTGATAGCATCAGGGAGGTGGAAGAAAGACAGAGGGCAATCAAGGGGACCATTCAGGAGTTTACAAAGTAATGCCTGAGAATGAGAAACAAAAAAGAAACAGATGCAAGGCATGCATATGGTTCTCAGAAAGGATAAGGAAAAAGACCTTCAGCAGGTACAAGGATAAGTTGGGAGACAAAGAATGAGAAGCATACCAGATGAAAACTAGAGAAGCAAATAGGATGGTCAGTAATGCAAAAGTAGGTACAGAGCTGCATATAGCAGAGGGAGTCAAGGCTGGGGAAAAACAGTTCATTAGATGTAGAGGACAAAGAGCAACCATTGAATTTCAGACCTGTCATCCTTACCTCTGTGATGGGTAAACTGATGGAGACACTGTTCAAAGAGGACCGCATAGACTACCTGGAATGCAGCAGTCTCCAGGATAGTAAACAGCACGAGTTCATGGCAAGGAGTTCTTCTCAGATCAACCTGATAATTTTCTTTGACTGGGTAGTAAGGGTAGTACATAAGGACCATGCCATGAATTTATTCTAATTTCAGCAAGGCTTTTGGCTCAATGTCTCATGGAAGTCTGCTGAAGGGTATTTTGTGAGGTGGGCTATGTGCAAGTGGGTGCCTACCAAAACGGCAACCCACTAGCGGCGACTGTCCCAACGGTGAGGGTGTGGGGCAGGTGACTAGGTGGGAAGGGTTCACAAAAGGCAATGGGTTGTCACTACATGTATACGCACATGGGGGGGAAGTGAGCATGTCGAGCAAGGTGTGGGAGGGTTTGTGAGGGGTGGTGCCGCGGTTTGCCACCAAGCTTGCTCCGTGGCATGGTGTTTGCTGGCCTGGGGTGGTGGGGATGCAGGGTTTGGGTCTGGACGCTGGCATACTTTATTGCGCCCGGCCCGAGACAGGGATTTTATTTTTTTTATATGGATACACCCTTCCCCCGACATGCACCCCCCTGGAGTTAAGAATCTAAAAGTGGTGGAGTGTGGCTTAGTTGTTGCTTAGGGTAATAGTGGTAGGGAGGGGAGCATGGGGGTGGATAGTGTGGGTCAGAACCCTGTATAGACAATAGGTCCCAGGTTGTTAGTGTTTATGGGAAGACTGGGTGAACCAATGGTCTTTTTCTGCCATCAGTGTCTATGTTTCTATATGCAGAGAATAACTATCACCTACATGTTATGTACATACTGGTTCACACACCAAGTTAGTGTTGTGGCATCATTGGCATGACAGCAAACTCCAGTGCCTTAATGGTGTCACCACATTAACAAGACGTGTCACCTGAGAGTTCTGCATGTTTTTCAAATTGATTAGTAGGGTAGCTTCTGTTTTTTGGAGGGTCAAAGAGTGGTTTTAATTGATGCAAGAGGAACTGATTTCTCCAGGTGCTACTGCAGCTCAGCTTGCACTCTATATTACTGATTCAATTAGAGCATGAGACTGATAATTGCAGCTGCGAAAGTTGTTCTACAATTATGCACATATCTGGGCACCAAAAGCACAAGTATGTGAGTCAGATATGAAGGAGGATTACATGCATCCTGTTAAGTTTAACAAACAGTTCCAGTCACTGTCTTGGAGAAAAGAATCAGTTACCAGAGGGCAAATGAAGTCTGTTAGTGACAAATCACATATGATTGGGGCTCTTAGAGGTTGTGAATTTTGAAGATTTGTGCACCATATTCAGCCTTGTGAAACAGAATGCTTAATCAAGTTGTGCTTGAATGTCTTGGCTATATGTGTACAGTTACTGTTTCTTTTATGTTTATGAAGGTCTCCCTGCATAGGTGTTTGGGTGACAGAACTGCAAAGAGAAGTTGAATGGTCCTGGCACCTAAATGACTTGTGTTCATATACAAATAATTCATATGATTTGTAAACCTTTAGTTTCTACTTAAAATGAAATGGTAGCAATTTACAGAACAAAACACAAGCACATGCTTATTACAGTATCATTACTCTAGTATTCCAACTGGATATTCAATTTCAGAATTTTGAAGCTGTTATCATAAGAGATACTCTTAGCAAAATGTGATGTGTAGGACTGTCTAAGATAAGCAATCCTGATGGATCAAAAATATACTAGTGTTTGTAATGCTTTTTGGTTGATAATATCCATGGCCTCCAGTGGGCACTATGTTTATTTGTGTGAGGAAAAAGTCATCTTATCATTTAGGAATGCCCATGGCATTTGAGTGTTGATGTTGACTGCTCTTAATAAATTCAATAAACACTATGCCAATAAAAGAATGACATCCTGTCTGTCACAGAATCTATAACAATGTTCCATTAGAATAGCCATCCCATACACTAAGGCTGGGTAGACAGGCTCAAAATGATGTGGCTATGAGGCTGGCACACAGCTCTAACTGTAGATTAATATCACTATGATCTTTACCTTTTTTACAGTTCTACAGTAACAACATATTGTTTCACAAATGCCTTGTGACTTACAGACTTGAAAAGGGAGAAGGCTATAAAATCGATAGGATTGAGTGGGTGCAGGTAATGTCCTATCCAATCCATCAATATATCCAAAGGCTAGTATAGTTTACAATCTAAACACAGCCGATCCATTTAATCCAGCCTTTGAATTCAGATACTGTTCCACCAACTCAGGATCTGCAGATACAGAAGTTCACATTATCCACTCTGTCCAAAACTGGACAGATAATAAGATAGGCAGGACAAAACTTGCAATCTGACTGGTCTGCTTGGGTTTATAGCCATTAATAAATCCTACAATTACCCATAGTAAAAGAATATGTCAACCTCATAACAAGCATTAAAACCCTTACACCTACCCTTTGGAACTTTAAACTTTCAAATGGCAGTCATCACCCTCTCACTAAAAACCTTCAACTAGTCCCTAAAAAATCTAAAACTCCCTTTAAGTAAAAAAGCACAAATAAATTAAAAGTTATTTCCCCTCAACTTCCACTCATTACACTACTAAAAATACATCCTCAGCAGGTCCTGATTTAATTCCACCTTTATTCCTAAAAAAAAAGTAGCTTATGAGCTGTCTTTCCGTTTAACTTTACTGATTAACAAATCCATGAATACTGGTCTGGTTCCCTCAATCTGGAAAAATGCTATTGTTATACCTATACATAAAAAGGGTATAAAAACCAATGTAGCAAATTACAGACCAATGAGCCTAACTTTGGTTTGTTGTAAACTGATGGAAAGACTAATTAACAAGGAAACAGAGAAGAAGATCAAAGCACTTGGACTACAGGATCCCACTCAACATAGTTTTCGTAAAGGGTTGTCTTGTACTACTAACTTGATCACCTTTTACAACTTTGTAAGTGAAAACATAGACAAAGGTAAACCAGTTGATGTAATCCTTTTAGACATTGGGAAAGATTTTGATACTGTTCCCCATGACTTGTTAATAGATAAGTTAGCTAAAATGGGAATCAATAAAAGGTTGGTATGTTGGATATAAAACTGGTTATCAAACAGGAACCAGGTGATAAAAGTAAGTGGTCAGTTCTCCAGAGCAATACATGTTCATAGCAGTGTCCCTCAGGGCTCCATTTTGGTCCAACTCTTTTTGGTCTGTTTATTAGTGATATGGGTACGGCAGTTACTAGCCTGGTTTCTAAATCTGCTGATGATGATACCAAACTTGGTAATGTTGTTGGCACTCCAGATCAAACATCTGACATCGTGTCAAGATTTACTGATTATTGAAAACTGGGCAAAAGCAAATAGGATGAATTGTAATGCTTCAAAATGTGTAGTTATGCATTTTGGATATAAAAATCACAAATTCATGTATACCCTTGGTGGTCAGGTCATTAAATAGGTCACTAATGAAAGAGACCTAGAAATTTTAATAAACAATTACCTTACTTCAATAAACCAACCACTGTAGGCATGTATCCCTTACTGTTAACAGATTGATTCATTCAATCAAAAGAACATTCATATCTTGAAATAGTCATTGTCTTATGAGACTTTATAAGAGCTACGTTATCCTACACCTAGATTATGGTTCTCCTGTTTGGAATCCCTATCTTACACATTATATAAATTTGTTGGAAAGGACCCAGAAAAGAATAACAAAATCAATCCCCAGCTTATAATCACTCAGTTACCAGAACATGCTAAACTCTCTTAATTTATTCCCCACTACATAAGCGTCAGTTAAAGGGTGACTTGTTACTTCTCTCTATAAAATATTACAAAACAAGGAACTAATGTCCCAATGTGGCTTAACATTCAAGTCCATTAATAATAATCTTAGATCCCACAACAGGCAATTATTAATACCTGGATCCAACACTATCAAGTGTTATAATTTCTTTACTGTTCAGGCACTAAGAGTTTGGAATATGCTACCCAGCTGCATAGTGATAGCCCCATTGTTTGAATCCTTCAGAAACAGGCTTGATACTTTCCTTATGAATTAAACCATCTAATTCACCCACTATGATGTGGGAGACAATTATATGGGCTCATATCCTACTTCGCCTTATATATCCTAGGTATCCTAAGTACACACTTACTTAGTAACGTGTACAAATTTAAAAAGATGAAGTACTACTCACACTTTTATCTTCTGGTGTTCCTTTGCTTACCATCAAAAATCCTCATCCTATCTCTACCTACTTAAACGGGGAAATATTTGCTGTTTACCCTACCACAGATGACACTGAGGCCCTGGCATCATTTGAGGCCTTCTGTTGTTGGTGTGTGTGTGTGTGTGTGTGTGTGTGTGTGTGTGTGTGTGTGCATGTGTTGGATATGCATTCTGCCAGAACACTGCAGAACTGACACACAAGTACATCCAAGTGTGCTGAGGGAGCTCAGGAAGGTCATCTTAAACAAATACTTCCTCTCAGTGTTCACAATGTTTACAGAAGAAGGGGAAGGGGAGAGACCATGAAAAGATGTCTGCAGCTTTGAGGGAGGGAAATGGACACTGCAGTAGTCCATTTTCTGTGACGAGAGTCCTGAAAGCACTTGCTAACCTGAAGGTGGACAAAGCTATGCGGCCAGATGGGATACAATCAAGAGTAATGAGGGAGCTCAGGGAGGTACTAACTGCAACTCTAATGGACCTATTTAACAGATCACTGGAGACTGGCATGGTCCCAGAGGACTGGAGAAAGGCAGATGTAGTCCCACTTCAGAAAAGTGAAAGCAAGGAAGAGGTGGGCAGTTATAGACCTGTTAGCCTAACATTGGCTGTGGGTAAGTTTACAGAAACACTATTAAAAGAAAGGATTGTGGAATATCTTTTATTCAATAGATTACAGGACCCAAGGCAGCACAGTTTCACAGGGTGAAGGTCATGCCAAACAAATCTGATACATTTCTTTGACTGGTTGACAAAGTAGTTGAATCAGGGTGGAGCAAAGGATGTGGCCTACCTGGATTTCAGCAAGGCTTTTGACACTGTTCCACACAGGAAAATGGTAAGCAAGTTGGGTAACTTGGGAGTGGGTAATACAGTGGTAACCTAGGTAAAAGACTCATTAGTGGATAGGACACATAGGGTAGTGGTAAATGGAGTTCGCTCTGAGGAAGGGAGGAAGGGAGGGTGACTAGTGGGGTACCTCAGGGATCAGTTCTGGGACTGGTCTTCTTAAATGTCTTTATAAGTGACATAGCAGAGAAACTGGAAGGGAAGGTCAGCCTCTTTGCAGATGGCACCAAGATGTGCAACAGAGTGGATACTCGAGGAGTGGAATGGATGGACAGGGATCTAAAAAGACTGGAAAAGTGATCAAGGGTATGGTAGCTGGGTTTTTCCTGCAAAAAAAGTGCAAAATAATGCACTTGGGCCATCGAAACCCAGGAGAGGAGTATAAACTGGAAAGAGTGATACTGACAAAGACCAAGCAGGAATGATACCGAGGGAAATCATATTGAATGATCTGAATGTGGCCAGGCAGTGTGACAAGGTAGTTGGAATAGCTAGTGGGATTCTGGGGTACATAGGAAGGGGTATTGCCAGCAGGAAGAGGGAAGTGGTGCTGCACCTATATAGATTGTTGGTAAGATCCCACCTTGAGTAATGTGTCCAGTTCTGGAGACCAAAAGCCTGATTTTCAAATAGGGATGCAGGGCTTGTGACCATGCCCTGCATCCCTGCAAAGTTAGCCGCACCTGCATCCAAGGGTCTGACGCAACCTGCACCCAGTTTTAGAACCCTGGATGCAGGTTGCAACAGTGCTCAATTTATGGCAGCTTGCACTGCTGGGCAAACCTCAGAACCAGCTACCCCAACGACACAAAGTTAGACCAGAGGGGAGCTGATCTAACTATGCTACATCACTGCAAGGGACTTGAGGCAAGGAGTTTGTGGTGAGTTTCTTTGAATATCCCAAATTTGGCATGGTTTGATGCAAGTCAGCACTTGTGTCAAATTCCCTGCTGCAAGTCCCTTGCGGCACTCTAATTAGGTTTGAAAATTGGGCCCCACATCTCAGAAAGGACATAGACAGAGTGCAGGCAGTCCAGAGGAGGGCTACCAAAATGGTGCAGGGTCTGCATCAGAAGCCCTACAAGGAGAAGTAATTAAATATGTACACCTTGGAGGAGAGCTAGGAACAAGGGAATCATAAAGCTAAGGGAAGGGGGTGAAAGAGATTTAGCCATAGGTCAAGTAGGGTCTGCAGCAAAAAGGAAAATGAAGATAAAAACTATTTGCAGACTAGATGGGCTGTGCAGTCACATTCTATATTTCTATGTTTCTACATTATTATGTTTTCATATTCCTTGGCAAACATTCAGTGTGTGATGAGGGGGTGAGCATTCTGCCAGCAGAATTATGCAGATTTTTTTTATTCCATGTAAAATATAATCCCATCTATTGAATGTAGGGAAAGACATAGAAAATGAAACAGGGTGTGGAGGTGGGCAAACCAGGACTTTTTCACATAGAGCCATGCCAGAGCCAAGCAAGGGATCTGGCTTGACTCTGTGAGCCAAAACACGAGCCAAGCCCTGGCTACTGCAGGCTGTTTTGTGCACAGGAGTTGAACACTTTAAACACTATACTAGCTGCTCAGCCTGACAAAAATGCTTACTTTGGCCATAACTGGCTCATTTTGGCCTTGGCTCTCAATTTCTGACAGAGGTTAAGCCAAGCCAGGCAGTAATCTTGAGCCGGGCATGAGCCTGCTCTGACTTGCCCAGCTACAACAGAGTGGGGAAACAGACGCAGACCCTAAGTGCTTTAAGGACCATTCCTGTAGTTCTTAAAATCACATGAGTTAGAAATCCCCCTCTGTTACACAAATACTCTCTTGCCAGCTGTACATAGCTAATGAATTTAAAACGTTTTGGCAAATGCTTTGTTATATATTGCAATTTAAAAAATATATTATTACAATTTATTTATTTTGTTGTGCTTTCTATAGATTAATCCTTTATATAAAAACAATAAGGCACTCTATCACATGGGTCATTATGGGATTTATCCACTGTTTTATGTGGTTTAAGGCACTCAGCTATGTCTTGTACCACACAACATGAGACAGGGGCGAATCCCACAATGAACCACACCATGTGGTTCCTTAATGCTTAAGTATCTGCACTACTCATAAAAATATGGTTTACATTTCTCGCAGCATTAAATACATCTGTATCTTATTTAAACAGTGAGGCATGAGAGGGCATGGGTCATTGTGGGATGTATCCACTTCTCATGTGGTGTGGCATGACATGTAGTCAAGTGCCTTCAACTACATGAGAAGTGAGAAAATCCCTCAGCAAACCACATCCCAGAGTGTCTTATTACATTTATAAAAATCGATCTGTAAAAAATCACTGCAAAACAAAATAAATAAATGTGTTAATTAAATATGTTTACAAAAATGCAATAAACGGTGGTCTGAGGCATCCCCCAGTTATTAGAACAGTCCCAAATCCAGTAGTTTTTTTTTTTTTTTTTTAAGCTGGAAGTAGTGATTGTGTCACAGAAAATTATATCTAGAGCTGTGTAGAATTTTTTTATTTCCATTCCAGTGGAATTCCATGTTTGTTTGTTTTTTGCAACTTCTACCCAGTTCCATGGAATTCAATTAGAAGAAAAATGCCAATATTTCAAAAGTGATATTTAAACCAAGGATTACTACAGTAATTCACGGTTTACATAAACAGTGGATTTATTTACTGTGTTTACATCAATTTCGGATTAGGTTTCCACAAACTGCTGAAAACTATTCTGTGGTTCACATTAAAACACATTCAGAATTCCACAGAATTTGGCAAAAAATTATGAAAAGCAATTCGGGAGCAGAACTGCCCTTCTGCTGGAATTCTGCTGGCAGGACAGGGTTCCATGTCAAAACTTTGATCGCGGGAAAGGCGATCACCATTAGGGTAAATCTACATTGCTGAAAATCAGTTTCTGTAATGTATACCCCACGCGCAACAAAAGGCGCAGGGACCTGGGTTTTACTTGTTCATGTGGGGAGCTTCATCCTCCACACACCCCTACTAAAGGATTCTCAACTCCGGGGTGGCGTCAGTGGGTGCAAACCTAGAAAAAAAATTTGACTGGGTGCAACAAATGTATGCATGCCTGACCTGAACCCAGCACCCTAGGAACCCCAGCCTGCCACCCACCCACCCACCCACCACGCCACGGGCCAGCTCGGCAGCCCACCGCTGCACCATGTCTCACAAACCTTCCTCCCTTCCACCCGCCACCGTGTGCTTGCTCCCCCCCACGCGTGTACATATAGTAACATCCCATCACTATATTCATGGACCCCCCCATCCTGTCACCCTTCCTCCTCAGTAGCCCTGTCAACAGGTGCCATGATTGAGTCACCCTTTTTGAAAACACCCAATCACGGTTGCCAGAGTCACAGGATACCCAGAATTCTGATTTCAACACATATCTAGCAGTTTCTCTTCAACAGGTTCACTTATCCTGGCTTCCAGTACATGTGCTTTTAAGAATTGCATGAATTGTTTTTTAAGACACTTAGGGTCTGCCTCCCTTTCCGACCCCATTTCTTTCTTCTGTCTTTCTTCACATTTAATAGATGGAACAATCATTTTCCATGGAATACAAGAATTCACAGTTTGCTGGCAAATGCACCTAGCTTCACCTGAGCTCTTTTCTTCTAGGTTGCTTGAAAGGATAGAGTAAAGAACCTTACCACAGCAAGGAAAAGGATTAAGGCTTCTTTTGGCTAGGCAGATTTACTGTGTGTTGCTTTATTTTTCTCTGATTCAAATTGTTGTTGCTGGGTATACCTTCTGCTGCATTATTACAGGGTATGCCTACAGGTATGTGCTTACAGATTACTGCTGTAATCTTTTGATTCAAATTGTCTTTTGCAAGGTATATTTTCTGTTACTGCTTTATTTTTCTCTGTAGCAAAGTGTTTCTTACAGGGTATATATTCAATGAAATTATTACAGGTGGTGCTTTACAGGTTTTACAGTTGTATCTATCATTAGGATAAACTTTCAGGGCTACTGCATTTGTTGCTGGCTGATTGTCTCTGCTTCTTACCTCCTTGTTTCTTTTGTTCTTGGTTCTTCTTTTTTGGCAGAGGAAGGGCCCAGCCACCCACCCCCATCCCCAACCACCCCACATTACACTCCTTTTATAGGGTAGCACAGTTGTGACATTTTCTGTAGCAAAGCAGGAAGGGGTGGATCAGAGGGGTAGCTACACAGTGACCTCATTTACAGGGGCACAAGTAATTTAACTTATTATACAAAAACAAACAAAACACAAAATCAAACTTTTGCTTTCATTTTCCTCCTTCTACTTGCTCTGACCAGGTTATAAACCCAACAACTTATCTGGAATCTATATTATTAACTGCAGATACTGCAGGATACTTTTCAAAAGGGCAGTTTTACAGGATTTAGGACACTGTCCTACATTCTGGACCATTGGAGATCTAAGGGCTCAGCTCCAGGCAGCATGGGCAGAGATTGTGCACCTCAAATCACATATTCAGGAGGAAATATATTATAAGAACCACCCGCCGTTTCCACAACATCCAACTGAAGCACCACAACCTCAGAGGGAAGTTGGTCTGGGAGGTTGGCAGGGGGTTAGGCGGAGCAAATCAGGTGCCCCATCACTCGGTGCTCTCCAACACATCACCTCCCCAAACCATATAAAAACTACAAACAGGTATCTGCCTCTATCTCTGAAATCAAACAAAGGGACAGAGGACACTGCAGAGCAGAACACTGCAGCACAGGAGCTAGCGCAACAAAACTCGCCCAAAACAGGAACCAAAACAAAAAAGCAAAAAGGAAATCCAATAAACTTCTGATCATAGGAGACTCCATGATTTGGGGAGTTGATACCTATCTCCAGCCAGGGGTAATGGTCAGATGTCTCCCAGATACATCAGCATGGAGAGACACTGCTCACATTGCTAAAAGTGTTCAGGAAGCAGGAGAAAACGTTGATGTCCTGGTACACATAGGGACTAACGATCTTGCCAGCTGGTCAGTTGTGGGGACCAAAGAACACCTGACCAGGCTGGGTGACAAACTATCATTCATTTCATCCAGCATCTTCTTCTCTGAGATCCTGCCAGTCTGGGAGAGGGGGCAGATGGGCGGAATGTCAGGGAAGGGGAGACAGGGGAGCTAAACATGTAGCTCAAGGGCTTGTGCCAGGAAAAAGGACACAAATTTGTAGGGAACTGGCAACAGTTTTGGGAGCAGAAGTTCTTTAAACTTGATGGACTGCATCTGACTAAGGAGGGAGTCAGTGCATTGGGGCAGAAGTTTGATGTCTTTGCAGAATATTTAAACTAGCAAATGGGGAGAAGGGTGCAGCACCTGATATATCAAATGGAAAGAACACCCTTCCCCCCTCAGCTAGTGGCTAAACAGGAGTTCAGCATGTTTGTAGTTCATTTGTATTACCAGGTAAGGAAAAAAATATGGCTCCCCATACGATGCACAGGGGAAATGCCAGACCTTGCCTAACAACTAACACACAATCTGGCCAATGGAAAATCATGTACACAAATGCTCGCAGTCTGGGAAACAAGATCCCAGACCTGCAGGCAATAATGACAGAGGCTAAACTAGACATAGTAGCCATTAGTGAGACATGGTTTACCAGTAACCACACTTGGGAGACTTCAGTACCTGGCTGTGTACTGTTCAGAAGAGACCGAGGTGCAACAAGGGGGTGTGGAGTGGCCCTTTATGTCAATGAAAATATCAAAGCTCTGGAAATTTAGAATACACATAAGGAGCCAGAAGAACTGTGGGTCGCCCTGGAAACAGGAAATGGGATAGCCATACAAACTAGGGTTGTCTACAGGCCTCCAGACCAGGGGGAGGACATAGACAAATTACTGTTAGAAGATATACAAAACATGACAGCTAAAGGGGAGGTTCTGATAATAGGAGACTTCAACATGCCAGATACAGATTGATCAATACCAGTAGGAACATCTGCCAGAACTAGACACATAGTGGATTCCCTGCAGGGGGAGGACCTCAAACAACTGGTACAACAACTGACAAGAGACAGAGCTATCCTAGATCTAGTACTGACTAACAGGGAAAGGATCACAGATCTCCAGGTAGAAGGTCACCTGGGGACCAGTGACCATCACATGGCATGGTTCAATTTGGCCACTACAACTAAATCATCCCATTCCAAGGCAAAAATATGGGACTTCAGAGGAGTTGACTCTGATAAGATGGCCAACAGAGTTAAGCTAGCCCTGGCAAAAAGAAATACAGCTGAGAGGGTACAGGCAAAGTGGGCAAGCATTCAGGATGCAATACCTGAAGCAACATTTCATTGTGTTAGAGAGAAAAGGAAGTGCAAAAGAAGAAGGAAACCACTTTGGTTCTCAAAAACAGTAGCAGAAAAGGTCAGAGCCAAAGGCTGGCCTTCAGGAAATATAAGGGATGCAGCTGGGATGAAGATTGGGAGAACAAACTTCCCTAAGGGAAGCAGGGAAGGCAGTAAGGCAGGCAAAGGCCCAAACCGAGGAAACACTAGCACGAACAGTAAAAGAAGGTGACAAGACTTTCTATAGATACATTAGTGAAAGGAGAAAGTCCAGAGGGGGTATTACTAAGATCAGAGGGGATAAGGGTGTGTGTGTGAGGAGGAGGACCATGTAAAAGTATCTATGCTAAATAGATACTTCTGCTTAGTATTTATTGAAGAGAAGGTAGGGCAGGGCCCACAGTTCAGCACCATGGACAGAGGGGGGAGGGAGGTGTGCACTAGTCCCTTCACAAAAGAAAGGGTCCTACAAGATGCCCGCTAAGCTCAGGGTGGACAAGGCAATGGTACCTGATGGCATACATTCCAGGGTACTAAAGGAGCTAAGGGTGGAACTAGCAGAGCCATTATCAGAAATGTTTAGTGAGTCTCTGAGCACAGGAGAGGTCCCAGAAGACTGGAGAAGGGCTCATGTGATCCCGCTCCACATGAATGATAGCAGGGAGGAGGCAGGGAACTACAGATCAGTCAGTCTTACCTCAGTAGTGGGCAAGATTATGGAGGCACTCCTTAAGGGAAGGATAGTGCAACACCTGGAATCCATAGGAGCACAGGATCCAAGACAGCATGGGTTTACAACAGGAAGGTCCTGTCAAACTAATTTCATAGATTTCTTTTGACTGGTAATCAGAGTGGTGGACCAAGGGGAACAGTTGATGTCGCCTCACCTTGACTTCAGCAAGCTGAAACTGTTCCACATAGAAGATTGATTAATAAGCTGGGTAGGCTCAGGGTGGGTCAGAAGTTGGTCAACTGAATGGCAAACTGGTTGATGGGCAGAAAACAGAGAGTGGTGGTAAACAGTATACAGTCAGAAGAGATGCAAGTTACAAGTGGGGTACCTCAGGGATCAGTCCTGGGGCCAGTTCTCTTCAATATCTTCATCAGTGACATTGCAGATGGACTGGAGGGTAAGGTTTGTCTGTTTGCAGATGACACCAAGATCTGCAACAGAGTAGATGATCCAGATGGGGTGGACAGAATGAGAAGAGATCTGCATAAACTGGCAAAATGGTCAGAAGAGTGGCAACTGGGATTTAATGCAAAGAAGTGCAAGATCATGCACATAGGGAAGAGAAACCCTGAAGCCACATATAGGCTGGGAGGGGAGTTGCTGGCAGTCACAAGGGAAGAAAGAGACTTGGGCATCATCATCACCGATGACCTGAAATTATCCAAGCAGACCACTAAAGCAGTAGGTAAGGATAGGGGGATGTTGGGGTGTATTAGTAGGGGTATCACAAGTCGTAAGAGGGAGGTAATAATCCCTCTTTACAAGACACTGGTTGAGCCCCATCTGGAGCACTGCATGCAGTACTGGAGGCCACACCTTCACAACATTAACCAAATTGAGGCGGTCCAGAGAAAGGCAACCAAAATGGTGCACGGACTGCATCAGAAAACATATGAGGACAGATTAACGGAGCTCAATATGTATACCCTAGAGCAAAGGAGGGAGAGAGGTGATATGATCGAAACATTCAAACACCTTAAGGGCATTGACAAGGTAAAAGAGCCTAACAATGTTTCAATATAAGAAAAATAGCAGGACAAGAGGACACAACATGAGATTAGAGGGAGGCCGATTAAGAGGTAATGTGAGGAAGTTCTTTTTCAAAGAAAGGGTGGTGGATGCATGGAACGGCCTACCTCTGGAAGTAGTGGATATGAATACAGTGCAAGGGTTCAAGCAGGCATGGGATAGGCATAAGGGAGCAATACAGTTGAATATGAATGGATAGGCCATTGACAGAGCAAAGGCTGATGGCACATTCATAAGGTAAGAAAATAAATGGGCAGACTGGATGGGCCTTGCAGTCCTTATCTGCCATCAACTTCTATGTTTCTATGTTTCTATGAATTGTGCCTGCACAATGTTCAACCTGCCGAGAAACGCACAGTCACAACAGAGTTACTATAATGCCAGGGCCTCAATTTTACCTGTGGCAGATTAAGCAGCTGAGATTTTCTAAATAAGCAGTTAAGGATAGGAGAGGATTTGTCATGGTAAGCAAAGAAGAAACACCAGAAAAATTAATTGAGAAGTAGTTCTTTTTTTTTTTATTTATTTTTTTTTACAATTTGTGTATTAGTGCAATGAGGGTATGAAGGGGAGATAAATGACACCATTTGATTATTATTTTTTATTTAAGGGTTATTTTGATTTTTTAAGTCTTCATCAGAGGCCTTTAGTGAGGGGGAATGGTTGCCATTTGAAAGTTTTTAATAAATTACCATTTTTCAAGGTAGGTGTAAGAATTTTAATGCATATAATGACGATGACTGGTTCTTTTGCCATGTGAGGTACTGTAGGAGTTACCAGTGGGTAAAACCCAAACTGAATAAATGGATTGCAGGATTCCTTCTACCCATGTTATGATAGGCTATACTTCTACCATGTTCTTATGCAACACTCTCATATGGGATGTTGAGCAAAGCTGCAGTTAAAATGCCCCAAAACTATCATTTAGTGATATAAGAATATTTATCCAGTAGACACTCGTTTGTGCATTCCAATTAGCCTATGCTGTTTCTTTTTAACTACCAGTGGTTGCAATATTTTTAACATATTAATGAAAGCACTGAGTTTCTGAAGGTGAAGAATAATAACATAATGAGCCAGGCCTTGTTCCAAACTGAGAAGTATTTTAAATTTGTTTCCACTGATGACTCATTTTCTTCTGATCATGCCAAGTAGCACACAATAATCTGATACATGCTACATCCTCTTAATAGGGTATCTAGACATTATGGAATTGTCTGAAGTATATTGTAGCACAAGGATGTGCAGCCCCCCTCCCCCCAGCCACCACCACCAGCCATGTTAATCAACTGAACTGTAAAATGGCCACTGAGATATTTACTTAGCCACCGTGGCAGGGTAGAGGGCAGTTTCATTTGAATTTCTGGAGAATTAGAAACTTATGCTAGCTCTATGAGGAAAGTCACCTCTGGAAGAAGTGGTCATGTTTCCATAAAAGTTCAGGATTTATGTTATGGTGTCTGCTTGAGATTTGTACTAATATACTGATTTTTTTTTTACCATGAAATATTTTATTGAGATTTTGATTTTTGATTTTATACATGGCTGTGTATTCATATCAACCGAGAAACAACACTGAGATTTTGATTTGAAATCACAGTGAGAGTGTTGTCTTAATTTTTCATTGTCAGAAGAACAAAATGCTACCAGTTTATAAAATGTTATCAAAAAAGATAAAAAGACAGTATTGTACTGTAATATATGGATCTTCAAAATAATACTACCGAAAACTATTGAAAAAAAAACTTGTAATCCATAGCACAGAACACTGCAGTCCCAATACTACTACAGTTCACTGTCAATAATACTATCGTTCTAACGAACGATAGTATTATCAGTCCTGCACAAAAGCACAAGCGCACACTGCCAGCTTGCACTCATCACTAGCCAACTTCTTCACCACTCAGCTTGAACAATTTATCAGGCTACAACTCATGATTGGCTGCTTTCAGTCGGTGGGCGGGCTGAACATTTTCAAAAACATGGCGGCCTTCTCTCGCTTAGCGAGAGTATATCTCATCTTTAGTCTTTCCCCTGGTATTTTTAAGTTTCAATAGACAACTTGTATATTTGCTCATGCCTTCAGTCAACATGAAAACAACTACCAGGTAGGGCTCTCCACCAAACTAAATCACGGACTGCAGGGCAAAGCAGAGTGGGGTGGGGAACAATGGGCCATTCTTCGACAATGAGTGAGTGAGTCGTCAGAGTAGCAACGGCCCATCCAACTCATAACATGCCACAAAAAGCTGCACAATTTTAAAGTCGGATCCCTATATTACAAAAAATAACAAATAGGTGAGAGTATATTACTCAGGAGTAATACACTCTCACCTATCTATTATTCTATTTATAGTGTATGGAAGAGGGCTATTATGCAGGGAATTTGATCACTTACGAATCTTGTTGTACCACTGATGTGACACAACAGCCACTTAACATTTTGTATACTGTAGGACCATCAGATAGTAATGCCATTGAACAACTGCATAAAATAGGGCTACCAAACAGTAGCTTAATGTAGGACCATTAGACAACCACTGAATATTATACTTTTATCTCATAAATATTTAGAGGGGTTCATATAAGATAAATGAAAAGTTCTATATACGAATGCAAGGAGTTTAGGAAACAAAATGGATGAGTTGCAGGCAAGCCATTTCTGACTACCCCCTTCTTGCTGATTGCTGACCAGAGCCCCAATCCTCACCCAGTGGGACACTGATTATACCAACCTGCCCCCCTGCTTAGGAGCCTGCTAATCGGCAAGCACCATTTTTCTTTGCTTGTGGGCTACAAGAAGTCTGTGAATCTCAAAAACTCTGCTGCCTTTGTTTCAGGACCTTCCACACCAGCCACTCAGTGTGTGGCTTGTTCCAGTAGTAGATGGTCCCCTTTGAGTTGAGAGGTGGCCCCTGCTGTTTCAAGCTACCCCTCCTCACCGGCTGCCAACTGGACCCCTGATTCTCTGGCAGTGGGACCCTGATGAGACTGATCTGCCCCTGCTAAGGAGACAGCCATTCAGGAGAGCACTGTTCCTTTCTCTGTGTCTCCTTCCTCTTAAGGACTCCCACATCAAGCAGCCTCCATTCTGTGGCCTCCGCATGAAGTATACATGATAAAGACATCATTTGGAGTCTCCCAGAGTCAGCCTGGTGTCAGCCATCTGCCAGCTACTTTGCTGTGGCTCCCTTCACCCAGCCTGTGCACTGTAACCTGCCTTCCACTCATAATTCCTACCAGGTACTGAACTTTAATGATGAACTGCCAGCTGCAGGTGTTGCATCCTATCTACTCTCTACAGGTGTTATCATGCCATACCTATGCATGACATGTGGGACTATCCTCAACATGACCAAATAATCATCTCACTATCTGGGTCACCCAGTTCCCTTGTTGTCGGCCCCAGTCAACATTAAGTTCTGCCTACTCCTAACAGAGCCACCTTGCAGTTCTGGGTCAACATATTCATTGATTTCTGTAGGTTTCTGCCTAGTGTAATTCATTCATGACACTGCTACCTAATTAGCCTCTGGTTACTATCTACCACAAAAATTCCATGCTGTCGTCCTACTGCCATGACAAGTTACAGAGTACCTCCTGTTTATATTACCTTCTTTTTGTTTGTTTTTGCTTTGTTTCTGTCTAGTCATTATAAATTGCTGATCAGTAATCTCACTGTTTTAGAGTCTGCCTGCAACTCCAGCTCTAGTCTTTAATCCAATTGCCACTGCCTAATTAGCTGCATATACTATTTGGGTCAACTTGTATTTGTGTTTGCATATCCTAGCCTTTAATAATTAATTAGCTGAATATCCCCTATTTGAGTCAACTTGTATTTGTTTGCATTCCTAGCCTTTAAAAATTAATTAGCTTATCCAAGCTTTTAATAATTTATTAGCCACATACTCCCCTATTTGGATCACCTTGTATTTTTATTTGCATATCCTAGCCTTTAATGAATCAACTAGCTGCATTCCTCCATCTGGTCAGCTTGTATTTGTGTTTGCAGAACTTTGCCTTTTATAATTTTACTTCCTTGGGCCCGATTACAAGATTACTTGCTCATGGCGCAAGGTGATTTATGCCAAACCCCATGGCGTAAATCGCACCTTGCGCCATGGGATACACAAGTCCTGATTCCACATGTGGGTTGTGCCAAAGGTGGGCTATGCCAACCACTATGCCCACAACCCACTGCAGTACGGTGCAAGGGTGGGTTACAGCAGCAACTGTGCCCAATTCCAGAAGGGCGGCTGATGTAACCCACCTATGGCATTCCAGAAGAGGTACTGGCATAGCGGGGTTAGACCAGCACTTAGCTGGACTAAGGGGCATCTGTCCTGGAACAACCATGGATGCTCCCCGCAGCACCATCGAAAGCACAGATATGTGCCCCACATGCCCCCAGCTCAGTCATGCCCCTCAGAATACGTGGACCCCAGGTCCATTTCCTGTTATGCCCCCCTGATCACCTGTGCCAACCGGCCAGCTCCCCAATGCCCCCTGGTGCTTGTGGGTGCATTTCAGGGTGAGGGGTTCTGGGAGGGGCAGTAGATTGTGGGCTGCGACTTGCGGCACCCAGGTCCATTGTGCCATTCCTATGGGGCTAGCCTGTGAGTGCCACAAGTCACAGGCATAGGTGCTGGGGACCCTGCCTGTCCTGGAATACAGTGCAGGGTCCCTGGCACAGCACTGCATGGCACAACTTGCATACGCCCGCAAGATGTGCCATGCTTCTTGTAATCAGGCCCCTAGTTCACTGTGCTCTAGTTCACTAGTTATTGATTCTGCCTTCTGTACTAGCACTAGCCTGTGATTTCAGTGTTTGCTTATGTACTTATTTGCTTATGTACTACTTGCTTATGAGTCAGAGTTGAGGTAGCAAGTGAGTTTTATTTTTTCAGAAGAAGCCAGAAGGGGAAGGAAACATATTCAATTCAGTGCCTTACAGTAACTGGTAATTGCTATTTTTCTTTTAAACTTAGATTGTGGGCTTTTAGTGACACTGTATTTTCTTTGTTGTCTTTACTTAGAATTGTTTTTGGGCTGTTGAAAATTTAAAACATAGTGGTGGTGTATTTCTGTGCTGTCTTTAATTGCTGTAAATTTTCGCCCCTCCCCATCCCCTTCCCCTAACTCTTAATTATATGCCCTGTTAAATCTGATTGACAGGAGCTAAACACAGGTATAGTAAGGGTGTGCAGTAGGAGGGGCATAAGGGGGAAGAAGCCCACCCTCAGCACGAGAAGTGTTTTGACTCATTTATTTATTTATTGGTTTCTTTTCTTTTTTTTTTTTAAAGAAAAGTATCTGAGGATCAGTGGCTGGACTTTTAGGACAGTAAAGTAATAAAAATGGAACTAGGAGAGCTTCAGTAGCAGACAAGTAGTGGAATAGCAGTATAATTGCAGTATAATGTGGGGAGTGGTGCAATGCAGTGGCTGTGGGGCAGCCATATTCAGGCAGACCTTCTGGACACTGAGGTGCTGCTCTATCTGCATGCATCTCTCTGGACTGCGGGATGAGGTAGCCAGACTCAGAGTGGAAGTAAACTGGGTCAGGAGTACCATCACCCCTATCCAGAGACCACCCAGTCCAATGCAACTGCCTCAAAGGATGTCGAGAACGAGGAGCACTTGGATGACAGTGGGCTCAGGGCAGGTTAGAGGACAGGGGCAGAGGCACTTCCCAGATCCTATTCCACTCAAGAACCCATATGCCACACTGGCAAATGGGGACAACCAAATAGAGGTACCCAGAGAAGTGGAAGGAAAGGATGTGGAGGTTGGCCAAGGAGGTGACCTCAGCGGGGAAAGCAGTGGACCCCAGAGGAGGAGGAGGAAGCAGATCCTGGTGGGGACTCCATCATAAGAGGGATCCAGCTAGGAACACAGGAGGGGGAGGACAGGGAGGTGAGATGCCTACCAGGTGCCATGGCATGGAGGGATGGAAGGAAGATCCTGGGGATCAATGGGAAGGCAAGACGGGGGGGTGAGCTGCATGTCATTATCCACCTAGGTACTAATGACTTGGCAAATGGGGAGCCAAAGGAACTTCAGGAAGAGTTTAGGAAATTGGGGAGGGGTCTTGAGCAAGTAGCTACTTCTGTCACTTTCTCAGAAGTACTACCTATGAGAGGCAAGGGAGAGCATAGGGGTGCATGCACCAGGAACTTTAACTCATGGTTGAAGAATTGGTGCTGTGAGGAAGGGTTTGGATTCATTGGTGACTGGGGACCCACATGGAGGGATGGAAGTTTGTTCAAACCTGACGGCCTGCATCCATCCTGGAGGGGAATCCAAGCACTCAATGATAAGTTTAAATGCTACATTGACAAGCATTTAAACTAGCAAATGGGGGTGGCAGGCCAGCAAGGAGGGTACCTACTTGCTCACCCCCCACAGCTAGCAGTGGAACCAGTGAACCAGAGGAGTGGCTATCTCTACAAAGCAGTGTGCAAAAGATGGAGATTAGCGCCCAAGAGGTGGATAGGCAGAAAAGGGGCAAAATTCAGCAGAAGGGCAGACAGCAAGGAGAACCAGGGATAAAGGACAACCAAGAAAGGGGCTGGAGTAGAACAGCGAAACAGTCTAGGGAGGTCAAATCATGGAAAGCCATGTGTGCAAATGCCAGAAGCCTTAGCAATAAGATGAAAGATCTGGAGGCTGTCATGGTGCATTGTGGCCATCACTGAAACCTGGTGTAATGATAACCACGACTGGGAGATGGCCTTATCTGGCTACAACATATTCAGAAGAGACAGGGCAGGCAGGAAGGGAGGAGGAGTGGCACTGTATGTGAAAAATGAAATAAGGGCCACAAAGATCCAGGAGGAACAAAATGGGGGAGAGATACTGTGGGTTAAGCTGGAAAGGAAAATGGGGCCAGCCATCCGCACAGGTGTGGTCTATAGACCACCAGCCCAGGAGGAAGAAACAGATAGGGAGCTGATGCTAGCCATCCAAAGGATGGCAGACAAGGTGAGGTAGTACTGGTTGGAGACTTCAATATTCCAGACGTGGACTGGAGCATCCCAGCAGCAGCATCAACTAGAGCAGATTTATCCTGACTTCCTTCAGGGTGCCTTCTCAAGCAACTGGTCATGGAACCAACTCAGCAGAAGGCAATACTGGACCTTGTGCTCACAAACAGGGACAGTGTGATGGCGGTAACAGTGGGGAGCACCTGGGGAACAGTGACCACCAGTCATTGTGGTTTGAAATCACAGAAAGAGTAGAACCAAACCACACAAAACACGTATCCTGGATTTTAGGGGCAGACTTTGGGAAAATGGGAGATACTTGAAAGAGGCATTAAGGGAATGGGACAGGAATCAGGGGTTGAGGAACAGTGGGCAGTATTTAAAATGGGGATTACAAGAACAACAGAATTATGCATTAAGCAGGTTAGCAAGAGAAAAGGAAGAGGAGACGATTATGGTTTTCCAAAGAGGTAGCAAAGAAAGTGAAAGCCAAAAGATTGCATTCAGGCAGTACAAAAGACACAGGCAGAGGATAGGAGAAGTACCAGGAGAAGCAAAGGGAGGCAGGAGGTCATGCAAGGAAGCCAAAGCTCAGACAGAAGAACACATTGCAAAATCAGTGGGTAGAGGGACAAAACCTTTTACAGGTACATAAGTGAAAAGAAAGGCAAAGGGAGGGATAGTGAGACTGAAGGGGGATGGGAGGCGTGGAGGATGACAGCAGAAAGCTGACATATTGAACAGGTATTTCTGCTCAGTCTTAACTGAGGAAGAGGAGGGTAATGGGTCTGAAGGGAGTACAAGGTGAGAATGGTGCAGAAATGGACACAAGTCCCTTTCACGGAAAGGGTCCTGAAGGAACTGGAAGTAATAAGATTGATAAAGCAATGGGGCCAGATGGGTGCACCCAGGGTCCTTCAAGAAAAAGAGAGGTGGTGGCTGAACCTCTGGCTATCCTGTTTAGCCGATCACTGGAAACAGGGGAGGTACCCAAAGACTGGAGGACAGTGGATGTAGTCCCCTTATACAAAAGTGGGAACAAACAGGAAGCTGGGAACTACAGACCAGTCAGCCTCACCTTGGTAGTGGGGAAGATCATGAAAGCACTACTGAAGGAGAGATTGGTGGAGCATCTGGTTGTCAAAGGACTACAGGACCCAAGGCAGCATGGTTTCACCAGGGGGTGGTCATGTCAGACCAACCTCATTGAATTTTTTGACTGGGTGACTAGGGAGGTGGATCAGGGGAGGGCAGTGGACATGGCCTATCTGGACTTCAGCAAGGCCTTTGACACTGTGCCACATAGAAGACTATTACACAAACTGGGGAATATGGGTGGGGCAGGACAGTAGTGTGGTGGGTAGGTAACTGGCTGGGTGGCAGGACACAGAGGGTGGTGGTAAATGGCTGTCTCTCGACAGAGGAAGAGTGACCAGTGGGGTACCACAGGGATCAGTGCTGGGACGGTCCTATTCAACATCTTCATCAGTGACATTATGCAGGACCTAGAAGGCAGAATTTCACTGTTCGCTGATGACAAAAGCTCTGTAACAGAGTAGACACACCAGAGGGTGTAGACAGAATGAGAAGGGACCTGCAGAAACTTGAAGAATGGTCATGGGTTTGGCAGTTGAAATTCAATGCAAAGAAGTGCAAGATAATGCATATGGGGCACAAAACCCTGGCACAATAAATCAGTTGGGGGTGAGGATACAGCATGCACCAAGCAGGAAAGGGATCTTGGGGTTATCATCTCTGATGACCTCAGGTAGGGAAACAGTGTGACAAGGCAGCAGGTAAAGCAAATGGGATGCTGGGATGCATAGGCAGGGCATCACCAGCAGGAAAAGGAGGTCATAATTCCACTTTACAAGACACTAGTGAGGCCCCACCTGGAGTACAGTGTACAGTTCTGGAGACCTTACCTACGTAAGGACATAGACAAGATAGAGAGAGGTTCAGAGGAGGCAACAAAGATGGTGCATGGATTGCATCACAAGTCCTATGAAGACAGGTTGAAGGAACTGAACATGTACTCCTGGAGGAGAGGAGGGAGAGAGGGGATATGATAGAGACATACAAGTATCTTACAGGGAGGAACAGGGTGCAGGAATACACTATTTTTAAGCGAAAAAGATGTTCCAGGACTAGAGGGCATGGGATGAAGTTGGAGGGAGGACGATTCAGAGGAAACGTGAGGAAGAATTTCTTCACAGAACGGGTGGTGGACAAGTGGAACACCCTGCCAGAGGAAGTGGTGGGGGCTGAAACAATCACGGGATTTAAGAATGCGTGGGATAGACATAAAGGAATTCTGGAGGTCAGGGGTAAGGGGCAACAGACTTCTAGGAAAACATAAACTGAACTTACAAGCTCAAATGGGCAGACTGGGTGGGCCATAGGCCCTTATCTGCCTACACTGTCTATGTATCTATGTACACTGTTGCATATAGCCTTGGCTAACTGGGACTAGACTGCTATGTTGTTGCATTTTATCCTCACTGTAATTTGCATCTGCCTTATGTTTCATCCAGTTATAACCATTCTCATCATGCTCCATATCCTCCCTTTCTATATGACCTTCCTCCCCCTCCTTTCTGTAACCCCCACCCCATTGCAAATTGACTTGCTTTCCTCTCATCCCCTTCCCCCCCCTCACTCCACCACCCTTTCTCTACTTCCAACTCACCTTTCCCTCCTTCGCCCTCCTCACTCCATTCTTTTCCTCCCCTTTTCTACCCCTTTCATCCACCCTGGACGTCATAATATT
The DNA here is from genome assembly GCA_016271365.2 of Neoceratodus forsteri. Taxonomy (NCBI): domain Eukaryota; kingdom Metazoa; phylum Chordata; order Ceratodontiformes; family Ceratodontidae; genus Neoceratodus; species Neoceratodus forsteri. The sequence continues at coordinate 860,091,553 of CM057456.1, forward strand.
ACCTCCCTTTACCTAGAATTTCTCCATTGAGCCTGTCTCTCCTTTCTACTCCCCCACTCCTTTCACTCCTCCTCCCCCTGTTCAAGAAGGTGGAAGTCTTATTCCATTCTCCTTCTACTTTTCATCCTCCTTCTTTTTACTGGCAACACTGAACCCAACCCCAGTCCCCCGTCTCCTTCTCTCTCCCTAATTTACCCAAAAGGCTTCGTCTTCTTCCAACTTAATGCAAGAAGCCTCCTCCCCAAGCTCAATTCCATTAAAGTATGGCTCTCTCAGCACTCTCTTGACATCTTGTGCATTACTGAAATCTGGTTGCTTTCCTCTAGGATACCAGACTCCAGCTTCGCTCACCCTGACTTCCACTTCTTCCACCAGGACTGAGGCAAGCATGGTGGGGGTTTGGGCTGTTTGTCCATCAAGCTCTATTCAGCTCCATCTCTTTAAGTGATGCACTCCCCTTCTTTCATTTGTTCCTGCTAGAAAAGCTATCCCTCTGTTCCACCCACACCTCCTTTGTTGGTGTCTTCATTGCCTCGACTAGGATCTCTCCCTCCCTCCTCTCTGGTCAGCTCCGTCTCATCTCTCGTCTCCCACTCTGCTTCAGGTGAGCGCATCCTCCTTGGGGACTTCAATTTAAATGGGCTTTCCCCTGCTGCCAGGCCCACCCAGCATAAGACTGAGTCCTTGAATCTCTTGCAATTAATCACAGAACCCACCCAACTCAATCCTCTCCCCTAACCACTTCCTCCTGGACTGGGTGCTCTCCTCCCACCCCCACAGCATCATTGCCTCAGGCATTCTTCTGGAAGCCTTCCATGACCATTGTCTAACCTACTACATCAGAAAAGTGCATCCCACTCAGTCTGTTCCCAGATACCTTTGGTATAGGCTTTGCAGGTCACCTGACACTGATGCCCTCCTAAGTGACCTTGCCTACTCTGATTGGTTCCCCATCTACTCAGCCCCAGACATTGATACAGCCCTCTCACTCTTCATTGCCAATTTTAACAATGTCAGGAATACTCCTGCTCCCTCATAGAAAATTCAGGGTTAAATGCTCCCACCACCCCTGGATTACATCTAAACTTATCGAGTCATGCAAGTCCCAGGATCTTGTTTGGGCAATATTTAAAATCCCTGTCTGACCTCCGACACCACTGGTCACTCAGGAACTCCTGTACTAAGACAGCCCGCACTGCGAAAGCACTCTGTTTTAAGTCCAACCTCCAGATCAATCTAAGCTTCCCATCATAATACTGGAGGTTCATCCACTCCCTATTCAATCCCCCAGCCCAGTCTGCCCCTCACCAATCCTCCTGGTAGATGGCTCACTGGTTTCCAACCCCACCTCCATTGCTGCTCATTTTAACATTTTCTTCACAACCTGTGCACTAATCTGTCATTGTTCTCCAGATCACACTAAATCTCCCACTCACCACTTGCCGGAAGGCTTTCACTTCCCTCCTGTCTCTCCTCAGGAAGTCTTCCTCACCCTTACATCACAGAATTCTTCCAAGTCCAGTTCTCGTGGCCTGGACCCTAAACTCTTGCAAGTATCTGCTCCAGCAATTCCCTTCCCACTCTCTCATTTTGTGAACATTTCCTTCTCACTCAGTACTGTCCCTCTGGCCTGGAAAGTTTCCAAGGTTCTGCATCTGCACATAGGTGGTGACTTCCCTTCCCCAGACAACTACAGGCTGATCTGACTCCTCCCCTATCTTGCTAAGCTTCAAGAGACCATTGTGTACTCTAGGCTTGCTGACTTCCTTGTCTCCTCAACTTTCCTTTCATCTTACCAGTCTGATTTTAGAAAGACCCACTCCACTGTCTTATCCTTGCTGCATGTAACTGACCCTGTCCTCACTAGGATGGCTCAGGGATATATCACCGCAGCCATAGCCACTGATCTTGGCAAAGCTTTTGACTCAGTGTCCTAGCCACTTCTCCTGGACAAGCATTACTCTGCTGGCCTCTCTGCATCCATAGTGGGCTAGTTCAGGTCATACCTTACAGGCTGTCAACAGTCAGTTCAGGTGGGTGGTGCCCTGTCCCCCCATCCTAGCAGATGTCCCACAGGGCTCTATCCTGGGTGCAATCCTTTTCCCAGTTTTCCTAAATGACCTCCCCTCTGCCTGTCTCTTCACATATTCACATGTATGTAGACAAAATGGTCATCTACACTTCTGGCCCTTCAACTTCAGCCTTGGAAGTCCCCTTCCAGCACGACTTCCACAATGTGCTATGCTGCATGCCAACCAACTCAGGGTTAATACCAAGAAGACGGTATCTATGACCTTTGGCACTAGCCAGAAACTGGCAAAGCTCTTGCCTTCTCCTGTTTTCTCCACCTTGGATGGCACTTTTCTTGAGGTTGTCCCTGCCTTCAAGTAACTTGGTGTGTGGCTAGATACAAGCTTGACTTCTCTGCCTACATTGATGCCATCCATACCAAACTATGCCCCATGCTACCAAAATAAGGAATGCCTTTCCCCAGGGTCTGCAGAGAGCTGGTAACCAAAATGGTTCTCCTAGTTTTTGACTACGCAGGCATGGTCTATGGGACTGCTCCTTCCTCTTCCCTCATCAGACTGGACACCCTCTGTAATGACTTCTGTTGTTTTGCTACCAACTCACCACTCTGCACTCACCATTGCTCAATTTCTCCCTTTCCATCCTCCCACTTCCTCTATGTCAGCAGTCCCATGGTTCTATCTTCCTGGCTAAATACTGGTTTGGTTCCCTTCCCTCCTACCTTTCACTCCTCTCCCCCACCCATTCCTCTTCATATTCTCTATACTCCAGAGACTCCTGCACATTCTCCATTCCCCATTCACACTCTAGTGCAGGGCAAGCTGCTTTCTCCTGCTGTCTCCGCTCCCTCTGGAACCTACTCCCCACGTCGCTTTATCTCCCCCCAATATCTTTAAAAGCCTGCAATGACAATTTCCTGCTCCCTTCCCAATACCTGTCTCTCGCCACTTGAACCTTCTGATCTTTTGTTTCACCACCATTTTCTCCTCTCCCCATACATGCCTATGACTCCATAATTCTAGGTTAACTATGCCCCTGGCCCCAGTCAACTTCCTACTTGGCGTGATGCTTAATTTATGTACTCTAGCAAGCATAATTTTAGTTTATCTTGTTAATGAATCCAAGCACTGGTCACCTTATACTCAGTGTAATATCCCAGACTGAATATGTAATGAATACAGGCACTATCCACTTTATTTCAATGTATAGTATTATCCTGTACTGCTAACTCATGTGAGAATTCTCATTTAATCTCTTCCACTGGGCTACCTACTGTATGTAATTTATGCTATGTACTTTGTTTTGTCTTTGTACCTCAGATGCCTGTAATACCTTTATGTCTGCACTCCCATTCCCTCCTCCCCCGGGTCACACCTTGAAATGAACCTTGGCTCAGTGTGCCTTTCCTGGTTACCAATTTTTAAATAAAAGAAATAAACTATGGCCGTTGAGGAACTGTATATAATGGCAGTAACTGGAAGATGGGCATGTCAACATAACAACTGGGATCATCGTGCTCCAGGCTACTTTCCTACTTTGTTAGGAAAGGTAGAGAGTGAATGAGGGAAGGTGGGGTGGCCATTTATACAAAAGCGACATTAGCGATTTTACAGGACAAGTTCAAACATGAAGTGTGTGAAGAGCCTTTGTGACTTTTGGTGTCATGGAGGTGTAGAAATGTTAGGATACAAGTGATCTACAGGCCAAAAACTGAGTCAGTAGTGATAGATGAAATTATTTATTTATTTGTTTGTTTATTTATTTATTTATGTAGGTTTTTGGTAACCCGGTAATTAGGAGAATTAAGAAACTGACAGACCATGGTAGTCTAACATTAATGGGAGATTCTGATTGTCCTGATACAGACTGTGAAATACGAGAGGCCAGGTCTCAAAGGGATCTGTATTTTGTGAATGCAATACAGGGCTGTTTTCTCATCAAAGGGTGAGAGAGGCAACAAGAGGGGACAATATATTTGATTGTTTTATGTCTAAGGAGGATAATATCAGTGATATCAAGATTGACAATCCTACAGGGCAAAGTGACCGTTATATAGTTGTGAAACTACAATACATAACCATAGTTCCTAAGATTAATAAAACTGACTTTACTAAAATGGAAACAACATTATTAGATAAATTATAAAACATACTGTAGATGAAATAAAAGGGTGTGGGAAGCAACTGGGCAGCCATAAAGTGAGCAATACCAAATGCTTTGCAGAAGTGCACTAGGTATGTATGTTAGTAAGTCAAACAAGCACAGAAAGACAAGTTGGTTTGCTGGACAGATGAGGAAAACAATTAGGGAACAGAAAATGGCTCATAACTCACACAGGGTAGCAACCTGTAGTCCAAAGGGTGCTGTGTAAGGAAAATCTAGTAAAAAGTAGGGAAAGGAAAGGGGACATTGATTAACCAGGAAAGGTACACTAAGTCAAAGCTCATTTCCTGGTGTGACCTGGGAGCACAAGGAAGTTAAGTGACTTGCTCAGGGTCACGCAGTATGCAAGCGAGGACTGTGGGATTCAAACTCAGGTCTCCAGGTTTGCAGCTCAGAGCCCTAAACCTCTGAGCTATACTTCCTCCTTATAGTAGACAAAAGTAAACAAATCATTAAGAGGTCAATAGTAAAGTTTTCAACTAAGTACCACATAGAAGACTGTCAAAAAAGATGGGTGACCTGGGGTTAGGGAAAGGCTCACAGAATGGTGAAAATACACAGAAATACACTCGGCTACTATACAGGCTGCATGCAGCACCTCCCAAGGCAATCAATAAACAACAACCTGCCCATTGAATCTGCCACATCTTGTTGTAAATCAGGCTGCAGTTTCAGCGTTGCCAACCCTGCTAGGCAAACTGTTCCATTTTGTCACAACAAACTTAGTGAAGGAGTGCTTCCTCATGTAAATAGCTACATGGCAATTTGCGCCGGTCAATCTGGTCTGCAGCATGTCACTCTGTCCTGAGAGCTCCAGAATAAACCAAACCACTGAACAAATTATCCCCTTGCAATTCACCACCAGCAAAACTATAATAGAAAAGACTCAAGGGGGCACAAATCGGGAACAAATTGTTCAGGGAGGAGATTGATGCTGGAGTTCATAGCCCAGAGAGAGTTGTTGCTGTATGGAATGCCCATCATGTATTGACATGTTCCCCATGTCCCTACTGAAACTACCCCACCAACTTGCAGTTGTGCCTTCTGGTATACAAGGTCTCATATTGTACAGAACATCTCAGAGGACTCCATGCTGTTGATGCCATGAAGAAACTGTAAGGTTTCTGTCAAATCCTTCATTTCCATTCTGGCCTCCAAGGATACATGTTCAGGTTTTGCAACCTTTCCTCTTATGAATTTCTTTGCTGGCCCTGTATCATTTCAGTCATCATCCTTTGGATTATCTCCAACCTTCCCTGGTCCTTCCTCAGATGTGGGCTCAGAACTGCACACAGTACTCCTGTATGGGGGAAGAATCCTCTCCTTGTTCCTGCTGGTAAAGTCACTAACTTTATACCCCAGCATTATGCTGGCTTTCCTGTTAACTTTAGTAAACTGTGAGGTAGATTTCTGAATTTGAAAAATGTTAAGCCCCAAATTTGTTTATTCTATAGTTAGTCACACCCTTACTCCACCAATCCAGTGGGCTGTTTTAGAATTATTTTCCCTATATGCATTACCTAGCACCTCTTTGCATCAGACTTCAAAAGCCAAATGCCTGACCATCTTGTAAATCTTTCTGCCTACTTTTACTTATTGGTAATCACTTCCAAAGTGTCTACTTTCTGGCAGAGTTTAGTATCATCTGTGAAAGGCACACCTATCCCTGTACTCCCTCTCCTTGCATTTTGTTGTGCCAGGCAAGATAAATTAAACTGTTATAACTTGTTTCCTATGGGTGGGTTGCATGAACTGCTTTTATTGACAGGGGAAAAGATGGCCATGATACTGGGGACACTTTCTTACTCTTGTAAGTGCCATAGGATCTTTAACTTCCACCTGGACAGTGACCAGAGATGGGCAGAAAGGACCTCTGCTTAACATCGCATCTGAAGGATGGCATCCCCCGTACTGCTCTACAGTGTCAGTTATGTGTATTACCCCAAGTATCTGGTGTGGGGCTAGAACCACGACCATCTGATCTTTTGGCCCCAGAGGTGAAAATGCTACCTACTGAGCCGCTGACACTTGACAAATTGAAAAGTGTGGGTTCCAGAAATGGCCCCATGTCTTGTTCACTGATTTCATTATGGAATCGAAGAAGTCTATCAGATTTGTCTCACAAAACCTACCCTCATAAATGTGAGTTGTATTTTGTACTATTACCCCTACTTCTCTAGGAACTTTACTATCTATTATTTAGTTGTAACCCCCAGGTGGCTCTATCCCAAGGGCTACTACCCCTGCCTGCTTGACTACTGACAGGTTGAGGGGCCTAGGTTCTATGGCAGGTGCCTCCACCCAGAGGTCAGGGTTTGTAATGGTTGATCTAGTTTGGTCACAGCCCTCTGGGACACTGAGACCCCCTTCTAATCCCTCTAATGGCGCACACGATGCACAGGAGTTACAGTGCCAATACCCCACATGTATACACTGTTCATTCATAAGGTACCACTTCCCCTCAAGACTGATTCGCAGGTTTATCTCTGAGGACCCTCTCAAAAATAAGGTTAAGCAGCATACACAAACCAATACAGTGCTTGGCATGAAGAGACAGACACTTCAGACAGTTTAAAGTTTAATAACAACAAATCTGATTTATTTAGGGAACAGAAACACGGAAGGGGGAAATCAGGTTAATTAGTGGCATTAAATCATAGTACTGTGCACACATACAGGGTCTGAAAAGTCCCACTCTGGGTACCCAGGTTGGGGGGGTGCTAGCCAGGTCCGTTGCCCAGGGTTGGCCGGCAGGTGCAGATGGATAGGGCCCTGTAGAAGAAAATATATGCACAACACCTAATTGTAATCTGGAGCCTGATGGCTGAGTCCATGAAGCAAAGAAACAACAATAATTACGTGACACACTTGTGATTGAAAACAAGCTGCAGGGGAATACCCTGATTTGTACTTAGTACCCAAGCTGAGAACCGGATGGTGGATGTTCTTCTGGATTGTCAGAAACAGCAGGGCATGAAGACAAGGTCCTTGTGACTGGACCCCACTGCAGTTTATAGCAAACGGATTTAGTTCGAGACAAGCTGGGTTTTGCTTCCAGCTTCAACACACAGCACACAGCACAGGGGATTGGAAATAATGATTCCCCACAAGCACTACGCACATTCATATGTAAAAGGAAAGTTCTATACCACGCAGGCTGCTCCTCGATCCCAATCGTAATTACTGCAAGATACCCGGCAGCACACACAGCAGCTTCAGTTCCTGACAGACCGAGCGCAATTCAGCAATTTCCCCAGTCTTCTAAAGGGTGAGCCTGGTTTCCACACTTCTGGTGTGTCTTTCTCCTCACAACTCGGATTCAGTCCAAACTGGCACTCACAAAGACTGCAGACCAAAACTCAAGGCCTCACACACACTTCCCGTGTGAAACTACACACCGCAGAAGCACACAGCTCCTTCTCTCTTCACTGCCACAACTCATCTGATCTTTCGAGTCACAGAGCAGGGCATTTCCTTTAGCTCCACATTATTCTGTTGGCTGATTCAGCTGTCACTCACAATAAGACTCCCTCTGTTGGTAGAAAAAGGTGCCAAGGTTAAAACTGCATTTCCGAGTCACTGCCCATACAATCCCCTTGTGGCTGGCTCAAAATTGAGAGTCCAAATTCCGATTCGTCCACAGGCTCCATTTTAGGGTCTCCCTATCATCCTGATTGGTCCAAGTCAGCTATTCAGAACCAAAATGAAAGAGCTACACTGAAACAGTTCGTGCTGAAATGAAGACAGGTTAGACAAATTACATTTCTCAGTCCTCTAAACGATTTTGGCAAACAGTTATATCTTTCAACAAGGCCCCTCTGCACATGTAGCAATGGCAGAAACAGGCGAATTGACAGCAGCCGGGCAGGATTCGGGCATTAGAACACACAGTCCCCCCATACAAACTAATTAAGTCTGCAAGCAGACAGCTCTTAAAGAGACAGTACGTGGAGGCTCAAATAGCACTCACCTGGAACCACATTCAAACAGCTCAGACGCCGAACACCGCCCAGACTTAGAGCATTCAGGCAAGCTCCTGGAAGACTTTTGGGAACCCCCATTTGCAAGGGGGTTACATAATAATGGTCACTTGGAATTTTCCACAATGGAGGTCAGAGTAACTTGCCCATAATTTCCAGGATTGTCCCTATCCTCGCTCTTGTGCAGCAGAACCATTCTGCTACCCTCCAGTCTGCAGCTACTACCCTGATTTACAGGATCTGTTGACTAGCTCTACTAGTGATTCTGCCAAGACCATTCCATTTTCCTAAAGGATCCTGGGGTGAATACCAAGTACCTATCTACCGTAATGTCCCCAATTTCCAACCTCTGCCCATGGGATCCCTAAAACTGTGCCCCACTCTCTGGAAACATCCCCCCATCTCCTTGACAAAGACTGAGCTAATGTACTCATTCAAGTGTTAGTCTTCTCTGTATCCTCCTCTATAATTACCTCATCTTTCTTAATGTTTCAGTGCCCTCTTGAATGTTTCTTTTTTTCAGTTATGTACTTAGTGTGCTCTGTCATTTTCATTAATCCCTACCACTATTTTCAGTTCCATGTTTACTTTGATTTCCCTATTCAGTTTGTGTTTTGCAGTTTTAAGTTTGCTCACATATTTCTGACAACAAAAACAACTGGGACACTCACTCAGAAAATAAAAAATAAATCTGATAGGAAATGCAAAGGTAGTGATTCTTTATCCAAAAAGAGAAGTAGTTAAGAAAAAGGGGGACACAAGGGTACCAAACACACAGGTGCTTTGCCTTGCTCTGAGGCTTCATCCACAACATACTAATCCCTGCTCTCCATCATCTAGTCATTTTTTTATATTTTTTAAGCAATCTTCTTCTCTCTCTGAACACCCCTTTTCTTCCTTACTGAAGCAAATCAGCCTTCTGTGTTTTCTGCATTACTAACATACCTTACATATTCCTTTGCTGCCCTCTTGATGTTTTCCCATTTGTCCTCCACCCCTTCAGCCACACTTAGCCATTTCAGACAGTCCTGGAGACAGTCCTGGAGACTTTTTCCATGCTATCCAATTCTACCCTTCTAAATTCTAAAACCAACACATCTAAGGAGGCTACTGTGTTCCCAGAACTGTGTCAGAGCACACAATTTTGTGGTTGCTTCTTCCTAAGGGGTCCTCCACCCTTAGGTTACACATAATGTCTTGGATCAGCAATACAAGGTCACCTTCCACCTTGCAGCTTCCTGCACCCATGGTTGAAGAAAATAGTCCTGAAAGACCTCAAGGAATCCCCGCCTACTACTGTTATTTGCTTCAGGTACTGCTCAGTCTAAAATAGGGAGATTGAAATCACCATAATGACTGCCACCCCTGACTCTGTCAGCTTGCTAATCTCCACTAAGAGCAGTTTATCTGCATCATTAGCCTGAATCCATAGCCTGTAAACCACTTCAATGCACAGGCTTTTGCCTCCATCCTCCACCACCTTTAGCTATAGACATATCTCCCCCCAATGAGTTCACCCTCCACTACTTTGATGGAATCTTTAACATTTATTTTAACCCACCCCTTCACTGTCCCCCTTTCTCACCTAAATAGGGAATAAACAGGTAAAATAAGGTCCCAGCTGTAATCTTGTGTTACCAAGGTTTCAGTAATGGCCAGAAAGTCTAGCTCATTCCCAGCTGCTAAGAGCTGCAACTCCTCCATCTTGTTGGCCAGGCTCGTAGCACTTATGCAGAATGCTGTCCAATTCACCCTCAATTTTAATTCCCCTCTACCACCACTGTTTCCCTTTTCCCCTCTGCTATCCTGGCTCTCATTTAGCCCCACACACTGTGTACCATTTCATGATGGGGAAGGGCCTAATAGCCCCCCAAAAAAACTGCTTTTATCTGTGTAGTTTGCCATATGAATTCCCTCCTCCTGCCTACTTTAAATGTCTATCAACAAATACATCTGTCTCACAGACTGGCTCCCCTCTGTTAGAATGCAGGCCATCCAATCTGAACAGCAACTTATCCTTCAAGAAGTTTCCCCAATCCCCAAGGGAAAGGAAGCCCTTCTCCCCAAATCAGATTTTTAGCCATGTGCTAAAAAGGTAAATCTTAAACTGTCTGCTTTCCCTCTCATTTGGCACCAGTAGGACCTTGGCTAAGGTTACCATTTCTGCAACTTCTTTAGCTTAGCTCTTGAAATCGGTTCCATGTCATCTGGGTGAAGAAAAAATGGTGACCATGAAAACAGCCACGGCTTCATCACGACTGGTAAGATGGCGACAGTTGTATCTACGGGGGGCTGTGCCCTATGCACCCCCCTTTCTAAATAAACTAACTCGGAGATAATCGCACCTTGGGGAGGGGGAATATAACTGTCGCCATTTTTCCAGTCGCAATGAAGCCATGGCTGTTTTCACGGTCACCGTTTTTACATTGTCCACATCATGAGCTCCTGCACCCCTGGTAAGCTCCCATACCCAAGGAATGATCCTGCATGCTATTACTACAGGGAAGCAGCACACAGTCCTTTTCTCTGGATAACTGATCCAAAACACCTTATTATCCCTCAAGCTTTAGACTCTCCAACTATCATTACATAAATTTCTTGTACAGCTCCTACCACTAGGAGCCCCCTTTCCCCGGGCCAGCTGCATTGAATGTAGGCCTTGTGTCAGCAAAACCAGTTTCGTAGTCCTTCCTTAGGGGACTGACTATGTCAAAGTACACAGTGTTGTGGTTGCCCCCCTCCACCCAGCCCAACTGCATCGACTATAGGCCTTGTCTCAGCAGAACCAGTTACTAGGTCCTGCCTTTGGGGAAATGGTGAAATCCCCTACAGCCAAGGGTTGAAAGCAGTTCTTAGTTTCCTCATGAGAACTGACCACTCCCTTCCTATCCCAGCCCCCCCTCGAAGAACCTCCTGTAACCACCACCTCCCATAGTGAGTCCCTGGAGTCTGCTATGGAAGTGGAATGGGCAGTACATCTACTTTCCACTCAGAGTGAGTTTTCAGCAGGAAGATTTCAGCCAATGCTGAAGCCAGTTCTGATGCCAATGTCCCCAGTCTCCCACCTATATGGCAGTAGTCAGTATGAGTAGAAGGCCAGTTTGGCTCTTGTGGTTGCGGTTACTATGGCACTCCTGAGAAACCTATATGATTCCCATTTTCCATCATCAAGTGCAGCTTTGTATATTATTCAGGCCTTGTCATGCTAGCAAAAGCAGTATAGGGGATCAGGTGTGATCCAGCTGTGTTGTCCACTTCATTTCTTGTTCCAAATAGGAACAGTTCATGCCACCTTTTCTTAGCTTGCATCTAGGTTTGAATAAAAGGCAGTTCCTTTTATTGCAAACATCAGAGCCACAAGTGTACTGTACTTATTCAGCACCACAGTGGGGGTCAGCTTCCATGCATGTATAAAATGCTCTGACAAATTTATCATGACTGAATTTATATACCCCAGCAAATTCTTGTTTCAGTCTATAAACTATATAATTGAGATGTGTATATCACAAAGTAAGCTAAAAAGCAAGCAAACTTTGTAAAGTGCTCATTCCCATGGGCTCTGAGTGCTGTGCTATACACAAAACAGCAAAAACAATACCACAGCATTTACATCCAATAGGACAGCCAATCAGCATTTAAACACCATCGAAGTATAAAAGCTAATCTACAATAAATAAAAGACAGACAGAATACATACAATAAAATACAGATAAAAGATCTAAACAAATCATATCAGGATCACTAGGATAAGCCAATGACTGTTGTAAAGAGATGGACCTTCAGGCCCCTTTTGAAGGCCTACAGTGAAGGTGCCTAACTCAGAGATCTGGAAAGTGAATTTCACAGGGTCAGGCAATCAACATCAAAGTCTCTCCCACCTGTACATTTTAACCAAGCCCTGGGAACCACAAAGAGGTCCCCCTTAAAGGAGCGCAGAGGTGGGGAGGTTTGGTGAGGAAAAAAAGACCTTGCAGTTAGTTAGGTCCCAGTCCATGTAGGGCTTTATAGATTAGCAAGCCAACTTTGAAGGAGATCTGCCACCTCAATGGCAGCCAGTGCAGCTTGTGTAGGACCAGGGTTGTATGACAGGTCTTGGAAGACCCATTAACAACCTGACTGCAGCGTTCTCCACCAGCTACAAATGACACGGGGGGCCCTCCATTTAGCCCCGGGTAAAGGGCATTGCAGAAATCGAGTCTGGATGTAACAAAAGCATGTATCAGTGAGGGCAGGTTGCTGCGTGATATAAAATGTTTGATATGGGTGATATTTCTAAAATGATAGAAACCATTTCAGACCACAGATGACACCTGAGCCTCCAGCGTCAATTTGCTGTCCAAAATAATGACCACCCTTACTAAGGCAGTTAGAGAAGAAGAACCAAACATTAGCCCAGCCTCCCCACCACCACCTTCACCTCAGCTCCCTGCCGGCAACCAGGCTCAATCACTAATACTTCTCTCTTGTCTGGGTTGAGCCTGAGCCAGTTGGAGGACATCCAGTCCTGTATCTCAGCCAGGCAGGAATTCAGGACCAAGACAGCACCCTGTATCCCTGTTACAAACAACATATACATAGAAACATGGAAGCTGTTGGCAGATAAGGACCTAATGACCCACCTAGTCTGCCCTATTTTCCCTACCTATAGTGTCGCCACAGACCCTAATAAGCTCCCATCACCACCCTTTGCATCCTGCCTGTAAGAAAGGACTCAGCTTGTACCAGAAACAAACAAGTGGTGAGCACTTGTGAATGATCCACATGGGAACTGGTTTTCAATAGCAGCAAGCCTGCACTTAAAGAAAATGAGTGGTGAGTGTTTTTTGAAAAATATCCACTTGGGAGCTATTTACCAATAGTAGCAACAACCAGTAGTTTAAACTAAGCTGATTAAGCTAGTGTGAGCCTTGTGTGGTGCCAGTCCCCTGTGCTTAGTAAAGCATAAATCTGTGGCCTTCTATATGGAGCAGTGTAGAAGGCCTTGCTGAAATCTAGGTAGGCCACGTCCCCTGCTCCCTCTTGATCCACTTCCCTGGTCACCTAACTAAAGAACTCAATTAGGTTTGTCTGGCAGGACCCCTCCCCCTCCATGAACCCATGTGGCCTCTGATCCAGCAGGTTATTGGTAACTAGGTATTCCCCAATTCTTTCTTTTTAAAGTGTTTCCATTATCTTGCCTACCACTGATGTCAGGCTGTCAGGCTGACTCGCCTTTAATTTCCTGCCTCCTCCCTATTTCTACTTTGGCAGAGTGGGACTACATCTGCCATCCTCCAGTCCTCCAGTACCTCCGCTGTTTTTAATTACATGTTGAAAAGGGCTGTCAGAGGTGCAACTAGCTACTCTTTCAGTTCCCTCAGTATCCTGGGGAGCACTCCGTCTGGCCCCATTGCTTTGTCTACTTTCATCTTTGATAGTTCCTTAAGCAGTCTTTCTTCTGTAAATGGTTTTGTGTCCACTTCCCATCCCTTTATTCTCCTACCCTTTACCCTTGGCTCATTTCCTTCCCCCTCCTCTGTAAATATTGAACATAAATAGTTGTTTAATAAATCTGCTTTTTGGTGGTCCACTTCCACACTGCACCCCACTTCCCCTTTCAGTCTTACCATCCTCCCCTTTGTCCTTCTTTTTCACTAATGTATCTAAAATGTTTTATCTCCTTTTGTCACACACTTGCCAATCCTTTCCTCTATTTGTGCTTCACTTCTAACTGCCTTCCCTACCTCCATTTACGTCTTTTGGCAAGCCTCCCTACCCCCCTCCTTCTGTGTTTTTTTGTACATTCTAAATGCCTTTTTTTGCTCATACCTTTTCTGCTACTTCCTTAGAGAACTATGGTGGTCTCCTTTTTCTCTTGCCCTTGTTCACCTGCCTTACATGGAGGTTTGTAGCTTGCCTAATTCCATCTTTTATTTTTGCCCACCTTTCCTCAACTCCTCTCAGTTTTCCTATCCCCACCAGGGCTTCCCTCAGGCATTCTCCCATTTTGTAAAAATCTGCTGTCCTGAAGTCCAGGACCCTCCACCTTGTGTGATTTGATTCTGACCTGCTCCTTACCTCAAACCGCACTATACAGTGGCCACTGTTTCCCAGTTGGCCCCCCACTCTGAGATCAGTCACACTGTCCACCTTTGACAGTACTAAGTCCAGAAGTACCCCCTCGTGAGTGGGTTCCAACACTAATTGCCTGAGGAACTCCCCTTGCATGAAGTCCAGGATGTACCTTCTCCTGGTTGTAGCTGCAGCGAGGAGACTCCAATCCATGTACATTGGGTATCATCTGCATAGCACTGAAAACTCAACCTGTAACATCTAGTGATATCACCCAGGGATAGCATATACACTGCAAATAACATTGGTGAGAGGATCAGACCCTGGGGAACTCCACAGGACAGGGGTATCGGGTGGGATGAATAAGCTCCCATCACCACCCTTTGCATCCTGCCTGTAAGAAAGGACTCAGATCAGTTGATGACATTACTGGCTAGTCCACAGAGCTCCCGCAGGCAATCCAACAACACCCCATGATCCATGGTGTCATACACTTTGGAGAGATCAAAAAGTACAAAAATTTACCATTTGTCTCAGTCTCTCACACTGAGGCGATCATTCTGCACCTTGACTAGTGCCAGCTCCATACTGTGCCTTGACTGGAAGCCAAACTGGAGTGCCTTATAGATGTCAAAGGCAGCAAGATGTGCCACAAGCTGAGTGGCCAATACTTTCTCAATAACCTTCCCTAAAATGGGACAGTTAGAGACAGGTCTATAACTTGCACAACAGTCTGGGTCCAGGGATGGTTTCTTCAAAAGGGATTTCACCAATGCCTCTTTAAGAGCAATGGGGAACACCCCCCTTGAGAGGAAATACCAGGTTATCTCCGTGAACACTGGGCCCAAAGACCCCACACATATCTCATTAAGAGACATGTTGGGCCTGGTTCCAGTTCACATCATGTAAGCTGCAGCTTCAAGATTATCTTGTTAACCTCTTCCACCCCTACAGAGCTGAACTCACTTCGACAGTGTTGCTCGGATAGTAGCCTCTAAATTAGGATACCACCAGATACCAGACATTCAGCAGATAGTGAATCCAGTCAGATAGTACACTATCCAACTGCACATCCAACCATCTTGGATCCCCTGATCTGATGCTGGATCTGACCGCAGATCCCTGGCATCCAGTGAGGATAGCAACTGAATATGGATGACCGTCAAAATGGTGACTCATATTCAGCTCATTCACCATGGGCTACCTTGCAAGGGTAGCGACCCTACATGAAAGCAAGCATAGGTAAGGGTGACTGGAAGGGGGGGATAGTGAGGGGAAGAGGAGGAATAGAGAAGGGGTTTTAGGGGACTGGTGTGCCTGCTGCTGCTGAGCTAGTCATGTGGTGTGGTGTGGTGATGTGGGTGGCTATGTCTGGTGCAGTGGGTACTGGGTTCAGGGCTAGGGCCGGGAACATTGAAATTTTGCCACTGCCTGTGGCAGTGGGACTTTAATTTTTTTGCAGAATCTGAATTTTGCCCCCTCCCCAACATGCACCCCCCTGGAGTTGAGAATCTAATTTCAAGGGGGTGTGGGAGAAGAAGCCCCCTGCAAAAACACTTTTCAGTTCTCTGGATGTTGGGTCACCTGGAAGTGTATATTGCTGATTTCCTTTTCAGAAATATACACTTGCCATAATAGTGATCACTGTTTTGTAATCGCTATTATGACATGGAACCCAGATCCCTGGATCTGACCTCAGATGATGTGGGATCTGACCTGGGATCCAACCTCTGACAGGTTGGATCCCAGGTTGGATACTGCCACTATCTGATGGATCACAATCAGATCCACAAAGGCACTATCTGAGCATCACTACACTTCAGACATGAGGATTGCTTCTATTTACTCCAGATCTGACCCCACATGCCCAATGAAACCCGACTGGCGTGATACCCACTCTGATGGAAGACATTTTGTCTGCAAAGTACAGAGCAAACTTGTCACATTTTGCAGCTGACAGTGCTTTTACCAGCTGGAGACAGGAAGAGTGAATTAGGCTCTCCACTTTCCATAAAAGCTGAGCTGGTCTGTACTTTGCTGCAATAATCTCCCTGGACAGGAACTCTGCTTTGTTACGGGAGATTGTGCTTTAATATTCTGTATAATGAATTTTCAAAGCCAATCTGTCCTCCACAGTGTTGAATCTCCACCAGCAGCATTCTAATCTCTGACCTGTGGTCTCCAGCTCCCTGAGTTCCCCATCGAACCATGGAGATCTCAAGTGTGATGGTCTAGTACATACATGGAATGGTGCAACAGAATCAAGAGTTGTGGTGACAGCCCTATTATAAGCCATCACTGCCTCCTTTGGTCCTCTTGCACAAGCAACATATACAATACTTTAATAATATAACTGTTGGCAGCCAACCTTGTGGGCTACTGCACCCGAGGTCCATCTCATTCAGCCACAAAAAGTTGTCACAACATGCCATATGGGGACACTTTTTTGGGACTCCTGATGGCTCATCTGGTAGGCATCTGCAGCAGCTTTAAGGGGTTCCATTTGAGAATTCTCACTAACACAATACATGGCCATGCTCCTTAAAGTGATTTTGTGAGCTTTGCCATAGCAAATGGGATTAATAATCTATAGTAACCTTTAGAAGTTGTGATTCAATCTTCTACCGTTTAAACTACCAAAAAGTGCTGTTTTCCATGACATAAATGCTTTTATTTCCATGCTTTGCTTCATTTACATAACCTGACCCTTTTTTTCTCAGTGCCTCAACCCCCAAGCATGACATCATGCAAGGGAATCAACATTTTTTAGCACTGTTTTGAAACAGAGACCTCTGTTGGTCAGTCTTCGTATTGCAGACATCTACACTACTGACATAGGAGACTACATCTCTCAGTAAAGAAATTTTGTCAGCTAGATACTATATGCACAATGCCTTGTTTTGCAAATAAACATATTAGAGCTTTTATTGTTGAAGTCAGTACAGAAATATGAGACTGCACCTCACAGTAAGGGAATTGGAAAACAATGTTTTATTGTACCCACAGTGCCTTGCTATGTACATCTACATATTAGGTACAGTCACCACCACCAAAATAAGGGACTGCTTCTCTGAGTAACTAACATTTACATCAACATTATAATTTACCCAGAATTTCTTGGTGCTTCATGTAAAACATTGACAATTCCCTGGCATGACATCATTCTGGGGGTGTGGCCATACACAGAAAACTGGAGGACACCGTGCTGATAAAATATAAATAAAAATGACTATGAAGGATCTGTTTACAAAACAAATTGCAACTTCAACATCTGAAACATGGGTGGCAATGGCATATTATGTGAAAAAGGCATCTGTGAAAGCTCGCAAAAATCACTTTAAGCAGTAGTGTACCCCTACAGACAAGGTGCTAATAACATTTATAAAATTGTTTCTGCATCAGACTAGGAATGTCACACTATACATTTTACCTTCGGGTTACCTTGCCCACCCAGTCATATGTTAGTTAATGGCATGTGCACATTTTTTTTTTCTGGACCCACAGTCAAATGCGTTGTCTTTAGCAATAGAAGCTTTTCACTGTTCCAACCAGTACTTCCAGTTTTCCACCTGATATTTATTTTGCAAATTGCCAATCAGTTCCAGAATCTAGTGACTTCTGTTGACTAGAAGCTCTGAATATATGTTTCATGCTAGGATTCCACTCATCTAATTTCTTCAGGTTCTGGAACAGATTATGAATTAAAAATGATTATCAATCAGGCAAAGGGTAGCAATAACAGGAGACCTGGGGGGGCACATGGTTTCTTAAGTATCACACTTGCTTTTGGGGCTAGAACATCATAAGAATGTGGGTTCTAGTCCCACACCAAGAACTTAGGCTAATATTGAATACTAATACTATAATGTAGCACTTAAGTTGAGGGATGCTGCTATGCTGAGGTGCTGTCCTTTGAATGAGTGGGTCCTTTCTGCCATTCTCTGGTGGTTGTCCAGATGGAAGTTATTGATCCCATGGCACTTTTTGTAACAGTATGGGCATTTTCTCTGGGAACCTAGCCAACATTTGCCCTCTCAATAAAATAGATCCATCCCCAGGTTCCACCTAGAAATAAGCTGTCACATCTCTATGTGCCTTTTCCAGCCAAATATTACAAATCATACAATCTCAAAGTGAATCCAAGAAGCAGTTCAGTAAGAAACTGAAAGAAACAACATTTCTGCACAAATGTATTGTTATCATTAAAAAGATAAAGCCAAGTTTAGGTACCCTTACAATCCCAAAATACAGAGATTAAGATATTTCCCTTATCTAATGCATCAAGCTAATGAAAAAGGAAATGGCAAAAGGGTATCCTTTTAATATATAATTAGGCAGAAAGCAATACTGACCAAAGGAAGAGTAAACTTGGAAATGATAGAGAGGGAGTGTGAAATGTTATTCATTTTTGTATTTCAGAAATGCTGAGAGAGACAAGAGAGACTGAAGCAGAATGTTAGCAGTTGCTTCTTATGAATGAAAATGTTGTATTATGTCATTAACCATTACAAGTTGGCTAAGTGCTTGGTGATAGTATTATTTTTAACTTTCGGATAGTACTGTTTTTTCTATAAAGAATGTAATGTATTACTGTGTGGGGGTTTTAATGCTGTAGGGAGAGGTTGTTGTGGTTCATAGTTTAAAATATTCTACTCTGGGAGGCACTCCTCCTACATTGGAAATATAGTATGTATTCACTAGCCATGCAGTTTCAAGAACACTGCACTCCCCCCAGAAAATTGCAATTTAGTGTCTGGACCCTACAAGTATTGATGATTAGGGCCAATGCTATTATATTGAGAAGGTATGCACAACTACTTCTAAGAGCAATTCCGGAGTGGACCTGCATAGGGTCTTTGAACAGTGTACCTGTGCCCCATCTGCTCCCAACTGGCCCAAGAAGGTTCAAACATATTTAACTCAAGTAGTTATTTTGGCATGCTTTCATACCCTTTCAATGAGTTCTGCAGCACAGATGGATTGGGATAAAACTTTTCAATCCAACAAGAGCTGTGCTGAATTTTCAGATTCTGTTTCTAACAGAATTCCACAGAATTTACAAAACAACAGTGTAATTTCTTGGAATTCTGTCAGAAGCAGAATTCCAAAATTCAGAAAGTGGTTTGTGATTTTTAATTAAACCACTGAGTAGTAATTTATGGTCTCCATAAACAGTGGACTACTGTTCTGCTGTTTATGTGAGCTGTAGAAAACTAAACCCTACTGTAAACTAAAAGGCTTTCAGAATTCTGTGGGATTTATGGAAACATTTTTTAAGAACATTTTGGAAAGGGAATCATCATTCCATCTGAATTCCACTGGAAGAATTGCACATTTCACAGAGCTCTAGCTCCCATCAACCAAATCAAACAAAGCACTGAACTGCAGCTGGTGGGACTCAGAATTTGCAAGAAAAACAGCATTTTACTTTACATTATGTTATTGGATGTCTTTATTTATCAACAGATACATTCCTGAATGATTGTTGCTCAATATAGTAACCCAGATCACCTCTGAAAAGGGGCACTTGTTTGTTTAGAGGTATCTCTGAAAACATCATAAATAAATTAGAGTATCTGCAAGCTCGTCAAATGCATCAGTCATAATTCCACAATTAATACAAGATATATATTGCACATTGTGCAGATAACCAAGTAAAGTATATTACATAAAGAATAATGTATGGGCAACCACACAACAAAGCTATGTTTCCTTTGAGGTTTTACAATGACAGCATGTGGGCATCAAGTGCAAAATACAAGTGGTCCATGATGTCATCTGAGCACTGAGATGTAAACACATGTTGAGCTGGGTATGGTTACCCATATTATGGTTATCAATACATAAAACATGTGGTTAGTCACCACTGTCACCTGACAGAGATAGAGATGCTGTCCCCAATGTTGTTTCAGCTTCATTTTGAATGTGTACAATACCAATTTAGAACATGCACAAGATGGACTCTGAACTGGCTGATTTCCATACACAACAAAATGTGACTATATTCTGTATTCTATATATGTAGCATAAATGTTTGGGCAACCATACACAAGATAGTGTTTAAATCCAGGAGTGAGATGACATCAGAGACCTCTCTGTGATGTCATCTCACACTGAGATTGATGATATCCACAAGGTATAGAATACCCTAGATAATGCCCTTTTATAGCTGGATTCCCATATAGACAAATTAATAGAGTATTCAATTAAAGCATTCAACCTCTGGCTGACTAGGTGTCAATGGAGTGCTGGCTGAAAGTGAGTTGAAATGTTTACACACAAATTAGTTTACACTGAACAGACTGGCACTCTCAGCAGTTCTGAATTATATCAGACTGAACTTGCAGCTAGAAAACAAACTACAAGATATCCCTGTCAGAATGCATTAACGTATAAGCTTGTATCTGCAAAGGATCAGATTTAAGTAGCCGCTCGTATCAAAACATGGGTAGTTATCAGTTAGGCTTACCTTATGTTTTGTTCCTCTGAGTCTTAATTTCCACAGTCTTGAAAAGTTCTGGTTTGTATTTCAACCCTTAAAAGGGGCCCTTTTAGGTTATGGTGAGTCAGTAAGTTATGCTTTCTTGGTGTGAAATACAGTTGCTTTCTTTGTCTAAATGTATATTGTAATTACAAAATTAATATAAATCACTGAACTTAACATTGTTTGAAATTAATTAGAATATTAATAGCAGATAATTATGATGTAAGAATATGCAAAAAAGCTGACTGAGCCAAGTTGGCATGTCACTCATGCTCAACTTAGAGAAGCAGTGTGTTCTAATGGTTTGAGCACCAGCTTGGGAACCAGAACCAGTTGTGGTATCAAATCCCACTTGCTCAAAATATTCACTGTGTGATCTTGGACAAGGCAGTGAACCTCTTAGTACCCCAGTCCACTCAACTGCAGAAATGGGTAAATCAGGACCTACTGGAAATAAGATGTTGCATCTCAACTGGGTCATCCTGGGTAAATAAATAAATGAAAAAAAAACTGAAAAAACTCCAGATGTGAAATGCTTTCTCTCAATCCATGTTTAACTTGGTGAAGCATACAACTAGAATTCAACTTTCAAAGTATTTAAAATAATTGAGTGCTACCTTTCTGAATGCTCAGCTGGCTATGCTTTAACTCAAGCTGCTATATTAGCGAAGTGATAATTATCATCAAATTCACTGCTAGTGCATTAGCAACTATAGGTTTTCATATGGAACTGGATCACCTGTATAACTTTGACTCTCTGGGATTCCCTGTCCACTACTACCAATTTAATAATTTTAACCAGATAGACATTTGATAAGGCATTTAATTAATGTAAGCACTGTCTGAATGGAGTAGGTAATCTGACTGGATAGTTATCATCTGACCTAAATAGAAGCACTGTTGTCTAAAATTTTTAAAATGAAGCAGATCCAGCCTGATCTCAACAGAGGCACTATTTGACAATTTATATAGCATATAATCAATTTTATTACCATTTCTATTATATACTGTGTGCATTTTAAGTCCATTTCAAGCTCTTAATGTTATTGCTCTGCATGGTGTGCATAACTGATTAAAACTAATAGCACTTAGTAGATTCTGTAAACATTTGCAATTGAGCTATAAGTTGAAGAAAATTGTGACAAGCAACCTCTTCTGATTGTTTATTTGCAGATGGCATAGAAGTGAAGGTTGGAGAATATAATGCAATAGCCGACTCCATAGAACTAATCAATGACAGCATCAAGTTTCAAGGTAGGACACATTCTGTAGGGGGATGTGAAGAATCACCACCAACTGCATACTAATTGAGCAAAGTTTAAAACAACAAGGTTGTTTCTATTACACTAAAGGAGACATACATTACATTTTCTCCTCAGTCTTGGCAACTTGATCCTGCTAAAACTTGTTCCTAATCAAAATGCATTACCCCTTTTGCTCATATCTCATTTTAAATGTGTGTCTTCATGCAGAGAATAGATATAATGCCTCTGCCTATAGAGTTTAGTGTGTATTGAAAATAACCAGAGATTAAATGCAGTTTGCTTTTAACCATTTGTTTCCTTCATAACTTATGACAAATACCTTGTCACAGCAAATAGCAGTAAAGCTGTTTTATTTAGTATACATTAAGAAGATGAGAAAGAACGTTTTTCATTATTTTTATTAAAAAAAAGATTATAATAGAGAATGCACCTCCCATAATGAACTTTACCTACTTGATTGACCTTGCTGTATACAGTATATTAAAGAAATGTTCTAGTTTTCAGTAAAGAAATTCACAGCTGGCATCAGTATAAGCAATTGATTGTGACTTCAGCCTTCCAGAAACCTTATCACATTTTTTCTTTGTCCAAAGTTCAGGAGAGAAAGAGATGCTTATCTTGATCACTTACTGGTAAAGACCTGGTTATCACCTGGACAATTAGTTATAAAACAAATGACGGCATCTGATCATGTCATGATCTATAATGTAGTATATTTCTTAAGAGTCATATATAAAAAATTGCATCTTGTTCTGTGATACAGATGTAAAATGTTCCCTGATACTGTAGGCTGTAAGTACAGGCCCTTTTGATACCATTTTCGCCTTGGGTCACAATTTGCCAAATATATAGCTTAATGTGATTACAGTAATTAAACTTCCAGTCTAACTAGAATAAAAGAGTTACATGCACCCTTTTACTGCATCGGAGTGCAACTATTTACAGTTTATCTTCAAATTATTGAACTCTCTTTTTCTTACTCCCAAATCCAATTTCTATACTAGATTTGGTAGGACAGAAAGGTTTTTTATGGACTAATTATGTTGTCCCCTCTTTGGAAATGTGGTTTCTTTCCTAGTGAGATTACGGGCATCTATTTTTCCTGTAAAATGAGAAGCAGATGCACACCAGGTGTGGCTGTACAAAACCCATGGCAATGCTAGAGTCAAAGAAAGGGTGGTGCTCACCTATGAAGAACAAAGGCTGTTGATGTAGACAAAATTCACTAGTCAAAAAGATATTGCTGCTTAATTTTATTTTCTGTGCAAAATCTACCAACGTGCAAAGATATATCAAATTTGCTAGTACTTACTGGTCAAGCTAGAATCTCAGAAAGACAGTGTTAATATATATTTGCACATTTGTGGATTTTGAAGAGAAAATAAAATGAAGAGGTATTACTTTTTTAACCAGTGCATTTTGACTATATCAGCACTTCTTGTTCTTCATAAGTGAGTGTAAATTCTGTATGAAATTCTGGAAATTGTAGTATATACAAATACAAATTCATGTCTAATATATCTATTTTTAAAATTTAAATATGGATGCATATGTATAGTTACAGATAAATACAAAATCACACAAGCCCCCACAATGCAAAGCATCATGGACTGCATATGCAAATCACCACAGAATATTATGCTGGTTCAACTTTAAGCAGAAATGCATGGTGCTAAAAGGCCTCTCACACAGTTTGCAAAGGGTGCCACCAGAAGACACAGATACGTGTTTCGTCCTTCCAGGACTCATCAGTGTGCCTAATCTGTTTGATACCCCCAGTGGAATGAACCAGCTATCCTAAGATGGTCTATCTGGGTTATGTTGTGGTGAACCCAATTAAAACAAAAAACAAGTTAAAAGACAAAGAACCTCTGTTCGCAAACACTGAGGCAATGGTTACCCCAAAGGGCATTGGCCGGGAAGCCAAGTTTCAAAGAAATACAAAATCACACATGCCCCCACAATGCAAAGCATCATGGGCTGCATATGCAAATCACCACAGAATATTATGCTGGTTCAACATTAAGCAGAAATGCATGGAACCAAGAGGCCTCTCACACAGTTTGTAAAGGGTGCCACCAGAAACCACAGATACGTGTTTCATCCTATCAGGACTCATCAGTGTGCCTCATCTGTTTGACACCCCCAATGGAATGAACCAGCTATTCTAAGATGGTCTAACTGGGTTATGTTGCGATGAACCCAATTAAAACAAAAAACAAGTTGAAAGACAAAGAACCTCTGTGCGCAAGCACTGAGGAAATGGGTAACCATTGCCTCAGTGCTTACACACAGAGGTTCTTTGTCTTTTAACTTGTTTTTTGTTTTAATTGGGTTCACCACAACATAACCCAGACAGACCATCTTAGAATAGCTGGTTCATTCCACTGGGGGTGTCAAACAGATGAGGCACACTGATGAGTCCTGGTAGGATGAAACACGTGTCTGTGTCTTCTGGTGGCACCTTTCGCAAACTGTGTGAGAGGCCTTTCGGCACCATGCATTTCTGCTTAAAGTTGAACTAATGTAATATTCTGTGGTGATTCACATATGCAGCCCATGATGCTTTGCATTGTGTGGGCATGTGTGATTTTGTATGTCTTTGAAACTTGACTTCCCGGCCAGTGCCCTTTGGGGTAACTTTGATAGCTTCTGCCAGAGAACAGACAGAACACCAGGAGGAAGGAGCTACTGGTATAACTAAAACTTCTCTACTGGGACTATATTGCCCTCCTTCCCTCCCTTCCACCCCCCCACCCTAAGCCAGTTCTACTTTTATAGGCACAGGATTTAACTGACAACAGGAGCTTCCTGTTTGGGAGCAGGAAGTGAATGATCACAGAGCCACCAAAGACTCACCATCCTAGAAGGGCAAGAGTAGCTGTCTGTTCCCCCTTAGCTGCTGGGGGTCTGACTCTAAGCAAGTAAGGAGACTACTGAGAAATATAGGAACTTCTTGTCTTAGAACAGGAAGATCAGGAGCTAAACGGGCACAGAGGCAGTGGGTAAGTAGGGGAAGAAAAAAAAAAGAAGAAAAAAATAAATAAATAAACAAACAGAGGAAAGAGTAAGTATTCCAAACAACAGTTAGGGGGCCAGAAAAAAGGCATGATGGGAGTGGTGCAGTGCAGTGGCTGTGGAGCAGCAGTCTTCTGGGAGATGTTCTGAAGGATGCAGTGTTGTCCCATCTGCAAGCACCTCCCTGGGCTGAGGGAGGAGGTTGCTCATCTCCAGGCTGAGCTGACCAGGATTTGTGGGACCTCCTCTCCCACCTAGGGACCACCAGGGTCACTGCCATTGCCTCAGAGGTTGCCAAGAAAGAGGAGTGGTTGGACCACAGTGGGCTCAGGCAGGGTGAGGGTGGGGGAACAGAGGCACATCCCTCCAGTTGTACCTCTCCACAAATTCTATGCCATTCTGGAAAAGTGTGGTTCCTCTATGGAGGCACCCACAGTGGAGACCAAGGAGGATGTGGTAACCTCCACAAAGGAGACCCACAGAAGGGTGGCATGGGACCCCACAGGGGAAGGAAACAACTCCTGGTAGGGGACTCCATTGTTAGGAAGGTAGAACTGGGGGAGGAAGGGGAGAGGGAGATAAGGTGCCTGCCTGGTGCCATGGCATGGAGGGACAGGGAGTGAATCCTCAGGATCACAGGAGCAGCTGCATAGGGGAGGGAGCTGGATGTCATTGTCCACCTAAGGACAAATTATCTGGCTAAGTAAGGAATCAGAGCAGTGCAAGAATTGTTTATGGAGATGGGGAGGGGCCTTAGATAAATAGCACACACGGTAACCTTCTCGGAGGTGCTGCCTGTCTATGGCACGGATGAGGCTAGGGTGCTCCACACCAAGGGATTCAATCAGTGGTTGAAAAACTGGTGCAGAGCTCAGGGATTTGGCTTCATTGGGGACTGGGGGTCCACCTGGACAGATGCAGGCCTATACTGGTGTGATGGTCTGCATCTGTCCAGGAGGAGAACCAGGATCCTAGGTGATAGGTTTAAATACTTCATTGGCAAGAATTTAAACTAGCCAAGGGGGGAGGCACTGGAAAGGAGCAGGGAAATCCTATCCCCCCAAAAAAATCAGGATACTAAGTGAGGTAGACACCAACATAGAGATGTCAATAGGGAGAAGTGCAGGGGTAAATGGAGAAAGTGATAAACGCAATAAGGACAGGGATGGGGCAACAAGGGGTAAGGCCATCAGGAAATGGAGGGTAATGAGTACCAACACCCATAGTCTTGGCAACAAGCTCACTGAACTGGTGGCCTTGATGGAAGAGGGATGCCTGGATATCACAGCAGTCACAGAAACATGGTACACAGAGAACCATGACTGGGATGTTGACATACCAGGGTACACAACCCACAGGGGAGACAGGGAGGGCAGATGGAGGGAGTAGCTCTGTATGTAAGGGAAGGGATAAAAGCAACTAAACAAAAGAGTAAACAGGGAGGAGAGGAGGCAATTTGGGTTACCTTAGAAACTGGAAATGGCACCACAATCTGCACAGGGGTTGTATACAGATCCCCAGGTCAGGGGCAGGGAATGGACAAGGATATGATAGAAGGCATACTTAGGATGGCAGAGAAAGGGGAGACACTGTTGATAGGGGGTCCTTAATATATCAGATGTTAGCTGGAGCACCTTTGCTGCAGCCACATCCAAAAACAAGGCCATTCTTGATGCCCTTCAGGTGGCATGCCTCAGACAGCTAGTTTTGTAATGAACTCATGAGGGAGCAATCTTTGACCTCGTACTCTCAAATGGGGACAGTGAGAGGATCTCAGATCTAGAAGTGGGTAGCCATTTGGGAACAAGTGACCACCAAACAGTGTGGTTCATGATAAACTCAGCTACAGAGTCAAGCCATACAAAAGTGAGGGTTCTGGACTTCAGGAGGGCTGACTTTGGCAAGATGGGAGAGTGCCTTAGAAAAGCACTGGCAAACAGGCTAGAAGGAGGGGTGGAGCAACAATGGGGAAATATCAAAACTACCATCACAGAGGCAACAAGCCTTTGTGTGAAGCAAATAAACAAATCAAAATGAAAGAAAAAGCCACTATGGTTCTCAAAAGAAGTGGCGGTGAAGGTTAGGGAGAAAAAGATAGCATTAGAAAGTATAAGGAAACACAGAAGGAGCAGGACAGAGAACTGTACCAGTCATGGCAGAAGAAAGCAGGGAGGGTAATCAGAATAGAAAGGCATAAACTGAGGAAAAGATAGCCAACTTGATTAAGAAGAGGGATAAAATCTTTTATAGGTATATCAGGGAGCGTAGAAAGACAAAGGGAGGGATAGTGAGGCTGAACAGAATGGATGGTGGGTGGCCAGAGAGTGACAGTGAAAAAGCAGGGATACTGAATGAATGCTTCTGTTCAGTATTCACAAAAGAGGAAGTGGAGGAGGTGCCTAATCCAATTTAACAGAAGCACTCTGGATAGGGGGTCGATCCCAGTCCTTTCACAGAAGAAAGGGTTCTGAAAGAACTCTTAAAACTGAAGGTGGACAAAGCAATGGGGCCAGATGGAATTCACCCCAGAATTCTAAAAGAATTAAGCAGAGAACTAGTGACACCACTGACTGCCCTTTATAACAAATCATGGGAGGATGGTGTGGTACCTGAGGACTGGAAGAAGGCTGATGTGATTCCCTTCACAAAAGTGGGAGCAAGACAGAGGCAGGAAACTACAGACCTGTCAGTTTGACCTCTGTGGTAGGGAAAGTGATGGAATCACTTCTGAAGGAAAGAACTGTTGAGTACCTGGAGGCCAGTGGGGCACAGGACCCAAGACAGCATGGGTTCACAACGGGAAGGTCATGTCAGATGAATCTAATTAATTTCTTTGACTGGGTGACCAAAGTAGTAGACCAAGGAGGGGATGTGGACATGGCCTACCTAGATTTTAGCAAGGCATTTGACACAGTCCCACACAAAAGATTAGTAGTCAAATTAACCAGCCTTGGGGTGCATCCCAGGGTGGTAGCCTGGGTAAAACATTGGCTCTACAACAGGACTCAGAAGGTAATTGTAAATGGAGTCCACTCTGAAGAAAGAGGGGTTACTAATGGGGTACTGCAAGGTCCAGTACTGGGTCCAGTTCTTTTCAATGTCTTTATAAGTGACATTGCAGAGGGGCTGGAAGGAAAAGTATTTCTCTTTGCAGATGGCACAAAGATCTGCAACAGGGTTGATACATAAGGAGGCGTGGAAAAGATGAGAAGGGACTTGGCAAGGTTGGAGGAATGGTCAGAAGTATGGCAGCTTGGATTCAATGCAAAGAGATGCAAAGTAATGCACCTGGGAAACAAAAACCCATGGGAAGATTACACAATGGGGGGGAGGTAGTAACAACAACAAAAATGGAAAGGGACCTGGGGGTAATCACATCAGATGACCTTAAGGTTAGCAAGCAATGTGAGAAGGTGGTAGGGAGAGCTGGGGGGATACTGGGATGTATAAGGAGAGGCATCACCAGCAGAAAACAGGAAGTTGTTATCCCCCTGTACAGACAGTTGGTGAGACCCCATCTGGAGTACTGCATCCAGTTCTGGAGACCCTATCTCCACAAGGACATAGACAGGATGGAGGCAGTTCAGAGGAGGGCAACTAAAATGGTGCAGGGTCTGCAAGAGAAGCTGTACGAGGAGAGGCTAAAGGAGCTTAATATGTATACCCTTGAGGGATGGAGGGAGAGGGGGGACATGATAGAAACGTTTAAGTACCTCAGTGGAATCAACAAAGTCCAAGAGGGTAGCATCTTTCAGAAAAAGAGATGTGCAAGAACAAGGGGACACAATTTGAAGATAGAGGGGAGACGGCTCAGGGCAATGTGAGGAAGTATTTTTTCACAGAGAGGGCAGTGGATGCATGGAATAGCCTTCCTGAGGAGGTTGTGGGGTCTAAAACTGTGGGAGAATTCAAGAATGCATGGGACAGACATAAGGCAATATTTGTGGGGGGGTAGGAAGAAATAGGCTGTTGGTTAAATAGGATCTGCAGCTTATCCTCTTGGTAGGGTAATGGGCAGAGTAGGTGGGTCAAGCGGTCCTTTTCTGCCATCAGAGTCAAAGTCTATGTAACCATTGCCTCAGTGCTTGCACACAGAGGTTCTTTGTCTTTTAACTTGTTTTTTGTTTTAATTGGGTTCACCACAACATAACCCAGATAGACCATCTTAGGATAGCTGGTTCATTCCACTGGGGGTGTTAAACAGATGAGGCACACTGATGAGTCCTGGTAGGATGACACACATGTCTTTGTCTTTGAGTGGCACCCTTTGCAAACTGTGTGAGGCCTTTCGGCACCATGCATTTCTGCTTTAAGTTGAACCAGCATAATATTCTGTGGTGATTTGCATATGCAGCCCATGATGCTTTGCATTGTGGGGGCATGTGTGATTTTGTATTTCTTTGAAACTTGGCTTCCTGGCCAATGCCCTTTGGAGTAACCATTGCCTCAGTGCTTGTGCACAGCGGTTCTTTGTTACAAATAAGGTGTTTTAATATGCATTTTAGATTAATCGTTCTTTTTTACTTTGTGATATTATAATAATTTTGTTGAACAGTAAACAACTACTACTGTACTGGTGTCAGCAGAACTCAGTTTTACAAGATCCCCTATTTCTGGGGTTTGCATAGTTTTATTAATGAAACATATGCATTAAAATCTGTTTTTTTTTTCCCTTAGCCTTGCTTTCTTCATGTTGCTTATTCCTGTTATAAAGTGGTAATACATGCCATAAAACATCACAGTTTGTTGCTGCAGAAATTATTCTGGTGCCATAAACAGGGGATTTATGAGTTCAGTGCAGGGAAAGTACTGTAACAGAAAAAAAAACAGTAATAAAAATATTTTTAGTAGGCTTTATTTCACCTACAGAAGTGTCATTACAATGTATAACTTACAATAAAAAATGTATACAGGCTGTAATATATCAGTACATAGTCTAAGATGTCATCATTACTTATAAAATACATATTATTAAAAATAGATTAATAAGATGGTAGGTGATGTTGGATGATGGGAGTGATGTTTCCCACCACACAGCATCCTGGTATTTAGCTTTTTTGCATATCCCTGTGCAACTAAACTTTTCCAAAAAAATAAGATCTGGCAGCCATGTTTCCCCTCAGTAAGCACAGGATGATGTGACTATTAAGTTGTGTACAAATCTGTATCCCATACCTCCAAACAACAAGCCAGTTTTTAATTAAAGCACCTTTGTTTCCCCAGTATCAGGCAAATAATCAGTTTAGGGTTTTCCTTTTTGTTTTTCTAGTTGCTGTTTGAAAGCTGCAAGTGCAAATCACCACTTGAAAGACGCAAGCAGCAATCCCACTTTCACTTTCACTCATGATCATGCTGTTAATCCACTCCTCTGAATCAGATGGAAAACTGCTTCACAAATATAAAAGACAAAAACTTCAGTGCTAAAAATAGTTGAGTACCTTTTCAGTAGCTTGAGTTCATCTCTCCATTACACAAAGTGGGCAGGGGAAGGGACTGGATATAAAAGACTAAAAACATCTGGAACCACAAGTATAGCAGCCTCATTTGGGCAAATGTCCTAAAGCAAAGGCATAAATGCAATGTAGTTCCAGCAGGTGATGGAACTACTTCAGCATTTTTTACATATTTTTTTTTTATTTTGTACATATTTATTCATGATTATTTCAATTAGTAAACATATTTTAAAAAAACAAAATCAATTTCTTAAGTGCAACAGCACACTCCAGGGTGTGCATTATGGTAGATCACTACATTTGTCTGGTGGTTAAATGCACTCAGCCTGCAGCCTCAGTACTCACAAGGAACCCAAGGTGGGCAGCAAGCTATTATACTGCACATCCTATCCTGTGTTATTGTGAGCTTAGCATCCTAAGAATGTCACACACAACACGCACTTTACCAATATGGCTACTGGTGGAAGTACATGACAAAGGGGTGTGGTACACTATCAGTTGACAATGTGTCAATGCACCAAGCCACAGCAGACCTTTATGGACATGTGACTGATTTTAACCTTGGGGATATAAACGACATGCACTTTAGTAAAATATTGTATATCCAAACCATGTTTTGTCATATTTAAAAATCACTGCCCTTTTACATTTGCTTTTTATGGGCCATGGTTCTAAATGTTATTACTTAAAAGTGATGATAAACCACTTTAAATAATCTATAACTTAAAACCCAAATGTTTCTTATTGTTAATGTAATATTTTCTAGTACTGGCTGAAGTTTTTATTATGCTTGCAAAAAATTGCATGAAATTGCAGATTTCACATTCAAGCAATTTTCACAAAATTGTGCCACAATCTGGCATAATTTCACCAAGGCTTTTCCTAAAATTGCACATTTAAAATAAGTGAGTTTTTAAAAATGCATAATTTCAGCAAATAGCATCATTTTCCCCCAAACTGCACTTTTAAAAATGTGATTTTAGAAGAAAATGTGTAAGTTCAACCACAATTGTCCATTTTAAACACACTGTTCTAGCTCACAAAGCTGTGTTAAATTATGTGATATTTGTGCAATTTCATGAGAAGTGTAAGAAATGTATTTTTCTAATCTTGCTGGGCATTAATACTCTCCCTGATATGCATTTTTTCTGCTTTTATATGCATACAGAAATTATTACTTTTCACATCCCTGTCTGTCGTTCTCTAATCTTTGATGGTCTGTTTCAATGGTTTCTGAACATACCATGATGACAATTCTACCATGCAATACTGTTTCATGAACAGCATTGAACAGGGGAACTGACAGCAAGGAATTTCCATGGAGAAAAAATATTGATGTCAACAATGTATAGAAACTAATACATATAGTTCAACAAAACAATGAGTCAAAGCATAGCAAAAGAAAGGATATTATTAAAAGGAAGAAGCCTGTTCAGTTTAATGTATTTCAAGATCATTGGAAATATAAAATTAACTTTAGGATATGTTCACTGCTGAGATAATAAATATAGTTGTTTAAAATTGTTTACAATAAGAAAGGCAAACAGAGATAAACCTAATTTTTTGTTGTTACCTGGGAGAGGAAGGAGGAGCATGCAGGAATATGACAGTGTATTCAAGAGGCAAAATAAAAATCAATTTACAAGGCAAATATGTCCATTTACTAAAAAAAAAGTATATACTGTATTAAAGAATAGGTTACGCAATAAATATCATAAAGGTGTGGTTCTAAGATTGATATGCAAGTTATGTGAAAGCAAGGGATGCTTTAACAATCACATTCATGCATGGTAAAGTTACTCACTTTGTGTTTTCAGTCTAAGGATGGTAACCTGTATGACCTCAGATGGGAGTGCACTCCAAAAGTGAGGAAAGTGGAAGGCAAAGGCTGCTTGAGTGATTTCTTTATAGTAGGAAGAAACAGCTGCACTGGGGAAACAGAGATGGTAACCAGCATTACTGCCAGGAGTGAGAAGGAATAGAAAGTGATTAGGGAGCTTTCCATGCCAGAGTCTGTAGGCAGACAGGGATATTTTATGATGGCAGTGGCCCTCCAATGAAGGCCAGCTCATTTGTTCATACAGCAAGCAGTGATGGGTGCAGAAAGAACAGTTTAGGAACAGTCAGCACAATATGGTGTAGACTGTGTCCAGTTTTTAATAGCTAAGCTTTAGGAGTTGTATCATAGAGCATGCCTCCATAGTCATGTTTAGAGAGCAGCATTTGGGTAACCAGTTTACATTTGGATTTAAGAGTCAGGATGTTTTGGATTCTGTAAATAGCCCCTACTCCGGGCAGTAGTTCTACAGGGCATTTATCTATGAGGAAGGGGAAGTCCTGGTGGGGGTCAAGGCACAGTTGATATATACTGTATATATCTATATATATATATATATATATATATATATATATATATATATATATGTATATCTGTAAACCATTGAGGGAGTAACCACTGAGGGCCTTGATGACCTGGAGAAGCTATTACTTTATGGAGGTTAGATGTGGTACAAAAGAGCATAGATACAGTCATTCTGAGGTTGGCAGAAAGGCAGTTCTCCATAAACCAGGTCAGTACATGATCAAGTCTTTTTGGTTGATAGCATTAGGGTTACCACCTGTCCTGATTTTCGCAGGACAGTCCTGATTTGGGCAGTTGTGTCCTGCAAAAAAAATGAAAAATACTACATGTCCTGACTTTATAGTAGAAAAAATATTTTTTTAATTTCCCACTAAATGTTACAGAAAACTATAATACCTTAACTAAAATACCTTACAATTATAAGAAACAATAGACTCAATTAAGATACTACAATAATTAGCTTTAATTCTGATTATTTAGAGAAAACAAGTCTGTTGCATTGGTTGAGGTTATGTTCTGTCCTGTGAAAAATCATGTTTCAGTAAGAAATGTCCCACTTTGCGCTTTCCATCCCCCTCTAGCTGCTGGAGGTCTGCCTCTAAGCAAGTAAGGGGTCTACTGAGAAATATAAAATCTTGTCTCAGAACAGGATAATCAGGAGCTTAAAGGGCACAGAGGCAGTAAGTAAGTAGAGAGAGAGAAGGGAAAAAAAAACAGAGGAAAGAGTAAGGATTCCAAACAATAGTGAAAGGGCCAGAAATAAGACATGATGGGAGTGGTGCAGTGCAGTGGCTGTGGAACAGCAGTCTTCCGGAAGATGTTCTAGAGGATGCGGTGTTGTTCCATCTGCAGGCACCTCTCTGGGCTGAGGGGGGAGGTTGCTCACCTCCAGGCTGAGTTGGCCAGGATTTGTGGGACCTCCTCTTCCATCCAGGGACCGCGAGGGCCACTGCTATTCCCTCAGAGGTTGCCAAGAAAGAGGAGCGGTTGGACCACAGTGGGCTCAGGGAGGGTGAGGGTGGTGGAACAGAGGTGCATCCCTCCAGTTGTACCTCCCCACAATTCCTATGCCATTCTGGCAAAGTGTGGTTCCTCTATGGAGGCACCCACAGTGGAGACCAAAGAGGATGCTGGGAACCTCCACAAAGGAGACCCACAGGAGGGTGGCATGGGACCCCACAGGGGAAGGAAACAACTCCTGGTGGGGGATTTCAATGTTAGGAAGGTAGAACTGGGGGAGGAAGGGGAGAGGGAGGTAAGGTGCCTGCCTGGTGCCATGGCTTGGAGGGACAGGGAGTGAATACTCAGGATTGCTGAAGTAGCTGCACAGGGGAGGGAGCTGGATGTCATTGTCCACTTAGGGACAATTGACCTGGCTAAGAAAGGGATCAGAGCAGTGCAGAAAGAGTTTGTAGAATTGGGGAGGGGCCTTAGACATGTAGCACGGACGGTAACCTTCTCGGAGGTGCTGTCTGTCTATGGCGTCACGAGCTTCAAAGTGCTCCACACCATGGGATTCAATCAGTGGTTGAAAAACTGTGCAGAGTTCAGGTTTGGCTCACTGGGGACTGGGGGTCCACCTGGAGTGATGCAAGCCTATACTGGCATGACGGGCTGCATCTGTACAGGAGGGGAACCAGGATCCTAGGTGATAGGTTTAAATGCTTCATTGGCAAGTATTTAAACTAGCCAAGGGGGAAGGCACTGGAAAGGAGCAGGGAAATCCTAGCCCCCCCAAAAAAGTCATGGTAGTGAGTGCAGTAAATACCAACATAGAGATGTCGCTAGGGAGAAGGGCAGGGGTAAATGGAGAAAGTGACAAAGGCAAGAAGGATAGAGATGGGGCAAAAAGGAGTAAGGCCATCAGGAAATGGAGGATAATGAGTACCAATGTCCATACCCTGGGCAACAAGCTCCCTGAACTGGTGGCCTTGATGGAAGAGGGATGCCTGGATATCAGAGCAGACACAGAAACATGGTACACAGAGAACCATGACTGGGATGTTAACATACCAGGGTACATAACCTACAGGAGAGACAGGGAGGGGAGAAGAGGGGGAGGAGTAGCTCTCTATGTAAAGGAAGGGATAAAAGCAACTGAACAAAAGAGTAAACAGGGAGGAGAGGAGGCACTGTGGGTCACCTTGGAGACTGGAAATGGCACCACAATCCGCACAGGGGTTGTATACAGACCCCCAGGTCAGGGGCAGGGAATGGACAAGGATATGATAGAAGGTATTCTTAGGATGGCAGAGAAAGGGGAGATACTGTTGATGGGAGTCCTGATTATGCCAGATGGGAGCACAGTTGCTGCAGCCACATCCAAGAGCAGGGCCATTCTCGATGCACTACAGGTGGAATGCCTCAGACAGCTAGTTTCAGAACCCACTCATGAAGAAGCAATCTTCGACCTCATACTCTCAAATGGAGACAGTGAGAGGATCTCAGATCTAGAAGTGGGTTGCAATCTGGGAACAAGTGACCATCAAACAGTGTGGTTCATGTTAAACTCAGCTACAGAGTCAAGCCATACAAAAGTGAGGGTACTGGACTTCAGGAGGGCTGACTTTGGCAAGATGGGAGAGTGCCTGAAAAAAACACTAGCACTCAGGCTAGAAGGAGGGGTGAAGGTACAATGGGGAATCATCAAAACTGCCATCACAGAGGCAACAAGCCTTTGTGTGAAGCAAATAAACAAATTAAAATGAAAGAAAAAGCCACTATGGTTCTCAAAAGAGGTGGCAGGGAAAGTCAGGGAGAAAAAGATAGCATTCAGAAAGTATAAGGAAACACAGAAGGAGCAGGACAGAGAGCTGTACCAGTTAAGGCAGAAGGAAGCAGGGAGGTAAGTCAGAATAGCAAAGCTCAAACTGAGGAAAGTATAGCCAACTCAGATAAGAAGGGGGATAAAACCTTTTATAGGTACATCAGGGAGTGTAGAAAGACAAAGGGAGGGATAATGAGGCTGAATAGAATGAACAGTCGGTGGACAGAGGGGAATAGTGAAAAAGCAGGGATATTGAACGAATATTACTGCTCAGTATTCACAAAAGAGGAGGAGGAGGTGCCTAATCCAATTGACTGAAGCACTCTGGATAGGGGGTTGATCCCAGTCCTTTCACAGAAGAAAGGGTTCTGAAAGAACTCCTAAAACTGAAGGTGGATAAAGCAATGGGTCCTGATGGAATTCGCCCCAGAATTCTAAAAGAATTAAGGAGAGAACTAGTGAAACCACTGACTACCCTTTTTAACAAATCATGGGAGGATGGTGTGGTACCCAAGGACTGGAGGAAGGCAGATGTGATTCCCCTTCACAAAGGTGGGACCAAGATAGAGACAAGAAACTACAGACCTGTCAGTTTGACCTCTGTGGTAGGGAAAGTGATGGAATCACTTCTGAAAGAAAAATTCTTGAGTACCTAGAGGCCAGTGGGGCACTGGACCCAAGGCAGCATGGGTTCACAGTGGGATGGTCATGTCAGACAAATCTAATTGATTTCTTTGACTGGGTGACCAAAGTAGTAGACCAGGAGGGGCTGTGGACATGGCCTACTAGACTTTAGCAAGCATTTGACACAGTCCCACACAAAGATTAGTAGTCAAATTAACCAGCCTGGGAGTGGGTCCCAGGGTGGTAGCCTAAACAAAACATTGGCTGGACAACAGGACACAGAAGGTAATTGTAAATGGGTCAATCTGAAGAAGAGGGTTACTAGTGGGGTACCGCAAGGTTCAGTACTGGGTCCAGTCTTTTTTAATGTCTTTATAAGTGACATTGCAGAGGGACTGGAAGGAAAAGTATGCCTCTTTGCAGATGACACAAAGATCTGTGACAGGGTTGATACACAAGGAGGCATGGAAAGGATGAGAAGGGACTTGGCAAGGTTGGAAGAATGGTCGTAAGCATGGCAGCTAGGATTCAATGCAAAGAAGTGCAAAATAATGCACCTGGGAAACAAAAACCCAGGGGAAGATTACACAATGGGGGGGAGGTAGTAACAAAAACAAAAAAGAAAAGGGACCTGGGAGTAATCATATCAGATGACCTTAAGGTTAGCAAGCAATGTGAGAAGGCAGTAGGGACAGCTGAGGGTATACTGGGATGCATAGGGAGAGGCATCACCAGCAGAAAACAGGAAGTTGCTATCCTTCTGTACAGACAGTTGGTGAGACCCCATCTGGAGTACTGCGTCCAGTTCTGGAGACCCCATCTCCACAAGGACATAGACAGGATAGAGACAGTCCAGAGGTGGGCAACTAGAATGGTGCAGGGTCTGCAAGAGAAGCCATACGAGGAGAGACTAAAAGAGCTTAATATGTATACCCCTGAGGAAAGGAGGGAGAGGGAGGACATGATAGAAACGTTTAAGTACCTCAGTGGAATCAACAAAGTCTAAGAGGGTAGCATCTTTCATAAAAAGAGACATGCAAGAACAAGGGGACACAATTTAAAGATGGTGGGGCAGTTCAGGGGAAATGTGAGGAAGTATTTTTTCATAGAGAGGGTAGAGGATGCATGGAACTGCCTTCCTGAGGAGGTTGTGGGGTCTAAAACTGTGGGAGAATTCAAGAATGCATGGGACAGACATAACGCAATTCTTGTGGGGGGGTAGGAAGAAATAGGCTGTTGGTTGACTAGGATCTGTGGCTTATCCTGTAGGTAGGGAAATGGGCAGACTAGGTGGGCCAAGCGGTCCTTATCTGCCGTCAAAGTCTATATTTCTATGTTCTGAAAGGTGGTAACCCTAGATAGCTTATACAGTGAGTGCATCGTGGGCAGTAGGGTAGACAACTGTGTTGTCTCCATTCAGGAAGATGGATAAAAGGAAGGAGCCAAGCACATAAGATTTAGGGACTCCAGAAGTAACAGGGCTGATTGTAGCACCACCAATATGGTTGGACCAACAACAGTCTATGAGGTAGGGGAAAAACACAAAAGGCCAGTTCTGTCAAAGCCTGCCTGATGTACTTTTCACAACAGTAAATGTAATTGAAGAGTTAAAGGGGGGACGGCTCAGGGGTAATGTGAGGAAATTCTTTTTCATGGAGAGAGTGGTGGACACATGGAACTGCCTTCCTGGAGAGGTTGTGGGATCTAAAACAGTAGGGGAATTCAAACATGCATGAGACAGACATACGGCAAATATAGTGGGGGGTTGCAGGAAGTAGGCTGTTGGTTAACTAGAATCTGCAGCTTATCCAATAGGTAGGGAAATGGGCAGACTGGGTGGGACAATTGGTCCTTATCTGCCATCAAAGTCTATGTTTCTGTGTTTCTATGTTTCAATAAAGATTGACCCTGTCTGCAGACCTTTACCCATACTGGATTAGATATAGTTTTTTTAGTCTCAGGAGGGAGGTGGTACTGGAATGGCTTGCATGGAACCCAGACTGGTATGGACCAAGGATGTTTATGCAGGATAATATGTTTGTGAGTTGGTGACTGACTTGCCTACTGAGTAATTTGGAGAGGTAGGGTAGAACAGTGATC
This sequence comes from Neoceratodus forsteri, assembly GCA_016271365.2. Lineage (NCBI taxonomy): Eukaryota > Metazoa > Chordata > Ceratodontiformes > Ceratodontidae > Neoceratodus > Neoceratodus forsteri. The sequence goes on from CM057456.1 coordinate 860,129,851, forward strand.
AGGCATTCATTCTCAGGGTCCAGGCAATCACCAGCTTAAAAAATTGTGATCACAGTGGCCCATTTTCAGGTTGCATGGACCCTACCAATGTGGACTGAACAATGGGAAATGCATGTTTTCTGCTTGATGATAAACTGGGCATCCAGAGAGATGAATTTTAGGGATACTCACACAATATTGTTACCATGTGAGGATGTAGGGCCTGCATTTCTTTCAGTATGGTACTATAGTTTTGGAAATAGGAGAGAAGCTGAACTGGTTGGGGGAGAAGATGCATTGTTATTGAGAAGGAGACAAATATGGGGGAGTGTGAAGATAAGCCTTAAGGGGGCATTCATAAAGTTTGTGTTGAATTCATCCACAATTTCAAATGTGTTGGTGATGAGGGAGAAGGCTGTGGTAATCAGTTTCTTGCTTTTGCAGTAGGGAGTGAAGGCTATGAATTACTTTCCAGAATTTATTTATTTATTTATGACTTTGTTAACTGGGTGATGTGCTCTGATCCAAAGGATCGCTTGCAGGCATGACCTGGACAAAAGGCAGAAGCAGATAAAAATAACAGATAACCAAAGTATAAACAACAACAATTGGCAACAAGCAATATACAATGCAATAGGCATAGACAAGCAAGCAAACAATGATAAAAGTACAAACCAGCTTACAAGCACAAGTGCAAGTCATAGATAAGCAGACAGTGGTAACAAAATAATTTACAAGTACAGGCAACTTTGGGTAAACAAGACATTTACCACATTTACCCCCCCCCCCCAAAAAAAACAATCTATATCCAGACTGACTAATATCCAAGCAAGATCGGGAAAGGAGGTTAGGCGTCAGGCATAAGAAGAGCTGGGGATGGGTGTTACCTGGGTGGACAGGTGCAGCTGTCCCTAGTGAGGAGCCAGGATTTAAAGTTAAGTTTAAAGGTGTGATGATTGTTGGATGATCTGGGGGGGGCATAGTAGGGGGTCGCAACTGATAGTGCTTTACCACCCATGCTTCTGGTGGTTCACAAAGTCTCCAGGGGAGGAACAAGAGAGGATTGGAGACTTCTCGGCATGGCGCAGGGCTTGAAGAAGGTGGATAGGGGGAAGCAGGACTGCTCCTGATGCAAGTATCTGTGAGGCAGCCGAGGGTAAAGTCAAAGCGACCTTGCAAAGAGAGCCAGTTTAGAGAGTGAAAAAGTTTGCAGTAATGGGTGAAGTAAGGGGTGGACAGGGCAAAGTGGCAAATGTTATTGTATACAGTCACGAGTCTTGTCCAAAGGGCAGAGGAGATTTAAGTGTAGATTGGGGAACAGTAGTCCAAAATGGGGAGAAGGTTTCCTCTAGCAATAGCCAGATGAGCTTTTCCAGTCAGGAAGGGTTTGATGTGGTACACCACACAGAGTTTCTGATTTATTCTACAAACTACTGAGTTAATGTGGTCATTGAAGGAGAGACTGAGGTCCAGCATGACCCCCAGATATTTGAAGGAGTGGACGATATCAAGGGCAGGGCCACTGGGAGGGTGGATCAGGAGAGAAGAATTGGTTTTGTGTGCTCTGGCAAGGTAAGGTTTAGACCCAAACAGCATTGCCTTGTTTTTTTTGATGTTAACCAGAATCAAGTTGTCAGTGAACTAGTTGTGGGCAATGCAGCAGTTCTGGGTGAGGACAGAGGATATGTGGGGAAGGGATTTGTCACTGTGGTAGATAACCAGGTCATCGGCGTACTGGAGGGATTCACAGGAGAGGCAATCAGAGGTGAGGGTATTGACAAAAATGGTGATTTGGATAGGTCTGATTGATTGTGGTGGAGTACATTCTGAAACTACTATAGGTAGCTTTGGCATATCCTGTAAAGCTGGCACAAGTATTTTATGATCTGTTTCACTAAATCCATTTGGGACTGAAGCCTTCTTCTGCTCTTACTAGCTATACTTATGGGAAACCTTAATTAGGATCTGGAAAAGATTGACAGGAGCTTGGTACCCACTTACCGTTAACTCTGGAATTACTGAAATGGGTATTATAGTGGCTTGGTAGTGCCACTATAGTTAGGGTTGAACAGGCTGTTGAATATTAAATTTTTTGCACCTTAATAACTTTGCTGTCATTTAAAGAATTTCCACAAAATTTGGCATGTGTGGTCAGGCTCTCATAATATCAAGATGTGGAAAGTTTTATGACAAGATCTTGTACAGTTTTCAAGATCTGAAGGGTCAAAAAAGTGAACAGAAGAACACAATTATTTTCCTATACTTAACATGGGGTTGTGAGTGTGAAACTAGATGTATGTCAAAACTAGGAGCACTTATACCAATTGGCCTTAATGACCAAATTGACTTTAAGCCCTATTTATGACTTGACCTTTTGCACATTTTCTTGACCTTTGACAAGTGGATTGCTTTTATTAGCTTGCACTCTAGGCAGTGGACAGAAATGGTGGCAACCAAGTTTAAATGTAATATGCACTAACTGGTTTTGGAGTATGTACTTTCAAAGAAGTTTAAACAAATTAACTTAATGATTAACTAAAAGGAATGTGTAATCATGCCTCCATCTTTATATGTGCAGTTGTGGCTACCTACAAGTTAAATTGTTGTCCACTGCCTTGGAGTGCTAGGATAAAGGATTTTCCTTTTATATTGTTTTAACTATATGGATTGAATGATTTGATGAAAAGAAACAATGCTTTGCATTATATGATATTTGTATGGATATTATAAAGGAATTTGTTTATTATTACAGGGTTTTAAATAATTGATTAGCAGTTTTTTTCTTGGGACAATGCTAACTGTACAGAAAATATTTATATAAGTTTTCTAGAAGTGTTATGTTTGTTAAACACAGTGAGGCAAGTGCTATGCATTTTCACAATGTTTTAGCACGTTTATGAGCAAAACGCTAAACAATTTTTGGAGTTAAATAAAACCCTGTATTATAAGCTTGTTGTTTTGAAATACTTTCTCTATCTGGAGCACATTTTGACGAATTAATGAAGTAAAAAATTGATTAATGGGTATATTTAAACAGTACCCAGACTAGCTAACTCCACCCCCTGAGGAAGACTCATGTGATGGGTCAATATGTATAGATGTTAGCATTGGTATCAGCCATGCTTTCACTGTGGTTCTTCAATAAAATGCATTGAAATTCAGAATATTTTGGTGTGTATCCAGCTCCTTTTTTGTTATTTTCTATGTTTTGCCTTGCTGGAGCACCTTTAAGTGGCTGATCTGCACACTTCTGTTTGCTTGCCACAGGATTTGTTGCTTTGTTGCTATGGTGACCTGTTAATTATGTGGCACTTTAATTTTGTCACTGTTCGGTGGGCTTTTTCAACTTTTGATTTCTTGTTGTTTAAAAAAAAATGTTTTAGGAAAGCATTTTTTAGCCAGAATATGGTTGTTACTAAGAAACAGCTTTCCTGGCACAGCATTCTTGTTCTGCTACAACATCTAAAGTAGCAGCTCACTGAGTTCTAGAATATTGAGAGTTTCTGTTACATTTGGATGATATAAGTAAAATAGGTATTTATATACTTCTGTATATCTATATATTAATGTATATGTATGTTATAGAAATATAAATATATAACTGGAATTATCCAAGGTTAAGGGAGTAAGAAGGTGAGGTGTAGGAAGTACTCCCTGTGTAACAGAACTCCATATATAAGGTAGGCCTTTTTGATTCTAGTCTAAAGGAAATAGGCAGAAAGAGGAAAGCAAGTTATTAACATTGGCTCGAGGTTATTTAAGCAATAAGGCATGACCAAGGGTTAGATTAGCAGTCTATTAATCACCCCTAGGGGTGTAATGTGGCACGAGGCACAACTGAGTGCCATATTGCCACTAGGGGATGATTAACTGACTGTTAATCTTACTCCTGGGAGTGCCTTATTGCTTAAATAACCTCGAGCCAATGTTAATAACTTGTTTTCCTCTTTCTGCCTATTTTCTTTACTACCTGGAGAGCAATGGACTCCACGATAGTAAATAGTATGGGTTCCAGGCAGGGAGGTCTTGTCAGATCAACCTGATATTATACAATGGGGTATGAAAATCCTGTAACCTCATTGGTCAAAACACATCACATGACCATGATAAATCCCTGGATGGGCTAGTGATTTTTTTTTCTGTCATCATCTATGTTTCTCTGTTTCTGTGTTTCCCCTCAATATGACTCTGCTTACCACCACCCTCTGTTGTCTCCCCCTAATAAACTTCCTAGCCATTTATCTAGGTCCTTTGCTGCTCCCAGATTCTCTCGTGTCTTCAGCTACCTTCTCTGTGGCACCAAGTCAAAGGTGTTGCTGAAGCTGAAGTACAGCAAATCTACTGCTTGTCCCCTTATCCTCCACCCTTGTTACCCAGTCAAAGAATACTATCAGGTTTGGCTGACAAGACCTTCTTGCCATGAACCCAAGCTGCTTAGTATTCTGGAGCCCATTTCTCTCTAGGTAGCCCACTAAGTCCTCTCTGACTAGTATCTCCATCAGTTTATCTACAGTGGAGATAAGACTGACAAGCCAGAAATGTCCATGTTCTTCCTTGTCTCCTCCATTATGGAGTGAAACCACATCAGTTATCCTTCAATCTCGCAGAACCACCCCTGACTGTAGTGAGCTATTGAATTGCCCTACCAGGGGTTCTGCCAATTTTTATATTAGTTGCCTGAGCACCCTTGGATGCATTCCATCTGGCCCAGGAGCCTTGTCTATTTTCAGAACTGAAAGCCCTTTTCTAGTCCTTTCTTTTGTAATTACTACTTGTCCTATTTTGGATCCCCCTTGCAGCAGCCTTTTTTACCACTTTCAGGCAGAGGCCACTATGCTTCACTGTGAGTACTGAGCAGAAACATTCATTTAGAATCACTAACTTCTGCTCATCCTTATCTTCTACCCTGCCCCCCTCTGTCAGCCTAACAATTCCCCCTCTTATCTTCCCTTTTTCCTGATGTACCTGACCAACTGTTTCCCCCTCCCTTGACCCCCTCCACAATATGCAGCTGTGTGTCTACTTTTGTGTCCCTGACTGCTTTCTTGGCCTCCTTCATCTTTACTAGGTATTTGCTCCATTCTTAATCCCCTTGGTTCACCTTATAGCCAATGGAGGCCCTTTCTTTTACCTTTACTGACTCCCTGGCCTTCTTAGAGGTCTATTGTGCCTATTTCTATTGGTAACCATTCTCAGGCATTGTTGGTTGCTTTGAGAATGGTCCCTTTGTTTTCTCTCCACCTCTCCTCTACTCCCTGATTTCATTCACTTCAGCTAACTTGCCCATGTCTAATTCCCTCTCTGATCAAAGTCTTCTTGTCTGAAATCCAGAATTACAGCTTTTCATGAGGGTAGACTGATACCCAATTCCATTCAAACCATATGGTGTTATGGCCACTGGACCTCAATGGTTCCCTAACCCACACTCCAGCTACTATTTCTGAGTTGGTAAGTACCATGTCAAGAATGGCTACCTGTTTTGTAGGTTCCCTGACAAGCTGCACCAGCAGGCAGTCCTGCAAGATATCTAGCAGGGCCTGACTTCTGCTGCTCTTACCTTCTATAATGTTCCAGTCTATATCTGGTAGATTGAAATCCACCACGATCACTGCCTCCCTCATTGCAGCCCCCTTGTCACTTTCTGCCCCTAGTTCCCTGTCTGCCATGTCTCCCTGTCCCAGTATCACCCCATGCGCAACCTATTTCACGATGCTGTCATGAGCTGTACCACAGCGATGCTGTCTCCCCATTTCTTCCCCTGAGGAGCCCATCTTCTACTGCATCTATGCCTTCCTTTAAACAGAAAGCTACACCACCCTTTCCCTTATCCCATCTCTCCCATACATAGTATATTCTGGTACTGCCAGGTCCCAGTCATTAGTTCAGGTGGTCCACATTCCTGCAATGGTTATGAGGTCTAATTCCATATTTGCCACCATCTCCAGGAGTTCACTAATTTTGTTTACTAGGCTCAAGGCATTTAGACAAACATCTTTCCAGCTTGTGCCTATACTATTCCCTCTTTGCGAACTTCTCTTCCATTACCCACTCCCTCGTTCCTTAACATCTTGTTTTTCCCGTTCGCTACTGGCTTTATGAACTTCCCTTCCTTGGCACCCTTACTTAACTTACTACAGTTCCCTGCTTTGCTGCTTTCATCCCCACTGCTCCTAGACTCCATTTCTGGGGGAGTCCTAACTAGGTTCACCTTTTGCTCTCCATCCTCTATGGTTATCCAGCCTCAGTTTAAACTTTCTCAGTTTAAATGTACACTTAAATAGACATCAAACTTCTGACCAAGCGCACCGTTCCCCTCTCTTGTTAGGTGAAGGCTATCACCCATAAAGAGCCTCCTGCACTAGAAGCCACCCCAGTCTCCCACAAAATAGAACCCTCCTTCTGACACCATCCCTTCAACCACCTGTTAAATTCCTCAGTCTCCTCCTTCTTTACCATATACTTCGTATGCCCTCTACTCCACACAGAGAAAGAACCTTGGAAAAGGCAAGGGAAACTAAGTGTGTTTTCAATCTGTACCCCAGCCTTTGATAGTTATGCTTCACTGACTCAACCAGTTTGCCAAATTGTTGGTACCTAAGTTTGCCAGCACCCCAGGCTCCCTCTTCCTCTCCTGCACCATCCTCCCTATTCTATCCATATCCATATCTCAGGTGGTTGATACTCTTGGAAGGCATCTGACCACCCCTCACCTTTACTCCTCCCCATCACCTTCTTCACCCTTTTAATCACAGAGTCCCTGGTAAACCTGGTAAAATTCTAGCATTTGGACTGCCAGCACACCAGTAAAAACAATTTCATGAAATTTGGTATTTTAGGTCAGATCAGTTAATCTGCAGAACTTGTTTTTTCTTATGATTGCTTCCTGTACTATTTTCAATGTTAAGCCTTATATTTATTCTGGTCATTTATACACATTCTAAAAGTATGTCAGAAAATCCTGCTAAAATCCAGAAATTAGACTAGCAATCACCGATGCAATTCACGGAATTCCAAGTCTTGAAAATAGAATTTCATTATTTTAATTAGGGATGGGAGACCCTCAAAAGGTTCTGAGGTTCTAAAAGGTTCTGATAAGCAAAAAAAGATTTGGATCCTTATCAGAACCTTTTTTGACCTTTATTGTTTTATAGTAACCGTATGTTGAAAAATCATTTTAAACTGCTTTTCATCAATATATCAATAGAAAATAAAAACAATTAAACCACTGTTTAGTGGTAGAGAGTGCTCTCTAATCAATCTTCTGTTTCTGACATTTAAGAAAGTAATACTAACACTGTGTATAAGTTATATTACTAACAGTAGTGATTTCTATTTCTAAACAGGTACAGGCAGGCACCAGATGTGTTTTAGACAGTTAAGTGATGAAGAAGCCAGGAACACAAAAACAGCACCAGGCCAGAGCAGAGAGCAGCCAGTCAGAGAGAGTCAGTCAGCCAGCTACAGTCACCCAGCTACCACTTAAAAAATGCAGTCTGCTACTACTCCCACCTACTACAATCATGGGGAAAAACAGAAGTAGTCTACCATCACTGAAATCAATATGGTTAAGGCACATTTACCAAAAATGACTGCTTAGAAAATAATGAGAAAGTGACTATGGTGACAAGAAAGTCCCAGACCAGATATCTAATTTGTAAACAAATGGTCTCCTCCTCAGTCTGATTTTTTAGAAGGAGATAATAGTGTGTTTAAATAATTGTACTTTGTAGTAGTACTACCACTACTACTACGGGGGTGGTGGGGAGAAACAGAGCTAGCAGCATTTATCAGTGTGGTTATTTAATTGTGCGCATTTAGGTAAATGATGTCCTTAGAATGACAAAGCGACTGTGTGTGTGAGATCAAGGACTTTGCCACAGTTTCTACCAGTATGCGATGACATGAACATGATGTACTTTTTGTACCTCTTACCCATCCCCCAGGATGACAATGATGCTGTCGAAAGGCAGGCAAGTCCCAGATCTCTATTTTTTTAAACCAGTCTCCTGAGTCTGACTTTCAGTAGAAGGGGTCAGTGTTTTTTATATGTCACCAATTATTTTAACATAGCAATGGGTCTCGATATGGAATGCAACATGAAGCAATGTGAAAGAACAAGAGCACCAGGCAGTCCAAAGTGACCACTTCTCCACTGCTACTACTACTACCACTACTATCAGGGGGAAAAAACAGAGCTATGGTTATTATAAGAAATAATTATTCTTAGGTGCATTAGGTAATAAAATAAATGATCTCATCAGAATGAGAAAGTGACTGTCTGTGAGAGCAGGGACTTGTCTGCCACAGTTGCTACTAGTATGTGATGATGTGAACGTGATGTACTGGCTGTACCTCCCACCCACCCCCAGGATGATGATGATGCGGTCAAAAGGCAAACAAGTCTCAGATCTCTACTTTTAAGCAGTCCAGTGAGTCTCAAAATTGAAAGTTGATGTGTCACACCACAGCTGCAGCACACATACTGCTATCAGTGTCATTTTCTTCGAGATCAGCATAACATATGTAGCCAAATTTTGGCAAGTTAACCTTCAAGAACGTTAGTTTCTCCACATTGTCTGGTGTTAATCTTGTTCATTTATCAGTCACAACATCCCCAGCAGAGCTAAATAAAGGCTCAGAACAGACACTGGAGGGTGGACATCCAACATACTTACAATCCAGGGTCACCAGCTTTGGCTAGCATGATTTTTTCTCTTGTCAGTAAGCTAAAGGGGCATCCCTAATAGTAATGTTGGGCTCAGACAGATATGCATCTACCATGCTTACTACTGAGCATGTATTTTCTCCCTGTGGAATTTCATTGTCCTACAGCTGGCCCCAAATGTCATCCTCCTCATTGTCTGCTACTGTACTGGTTTCTGGAGCAATCTTTTGAATTTGAGGTGATGTCATTGTAGTACTGCTTGCCAGTCCTCCTAATGAAACCTAATTTACTGCATCAGTCAAAACTTGTCTGTAGTTCTTCAACTCTTCCATATTATCAGAAACCACATCAGGAAGGTGTCTGTTCTGGAAACGTGGATCTACAGTAGCAATGTTGCTAAGAGATTCTCCTTGCTCCGTGTCATGGCTGATAATTTCTAATCATTACTAAGTCTGGTAAGTGTGTTATTGACTAGAGACTGGTTTATAGCTAAGTTGCTCCTCATTTTCTCCAACCTTTTTTTGAGAAGTAGAATGAGTGGAATAACTTGGCTAAGGGATTCCTTTTCTGCACTGACCTCTTTTGTAGCACTCATGAATGGTTTCAGAATGTGACACAACTGTTCCAGAAAAGACCATTGAGTAGAATGGAGTACAATGCCCTTCCCAAAATCATTGTACATGATATATTCAATGATAGCTACCTTTTGTTCAAGGATGCATTCAATCATAAAGTAAGTTGAATTCCACCATGTTGCTACATCCTGAACAAGCTGGAGATGAGGAAGACTTTTGTCCTTCTGGATATCATCAAGGATGTCATGGGCTTTTACTGAATGGTTGAAGTGGCCACACACTTTGCACACTGTACCCACGGTGGTTGATACTCGCTGGTTATTATCCAAGAAGCTTCAAACAATTAGGTTAAGACAATGGGCAAAACAGCATATATGTACATAGTTGCCACCGTGAAGTGCTTTTTAAATATTTGAACCATTGTCGGCAACAAAAATAACTTTCAAACCCTGTGAAGTTACCCAAGCAGTAAATAATCTTTCCATTTCTTGCTGAATGTGTTGTGCTGTGTGTGTGTCTTGAAAGTGACATACACGGAGAACTGCCAGTTTTTGAAACACTACTTTTTTTTGAGCTCTGAGAGATAGTAGTGGTAGTAATAGTACTGGTTGAAGTGGTAGAAGACAAACTAGTAGTACATGAGGATGATGATGAGTTTCCCACAAAACTGACCCAGTGTATAGTAAGAGAATGATAGGCAATGGTTTGGTTGCTGGTCCACATATCAGTAGTGGCGTGAACTACCTTGCCCTCAGCCTCTCGGAGAGCATACCTTACTTGAGCTACTAAGCTGTCATACATCCTGGGCACAGCGATTACTGAGAAGTATTGTCTACTTGGCATTAAATATCATGGCTCTAAGTACTCCATAAGCCTTTTGAAACCCAGATCTTCTGCAACAGAGTATGGCTGCAAATCAAATGCAATCATGTCTGCTATTATACAATTTATTGCCAGTGCTATGAGATGGTTTTATGAATATTTAGACTTTCTTTCAAAAACGTGTTTTAACTTCAACTGCCTCTTATCAGGAGGGGTAAAGTTACATTTGGCTGGGTGTGTTGTACGACTACATGCCATGCTTCATAAAACAGAGGACCTTACAGAATTATCATGACTGTGACCATGAGGTGAAAGTGGACTTTTGGATCTTACCTGGTGCTTGTCTCCCACTGTTTCAGCAGAATGTTCCTGTTCACCGAGAGCCCTGTTAGATTTCCAGCCACCAATGTTAGACTGTTTTTTGAACCATATACAATGATATGGTAAATTCGAGAAAGATGTTGCATCATTGTTGTAGTTCCAAGATGCCCTTTATTTTTTCCTTGCAATGCACACATATAGCTTGGCAAGCATCCTTGGGGTTTACGTAACAATAATTCCAAACACTAGAGGTGGACTGTCTATATGTAGTAGTAGTAATGACCTCAGTAGGTCTAGGAGTCGAGTGGCTGAGTTTATGTGGGGAAGACATATCAGCTGAGAATTCTGAGACAATCATAGAATCCTCTGCAGCACCATTGTCATCATCATCATCATCATCATCATCACTACTGTCAGACTTTGTTCCACTTTATGTGGCTTGTGCCTTTGACTTTTTTCCCCCTTTTGACAGTCTACTACTGTCATTATTTTTATCCACATTGTCACTGTCAGAACCAGAATGAGACATAGCTAAAGGCAGTCACAAGCTTATCATCATCAGTCTCACCACGACCATGGCCATCACCATCATCAATATCAGATTCAATAGAGCTAACATTTGCAGACACAGATTGAGTTATTCAATATGCATGTGGTGCAAATCGAGCAACTCCACTGTCAGTTGTACCTGTATGTACTTTACTTTATGTACAATTGGAATACTCTTTGTTTTGGCACTTTTTTTCTCAGACAACTTGCTATTGTCGCTGTCTTTCAACACATTGTTAGTTGTACTACTGAGCCCTTCTGACATAGACAGTCCACCAACCCTTGCTGGGTTTTCAGTATTTTGAGTGTTAGCCTGCACATGTATAATAATAGCATTTAGTTCAGCCCCTCCAACAAACTGTGGTGCTTGTTGTTGTTGTACTTTACATTTTGGGCCACTTCTTTCTGGGCTCTTGAATAAACTTCTTTTTGACATTTATTACTTCTTTTGCCCTAGCTTTTGCATTACTATTTTCTGGAGTACTCATAATGTCAAACTGTTGCTTGTTCAGGGTCAAAAAGTGGTTATAATTTTTTTTATTTATTCCACGTGATGTGACGGTATGCAAGAAGTGGCACTGGTGCACTGACAACTGGCTGGTGGATTTTATTACACACACACACACACACACACAGAATTTCTTTCAGACACTACCTACATTAAGGGCAATGCTACTACCGACACAGATTCAAGGATCCTGCCCGGCCTAACCCTCTCTGACACAGTACTTTTTTCCTTCAAGGATTTTTTTTTAAATTTATTTCACATGATGTGATGGAATGCCGTACCCACTGAGCCAAAGCCTATACCCCACTGAGCGAGCACAGGGAGGAAGATGACAGATGACTGACTTCTTGGGGGGGTCACACAGTATGCAAGAAGTAGCACTGGTGCACAGATGACTGGCTGGCAGATTTTATTTTCACACACACAAAAAAAATTTATTTCACACACCATCTACACTAAGGGTGATGCTGCAGGCACTGCTGCAGCCCACACAGATTCATGGACCCTGCCTAGCCTAACCCTCTCTGACACAGTACTTTTTCCCTTCAAGGATTTTTTTTATTCCATGTGATGTGATGGAATGTCCTGCCCACTGAACCAAAGCCTATACCCCACTGAGTGAGCACAGGGAAGAAGATGACAGATGACTGACTTCTTGGGGGTTGGTCACATAGTAGGCAAGAAGTGGCACTGGTGCACTGATCACTGACTAGCAGATTTTATTTCACACACACTCAGAATTTATTTTACACACCCCCTAGGGTAATGGCAATGCTGCAGGCACTGCGGCTACCCAAACAGATTCAGGGATCCTGCCTGGCCTAACCCTCTCTGACACAGTACTTTTTTCCTTCAAGGATTTTTTTAATTTATTTATTCCATGTGATGTGACAGAATGCCCTGCCCACTGAGCCAAAGCTTATACCCCACTGAGCAAGCACAGGGAGAAAGATGACAGATGATTAACTTCTTGGGGGGGTCACACAGTATGCAAGATGTGGCACTGTTGGACTGATGACTAGCTAGCAGATTGTATTTCACACACACACACACACACACACACACACACACACACACACACACTGTAGGGAGTGAAAGGACTCCAGCATCAGGTTCTTGTTAGAGATAAATAAGTGGAATGAATGACAGACAGTGGCAAATCATGTAATAAACAAGTTTATTACAAAAACACAGACTTACAACTGGCAGTAAAACAAATACTGGGAGAAACAAGTTTCCCTACATCTAGACGCAGCAATTCTCAGCAAATCTTTCTAGAACCATGTTTCTTATAGTAAGATAAGGAAACAGGTGTGACAGTTCTCATTGGCTGAAGCAAGTGGTACCATTACATGCTGGTTAGAAAATGTAGAGTCAGCAGGAAGAAAAGCATTACGTTATACAGAAGACATAACATTAGTTAGAAAAAAGATGGCACAGAAGTTGTAGCAGGTAGAAGGTCATTATGGTGCAAAGTAGTGTCAGCAGAAATACATGTGTACAAGAATACATTGGTAAAAAGGTATGGTTAGGCCCAAAGCACATATGCCTCATATAAGCAAATGAACATTACATCTAACAGAAAACAAAGAAATAATGCTGTAAAATAAATGTATACTGTATAGTGTATACACTTAGCAAGCATGATCCCTAGTACCCACGCTTGTACAGTGGATACCCATTACTACATATTAGTGCAATACAGCAATATTACAGTAATAATAAAACATCTGTCATTGGTGTGTGCATGAGGGTGCAAGGGGTGTGGGACCCACGGGCAACAACACACACACACACACACGCACGCATAATTTATTTCACACACTACCTATGCTAAGGGCGATGCTACAGGCACTGCTGCTACCCACACAGATTCAGGGACCCTGCCTGGCCTAACCCTCTCTGATACAGTAGCTTTTCCTCTTCAAGGATTTTCTTTTTTATTTATTCCATGTGATGTGATGGTATGCAAGAAGTGGCACTGGTGCACCAATGACTGGCTGGCAAATTTAATTTCACACACAGAATTTATTTTGCACCCCACCTATGCTAATGGTGATGCTGCAGGCACTGCTGCTACCCACACAGATTCAGTGACCCTGCCTGGCCTAATTCTCTCTGACACAGTAATTTTTCCCTTCAAGGATTGTTTTATTTATTTCATGTGATGTGACAGAATGCCCTGCCCACTGAGCCAACGCTTATACCTCACTGAGCAAACACAGGGAAGAAGATGACAGATGACTGACTTCTTTGGGGGTTCACACAGTATACAAGAAATGGCACTGTTGCACTGGCAACTGGCTGTCACATTTTATATTTCACACATACGCAGAATTATTTCACACACCACCTACACTAAGGGCAATGCTGCAAGCACTGCTGCTACCCACACAGATTCAGGGACCCTGCCTGGCCTAACCCTCTCTGACACTGTACTTTTTCCCTTCAAGAATTTTTTTTTTCATTTAATCTATGTGATGTGATGGTGTGCAAGAAGTGGTGCTGGTGCACTGGCAACAGGCTGGCAGATTTTATATTACACACACACACACAGAATTTATTTCACACACACCACATACGCTAAGGGCAATGCTGCAGGCACTTCTGCTGCCCACACAAATTCAGGGACCCTGCCTCACCTAACTCTCTGTGACACAGTACTCTTTCCCTTCAAGGATTTTTTTTTATTTATTCCACATGATGTAATGGTGTGCAAGAAGTGGCACTGGTGCACTGACGACTGGCTGGCAGATTTTATATTTCACACACACACACACACACACACACACACATGCAATTATTTCACACACCACCTATGCTAAGGGTGATGCTGCAGGCACTGCTGCTACTCACACATATTTAGGGACCCTGCCTTGCCTAACACTCTCTGACATAGTACTTTTTCCCTTCAAGGATTTTATTTTCTTTTATTTATTCCATGTGATGTAATGGAATGCCCTTCCCACTGAGCCAAAGCTTATATCCCACTGAGTGAGCACAGGGAGGAAGATGAGAGACGACTGACTTCTTGGGGGGGTCACACAGTATGCAAGGAGTGGCACTGTTGCACTGATGACTGGCTGGCAGATTTTATATTTCACACACACACACACACAATTTATTTCACACACCACCTACACTAAGGGTGATACTGCAGGTGCTTCAGGTACCCATACAGATTTAGGAACCATGCCTGGCCTAACCCTCTCTGATACAGTATTTTTTCCCTTCAAGGACTTGTTTTAATTTATTCCACATGATGTGATGGAATGCCCTGCCCACTGAGCCACAGCTTATATCCCACTGAGCAAGCACAGGGAAGAAGATGACAGATGACTGACTTCATGGCGGGGGGTCACACAGTATGCAAGAAGTAGCATTGGTGCACTGTCAACTGGTTGGCAGATTTCATTTCACACATGCACACACAGAATTTATTTCACACACCACCTATGCTAAGGAAGATGCTGAATGCACTGCTGCTACCCACACAGATTCATGGATGCTGCCTGGCCTAACCCTCTCTGATACAATCCTTTTTCTCTTCAAGGATTTTTTATTTATTTATTTATTCCATGTGATGTGAAGGAATGCTCTGCCCCCTGAGCCAAAGCTTATACCTCACTGAGCGAGCACAGGGAGGAACATGACAGATGACTGACTTCTTGGGAGGGTCACACAGTATGCAAGAAGTGGCACTGGTGCACTGATGATGATGACTGGCTGGCCTGGCAGATGTTTTATTACACACACACACAGACACAGATTGTATACTATAAAAAAATAAAAAGAAATCCCCACTGAAGTGACTGAGCACAGGCAGGAGAACTGAGAGAGCTGACTTGTTGTTTGGGGGCAATTGGGCAAACAGCAAGAAGGCTAACTGGGAGTGGTGTGGTACTGGGAGGCACACTGGCACAGTTCAACAGACTTCACCCTCTCTTCTAGACTGCTACCCCCCCAAAAAAGGGTGGTCTGGCACTGGCACTTAATAGCGAAGTCTCTCTTCAATCTCATGTTCTCTTGTTTCTTGTCTGCAGCACTCTGTCTTTAAGTTCTTTCTCACAACAAGTTGCCCCAGTCTCCTCCAAGTTCCTTCTCCCCTCCCTGAGTCTCCTCTTCCAAAAATAACTACTCCCCTCCCCACCCCAATCCCTAATTCCCACACCCAGTCCTCGGCTCAGTCCCCTCCCAAGTCCTTGACTCACAGTCCCCTACTCCGTACCCCAACTTCCCTCACTTGTTTTCTTTTAGTTTAGTACTTTTGTGTGTGTATATATATATATATATATATATATATATATATATATATATATGATACATGATGGGCATGAGTGGAATATGGAAAATATTTTCACTCCTGCAGAGTGAGCCTGGATATTTAATGAGTGTCGAAGGCACGAGTGGAATATACAGTGCTCACGAGGCAGGAGTGAAAATATTTTTCATATTCCACGATGTGCACATCACGTGTCCTATTTATACAATGGGGCCTCACTGTTGCAAAATGTACAATTTGTGCGGCTTGCACGGGGATAGAGAGGGTTTACCGCGGCTTTGCACAATTGTGTGGCTTTGTGTGGGTTTAGCGAAGGTTAGCACGGGTTAGTGCTATCATATATTTGTAAATATTCTCACAGTGGTGATGTCATCACTGTGGTTATTCAATGGGAGTGAGAATAACACGTTATCTCACTCAGTTATCCCTCACCCACATTGTATAAATATATATATATATATCTATATCTATACACACACACACACACACATATATATATATATATATATAAACATTATTATTTCAATTTTTTAGAGTCGTCTTCTTACTCTGTTGCCCAAGGGCCAAAAAAGTCTTGCAAGTTGCACAAGTCAAGCACATAGAATCCAACACAGCATGTAGCAGCCTACAGAAGCTGCTGCTCTTTCTCTGTCCCAGTTCCTCTGCATAGCTCTAAGGTGGTCCACGTGGGTTGCTACAGCAGCAACCCAATCTGATGCCACCTTAAATAGATGAAAGCTCAGCCATCCAGTGAGGAACCAGAGTCTTATCTCTGGTCCCTCCTGTGGGTTCCTCCTGCTCTGGCACTTTTTGCACTGCATTTCCCATGACACAACGCCCATCCAAACTGATCCAAACAGCGAAAGTGTTCGGAAGCCATTAATTTACAAACTCTTTGGCATGTTTGGGTCAGTTCATATTTTGGACAAACCAGTTTGCCCATCCCTAATTTTAATCATCATAAATCAGTGGCCTTGGTCATCCTGGTCACCTTTCCAACTGGCTCAGATCTTTTCTGTTGGAATCAGATACCTATGCCTTCTCCAGTGGAGCCAAATGATTTGCAGTGGGAGTTGGTTAGTTTGGACAACTTCCTTGTGACTGCCTCTGCCTCTCCTCACCCTCCTCATCACACTCTAGCCCTCTGGGCCAGTGGGCCTCTGGGAGAGTTGGGTGTGCCTCTGGGTACCAATCCAACTGGTGACACAGTATAGATCTCTCTTCCCATATTGCTACCAGCTGTGCCTAAAGATCCATGAATCTCCTAAATATGTGGCAGTTTCCCACCCAATGGAGCATAACCCTGAAGATTAGCACCCAACAGTCCCTGCAGCTGAATATCTCCCCTCTGTTTCTATAAAGGTTGGCAATTTTCCAACAATCTGGCTTAAAATCAGAATGTGCTACTCACCTCTTGAGTCTCCAGCACTTCCAACGTTGTGCATCATCAGTCATCTGAACATTTGTTAGGCACATGTTGCAGTTCCATGCTGTGCCACATTCACAACAGCCAGCATTTGGACCAGCGATTTCCACTGTGCCATTACTTGAGTAGGGTGGAATCCTCCACTATTGATGTGTGCCTACCTTTGAGCATTGCAGGATCAGGTGATGGTGTTGAGACACCCTGTCTGTATTGAAGACTCAGGCCCCAGTTTTGTAAAAAAGAAAAGACAGGTAAACTGACATTACTTGAGGCCCCTGAAATTATATAGCACAAACAAAAAATGGTGCATTCTGTGTCCTGTCTCATAGTGGTCAGATTTTGATAGAACAGGAGTTTCTGATGGAAAGCCTAATGCCCATGTCCTACACTCACATAAGGCTGAGTATTCTTTTGCAGCCCTCAAAGCATATTTCTGTAATGTTGAGAACACCACATGGGGATATGACAGTGCCCACATTCTTTTTTTTTTTTTTTTATTCTTTGGTTACTGAGTAAGGCCCACTGGGTACAAGGCCTGTTTGTTATGGTGACCCAAAAGCACTGGGAGGTTAAGTGACTTTCCCTGGGTCACACAGAATGCAAGTGGAGGTTGTGAGAATTAAACCCAGGTCTGCTAAATGTATCATGGGCAATTACAGCTTGTTACTCTAACCTCTAAGCTATACCACCACCCCCCCTTCTTGTGAATAGGGCCCTAAGTTTCTTTGAGCTTGGCTCCATGGAATGACCTGGCAGTTACATACCTTAGAGGCACACATGTGTAGATTTTGGTAGTTAGTGCAATGCTTCTGATGTTCATACTTATGAGTTAATTGACTCCATCAATCAATCCCTAAAAATGAGGTGTAGCAGTTGACTTGTAATTTTGCTTTAGAACTTCTCTGCCACTATACATTACCTCACACACTTGCAATTAGTGTGGGTGACAGTGAGCAAAGTCTTAAACAAAACCAATTAATTTGAAGCTGACCAAAGGGTCAATCATGTCCATTCTGTGTTAGAACTGCTGTTTTCTGGTAGCATAATGGAATCTCGCTGCAGAAGTCTGGTTTTCTTACTAGATGTTCACATGTAATGATACAGCAATTTTTTTAACACCATAAGAAGTAAAACAACAAACAACATGTACAACACAAGGATATTCCTTGTATGTGTAGTGTAGATTTTTATGTAGATGTTGTAGTATTTGTAGTACTGGAAGCAGTAGTAGTATTAGTAGTAGTAATAGTAGTAGTAGTAATGGTAGTAGTAGCACTAGAAGTAATAGTAGTAGTAGTAGCAACAGTAGTAGTAGTAGCAACAGTAGTAGTAGCAGTAGTATAGTAGTAGTAAAAGTTAGTAGCAATTGTAGTAGCAGTTATAGTGGTATTAGCAGTGGTGTATTTTAACTGTTGGGAGTACCCTTCCAAATCTCAGGGCACTTTTATTTAAGTCTGTATGAAAAATTCATATGAACAGTCAACATGCCATGTACATGGAAGCAAGGAAGAAGTAAGGGAGGAGAAATGAGAAGATACAGTGGTGCTCTGTGTCCTAGTCCTTCTTGTCTAGTCATGTCGTGACCCTATTGTCATGATGCCCTAAATGGTGACTAGACATAATGACTGGAAACACACAGCCATTAAGCAATTAGCAGTGACGGGTCTGTCTGCTAACAACATACACCTGTTCATATCCTTAAAGGGACAGCACACTGAATAGGAGGTAGAGACACTCCAAGCTTGCACACACTAAAACAAGAACAAAAACCAAAAAAGCATCTGTAACTGGAAGGGACACAGACATCTGGGGAGTGGTGCAATGCACTGGCTGTGGAGCAGCAGTCTTCTGGGAGACATTCTGGAAACTGCATTGCTGCCCTATTTTCAGGCACCTCTCTGGTCTGAGGGAGGAGGTTGTTCATCTCCATGCTGACCTGGCAAGGATTCAGGAAACCTGCTCCCTCACCCAGTGACCACCCAGGCCACCACCACTACCTCAGAGTTTGCCAAGAAAGAGGAGTGATTGGACCATGGCAGGCTCAGGGAGGGTGAAGGTGGTGGAACAGAGGTGTATCCCTCCAGTTGTACTTCTCCACGTTTCATTCACCATTCTGGTGAAGCATGGTTCCTCTATGGAGGCACCTGCAGTGCAGACCAAGGAGGATGCTGGGAACCTCCACAATGGAGACCCACAGGAGGGTGGCCCAGGACCCCATGGGGGAAGGAAACAACTCCTGGTGGGGGATCAATTGTTAGGGGAGTAGAACTGGGGAAGGGAGGGGAAAGGGAGGTAAGGTGCCTGCCCAGTGCCAAGGCTTGAAGGGACAGGAAATGAATCCTCAGGATTGTGGGAGGAGCAGCAACAAGGGGGAGGGAGTTGGATGTCATTATCCACCTAGGGATGAATTACCTGGCTGAGAATGGGATCAGAGCAGTGCAACAGGAGTTTGTGGAGTTGGGGAGGGGCCTTAGACAGGTAGCACACATGGTAACTTTCTCAGAAGTGTTACCTGTCTATGGCATGGATGAGGCTAGGGCACTCCACACCATGGGATTCAATGACTGGTTGAAAGGTTGTAGCAGAGCTCAGGGATTTGGCTTCACTGGGGACTGGGACTCCACCTGGAGGGATGCAGGCCTATACAGGTGTGATGGTCTGCATCTATACTGGAGGGAAACCAGGATCCTAGGTGACAGGTTTAAATGCTTCAGTGGCAAGCATTTAAACTAGCCAAGAGGGGAGGCACTGAAGAGGAGAAGCAAAATCCTAGCCCACCCCCCAAAATCAGGGTAATTAGTGAGGTAAACAACAAAATAGAGCAGTCGATAGGGAGAAGGGCAGAGGTAAATGAAGAAAAAGACAAAGGCAGTAGGGACAGGGATGTGGCAAAAAGAAATAAAGCCATAAAAAAATGGAGGGTAATGAGTACCAAAGCCCATAGTCTAGGTAAAAAGCTCCCTGAAATGGTGGCCTTGATGGAAGTGGGATGCCTGGATATTGTGGCAGTCACAGAAACATGGTACACAGAGAACCATGACTGGGATGTCAACATGCCAGGGTACACAATCTATAGGAGGGACATGGAGGGAAGAAGAGGAGGAGGAGTAGCTCTCTATGTAAGGGAAGGGATAAAAGCAACTGAACTAAAGGGTAAACAGGGAGGAGAGGAGGCACTGTGGGTCACCCTGGAGACTGGAAATGGCTCCACAATCCACACAGGGGTTGTATACAGACCCCCATCTCAGGGAGGAAATGGACAAGGAAATGATAGAAGGCATCCTTGGGATGGCAGAGAAAGGGGAGATATTGCTGATGGGGGACCTGAATATGCCAGATGTTGATTGGAGCACATTTGCTGCAGCCACATCCAAGAACAGGGCCATTCTCTATGCCCTACAGTGGGCATGCCTCAGACAGCTAGTTTTGGAACCCACACGGGAGAAAGCAATCTTAGATCTGGTACTCTCAAGTGGGGATGGAGAGAGGATCTCTGATCTTGAAGTGGGTAGCCATCTGGGAGCAAGCAACCACCAAACAGTGTGGTTCATGATAAACTTAGCTGTAGAGTCAAGCCACACAAAAGTGAAGGTACTGGACTTCAGGAGGGCTGATGTTGTCAAAATGGGAGCGTGCCTCAGAAAAGCACTAGCAAACAGGCAAGAAGGTGGGGTGGAGTAACAGTGGGAAAACATCAAAACCACCATCACAGAGGCAACAATCTTTGTGTGACGCAAATAAACAAATCAAAATGAAAGAAAAAACCACTATGGTTCTCAAAAGAAGTGGCGAGGAAGGTAAGGGAAAAAAGATAGCATTCAGGAAGTATAAGGAAACACAGAAGGAGCAGGACAGAGAACTGTACCAGTTAAAGCAGAAGGAAGCGGGTAAGGAGGTCAGAATAGCAAAGGCCCAAATCGAGGAAAAGATAGCCAACTCAGTTAAGAAGGGGGATAAAACCTTTTATAGGTACATTAGGGAGCAAAGAAAGACTAAGACAGGGATACTGAGGCTGAACAAAGAAGAAGGAGGTTGGGCTGAGAGCGACAGTGAAAAAGCAGGGATACTGAACGAATACTTCTGTTCGGTATTCACAATAGAAAAGCAGGGGGAAATACCTAATCTGATCAATAGAAGCACTCTGGATAGGTGGGTTGATATTAGTCCTTTCACAGAAGAAAGGGTTCTGAAAGAACTCTTAAAACTGAAGGTGGATAAAGCAATGGGGCCTGATGGGAGTCACCCCAGAATTTTAAAAGAACTAAGGGAAGAACTACTAACACCACTGACTACCCTTTTTAATAAATCATGGGAGGATGGGGTGGTACCTGAGGACTGGAGGAGGGTGGATGTGATTTCCCTTCACAAAAGTGGGAGCAAGACAGAGGCAGGAAACTACAGACCTGCCAGTTTGACCTCAGTGGCTAGAAAAATGATGGAATCACTTCTGAAGGAAAGAATTGTTGAGTACCTAGAGGCCAGTGGGGCACAGGACCCAAGGCAGCATGGATTCACAGCAGGAAGGTCATGTCAGACAAATCTAATTGATTTCTTTGACTTGGTGACCAAAGCAGTATACTAGGGAGGGCTGTGGACATGGCCTACCTAGACTTTAGCAAGGCGTTTGACACAGTCCCGCACAAAAGATTAATAAACAAATTGGCCAGCCTGGGAGTGGGTCCTAGGGTGGTAGCCTGGGTAAAACACTGGTTGGACAACAGGACACAGTGGGTAATAGTAAATGGAGTCCACAGTGAAGAAAGGAGGGTTACTAGTTGGGTACTGCAGGGTTCAGTACTGGAGCCGGTCTTTTTTAATGTTTTTATAAGTGACATTGCAGAGGGACTGGAAGGGAAAGTGTGTCTCTTTGCAGATGACACAAAGATCTGCAACAGGCTTGATACACAAGGTGGGGTGGAAAGGATGAAAAGGGACTTGGCAAGGTTGAAGGAATGGTCAAATGTATGGCAGCTTAGATTCAATGCAAAGAAGTGCAAAGTAATTCACCTGGGAAACAAAAACCCAGGGGAAGAGTACACAATGGGGGGTGAGATACTGACAACAACAAAAATGGAAAGGGACCTGGGTGTAGTCATATCAGACGACCTAAAGGTGGGCCAGCAATGTGAGAAGGCAGTAAGGAGGGCTGGGGGGATACTGGGATGCATAGGGAGAGGCATCATCAGTAGAAAACAGGAGGTTGTTGGCCCTCTGTACAGACAGTTGGTAAGACCACATCTGGAGTACTGTGTACAGTTCTGGAGACCCCATCTCCGCAAAGACATAGACAGGGTGGAGGCTGTCCAGAGGAGAGCAACCAAAATGATGCAGGGTCTGCATCAGAAGACATATGAAGAAAGACTAAAGGAACTAAAGTTGTATAGCCTCGAGGAAAGGAGGAAGAGGGGGGACATGACAGAAGCTTTCAAATACCTCAAAGGAATCAACAAAGTCCAAGAGGGTAGCATCTTTCAGAAAAAGAGATGCGCAAAAACAAGGGGGCACAATTTGAAGATAGAGGGGGGACAGCTCAGCGGTAATGTGAGGAAGTATTTCTTCACAGAGAGGGTTGTGGATACATGGAACAGCCTTCCTGAGGAGGTCGTAGAGTCAAAAACAGTGGGGGAATTCAAGAATGCATGGGACAGACATAAGGCAATTCTAGTGGGGGGTAGGAGGAAGTAGGCTGTTGGTTAACTAGGATCTGCAGCTTATCCATTAGGTAGGAAAATGGGCAGACTAGGTGGGCCAAGCGGTCCTCATCTGCTGTCAAATTCTATGTTTCTATGTCCATTCTTGCCTGTTCATGTCCGAATGTGCAATTGACCCGACTAGTCAAGGAGAAACCTGACACTGAGCAGCACTGTACTGTATAAAACTTCACAAACTACTGCACACATCTACAAAAATACCCCAAAATGGTTATAAAACTTCAAAAGAAAGAAAAGCTGGATAAAAACATTTCCTCAGATTTTGTTCAAAGTAGTAGTCGAGCAGGACAGACTTCAAGCAGTGAATTATGTTGCAGAGGGCAGGGGCAAAAGCACGATCACCGGCCAGCTTTAACTTTGACGACGGTATTCTCAAAAGGCACTGCCATGTGGACATCGTTTATGACTCTGGATAGGGCATGGGGGGTCAGCAGCTTGCGGAGATACTAATGGTCCTGCTCATTCAAGGCCTTATATACCAACAATAACTTTTAGTCATGTTATCACTGAATCTGCACTCATTTTGAAAGACGTTGCAAGATAATATGCTGGAAATGTCAACTTGACTTTGTCATGGATATCCTTGTAGTATAATAAAAATACAGAGGGGAATCCTTGCAAATGTGGTGTGATTTCAAGGATTTTCTTGATGAAGTCGATAATAGGAGCATGTGAGTAACAAATAGTATTTCCTGAATACTATGAATAATGTACTATTCATATTCAGAGCTGAAAAACGAATAGTGCCACTATTTGTCCCCTATTCATATTCGGGAAATACTAAAATAAAAATTAAAAGAAATTGCCCCTCACCCTCCTCCCAGCCCATATGCTTAATTCCAGGCCTCTGCACCCCCCTTAGAAACACAATTTCACCGGCCAAATGGCACAGTGGTTGGATTTCTGCTTGTGACGCCAGCGACTGGGGTTCGGGAACAGACCTGGGTCACTGGAGGGCCAGCCAGGGGGAGATGGATGGAGCATCCTCTGGACTGCTCTCCTTCTCCGGGGGAGGGGGGGATGAATGTCTGGTGCACTATGGACCCCTGGCAAAGACCAGGGGCCTCTGCTACAGCTGGTGTCTGGCTGTCCAGGGGGGTGGGGCAGACGGGGGACATCATTGTACATCCCTGCCCTGAGGAAAAAATGCACTGTCGGGGATACAAAAATCCCCAGCCAGCACCTCCATGACTCCCTCCTTACTGCCTTTCATATGCTCCCAGGCTGACTCCCCCGACCTGAACCATTTGTGACACCTTGTTGGTGCCGTGACCCCACCCTGTGGGGCAAGCCAGGGGACACAGGGAGAGCGCAGCTCATGTGGGAGCAGGGGGCACAGGGGGCACAGGGGGCCAGGGGCATGACCAGGGTTGAATTCCCAATGCTGGCTGGGACAAAAAAGTGTAATGAATATGAAAAAAAAAAAGAAACACAATTTCGCCCTCCTCCCCAGCACGCACAATTTTATAACTATGTACTTAAAACTCCTATGATCGGCACCTGGCACAACCTGCCCACTTTCACAGCTGCCCGTCACATAAGCACTCATTTGTGCTAAAAGAATTAGTAATTTCCCCCATCTCCAACCTTGTAGCACTCTCCCACCACCCTATTCCCCCTGCCCCCCTGCAGCACCCAATTCCTGAATTAATTATCTGAATGGCTATCTCCAGATGATAAGAAGGTGACTGGCACAAACCCGCCCTTCTCCATGGCTGGCCAACTCTGCAGAATGAAAGTGCTCCTATGTTTGCTTGCTCTGTATAGTGAACCCATCTTATTACTATACAGAGCGAGCAAGTGTGGGACTCTGTCTACTAACTATCCCATTAATATAATGTATAATGACATTTTTTCTGCCAGTAAAATCTTAAAAATATTTATAGAAGAAAAGTGCAGATTATTTTTCCTTTTTCCTTTTTGGTTGGCAGCATATATTTTAAATATGTGGGCTTAGTTCTAATTACTTTATTAATTGTTTTTCTAATGTCAGGGGTGGAACCTCCAAAAGACAGAACTTTTGTACGGATGGAACGGCGCCAGATCAATCTGCCTCTCTACAGCATTCTATCAGCCCTGACTATCTTAGGAATGATCATGGCCAGTGCCTTTTTGTTCTTCAACATCAAAAACAGAAACCAGAAGTAAGGCATCATCAGTGTATTCTTTTTTAGACCCATAAGGTGCTATAACACTGCTTTTTCTTAAAGATATAGCTTGGTGATAATTATGCAGAATGACAGGTAGAAAGTTAAAGAAAATATGAAAGTAGGAAAACCAACTTAATATTTTGTGGCCAAATGGCAACAAATAAAATGTTGTCTGTATTGTACTACGAAATGGCAACAGTTTGGTTAAATCTTAGTGATAATTTGGCCACCAAAAATGTATTTTGATGGCCAGTGGTGAATTTTAGTTGCCCATTGCTTACCTGACCACTGAGCTCTTTTGTTTTGCTTTTAACCTGAAGAAAAGTCAGTTAATTTTATTTTTAATGATCTAGAAACCAGCTCTGTTATGCATGCAACAGTTGAGGAGCTAGTAGACTGTCTAAAAAAAAGATATTACATTTTAAAAGTCATGAACAATTGCTTCATATATCTGCAGTATTTTTTTTCATTTTCCCTTTTGATAAGAAGAACATTTACTACCTGACAATACTTGGTGTGAAACAGTAACCTACCTGGAGGCTGGCATACCTAGTTCTATTCCTCCTCATTTGCCCTGTGACTTTACTGACTTTACTGACTGTGACATCACAACTGACCAAGAAGAACCAATCCCCTGCTGCCAGATCAGTCACTTGTGATGTCAGAAGCAGTGAGATCACAATGCTGATGATGTCTGAAGTGGAATAGAACTAGTTATGTCAGCCTCCAGGTAAAGTACTACTCTTCGCCATTGATGCTGTTAGGTAGATAACCTTTAAATGAGCAAATTGAAAAAGAAAAATACAGTAGATATAAAACATAGCAACTGGCTACTTCTACTAAATTAATAACTTTTTCGGCCTGCTATTTTTGGTGCTATGTATACAAAGAGTCTCTAATACACTAATGCTGTGGTGCAGCAGTACTCAGAAATGACTTCAGGAAATGTGTTGATTTTCTTGGATACAGAATCCTTAGTCAAATAAAATCAGTGCAAATACATTCATGCTGTTGAAATAACTTGCTTCAACTACCTGCAGGCTGACTGGACAGTCAACCCTCCTTGCCCCAACACTTTAGCTCAGTAGAGCTTCATCAGGCCCCCTGTTTGTACCTATTGCTATTGTGAGGGTTAGCTGTCCTGTCATGCACCATGCCACATTTTATTTTTGGAATGATTTAATCTTTAAATTGCACTATCCTGATACTATGCACCATCCAAATGACCTGGGTTCAATCCTTTAGCTTAGGACATCTGGGGCTGACTCATGAGGCAGGGTTCTGGCATCTGTCTTAGAGCCCTCTTGCCTTGGGAAGGAAGGACACCTCCTTCTGCTTCACAGATGCCCTCTGGTGACCTATGGGAGGGTGTGTCATGTGGAAAGGAATGTAGTAGTCCCTTTGGACTGAGTGTACATTAACACACACCTGTTCACATCAGACACCCCAATTGGGGTGGGTAGGGGAGTTCTAAAGGAAAGTGGGGCTCATACAACCTTCTGATGGCCTCAGTAGGCTATTGGCTGGGTCTCCCCTCGGGATCATGCCCTAGGCGATAGGGTGAAAAGAGTGACTTAGATAGAAAAACTCCCCAAGGACTACAGATTAATGAAGGTGCTTAGAGCCCCCACCCCCCAATTCTACTCTAGGGCCCTGCTGACTCCTCCCACTCCTCACCAGCACCTCCTCTCACATCACAACCAGTAAGTGAGTATGTCCCACACAGCCTGGGCAACTGTGGGGTTCCATTTACAGGGGTTAAACTGGGGGTTACAGTAAGATGTTCTGAAGTGGGACTTTGAGCAGTGACTGGCAGCAGTCTGGAATCTCTGAGGACTGTGATAGTGGGTACAAGGGCTTGGGTAAGTAAAAGGAGGACCTGGTGGCAGGTGAGGAGAAAATAGTGGAGTAAGAATAGAAACTATTAAAAAACTGTGCTCACCAAATATTTACTTGGCAAAGAGGGATTATATTAGTAGCTTGTTTTTAATCATCAAATATTTCTATGAGTTGTTCTGCTTGTATAAAACCTACTTAATTCGGTGAGATGTAAAGCATATATTGTTTGGGGAACAGATGACACACACATTTTACTCTCAGTGTACTATCCAGCATTCATGTGTAGGCCCTCGGCATACAATAAATTAGTTTCTGGGTATCACAATTCTTGGAAGTCATCTCTTTATATGGTCTCATCAGAATTCTGTAAGTAGGATTGGCTATTGTCTGATTTATTATTCATATTGGAAAAGCTGTTCACTATGTTTCCAACAATCTAAGAATGACCTTGTCCTACTAAACGTACCATCTGTCTGCTTCTGTCTGCAGGATGATAAAGATGTCCAGTCCATACATGAACAACCTTATTATCCTTGGGGGGATGCTTTCTTATGCATCTATCTTTCTCTTCGGCCTTGATGGATCCTTTGTCTCAGCTAACACATTTGAAACACTCTGCACTGTAAGTAAAGCTAAACATTGCAATGGTGTTTCTCAGTTTCATCTTTTTTTGTTCCTTTTACTTTGCAACTGCATCTTTCAATTTGTAGGGTTGGCCAAGACACTGGCATCTGGCAGGCACTGATGCCAACAGTTTAAGTCAGATCACCAATTTGTTCTTCAAAGAAAATTTGTTCCCACAGCTTTAATGTGATACATACATTTTCTGCACATCATATCTAAATATATTATGCATAGAATTTCTGCTTTAAACCAAGAGCCTATTTATAGGACTGTCAGCTGCTAAAACATTTTTTTTTATCACTGTACTTGAAAATTTAAACCATCCTTTCTATAGAGACAAACTCTGGTCACCAGCCCGCTGGTGCAGCAGTTGGATTTCCGCATGTGACGCCGGTGACCCAGGTTCAGGAACGGACTCGGGTCACTGGAGGGCTGGCTGGGGTGAGAATGCTAGAGCATCTCTAGACGGCTCTCCTTCTCTGGGGGGAGGGAGGGTGCGAATGTTCGGCGTCTAGTGACACCCAGCGGAGGCTGGGGCAGCCGCTAGCAACACCAATGTCTGGACTTTCAGAGGGCGGGGCAGACGCTGGTCATAATTGCACATCCCCGCCCTTCGCTCACAAGGGGAATAAAATACTGGGCTCAGTCCGTCTCCGTGATGCCCTCCCCCTGGGGTCTTCACTTGCCTCTGATGCCGGCTCCCCCAACTAGATACTAGTCTTGTGGCAACCTTGGGGAAGTCACCGCAACCCCACCCTCTGGGGGGTAAGCCAGGGGTGACCGGGGAGCTCTGACAATGATCGGAGGTGGAGGCACAGGGGGGACATGACTAGGGCAGAGTATTGATGGACTTCAGACCAGAAAAGCATAGCAAAGAAAAAAAGAAAAAAAGAAACAAACTCTGGTCAGAGCTGATATGACTGCTCAGAGCGGCGAGAGCAATGAAAGAAATACGCAGTGCTCTTGCCGCACCGGAGTCAGACGTATCTAAGATGGCATCAATAGCAAAACTGCACATGCCTGATACTCATGCATAGGCAGTTTGCACTGGAGTCAGCCATGCCCAGGTTGATAGCGATGACAAAACTGTACATGTGTGATACTCGTGCATGGGCAGTTTGAGTTGACACTGCCAACTTGGGCACAGCAGCTGTCACTTCTGCAGTTGTGGAAGAAAAGGAAAAAGTAGTACACCAGTAAGGGGGGGGTTTATGTGGCCAGCAGAGGGGAAGGGCCGTATAAACAACACTAGTGGACATTTGCCAGAGTACTGTGGAAGCACACTAGACAGCGGTCCAGTCATGTGCTTCCACAGTACTCTTCTAAAGAGCATATGATGGCATAACCTCTGCAGAGGTCCGCCCACACAGCCGTAAAAATTCCAACATTTTTGTATACTATGCTGTGTTAGTATATGCATATTTTTAAACAATGTGTAGGGAATGCCCTGTATCCACATTGATGGAAAGGATTTTTAAAGTCTTGTGTTTATGGCATGACAACTAATGGTTTCGGTCTTGATTTTAGCAAGCAGGATGCAGGACACCAACATATTAATACCACCCAGAACAAATAATGACTTATTCCTGATTGCCATCACAAACATGGACACCTCCTTTACTCACTTTAAACCTTCAAGCAGGGATAAAAAGCTCCCCTATCTTAAAATAAAACACCAATTAAATGTTCTTTCTTCTTATTCAGTCCCCTTCTTCCACATTTAACAGATTAACAAAATTAATTACTACTCAGAGTTTTAATTTCTCATGTTCCTTTGCTAATCATGAAAAATACCCCTTGTATCCTTACATACTTACCAGCAAAAAACTTCTCTGATGTTTATTCTGCCACAGAAAAAAATTGAGGTCCTGGCTATACAATTTACACATTAAGTAAGTGTGTGTGTATGTGTGCATGTGTGTGTGTGTGGTGGGGAAGGAGCTGAATCAGTAGACAGGGGACAAGTTCTTGATGTCCTATACTTGGACTTCAGCAAGGCCTTTGATTCTGTGCCCCATAGTAGATTGATCAGAAAGCTGGAGGATCTGGGCAAAGGAAAGAAACTCACTGGATGGGTAGTTAGCTGACTGACAGAAAGGATACAGGGTGACGGGTAACTTTCAGGTTCTAGGGATGTCACCAACAGAGACCCACAGGGCTTTGTGCTTGGGCCAGTGCTGTTTAATTTCTTCATTAATGACATTGAGGAAGGCATAAATGGCAAGATCTGCTTGTTTGTGGATGGTCCCAAGCTCTGTGGGAAGCTAGATACAGTAGAAGGGATACTGGACCTAACAGAAGATCTGGACAGGCTTGAGAGGTGGTCCAGAATATGGCAATTTGGATTTAATGCGAAGAAGTGTAAGGTCATGCACATTGGAGCCAAGAACCTGAAGACAGAGTACAGCCCATCAGAGGTCCTGGTAACCAACTATGTTGAAAGGTTCACTTCAAATAGTTTTAGCCTGAGAAGCATCAAACTTTACTTGTAGGACAATGTGTAGTGGCACTTTACTGGTGAAACTGTCAGTGAAGTCAGTGCCACTATGCATAATTTTCACCAGGCATAGTAGCACTTTGCTGGTAAAAACTATGCAAAGTGTTTAATTTTTTAAAAACCATGGGCTTGATTCCAGAAGCCACCTGCATCAGGTGCAACATGCAGTATAAAAGGTTGCTTTACCCAATGCAGTTGCAGCACATGCAAAAGTTGCTATTCCAGAAGGTTGGCAACTGGCACCATGCCTTCTGGAATAAGCCACAAAATCCTGCCTGCGGTCGACAGATGGGCGCACTTGGGGATCCTGTCACAAGTCCGCGGATGCCTCAGTGGACAGGTGCACAGGTGGACAATCCTAGTACCAGAAGGGCACAAATCCCAGAACTCGGGTAGGGAAGGGGCAGCCACCACACTTCTGTGGCACAGGTCGTGGGACCCCCAGAGGGCACTGTCCCACTTCTGCCGGGGCACCCATGTGCTGCCCCTGATGAGTGGCTGCTGTGCCAGGCCCCTGACAAACCCATAGAGTATAGTGCCCCCCAAAAGACAATTAGCCATGATCCTCCTGTCCAATAGAAGGACTGACATCCTGGTCCCAGTTTGTCCTCCCACCACCCCCCCCCATCATCGATCACCTGGAAAGGCAACAAAATAATAAGAACACTAATGGTCCTACTCCCTGGTAGTCTAGTGGCCCCAACCTCCCCATGCCCAGGCAATAGTCACCCACCCCACTCCCCCCATAACTCATCTAATGTTGGCACAGCCCTCCTCACACCACCATGGCAAGCCACACAGTGTGATCTCACAGATCACGTAAGTGTATAGTACACCTGTGTGATCTGTGAGATGGCAATGTGTGGCTGGTCATTGTGGTGTGAGGAGGGCAGTGTCAGCTGTAGATGCATGTTGGGAATGGGGGGGGGAGTGGAGTGGGTGACCACTGCCTGTCAGGGTGGGAAGGGTGGAGGGGCCACTGGACCACCAGGGAGTATAATGGGGAGAATTTGCTTGTCAGGGGATTAGGGCAGGGCTTGGGGCATGTGCCAGGTATCTTGTGGTGGATCAGGGATGGGGGGGTCACTGGATCACCGATGATCTGGGACACCTGGGGGGATTGGGGGGGACAGGCAGATATGGTGCACTATGTTCTGGGCACAGGAGTGCCCATTGTGTGGCATGTAGGTTTGGGCTGGCACCATCATGCCTCCTTCTGGGAGCTGGGTCACCACCCCCCATCCATGCCCCCACCACGACATCACCAGCCCCGGATGAACCCCTACAGGTCTCTGTCCCACCTCACTCCAGCGGCACAAGCCAGTTAGACCACATCTTCACTGGTCTAACTGGCGGCCCCTCCTGTAGTCATGGTGGGGCTTTCAAAATCCCAAAAAGGGCATATAGCAACCCTGCATGGTACAAGCCCCCTTGCGACATGGCACCCTGGGCTGTTGGATGCAACCCTGGTGTAAGTGGGCTTTGCCACAGCCCTCCCTGGACTGGATGCAGGCCATGTTGTGGAATACCATTTGACACAAGTTATGCCACAAATCGTAACTTGCATCAACTAACTTTGCCGCAACTACCTTGCATCGAGCGCACCCAACTAAGAATCAGGCCCAACATGTTTTTAAACCATGTAATCCAGCCCTACCTTTGCAGCTGCAGTCAGGTTCAAGTGCTGTCTATGATCAGGCTCCAGCAGCTGCTGTAACATTTTCTTTTTTTTCTTTTTTTTTTGTTATGTAAAGCAGTTCCTCCAAAGTGTCTTTTAAAGTGCTATCTTGATTTTTTAAATGTTTACTTGTGGCAGAATTCGA
Organism: Neoceratodus forsteri; assembly: GCA_016271365.2. NCBI lineage: Eukaryota > Metazoa > Chordata > Ceratodontiformes > Ceratodontidae > Neoceratodus > Neoceratodus forsteri. The sequence goes on from CM057456.1 coordinate 860,161,622, forward strand.
GTGTCCAGTGCCATGAAGGGAAGATGGCAAGTGGCGCTTGCATGGAACAACGGAAACCTTGTGCACATTTGTTGTTATAACTAGCAGGTTGTAACAGCAAATTATAACTGGGGTTCCCTATGACAAAAAATGCTCGACAGTTATTATAATGCAATAACATCCCTCACATCTACCCCTTACATTTAGCAACTATAGCCCCCTCTTGGTCTATTTTTACCAGTATTTTATATTACAGCAATAGATATAGCCAGGCTCTAATGCCAGAATGCCATCATTTTGTGACAGTCCTGTCAATTTCCCAGAGCTGCTTACTATGCACCATACTTTGTTTCTGTTTAGTCTTTTTTTTGTGTGTGTTTAATCTGTTTATCCCCTCACTCCTGCTCGGGTGCCTGCCACTCCTTCGGGCTCTCCTAGGGTCCTTCCTGCTTCTGCTATCCCCTCTCAAGTCTTGACTCTCCCAAGGGTCCCACATAGCAGCCCTCCTGCAGTATCCTAGCGTTTCCCTTCACCGGGCAGGTCCCCCTCCTCCGAGGGGGAATGCACCAGTGGAGGGGGAAGACTAGCACTTACTTTGTTAGGCTGCAGGATGCTGCTGAGCACCCACGAGGAATGGCTCCCTGGGGGATGCAGAGGTGCAGAGGATCCAGAAGCTGTCATCCGGTGAGCTCCCAGCCATTTTCCCTTGTTCTGTTGGGGGCAGCGTAGTGACGTCATGGCATACGCCAACGTCCGCTCCTCCCCCAGTTAGCATTTGGGTCATGCATCCTGCGCTACTCCCAGCCTCTGCTAGGAGCCAGCAGGCACCAGACCAGTACCCTGCCCCCCCCCCGGAGAAGGAGAGCTGTCCATGGTACACTCAGTCCTTCTCTCCCCCGACAGCACTCCAACGACCCGGGCTTGTTCCCGAACCCGGTTTGCTGGCATCACAAGCAGAAATCCAAGCGCTGCACCAGCGGGCCAGCTGCTGTTTAGTCTTTTAATTTAAAAATTAAGCAGATAGCCAGCCCATTGGCATGGAGGGCTGAGGCACTTGTGTCTCACTTGCTGCCACACCAGTGACTAGGGTAGTGCAGGTAGCAATCAATTCAATGGCAGAAGGGGCTGCAGTTCCATCGTGCTTCCATGCTTCCATATGCATGCTCTTATGTGCTGCCATGACCCAGGGATTGAGAATAAAATGGAAAACAGGACTTGAACAAAAGTCATCAAGCCTGCCCTAGCCCACTCTCCTCTGGCCTGCACCATCACCCAGCTGGCAGCATCTGGATATATGTACTGTGAGAGGGAGGACGAGGACAGCCCTTCCCTTCTTGGCCCTACCACAGGGGGCAATCCACGGAGAACTCACCGGTAGTCAAAGAAGATGAGTGACAATCAGAAGGGGTGGGGAAACAGCTGATAGCTGCCTTCCTGCAGCCCAGAGAGAAAAATTGTTTATTGGGAAAAAAAGAAAGATTAAACAGAAACCGAGCATGGTACACAATGAGCCAAGCAGCCATGAGAAAGTGACAGGACTGTCAGAGAACATTAGAGTTCTGGCATATTGGCCTGTTGACATGTATTGCTGTATGGATAATATTGGTAAAATAAACATCATTAATTAATTTATACTGGTGAGTGAGTAATTATTCCATTTGTTGCCTAAAAGAATTCCAGACCTAATGAAATAGATCCCCACTTCGTAATTAAAATGTTTTCATTTCAGTAGGAGTAGTGTGCCAGCCTAGCTCATTGGATAACTTATCTAGGTCTAACCTTCTTCAAATCCAATCCCACCTACATACAGACCCATGCCCTCCCTACTCCCCTACCCAGCCCCCTACCTTCTGACACCCAATTTGAATCTTTTTTTTTCTATGTCCCCTTCGTCTCTGGTGTCCATCTCCCTCAGGGATCCCAACTCACCTCTCTGGGTCCATGTACTGCCTCACACAATTTTTCCCCTCCATGGAGCTTCAGTTTGCCCCCCTACGGTGGGGTCAGAGGGTGGCCAAGCCCCCTTATACTCATAGCTCATCGGGGCATGTTGAGTGGTGACCGCTGCTTGGATCCCAGGAGCACCAGGATCCCATTGCCTACAAACACCGGGGCTTTTTCCTAGTTTTCTAGTTGCATGACCACTGGGTGATGGCATGCAAGGGCCCAACCACATGGGTGCAGACTGGTGTATTGGTGTGTGAGCTGGCTGTCATCCAGACCCCAACCTGCCTGTCTCTGCTGCTATGCCACCCATGGTCACCAGGTGACAGTATTGCAGCAGAGGCAGCAACCCTCCCTCCACTGAAGGACCTGAAAATCCTCTGGGATGCTGTAACCTCCTCCCCCTGACCGACCTCTGATGACCCAGGTTCGCTTCCGAACCCAGGCTCTCATCGTTGCAAGTGGTAGTGCTACCACTGTGCCAACAGACCAGCCTGAATTTGAATCTTGCCCTCCTAACAAACCCTGATAGGGGTGGTGAGCTCCAGGATGCCCATGTGAGTCACTGTCTTCTGTAAAGCACAGATAAAGTAACTGACACACCCGCATCCTGAGTCCCATGTAGACTGCTAAAAGTAGCAAGAATCCATGCTGTGTGTGATAATACCATGATAATGCCATTCCCAGAGACTCACTTGGCAAAAGAAGAGTGCTTTCATACAGGTTCGTTACGTTTGAGAACAGCAAAGTGAAGCTGAATTGTTCTGTCACTCTGAGATCGCAAGTTAATTCACTCTTGTAACATGATTGGTACATGGGCATCAGGTGACTGTTGATTAATCCCCGATATATGCACACCTAGTTGTGAAGGGGCAGGGAAGACAGATCCCTGGGCAGACATGCACTCGTTATGTGCAGGTAAATGATGTACAAAAGGGAAGCCATTGAAACACCTGACAAAGCGAGTTATACTGTTTGGAAAGAAGAGACAGCTGTAGTGTGCATTGTACTGCTTCTAAATCCAGCCAAGTACCCTCACAGCACCCGGGGTGTTGATTAATCCCCAACGACTGCACAACCTGTTGTGGGTTATTGCTTACTTATTTCGCTAAGTGTCTTTGGATGCTGTATTAAAACATAAGAGAGCCATGGCATCTGCTTTTTTAAAAATCATTGTATTGGACATGTTGATACATGATCATGAAACAGCTGTTGAATGGTGCCCTGTCAGTTTCTCACATTACCGTTGCTTCTTTGAGTTAACACTCTTCTAGAGATGTCATGCAAACCAGCAGCTGACCAGGCATTGTGATGAACTGAAGGTTTAATTTTATAGGTGAACATTTTTCACCAATTCTAAAAACACTGGTATTCACTATTCAAGGACACAGAAACTGGTCAGCAAGACAAACGAATGCTTAGCATTAGAGGCACTCTTCACAATGTAAGAGTGTCTTTCATGCTGAGCAGTGGTGTCTCCTGATTGGCTAATCTCTAGCTAAGGATCTCTTATCCATTGTCACTGTGGCAGGGCCACTCCCAGGAACATCAGAGCCAGTGATGTCATATGGTGGCCAATTCCAGTTCAGCACTTGGGAGATATTTTCCAGCCTCAACATGGAGGGACAAAACTGGGCAGCAGCTTCTACACCAACTGGGAATGGTGGATCTTATTTACAAGAAGGCTCTGCACTGCAATAGTGAAGTTAAAGGGGTCATAAATTTCTACACTACTGTATTCAGATCACCCTCAGAAAGAGGTGTGTCTGGCAATAGTCTTTAGATGGCACAAGTCACTCCAGACAACAGCCAAAACTGTAATTCCAGCGTCAAGCTGCTTTGCAGAATCACTATGATTAAACAGCCTGAGGCTGTCCCATATAGATTAAACAAGGTCAAAAAGATCCTACCAGTAGCAACTGGGTCTTGTCAAGATTTTATCTCAGCCAGTCAATAACTACTCATTTTCTAATTTCAAACAAACATTTCTCTAGCACTAAAATCCCTGATTGGGAGCAAGCTAAAGTTACAGCTGGGTATCATAGGCATATTATGGTTTGCAGATGCATCATGTGATGCTCCCAACAAATCAGAGCACTTTATTCAGTTGTGCATGAGACAGTCTTATTTCCATAAGAGTGTCTCAAGTGCTGAGTCACGGTAATAAGCCCCTCACTGACCGCTCATGCCATCAACATTTTCAAGAAAAACAAGTAATTTTAACCAAAAAAGTAGTGCAATCTATGAAACATTTATTTGTCTGATTGGAAAACTTCTTATGGATAGGAATGTCACCTCTCATGTCCTTTGGATACCAGAACTGCTCACCTTCAGGTTGTAGCTCTCTCTTACTAAGAATGCATGTAGTGACACCCTTATATTCATAAGAGACCCTCCAACCATACCTATAAGCCTTGAGCAGTGATACCTTAAATTGTACTTCTGCATCACCTTTCCTGGTGTCATTGTGTACACCGTGAATAGCAATGAGGACAAAATGAATCCTTTAGGCATACAGCACTGAACTGCAATTAGTGCTGAACAAAAAACGACTGACAGTTAAGAGATAAGTGGGCATGAACACTGAAAAGTGGAAGGATAGTCCTGATAGTCACTGCCTCTTTCAGTCCTTAAGTATGTTATGCCATGTTAAATACGTTACAGAGAGGCAGACCCAGCACTGACCTTTGCGATATTCCACTCAGAACATCCCACCGTTCTGAATGGTGACCATCTGTCCCCTCTGCTTCCTTTGTGTCAGCCAATTTGCTCTTCACTTCCTATCTACTTTGTTGCCTCATGCTGTGCTATTTTTTTCATGAATTCCTCATGTGGTATGGTGCTGAACTCACTGCTGAAGTCCAAATAGACTACATCCACCACATTGTCTATATCCACCTCCTTGGTTATCTCCTCGAAGAGGGCAATGAGGTGGTTTGTCAGGACCTACATTTTGTGAAGCCATGCTCTGTGCTAGAGAACAGCCTGTTTTCCATGTGTCAAACCACCTAACCTTTAATCTTAAAGAAACAAGATCCATCCAGTTTGCCTAGTTTAGCTACTTGTTCTCCACTGACTTACTATCAAACTGTTGAATAAGGTATTACCCCTCAGTCTAGTCCTCAAATTCCCCAACTGCCCCCAACTACTCCCTCACTCCTTATTCTACTTTTTAACATTACAGGGCCTCGGAATTTGTCCCACCTGGCCTTGAACCCATTTGTAGACACCACCTCCACCACCTCTTTCAGCAATCTATTCTATTTTTCTATCACCCTCTCTGCAAAAAACTTCTTAATGTCCCTTTTTTAAATTTCTGACTGACTAGTTTCAACCCATGGCTTCCTGTCACCATACTTTCAGTCCCAGTGAACAGGTTGTTACTGCCAATCTTGTTTATCCCCTTCAGGAACATGTACTGTAAATCTCAATCATATTCCTCTCTCTCTCTACTGGCCTCCAACGTGTACATATTTTGTCAAGCAGCAAAGTATGGTTTACATGTTGTGGTTACCTGGGTCCAACCTTACCTCCTTCTTGAACAGGAAATGACATTGCCATTGTGCAGTCCTCCGATGTTAGCCTTGTCTGTAGGGAGTCCTAAAATATATCAGTGAGAGACCCAGCCAAGAACCCCTTTTACCTCCACTATTGCCCATGGGTGGATACCATCAAGACTGTTGGACATTCCCAGATTGACTGCCTCAAGATATGTACTCACTTTTTCGGGTATGACAGGCATTGCCACCTGTTTGGTTTGCACCTCTACCATAACTTCCACTGCATCTGGCTATTTGTTCCCCTGGCAGTCTTGGCTGAATACTAACATGAAGTAATTATTCAGTGCCTCTGTCATTCTCCCTGCCTCCCTCAGTACCCTCTCCCCATAATAAGTGGTGACACCATATCCCCAATATACATTTTTTTCTGTACTGTATATATTGAAAAATGATTTATTATTCCCCAGCCCCCTGCAGAATCCCGTCTTCCAGATCCATGTCTGCCTGCAAAAACATAGCCCAGTATCTCTTCTGCAATACCTGTATAGCTTGTTTTCCTAGTTCTGCCCTATGAATCCTTACACTTATCACACACCTTATTTTGCATAGTTCAGGACCTCCTGTTTTGACATTTGCTCTCCCACTTAGTGACATATTCACCAATGCTGCACCAAACATCTCCCTCAACACAATTTTTTTTACTTTCTCCATGTCTCAGCCTGGAAGAACCCAACCTTCCTGTGATCTTGTCTGCTAGGCCTGATGTACTGGGAACCCAGTGTCATGATGCTTCACTACCATGAGATTTTTACCTATGGTTTTCTCCCATTTTTATCCCTACCCCTGAGGGTGCCAACGTAAAGGGCTTATGTCCTGATGAATGGCGTGCTGACACATGCCGCCATCAAGCATCCACAGTGCCCTATCCACCCCGACTCCCTGAGGTGCCATTGCGCCTTGCTGGCTGTGCTTCTACCGGCAGCAATGCTATGGGCATGATCACTGCCCGGTAACTCCCCCGGAGGAGGACAGCATCCATTGGAACACTCAATTCTTTCTCCCCCAGCCGACCCATGGTGACCTGTCCCTCAGCATATTTTGATTTGAGTTTTAATTGTGTATGGGTAAGCACTCTGGAATACAATTCCTTTTACAGGTACAACCCGTGGTCAGTAATACACACAAATATGCAAACATATCACAACGTCAAAACTACATATAAATAAATATTAAAATCAGTGCTCCTGAGATGTAGCATACTGGTCATGTTTTTGATAAAGTTGTTTTCCCTTATTACCTGACCTCAATCCTGGTAAGATCACTGTACCCATTGGATCCTCATCTCTTCCTGTTCTGATCATTTATTTAGGGGTTTCCAGGGGTAGACACAAAGGCATTTATAATTTTTTATAGCCCTTATAATGTCCCTTGCAACCCCATGACCCCCAAAACAGAGCTATTGCAGGAGTTTGCATATAAAATATAGGGGTTGAAGAGCTTTGCAGACCCTATGACTCTGCTGAAATGTGGCTTGGGACCCCTATAATTCTTGTGGCATAAAGCCAGTAAAGATGTCATCTCTACTAAAGAACAGTAAACCAAGTACTACATCCACATCTGTCCCATGCCTGACATGCTGAAGAGGGACATTCTCCTTCAGGATTGACAAAATATCACTCCCTGCTTTCCTTCAAGTGCTTTCCACCTCCCAGTCAATGTCAAGTACTTGTAGGTTAAAATCCCCCATGAGAATCATGGGCCTCATGGTAGTTATCCTCTTGATTTCCCTTACCAACTCCAAGTTGTGTTATCAAGCAGCCAGCATATGCTCTCAGAACCATCCTTTGCCTCCCACAATTCTTAATTCCAGCCACAGGCTTTCTTTTCTCCACACTCCCCCTTTCTTGCTTGCTTTAATCCTTTCCATGACACACACAGTAAAATAACCCCTCCACTTTTCTGACCCTTCCTGTCCTTTCTGAAGTGAATTCACCTTCCATGCATGTTTCTTACCCCAGTCCCTAATTCCAATAAGTATCTATGAGTCCTATTACATTGTAGCTTGCATCAAGAAATATACACTCCCAATTATTAATTTTGTTAGCCACATTCCTCACATTTGCCATAATGCAGCAGACTGTTACTCTCCGTCCCTGAATTGGACCACTTACAGCTGATCTTTTTAATCCTTTGTGATGAGTTGACACATGGGTGTCATTCTACAGTTATGCAAACCTCCACTGCTGCAGTGTGAACCCCACAACACCTACCCAAGCCACCTTGTCCTAGCTTTACCTCCACTATTATGTGTGCTAGCACCCCCATCTCTTCTGAGTCCTTATGAGGTTCATCTACAGTCTATTGGCTTCCCCTGTTGCATAATGCATTCCAGTGTTTGTGGAACCTAAGCAAGCAAACTAATGCACTTAGGAGTATAAAATAACATAAAAGCTCACAAAGCTAAGCACATACAGTAATGCCACAGATGTATTCTCAGTGCAATGGGGAACAGTTAGCCCCGGTACTTCGACCATATTTGGTCTTCGTCAGGGGGTGTACACATCTTCTATCAGCCAATCCATTTATACAGCATTTTAAAGGTACAATGTATAATTAAACATCCCATAATATATATAGTATTGTGATCTGCATCAGAGGAGGAGGAGAAGGACCCAGGAGTGATGATCACTTGTGACCTAAAGCACTCCATGCAGTGCAAGAAAGCAGGAGCAAAGGCAAATAAGATGCTGGGATGCATATCTAGGGGGATCAGTAGTAGGAGGAGAGAGGAGGTTATACTGCCCTTGTACAGGTCACTGGTAAGGCTGCATCTATAGTATGGAGTTTAGTACTGGTGCCCACACCTCAAAAAGGACATGAACCTGCTGGAGAAGGTCCAGAGGAGGGCTACAATGATGACAGCCAGTCACCAGGGTAAGGCATATGAGGGGAGGTTGAGGGCACTGAACATGTACTCCCTGGAAAACAGGAGAGAGAGAGGGGACATGATTGGGACCTTCAAGTATTTGAAAGGGATAAATAAGGTTAATAAGGAGAGTCTCTTTAAGCTGAGTGGCAACCATAACATTAGGGGGCACAGTCTTAAGCTGGAGGGTGGGAAGTTTAGGAGGGAGGTCAGGAAGCACTTTTTCACAGAGAGGGTGGTGGACACTTCGAATGCACTGTCAGAAGAAGTAATCTCATTGAAGACAGTGGGTACCTTTAAGAGAGGCTGGGATAGGCATGGGGGAGGTAAGGGTCATGGGTAGGGAGGATGGGAGGAGTGGGAAGGGAGGCAGGGACATTACCTCACACTATGGGTCCTGCAGTGAAAGCAGACTTGATAGACCAAATAGCCTTCTTCTGCTGGCTTCTTCATACATTCATATGTTCATATTGAAATACATATTATGCACAAAGTCATGGGGAAACGAGTGTGCAATGGAAGTAGGAAAGTGATAAAAGTGCTAATAGACTCATAAATTGTACATACAAAAATGTCAGAAAGATTAACAAGAATTTTACATGTTCAGCAGCACCTAAAATTTATTTTCTAAAGAGGATTTTAACTTCAATTTAATAAGTACATTTAAAAGAATAAACATAAACATCCTACTAGAAAAGGTGCTGCTGTCATTCAAAATTATAATTCAAAGAAGGAAGCATACCCAATTCATTTATCACTGTCGACCGCGGCAGCATCGTTGCAGTACCTCGCTCCCTCCTGGAGCTGAATTCCACTACCGGATGCTTTTCTGAGCCTTGAGGTAAAGGATTACCTCTCCTCTCCTGGATCTCTGGTGTGCAGTGCTAGCCAGACGACGCTGCGTGTCATCTGCCCCAGCAGCCCTCAATTTATTGGCCCACCCCATTACATCACTTCCTGTTTGACCAAATACTAAGTCCCCACTTTCCCATTTGCAGGTTATACCTGCTCGCCACTAGGGGTCACTGTGTTCTCCTCTCTAGATACCTTCCTAGTCCTGCTTTCTCCCTGCTCTATCCCCACAGGCTCTCTACTCACCTACACCGCTCTCTCCCCTTCCATCCTACTACCTTATATTTCAGATCTCTAGCCCCCTTTGCTCCCCCCACTGTTTTCCTCCGTACTAGTAGGTCCTGGGCCCCCATTTTTTCTTTCCTCCCCACCCTACTTATATTATTGGCCACTAGGAGTCACTACTTAGCACCCTAGTTGCATGCCTGCACACTGCTTGTGGGCCACAGCTAGACCATCATTCACAGCCACCTTCATGGGACCTTTTCCATCACCCCAGGCAAGCCTTGAACCTGGTACCCTGTGCACTTGAGGCGGGGGGCTCTACCACTGTACCAAAGTGGCAACTACACTTATGGGTAGACCTTTCACCCTCTTCTACCTGTCTCATTACTGCTATCTGCACACCCATCCTAAGATGACTGCCCAACCTCTCTTGTCATGCCTCTCCCTCCTCCTTCTCATGTGGCCTCCATTTAACCCAGGTGTCCCCATGGGTCCACAGGTCCCCTACTCTGGGGCCCTGGGGTCACCTCCCTCCTTCCTTCTCTACTATCTCCTTGCACCCCAACCTATCATACCTACCCCCCTGTCCCCACCTAGCTTCCCCCCTTTGTGCCTATGGGCAACTTATTGTACCAGCCTGCCCATCCTGTACCTCTTTGCCCACTCCTTGTGTCTCTAAGCTCTCCCACTCCTACTATATCGCTCAACGCAGAAATGCCTTCCACACCCCATGACCAGGGCTGTACTTCTCCTCCTACTCTTGTCAGGGAACATTCATCCCATCCCTGGCCCAACCCACAATAACTCCTTGACTAGATCCCCTGGGCTTCTTATTGCTTCTATGAATATCTGCAGTCTCCTGAAGAAATTTGACTCGCTCCAATGTTGGGTCACTGTCCACAAACCTGACATCATCTCCCTAGTCAAAACCTGGCTATCTGACTCTACCCCCGACTCCCTTGTCTCACTCCCTGGCTACTCCCTTTTTCGAGAAGACCGTGTAGGGAGACGAGGTGGAGGCTGTGCTATTTATATCAAAGACTCCCTTCCTGAAGTAGCCCTCCCAGCCCCTGTCCTTAACCTCAGAGCCCAGGCCCTTACCCTAAAACTTATCCCCGATCCCTCTAAAGGCCCCTTCTTTCTAATCTTTGCCTATATTCCCCCAAAAAATCAAACTCAGGCCTTGGTCCCTCCAATAGAGTATCTCACCTCTCTACCACATTCCCCTGAGCATATTCTCATGGGTGATCTAAATATCAACTGGCTTAGCCCCTCATCCTCCTCCACCTGTGACTCCTTTACTTCTATTGACCTAATGCAACTTGTTACCCAACCAACAAGAGTGAACCCCACAATGGGGTCGAGCACTCTTCTGGATGTAGTCCTCACCAACCGACCTAACCAAGTTTGCAATCTACAAGTCCTTCCTGATGGAATCAGTGACCACTCCCCTATTCTTTTCCATTGGATTACATCCCCACCCAAACCCACTGCACAGGCCACCCTATGGCGGCAGTTGTGACCGGGTGGGCTGAGAGGCCTGAAGCAATTCCTAGCCCAAGTTGACTGGTCTCCCATTGAGACCACCCCCAACCTTGATTCGGCCCTGGCCTTCTTCACCTTAATGTTTAACAAAGCTTGTGATATCTTTACACCCCTAACCAAACTTCGTTCCAAGGTACGGCATACTCCCTGGGTCACTCCTTCCCTACTCCAACTTCTTAGGCATAGGGATAACCTGTGGCACCTAGCCACAGAAACTGGCCACCCTGCCAACAGACAGGCATATGCTGCTGCCCAAAATAAAGGTACCTGGGCCATACGCAAAGCAACGGCCGATCATTATCGGGCCTCACTCACCTCATCCTGGGGGAATGTCAGAACCTTCTGGGATAACATCAAAAACTAAATGGTGGTACACGCTCTCCTCCACCTTCCCAAATCAACATTGAGGGTATTATCTCTACCGATCCTACCCTCATTGCTAACCATCTCAATAAATCCTTTACTGACCATAGCTCTGTACTCCCTAGCAACTTTTTTGACCCTTCCCACTTTCCTGACCCTGCTCCCTCACACCCACCTTTCCACTTCCACCAGGTTACTGTCAATGAAGTCAGACCATATCTGACCAAGGTCCTAAGGAGCAATGCCACTGGCAGCGACTCCTTGGACCCCAGACTCCTCAGCCTGGCATTGAACCAGGTCATCGCCCCAATCAGTAGCCTCTTCAACAAATCACTCTGTCTAGGGCAATTTCCATCTGCCTGGAAAATTGCCACTGTCACTCCCATACATAAGGGTGGAGATAGGGCCCTTTCTGGTAATTATCGTCCCATCTCAATCCTCTCACCACTCTCAAAAGCCTTAGAGAAAGCAGTATCCTCCCAAATATCTGAGTTTGTTACCAAATACAGTATCCTCTGCCCTGAACAACACAGCTTCTGTGCTGGTCACAGCACCAATACCGCCCTCATCGAGTTTTCTAACTTCCTCCATTCCTTCCTGGACTCGGGCTCTCTAGCTGGTGCAGTGTTCATCGATCTGTCAAAAGCCTTTGACACCGTATCCCATCCTCTCCTGCTGGATGCACTCGGCCACTCTGGCTTTGCTGCAGAGCCCATCTGCTGGTGCTCCAGCCATCTGTCTGCCCAGTCCCAGCGTGTTAAAATCAATGGCACACTCTCTGACCTCTGCCCTATCCGATCTGCAGTTCCCCAGAGCTCTATTCTTGGGCCCCTGCTCTTTTCCCTTTATCTCAACACCCTGCCAGGTGCCTGTACTGGTAAACTCCTCCTTTATGCAGATGATGCTGTTATCTTCGCTTCTGACCGTAACCCCACCACCCTCCAAGATTCCTTGCAATTATCCTATAAAGACGTGGAAGCCTGGTTTAAAGAACATAGACTGGTTATCAATCTTAAAAGACCAAATCTATGATCTTCTCCCACCCCAAAACAAAGCTAGTATTCCAACTTCAAGTCTTCGCCAGCTCTATGTTCCCACTCGAACAAGTTTACACATACAAATACCTTGGGATAACCTTTGACTCTGCTCTCACGTTCCATTCCCACATCTCCGCCTTAGCCTCCACTACTAATATTAGGTTGGGAATCCTTTACCACCACAAACACTGTCTCCCCCTGATGCCCTCAGACTCGCAGTTATGTCCTCCATTCTGTCACTTGTAGACTATGGCTTACCAGTCTATGGGGCTGCTGACCAGACCTCGCTAAACAGAATCCACCTCACCTTAAATAAGGCTTGTAGACTAATCGTAGGTGCTCCCAGACTTACACATACCTGCCATCTTTATTCCCAGGCAAATCTGCTCAATCTTGATGGATGTCTTAGGCATCAAATCTGCATCCTTACAAAAAAACTCTCCTTGGGCTCTCTCCTCCTGGTTTGACTGCCATTATCCACCATGTAAACTCACTAGCTTCAATACGGTCCTCCTGTAAAACCAAGTTGAAGGTACCTAGGGCAAGGACCTCTCATGGACAACGGGCTTTCCTCTACCATGCCCCTTCTTGGTACAATTCCCTCCCTGCCAGTATCTCTGACACCCCCCCAATCTCTTGCTTTAAAACTACCCTCCGGAACCACCTTTTCACTACGCGCAGCTGTTGCTGTTTCTAAGCTATCTTGCTCACTCTCTGACAAAGCCCCCTGTATGGCTGCTCAAATCCTCTACCTTCTCTACCCTTGGTTCCTGTTACCTCCCCGTTGACACCACTAAAACACACTGTTTTGATATCCTATGTTTTGCTTGATGTTCTAGTTATTTTCCTGAACAATATTAACTTCACCAATCCTGTATGTTGTAAATTGTTGATCTCATATGTTCTCCTGTTTCCTCAAAAAACTGTACACTGTTTTTCTGTACCTAGTTGTTATGACTGTATTGTCCTCTCTGTGACGAGGTACCTTTGTAAACGAGCCTCTGGCTCAAAGGTTGTAAACTGATGCTTAATAAATAAATAAAATAAATAAAAATACATTTATAGCTGATTCCTGAAATAGAAGAGGAAATCAGAAAGATTAAGCAAGGAAAAGTATCTCTAAAAAAATAATAAACAATGCTAGCCAGAAGCAGTTTGTTTTCAGAAAAGAGGTGAAATTGACTTCTTCATTTAAGCCAAAAAGGCTGTACCATATTCAAGAAAACTATTCACCTGGTTTCTTATTGTAGAAAGCAGTTAAGTCTGTTCCCAACCCTCTTGCAAGGTGCAATATGTTCCATCCACATACAAGACATGCTTGAGGGATCTGTCTCCTGTGCATTCAGAAAATGCACCCCAAGGACATTACATTCATTTTCATTAGCTATGGCTCTGGTACGTGCTTGAATGGACACCTCAAGTGGTCTGACTGTACACCTTACATAAAAAAGTGGCATGTTCATCAGGCTATGTAGACCACAAAAAAGGTCAAACAGCTTATGAATTGTTTAATGTCAATTTTCTGCCCACTTATGGGATGTATAAAACATCTACTCTCCTCGGCATACATAGAAATATAATGTTCACAGCAGTGGAAACCTTTAGGTTTCATAGAAAACCAGTTCAAATGGGTGCTGTCCTGTCTTGTTGCCACAAAATGACTAGAAGTTAACATGTCCCCAGTATTGTTACCATTTTTAAAGATAACTCCAGGTTTTTCACCAATTTATTTACTCAGTACAGTGCCTGATTTTAGTATGGGCCAGTATTTGTGGCCCAAGTTATCCAATCTACCAGCAAATCTGTTAAATTATGTGGAAAATGTAATGACTTGGTCCTGACTGGTACAAGAAGGCTTAGGGACCAATAATGTGTTTTGACTGATATTGGATACCCTCTAGTAGGCATTCTGTAATGTACTTTCATCACACCCTCTATCTCTAAACCTTGATTGTAGCTCAACAGTCTGATGTTCAAATTCATTTTGGTTTGAGCAATTTCTATGCACCCTAACAAGTTGGCTGATCAATTAGCTTTCTAGGGTATGAGTTAGAGACATGTAGGGTTCTGTTTGCAGCCGGAGGCTTTCTGTATCCAACTGAGGATACAGTTTGTCCTGAGGGGTGCAGAGGATAATATCCAGAAAGTGACAGTTACTCTTATGAGACTCATATGTAAATCTCAGGCTTTCCGTATATATATTCTATAAATTGTTTTATTTCTTCCTCTGTGTCTCGCCAGATGCAAATCAAGTCATCAATTAACCTGTACCAGGTAACAATATTCTTAACAAATTTATTTCTTCTACCTTTCTTTCCACAGTCCCATGAATAAATTCTCACAGGAGGGTGCCATTGAGGCACCCATCACTGTTTCATGTTTTTGTTTGAAACACTCCCCGTTTGATGTGAATTAGTTATGGGTCAATATAAATTCAAGGGACTGTAAGGGGAATGTTGAAGGTATACTGTCACCTATATGTGGTTGTGTTAGGTAGTGCTCAACAGCCTCCAGCCCTTCCCAGTGCTTAATACAGATATAAAGTCTGGTGATATCAATTCTAAGTCAGTAGTACTGCTTATCCCATACAATATGTTGCAGCATGCATTTTGTCTCTGGTGTGTGACTTGAGGCTTTGGACATGTGGCTGTAGGAAGAAGTCTACAAATGCAGATAGATTTTGTATTAGGGATCCATGACTGAAACAATAGGTCTGCCTAGGTGAGTCTCCAAGATTGTATGTATCTTAGGCAGAACGTAGATAGATGGAACTGTAAGGTACTCAACATTTAAAAAATCTACTTCATCTGAATTTAGACATCCCCAATGAAAAGCTCCATTAATCAGTTCATGCAGTAACACACTGTAGCTTTTTGCTGGATCCCCAGGCAGCCTTTCATAATCAAAACTGACATTTACCAGGTTATATATTTTTTATACATGTTCTGATTTCCTCATCACCACCACATTAGCACCCTTGTCCAAGGGTTTGATAACAATATTTTTTAACTGTTTAAGTTGTTCTAATGTTTCCCTCTCAGACAAGGGCATGTTCCCAAATCTATTACAATGCTAATTCTGATAATTTTCAAGACCCATGGCGGGTTCCAATGTTAAGTCCAAATTATTAAATTCAGCCACCATCTCCATAGTGGCCAGTTGTTGCATACTGTCATTCTGATAATTTTCAAGACACATGGCTTGTTCCAATGTCCTCTTTTGCCAATTCTGGAGTTTAGCTTGGTGGTTCCTTATATTTCCTTGTCCTCCCATGATATTAGAATTTGTGGCTTCAGTTGCAAAAAGTACTTTAATTTTAATTTTCATTTGAATTTATAGATATCTACTTTGAAAGTGAAGAGGTCAACTGGAGGGGTTAAAAATGAAGAAAAGTCCACAGGACAGCACCTGTATCTGGGCCTCAATTAAGTTACTGTCCTTTAAGTTAATAGTGGTTTTCTTTTAGCATCAAGGTTCTCTTGTTGCCTTGTCCTATGGCACCTTCTCCTACCTCTTCTCATTTTTCCCCCTCATGTTTTATTGGAGGGGATTTTTCTGTTATTTGGTAGTCAGCTCTGTGGATGTCTGTTCCAGCTCTTGCACTAAATAAGTCACCAAATGTCTGGGGTCTGGACTAAAGGAAGTCCCCAGATCAGAGGTAGTTGTTTGGTATTACTGGCAGGAGGCTTAGATTTACTTCTGAAGTTACTTTTGTTCCAGCCTTTCCTTCTACTTCTTGATCTCCCCCTCCCAGATGCAGGTACAGGGTGTTCCCATTTAAAAACTCTCCTCTCAAAGTCCCCCACATCTCTACTCAGTTTTGATTTTTTTTCCTTTCAAATAATTCTGTTTCATGCTTCAGTACCTTATTTTCATACAGTATACTTGATTCAGATCACAAAATTCTGTACTGCGACTAAATTTCCTTAATTCTTGTTGGATCTCGGTGATTTCCATTTTAAGTGCGTCCAGTTCTCGTTGATCTTTTCTTACTAGACACTGGGTTAATGTATTTAGGGCTTGTTCCCAGTCTTGTTTTAACATCACATCCTCCAGACCACAAGTCGGGACCTTATCAGACCAGCCCTTCTGTAAATACTTTTCAAGACTGATTTTGTTATAAAGGTGATGAAGGTTTTTTTCCTAACCTCTCCAAACAAATAAAACCTCTTTTAACTCACACTTCTGCAGGTCTGTATCTGTTTCGTCAGACAGAAGGGCATTGGAAATACACTCCCTCATTTTAATTACAGAGTTCTAAGCCTCTTGGCAGCAGTACTCACTGCTGGATTCTGAGCTTACTTCATCCATCTGCCATGATCCGGTTAATTCAATAACTACTGAAAGCCTCAGATTTGGATACAAGTCCAATAAGACCAAATGTCACTTTTTGGATGTTATTCTCTGTGCCTAGCCAGGGCAAACTGCATCCTCAGCTGGATACAGAAAGCCTACAGCTGCAAACACAGTCTTACATGCTTCTAGTTCATATCCTTTCTAGCTTATTTGAGTATATACCTTTCAGCCAGCTTGTTAGGGTGCATAGACTTTGCTTAAACCAAAATAAATTTGAACATCAGGCTGCTGAGCTCATATCAAGGTTTAGAGCTAGAGGGTATGATACATGTAGATTACAGAGTTCCTATCTGAGGGTATCCAATATCAATTGAAACACACTATTGGTTCTCCAGACTTCTCACACCAGTCAGGACCAAGTCATTACATTTTCCACAGAATGTAACAGATTTGCTGATAAAGTGGATAACTTGGTCAGCAAATACTGGCCTATACTAAAATTAGACACCATGTTGAGTAAAGAAAGTGAGAAAAACTATTTACCTTTAAAAAGATTAACAAAATTAAGGACATGTTGACCTCTAGTCATTTTGTGGCAACATGAGAGAACAGCACCCATCTGAACTGGCTTTCTATGAAACCTAAAGGTTTTCACCGCTGTGGATGTTGCAATACTTGTAGGCATACCAAGGAGGGCAGATGCATTAGACATCCCACAAGTGAGTGGAAAATTGAAATTAGACAGTTCATAAGCTGTGTGACCTCTTTAGTGGTCAACATAGCCCGGTGCACATGCCACCTTTTTTATGTAAGGCGTACAATCAGACCACTCAAGGTGTGCATTCAGGCATGTATCAGAACCATGGGTAATAGCAACAAACATAATGCCCTTGAGGCTCATTTCCTGAATGTACAAGGGTCAGACCCCTTATATTTGTCTTATATGGGGTTTAGACATATCGCACCTAGCAAGAGGGGTAGGAACAGACTTAATCTGCTTTTTACAGCAAGAAAACAGGTAGATGGCTTCTTTCAATATGGTACAGCTTTTGGCTTCAATGAAGAAGATGATTTCATCCCCGTCATGAAAGCAAACTAATGGTTATGATTTTGAGAAACTGTGCTTCTGGCTAGCATTGTTTATTATTTTTTAGAGATCCTTTTCTTACTTAATCTTTCTGATTTCCTCTTCTATTTCAGGAATCAGCTTTAAATGGTTTGTACATACTTCCTTCTTTGGATTTGTAATTTTGAATGACAGTGGCACCTTTGTAGTAAGATGTTTATGTTTCTTCTTTTAATTTGCTTGTTAAATTGAAATTAAAATCCTCGTTAGAAAATGAATTTTAGGTGCTGAAAATTATGCAAAATTCTTTTTAATCTTTTTGACTTTTTGTGTGTACTAATTGTGAGTCCTATTAGCACTTATATCATTAACCCACCTCCCCACAAAATGACTTTGTGCATAATATGTATTTCAGTTGTATGGGATATTTAATTATACATTGTACCTGTAAGAGTGCTGTATAAGTAGACTGGGTGATAGACGAAGTGCATGCTCCCTGATGACGACCAAGTATGGTCAAAGTTCTAGTCATTCCTCTTTGCACCGAGAATAAATTCATGGCATTGTATACTTAGTTTTGTGAACCTTTTTGTTATTTTTGTAGTCCGGAGTGCAGTCTTTTGCTTGATTTGTATCATGTGGGGTTAGCCACCTTTCACCTGTACTGCTTGATTTCCTATTGCTGTGCTACTTTTGCTTGCTGTTTTACTTATTTATTTAGTTTTTGTCGACCGAGTAAGTGCACTAGACAAATTCTTCCTATTTTCAGGCATGACCCGTGGGAGGGGAATACAGATGAATGCCAACTGACCTTGAACCAGATTAAGCTGTTGGTGGTATCTTTAGTGAATGGGGGAAATTTGGCCAGGACATGGGGGAAACTTCCCCTGCTCTTTTCAAGAAGTGCCATGGGATCTGTAACATCCACCTGAACTACCACCAGAACAGGCAGATGGGACCTCGGTTTAACATCTCATCCAAAAGACGGCACCTCAGGAGTGCAGCACCCCTCTTGTGCTGCACTACATTGTCAGTATTGGGATTTAACCCAAGTGCCTGATATGAGGATGGAACCCACAGTCTTCTGATCTCCTGGCCTCAGAGGTGAGTGTGCTACCTGCTGAGCCACTGACACTGTTTGAGGAATCTAAACCTGCATTCCCTGCAGCAAACTCTTATCCATGTATTCACCTTAATATTCTTCAGTCTCATTGGCACTGCGCATTGGTCCAGTAGTACCTCTGGGAACAGTACATTGAATATCTTGCTCCTGAAGCTTCCAAGTTGTACCCTCACTCTATATTGCAGGACCTCGGTCTGCCTCTCCCTGTATCTGTGGTGCCAACATGTACCAAGTAAGTCAGTTTCTCTTTTTCCTTCTGTGTTAGCCTATCTGCCACCATCATGATGTCTGCAATTTGTGTACAGATAAGCAAAGTGGAACGCAGATCAGGTCACGCAGCTCTGCTGCCCCTCACCCACCTTGCTTCCATACCTCACGATTGAGTCCCCTGTCACTATTATCTTGATGTTACCCACCTTCCTTCCTTCTCCAGACACTACCATATAGTTGGAGCTTCTGCGCTTGGTCCTCAGCATTAGTCTCTGCTACCCAGAGATCTTCTTAAACTTTCACAGTCAGTAGCTGGTATTGGTTTTAAACACCCACCAGTAGCAGACCCAGCCAATACCCAAAGATTCAATTCCTGACCCCTATTTTAGCTGTCTACTCTAAACCAGGTCTTATCTCTAACATGCGGATATAACCTCCTGGTCCCCATGTCTAGCAGACCTATCCTTTCTATCTCCAGTACTCCTCCCCTGTGACCCAGCCCACAAAATCCCCACTCCTGCATACTGGAGCATTGCTAGTACCTCCTCAAGCATTAAGACACTGGCCTTGAGTGTAGTGATTGCAGAATAAATTGCTCATGGTTATAGTCATGAATGCACACATTCTGCAACCTCTGCAATGCACCAGATGCACCACCATGTTCCCAGACTCTAAAACACCCATCCTGCTGGAGAAAGTGCTAATGGACCTCTGCTCTACCCCCCCCCCCCTTGGTTTACCTTGTGCCTGTTCATCAACTAGACTAATTCACTGCTGGCTCACACTGTGTCTGTTTCATAAAGTAGTGTTTGTCGCTGCTTCATGACTCAGTCTAGAATGGAATCAAAATGTTTTTTGAGCCCCTTCACTAATCTGTTATCTAGTTCCTGCCAGGCATCCATTAACCCAAGCCCACAACAGGCTTTAATATGGCCACTAGATATAAAGTTTAAATCTTGCATAAACTAAAATGTAAAGAACTACCTCAAAAGAACATACCTGTACTACCCATACCAGCACTGCTGCTTTGATCTGGACACTGGATGAGGGGATGGGATTTTATTTGAAGTTAGGAGAAGGCGCATTGGTTTGGTGCTACGAGGGTTGTGGGAAGGGGGATTTGATTTTTTATGGTTTGGGTGGTGGAAGGAGAGGGGTGAAGCTGCTAATGTGGTGGGTGAGGTGGTATATTGCTTAAAAATTATTTTTTTAAAAGACTATTCAAAATGGCACTTCACCAGTGAAGTGGCACTATGCTTAGTGTTATCCTGGTGAAGTGTGACTCCTCCCACCCGTGAACATGAATATCCACCAAATAAATCCCTATTTAGGAAGAGGTCCCAAATATTTTGTAGCCCTACTATTTAAGATATTCAGGAAATAACATTTAGCCCCTGTAATAGAAACAAAATGTTATCATTTTGTGTTGGAACTGTTTACAGAGATCAGCCACATCCAAACACTTGTGAGTCAGTTTATAATCATAGTCATACATTCTAGGATATGGTATAACATGGACTATTTTCTTTTCTAAGGTGGTTGAAAGCATAATAAGGCTAATACACCTAAAGCATAATGATATTCCATGATATATCATATCCTTTATGTATTATTGTTTATTTAATACCTGGCCAGTCTGAAGCAAGCCTTAACACAACAAGCTGCCTAGTTACATAGAAACATAGAAGGTGACTGCAGAAGAAGATCAATGGCCCATCCATTCTGCCCCCGGGACTTTATAGAACCCCGTGACCTGGAGTCGATCAGGGGTTGTACCCCTCCCTTCTCTTTATCCTCAACCCTCAACCACTTCTTTAGCCTCTGCATGTCCTCTTGCAGGTCTCTAATTGCTTCAGCACTATCCATTCTTCTGTAGAGCTTTGTGTCATCTGTGAAGAGACCTAACCTACCCCAGATCCCTTCTCCAGTGTCACTGATGAGCATGTTGAAAAGGACTGGACCCAGGATAGACCCCTGCAGTACCCCACTTGTGACCTCCTCCTGTTACATTTTGATACTGTTTACCAGTACCCACTGCCATCGCCCTTTTAGTCAATTTTCCACCTATCTGACTATATCCCTAGCTACCCCAAGGCCCCTCCAGCTTCTTCAGCAGGTGTCTGTGAGACTCAGAGTCGAAAGCCCCGTTGAACTCAAAATATAATAGGTCTATGGCATGGCCTTTATACAGGTCCTTTGTAACCAAATTAAAAGAGACTATTAAGTTTGTCTGGCACAACCTCCCTGCCACAAAACCATGCTGTTTACTATCTAGAAGACCAGTGCCTTTCAGATAGTCCACAAGGTCTGCTTTGAAAAGAGGCCCCGTCAGCTTTCTGACAATAGAAGTGAGACTGATGGGTCTCTAGTTGCTTGCCTGTTCCTTGTCCCCCCTTTGTGAAGCAGAACCATGTCTACCACCCTTGAGTCTCCAGGGACAGCCCCCGATTGAAGCAAGCCATTGAAAAGGTATGCCAGAGGTTCAGCCTGTTCATTTGCCAGTTCTTTGAGCACCCTCGGATGGGTCCCATCTGGACCTGGGGCCTTGTCTGTCCTGAGGGCTACTAGACCCTTTTGTAGCCCATCCCCAATAAATGTTGGCCTCTCCATCTCTGAGATCTCGCTCTCAGCCACTTTAATGCTGCTCTCAGGTAGGTGCCTGCTAGCTTCCCTGGCAAAGATAGAGTAAAAGTAGTTGTTGTGGAGTGCAGCCTTTTGCTTGTCTCCATCTGTCATATGGCCCCCATCCAACAGCCTAACTACTCCCCCCCCTCCTTCTTTTTCATTTATATAGTGGAAAAAATGCTTTTCTCCACACTTGACCCCTTTGACTAATCGCAGCTCTGTGTCTGCCTTTGCCTCTCTTTTAACTTTCTTTGCCTCCCTACTTTTCTGGCAGTATTCTTCTCTTTCTGCACCCCCCTGCTTCTTTTTGTAGTTGTGAAAGGACATCCTTTTGGCCCTTATTGCTTCCCTGACCCTCACTGAAAACCAAAGTAGTTCCTTGAATTTATTAATTTTGGTTACTTTCCTTAGGCAAAGCTGTGAAGGTTCAAGAATGGTCCCTTTAATTATCCTCCATGTCTCTTCAAACCCTGCCCCCTTGCTCTCCTCTTTTAATTTATTTTGAACCACCTGAGTTTGTTGAAGTCTGCCCCTCTAAAATCCCAGACCACCATACTAGAATGTGTCTTCTGAGTTTAGAGGGCAACTTCAGACCAAACTGAGTTGTGATCGCTGTTTGTAAGCGACTCCCTAACTGTTACTAATGTAACTACAGCTCTGTTAGTAAGTACCACATCTAGACCTGCATCCTGCTTTGTGGGATCCCTTACAAGTGTCAGTCTTCAGAGGCATTAACAAAGCTTGACTTCTCTTAGTCCTGGCCGCCTGAATGTCCCAGTCTATATCTGGCAAGTTAGTCCCCCACTACCACAACATCTCCTTTTGCGGTTTCCTTTCTAATTTCTTCAGTGATCTCCCTATCCTCTGCCACTCCTTGGCCTGTAGGGCTATAGCATACCCTTGGGGGTAGCTTAGGTTACTGATATACAACTAAAGTTTTATCTCTCCCTCTCATTCTGGCTGTGTATGCCATGGATCTTATACAGTTGCAGTTAATACCATCAAAATTTCAGCAGGTGTTTCTTACCTTAACCTATATCCTTATAACCATAAGAAAACTTAAAGTAATACTTTTACTCTCTTGGTACAGTAAAAAAAAAACAGAAAAACACTATTGTTGAAAACAAGCTCATTTTTCCAACAAGCTTCTCCAGTAATCAGTCATTCTCATTTTATAAAGTATTTCTTTTCTGTTGTCTTCTGTGGCATGTGAAGCCCTCTTCTACTGAAAAGAGCATGGCAAATCCTATAACTCATATAATTTAAATGATGGAAAACATTGATTCCTACGAATTACCACATACCTATTCCTACATTTAGGAAAAACTGCAATGTCTGCTGACAATGAACAATATTTTTTAAAATCAATAGTGGGCATTGAAAGTTGTACTTCAGCTTTGATGTCAATCAATTGAATTAAAGCAAGAAATTGATAATAATGATATTACTGCCACTAAAATTTTAAATAAAATATATTTTTATTGTGCACCACTGTGATGATTTGAATTGCAGTAGGTACCTGTCCATCTAAATTATTAGACATCATTCTGGCCAAATATTCAAGCTTTTAGAAAACAAATTTACTTGATACAGTCCTATTGTAAGATAAATACATTATGTTCTCCCCTTCTCAAATATTGCCTGTTATATGAAGCACATTCTAACACTTTTAATTTCTTATTGTTCCATAGTTTACATCAGTCTCACAAATTCTTATCTTAAGATGTGGGCCATTGAGAGAAAATTGAAGAAGTGATTCACTGGTGTCAAACATCCAATTAATATTTCATACTAATACTAACACAATACTAATTCAGAGCAGTTCGGCAATAATAACTGAGCAGCCAGTCATTAATCTGCAGGAAATGACAGGGGTAGTTAAGCAATAATGACTGAGCAGCCAGTCATTAATTTCCAGAAAACGATAGGGTGTCAGGTCATTATTGCAATTGTAAGTTTAATCACATTATTAAGGGCTGACAACCCATTTTTTTTTTAAGTTTACAAATGTCCACATTGTGCTCTGATCTCTACTGGGCAAGTCTAAGGGATTAACGGCTGGTACAGTGGCCAGTCAGAGTGTGTGTTTGCCTCAAGAATAATTAATTAGACTTAGCGCACTGTAAAGTATCAGGACAGATATAATGAAGTTATGTGTCCTTATTCCTCTATGCTTCTGTGTTTGGAACTATGTTTCACATAATGTGTAAGACAGACTGAGCGATCTGGTGACATACAGTGTACATAACAAATACAGCATGAAAATATAAAACAATTGTATGGGGCACATGACTTATATAAGAAGCAGCTTAACATTTGCCAGTGCATTTACCATACAAGTGTGCAAATCTCCCAAAGTTCAGTTGTGTAAACAAGGTCTGTCAAAACAGGAAACATTTAGCAATGTATGCTTAGTTTCAAATAAGCTTAGTTTTAAAGTAGTTTGTCTGTAAAAAAGTTTTCTTTCTTTTTTTTTTTTTTGTGGTTAAGAAATAAGAATGCACTAGGAGAGTATTTCCTTTCTGCCAGGGCACAAATCAGCACACAAAACAGCAGAATGGTGTAGAGGACCATGGTGCAGGCTAGTGGTTCTAAAAATGATGCTGGTTCATCACTGACAAACCTGTCATGTGCTGTGACAGAACAAAATGCTAGATACACAGAGCAATCTTCCAACTTTCCCCTCAAATTCTTATAAGGCTTATGTAGCACATCAAGGCAAAAAACTGAAAATGATAAGGACAGTGTGATGTGTAGTATTGGAAGCACTGGGTTGGGAATTGGGTGGCGGCAGGTTCAAACCCTGTATGAGTCAAATACTGTGGTATCAAATATTTTTGTGTGACATTGGGCAAGTCACTTGACCTCCCAGTTCTTTAGTACTCCCATCTGCTGAAAAGAGTAGAGGCAGAAAGCCATTGTAAATGACATAAGGCATCTTAGATGGGCTATCCTGTACCTGTATTAATAAACTGTACAAAGATTGTAGCTTTTGTGTGTGAACTGATTCTAAACATGATGTCCATTCATTTACTGCCAAACATGGACAAGTCACAATGATAAGCACTGAAGCACTGAGTGCTTGGCCAACGTTGTCAAAAAATGTAATGTTTGTATGAGGCCAATGTAAGCCCAAAAATCTGAAGGCAGTGGTGCAGCAGCACACAATGAAGGCTACCGGTTCCAACAATGATGCCTGTTCAGACACTGCCAGGCATGGAGAAGGCTCAAGGATAAGTCAAAAATATACATTGGACACAGAGCTGTTGGCCAACTTTGCAACAACATAAAAGAGTTTTTTTTAAAGTTCTGCATGTCGCACTTGTGTCCATATTTCCAACACATACTGCATAGAGGAAAATGCACCCGGATGTTTGCTTCATATTTTCAAACATCCTGACAAATGCAACATGTTATGTGTTTTATGGCAGAAGAATGATACATGTATCAAGATTTTGACACATGCATCATTTTCAGAGAGCAAGCCACTGCAGTTGTATCCAGCAGTTAGACCTTTTAGGTGGTCTAACTGTCCGGGCGGATTGCAGGTAAATGCATCTGAAAATACTGCAGTTTGAAAATTCTGGCCAAAATTTTGCATAAGTGTGCAGAGGCTACTGGTTCCCAATATTATGTCTGTTCAAACACTGCAAAGCATGGATAAGTTTCAAGGTTATGCCAAGAGTACATCCTGGACATAGATTAATCAGCCACCTTTGCCAAAAAATGTAATGTTTGTATAAGGCCTAGCATGCAGGCCCAAAAATAGACACACATAAAAATAGAATTTGATGGCCAGAGGAGACCGACCATCCATCAAGTCTGCCCTTATTATATTAAAGACAATAGTGCAGCAACTTTGGCTAAAAAAATTAATGTCTGTAATTATTCATATAGCTGACCATGACAAGGGTGACACAAGCAGTCTGTATGTGACTGGGGACAGACAGGGAAATGGAAGTTGCACTAGTGTTACAGGGGTGCATTTAAGGAGGCAACCAGCCTGCCAACATACAAATCTACCACAGACAAGGTTAAGTTACTCACAGAGCTCAAGATATCAAAAATAATACTACAGTTCATTTGATAAAGATTTATTGACACATCAAGATCAAGTCAACAACTCACAGAATATACAGTTAAAGTGCCGAAGTACTTAATAAATTGCAGAGCAAAAGAATATATGAATTTGCCAGCAGAAATAGGCCACCTGGTATATCAGGTCTGCTCGCATGTGCAGCTAGCACCCTTACCTTGCAGCTGTCCCACCACCCTCCCCTTCCCAATTACCCCCCCTCTCACCTTGTCCCATCCCCTTTTAAAACTACCCACTGCCTTACAGGTTACCACCTCCTCTGGTACAGCATTCCATTCTGCCATGACCCTCTCCATGAAAAAGTGTCTCCTCATTTCTGTACTAAATCGTCCCCCCTCCAATCTAAGGTTGTGCCCTCTCATGTCCCTCTTCCTCCTCAGCCTAAGTATCCCTTCAGTGCCTGCCTTGTTTATCCCCTTTACATACTTTAAGATCTCAGTCACACATCCCTGGTCCCTCCTCTCCTACAAGGAGTACATGTTCAACTCTCTCAGCCTCTCCTTGTGTGGTCTGTCCTCCAATCCCTGGATCATCCTTATTGCCCTACATTGTACCCCTTCCAATAATTTCACATCCTTCTTCAGATATGGCCACCAGAATTGCACACAGTACTCCAGGTGTGGCCTGACCAGTGCCCTGTAGAGAAGCAGGATCACCTCCCTGCTCCTAGAGGAGACCTCTCTCATGATGCAACCCAGCATCCTGTTGGCTTTCACTGCCGTCCTTCTACACTACTCTGTATTGTTCATATTCCCCATTACAACCACCCCAGATCCTTCTCCTCCTCTGTGGAATCTAGTTGCACCCCTTCCAGCTGGTAACCCCTCCCTGGGTTCTTTGCTGCAAAGTGCAGGACTTTGCACTTTTTCACATTGAACCTCAGCTGCCTCATTTCCAACCATGCCACCAGTTTGGTCAGGTCATCCTGCAGCCTCTGCCAACCTACTATATCATCCACCACCCTCAATTTGGTACAGTCAGTGAATAGGCTGATCTTATTCCTGACACCATACGAGATGTCCGCTATAAATATTCCAAACAGCACTGGTCCTGGTACCAATCTTTGTGACACCCCGCTTATCAAAGCTCTTGGAGATGAAAGTCCCCCCCACTACTACCCTCTGCTGTGTCCCCTGCAACCAATTCTCAATCCATTTAACCATCTTAGCCCCCATCCCCACATATCTCAACTTCCCTCCCAACCTCCCATGTGGCACCAAATCAAAAGCCTTACTGAAGTCCAAGGGCCCAATTCTAGAATAGGGCTGCATTTGGCGCAAGCTGCTGTTTAAGCCCCATGCGCCAGGGACCCTGCACCAGATTCTGGTACAGAAGGGGTCCTGGCACCTAAGACCCAACACTTGTGGCAACCCCAGCCATGCAGCAACTGCATAGTGCATGGAAGGGTTCGCTGCAAGCCCCTTGGACCATCTCCTGCATGGTCCATTCATTTAGGGATCAGCCGTGGAGGTATGCAGAGGTCTGTGCTGGTCCCCTGCTCTGTCTGGGGATGGGGTGGGCACTACCTGTTTGGGTGGGGGGGTACAGGACCTGCAGTGCATGGGCAAATGCCATGTATCTGCATGGTGGGGACACTTAGGGGTCTGGTGCATAGTCAGGGAGGGCCACGACAGGGATCCGGAGGGGGAAGCTGCCCTGTATTGCCAACGGGGCACTTCATGGAAGGGGTCTGCACCATATGGGGTGTATGTGGGGTACATCGGGGTTGTGGAGGTGGGACCCGCAGCACCTGTGCTACCACAGCTCACCCAGGGGAGAGATGTCTAAGTCCCCTTATGCCAGCCCTGGCTGGTCTAAGGGCACTTAGGATTTCTCCCACTGGGTGCAGTCTGTGAATAGCATGCTGCAGCTTGCGTCGGTGCAGTCCACCTAGCGCCATGTCACAGGGCAGTGCAGGGCGCAGGGCTGGTGCAAGCCCTGATTGGGGCAGGCAGCCTGCGGTCGACACAGGCAACCTTTGTGTATTGTGTGGAGGCAGCCCTGGACACAAGGTGCACCTTGCACCATATCTGTTTGGTGCAAGCACCTTGCATCAGATGCAGTGCTTTGAGGATTGGGCCCCAAGTATATGACATCCACCGCATGATCTTTGTCCAATTCCCTCATGATACAGTTGTAATACTCAACTAGGTTCATCTGGCAGGATTTTCTGGAGACAAACCCATTCTGGTGATTGTCCTGGAGCCCATTGTCTTCCATAAAGATTACTAGCCTTCCCTTAAGTATTGTCACAATCAGCTTCCCCATGATGGAAGTTAAGCTTACTGGCCTGTAATTACCCAGCTCATCCTTTGGTCTACTTTTTCTTTTTTTTTTCAATATAAAGTTTATTAAAATTGTTAACCTTACAATGGACAGGATCATGATTATCCAAATTAAACATGTACAATCAAGTTCAACATACATGATCCCATCCCCTCCACCACCCCCACAATACAACACAAATCCCCTTCCCACAGTCCGGTAATCAGCAAATCCAAAATGAGATATTTAAATCATAAAATACACGTTAGGTAGAATATAATGTATGTAAAGGAGCCCAAATCTTTTTATATTTTGTGTTATTTTTATTAAGACTAAAGATGGTCTTTTCCATTCTAAGATTAGCTAAAAGCTCGTTAAGCCATTCAGAGTAGGAAACTATCTGTGAATTCTTCCAATATTTAAGGACCAATTTTTTAACAGACATGGAAATCATGGTGATATGATATTTTCGATTGATCACTGATATCTGAGAATAATCCCCGAGAAGACATATCTCAGGCGTGAATAGGTCCGACAATCCCAATAATGGATCTACTCTATCCTGTATACATTTTCGGAGAGGAGCAATCCTGGGACAGTCCCAGAAAATATGTAACAGGGTACCTTCCCTCTGCAAACACCTTGTACATAAATTAGATATTACTACCGCCCAAGCAGCCAATTTTTGTGGAGAATAGTAGAGGTTATGCAATATATTAAACTGCATGAGATGTAACCTGTCTTGTGCTACAAAATGGTGACAATTACTCCATAGGGCAGACCAGTCTATATTCCAATGTGGAAAAAGATCTGACCAGTGGTTTGAGGGTCCAAAAGCATCAGGAAAATGCCAGTCATAAAGAAAATTATATAATTTGGAGATTGCTTTAGTGGAAGTAGCTAAAGGGCTTATGTCTAAGTGGAAAGAGTGTTTTGGTGATATGGGAGCTATCCTATCAAATTTTTTGACCAGAAGGTGTCTTAATTGAAGAGCTCTAAAATAATCAGTTGGTTGTAGTCTAAATTTTGATGAGAGTTCTTCTAAAGATAACCATGATCCATCATCCTTCAAGAACAGGGACAATTTTCCATCTCCAAGTTGTGGTAGCCATGTAGGTAATAGAAGATTATTGTCAATTTTGAAGGCTGGGGAGTTCCAGATCGATTGGGAATTATCTGCGTATTGTTTGTATTTTAAAAATCCACTTAACTGTGAGTGAATTCTAATGGAAGTTTCTATTGTAGTGTATTTTAACTTTTTTGGCAAAGATGATATCTTTAGGAATAATAATGCGGAAGGAACCATGTTACACGAACGAATCATTTCCAATTGTATTTTAAGCCATGAAGAAAGAGCAACCGAAGGATTTGGAACTAACCACTGAAGATATTTGGAAGCTTGACTAGCCCAGTAATACAGGCTAAGATGTGGTAGATGTAGGCCACCTTTAAGTTTAGAAGCAGCTAACTTGTGATGTGCTAATCTTGGTTGTTTCTTTGACCAAATAAATTTCACTATTAAACTTTGAGCCTTTTTAAACCAACTTCCGGGTAGATAAGTATTAAGTAAATGAAGAGGATAGAGTAACCGGGGAAGAACATTCATTTTGATCAGGTTTATTCTTCCCCACAAGGAAATGGGGAGAGTAGCCTAACGGTCTAAATCCTGCGTCACCGTTAATAATAACGAATCGAGGTTCTTCTTGATAGTAAGCTGTGTGCTTCTAGTTAACTCAATACCAAGATACCATAAAGACTCCTTTGACCATGACAGACCTAAAGCTGTAATATTATTTTTAAAAACTCTATGATTTAAAGGGAATACAATAGACTTTCCAACATTTAACTTGTAATTTGATAATTTAATGTATTCCTCTATTAAGTCTAACATAGCGGGGATAGAAGACTCCGGGTATGAGAGCTGCAAAAGTAGATCATCAACATAAACAGACACTTTAATTTCAGTATCTAAGACTGTAATTCCCTGTACCTTTGGACATAGAGACAATTTACGGATTAATGGCTCCAAATAAAGATTAAAAAGGAGGGGGGAAGAGGGCAACCCTGTCTAGTACCAGAATGTAAAGAAAACGGTTTGGAAATTACTCCATTTCCTGAAATTTTAGTTGAAGGGTTTGATAGAAGCCTTAACCAATCCGGAACTGTTGGAAAACCAAAGGAGTTCAAAGTTTGGAGTAAAAAATTCCAATTAACTCTATCAAAAGCCTTTTCGGCATCCAGGGACACCAAGGCCACCGGAAAAGAGGCATCCCTAGATACCGAAAAGACATGGGAAAGAGTACGCAGATGGTCTACAGAGGATCTTCCCTTCATAAAACCTACCTGTTGTAAACCTATTAAATCCAGGAGAATTAAACTGAGCCTATCTGCTAAAATTTTAGTTAGTATCTTTATATCCTGATTCAGTAAAGAAATGGATCTGTAACTTTCCACTGATTCTAAATTTTTGCCAGGCTTTGGTAAAAGTACGATAAGAGCCTCAAATAAAGTGGAATCTACTTGTGTACCAGATAAAATAAATTGATATAAGGAAAGAAGATATGGGGTAGCTTTGGTCTATTTTTATGGATGAGCACCACATGGGCCATCCTCCAGTCATGTAGTATGCACCCTGTGTCCAGGGAGGTATTGAATAGTTCTGTCAGCAGTCCAGCCAGGATCTTGGCCATTTTCTTCAAAACCCTGGGGTGTATGCCATCCGGTCCTGGTGCCTTATCCACCCTCAGAGCCTTTAACCCCTCCAATACCCTACCCTCAGTGATCACCCCATCAGTTACCCCCTCTGCCCCCTGACCACCCTGCCCACCCCCTGTGGTAGCTGTCCTCCTTTCTCCCTTGTGTATACAGAACAGAAGTACTCATTCAGTGCTTCTGCCTGATCCACCCCTTTCACTGTCCATCCCCCCTTCCTTCCTGATCCTTACTATCTGGTCCTTGCAGCTCCTTCTCTCCCATATGTATCTGAAGAAGTCCTTTTGCAGGGCAAAACACAGTGTGGCCCTACAAGGTCACACACTCTTTTTGATATAGTGGTGTCTGAGGGGGTGTTTAACCTTGCCAGTGGCATATGTGATTGGCCGCTGATCAGCAATCATTCTGGCACTTTCTTCCCACAGTACAAAGCTGGAATAATCTTGCCTTACCTATATTGTAAAGGATCAGCTAATAAGGGTTAGTCTTGCCGTCAAAAAAACAAAATGTCCTACTCTCCAAAAGTGGGGCTGTATAGCCTGCATAGGGCAAACCAGACACCATGTAAAAATCAGGTGTGTCTGAGATGATCAAATCATACAGACATTGGGGTGAGACACTAAGGCCCTGTACACACTACAAAACTATTTTTGAAAAACATTTTTAAAACCAATTTAGCTAAACCATTTCAGTGCATCCACACTACTCAGTAACCATTTTTGATAATGGTTTAGTATGTCCACACTGCTAGTATTAAACCTGTTCTCCTTGTAACTATTTCATGTTAAGTCCAACACACAGAACTGGGCTTGCCTATACACACTGCAGCTAGAACTGTTTTAGTTAAACCATTACAGCTTAAAAAGTTTTTACTCCTGTCCAGACCTGTGAGTAAAACCATGCTAGCTCTAAAATGTTTTTAAAACTGTTCTTAAGACCAGGTATCTAGCAGGGTTTAAAAACATTTTTGTTAAAATGTTTTAAGGGGCATGTAGTCTGGATGCAAACAGTGTTAGGGGGATTTAAAATGTTTTAAGGCACAACCATTTTAAGTTCCCCAATGTGTACAGGGCCTAAGAAGCAGTTGGCTAATTTTGCTGAACAATAAGTAGCAAGAGGAGGAGAGCAGCCACCCTAAAAGGCATGGCAGCCAGTTAGAAAACTGATGTTGAAACATAGAAACATAGAAGTTGATAGCAGATAAGGACCACAAGGCCCATCCAGTCTGCCCATTTCTTTTTCAACCTTATGAATGTGCCATAAGCATTTGCTCTGTCAATGGCCTATCTATTCATACTCATCTGTATTGCTCCCTTATCACAGGACTTACAGTCTCTCTAGTGAATTCCTACTTGCTCCTCAAAAAAAATAAAAATAAAAAACAACTGTCACAGAAACATAGAATTTACCAGCAGAAAAAGGCCTCTTAGGCCATCCATCGTGTCTGCCCAGTCCTGTCTATTTAATGTGGAATGTCCTGTCCTCTCTCCCCTTTTGAGGCCATATTTGCAAAGCACATGTATTTGCCCACTTATGTTTAAATCACATATCTGGACTGTGTAGTACGGTACTGTGAACCAATGGGCGTGCAGCCCTACCGAGCTGTCAGTCGACGGGCGGCGAGGCGGCAGGTGGGTGAGGGCTGCCGCCACCGCTGACCTGGGGGTGGGGTCAGTGGGCGGGTGGGAGGGGGTACACTAGACCACCAGGGTAATAGGACATTTTTTATGTTTTACAGATGCCCGTGATCGGGCAGAGTGCGGTCCACTGGACCACCAGGGATATTGGCGGGGGGGTGATTTAAACAGATGCCCGCGATCAGTCCACTGGACCACCAGGGATATTGGACGGGGGGGTTTATTATACCGATGCCCGTGAACAGGCACATAGTGGTCCACTGGACCACCAGGGATATTAGACGAGGATTTTTTTTTTAGACAAATGTTCGCGATCAGGAACATAGTGGTCCACTGGACCACCAGGGATATAGGATGGGGGGGTTTATTTAAACAGATGCCCTCAATGGGGCATGGGGGGGTGCCGCCAGGTGCGGCAGGAACTCAGGTGGCCACCCACAGGTGGCAGCTGCCATGTTGCGCCCTGCAATGCGTCAGCTCACCTGTGGGTGGCCATCATTTGTTCCTTTTTTTTTTGGCTTAACTTTGTGCAGGCGCAAGTAGGGGTTGCGCATGCATGGCTCTGCACATCCCAGGCTGAATATGGGCTGTGCAGGTTATGCTGGGCGCCCCCCACCTGTGTCTGCATACGTACTGATGCACTCCGAGCGCATCAGGATTTGTGCGGCGCGCTTTTCCCTTTTGAATATCGTGCCGGTGTGCATCAGTGGGTTGTGCATGGTGCAACACTGTTGCGCCATGCGCAACCCTTTGGAATATCTGGGCCTAAATGTTTTTTATTATTTTTTATTATTCATTTATATAAGTGTGGCTCCATTTCATAATATCAATAATACTGTGGTATGCAATGGACAGCATCACTTCGCAGGTGCATGAGATACTCTGCCTGTGGCTTCGTGGTTCACAGTGCTCCCCACCCATGGACATACCACACTGTCATGTGTTATTGCTTAACTGGCTTCAGTGGGGGAAAGCAATTCTGGAACAAGAACAACTTAAGCAACAGAAAATGTGTGATACAATAAGTGCTCTGATGTTATTGTTTTGTTAACACCTTGCACAGGAGAAAAAAAGAAAATCACTCTAGTTAATTTATTTACAACTGCTTTTACTTTTAGGTTCGAACTTGGATTCTCACTGTGGGCTATACCACAGCCTTTGGTGCTATGTTTGCAAAAACGTGGAGAGTCCATGCTATTTTCAAAAATGTAAAGATGAAGAAAAAGGTAAGGAGGAGGTTTTGCTCCTAAATTGTACAATGGTCACCTTGTCATGCTGTCCTGCAAAGTAGCAGTGTATCAGACTGTTTTAAAAAAATCAAATACAAAAGTCACCTTTTCTCAGTCACCTGCATGCCCAGTGGTGAGAGATGCCTTGAATGATGATTTGGGGGGGGGGGGGTTCTTAATCCTCTTATCCCCTGTGTTTGTCTGCTTAACTTTTGAAATCACCGTGATCTGACACACACAATGTCCCCATGAACCCACCAACAGCAGGGCTGCGGGGGAGGCAGTGAGGCGCACCTTGCAAGCCACTGAGGCATAGGTAGTTGGTTGTGCTTCATTCCATCATGCCTTCTGCATTTTTTCTCACCTTCAGACCCTCACACCTAATTAAATGTGTGCCACCCCATCCTGTACCACTGAACGTAGGTTGGGGACAGCAGAATAATTTGTGGATACCCACATCATCCAGTGACACTCTGGGGCAAACTATAGGAGGCACTCAAGGGACAATCTCAGACTCAATCCCCCCCCCAGTCAGAGTGCACTCTTTGTGTAGCCTTCTCTAGACTATTACAGTCTTGTGATGGAATCTGGGATAATGACACATGAACCTGGGTACCCTGTGTGGCAGTGTGATGTACTGCCACAATGACACCAGGATGGGAAAAAATTATGCTTTACACATACAGCAGAAGAAGTTTACTATTTTGTGGCATCTAGCTCACTGATGTCTCTCCACTCAGTTTTCTTTCCCAGTCTCTGTTTTACCACCCTCATGAAACTGTTTGTAAGAACTATTGTGGCAATCCTTAATTAGCACATTTTCATGAGTGTGCATCATCACAGTAGAGTTAAATGTTGGAGAAGCGCACCCAGGAATAAGGATGCTGGTTTCAACTATTAAGTGTATCAATAATTCAATAATAGA
This sequence comes from Neoceratodus forsteri, assembly GCA_016271365.2. Classification (NCBI taxonomy): domain Eukaryota; kingdom Metazoa; phylum Chordata; order Ceratodontiformes; family Ceratodontidae; genus Neoceratodus; species Neoceratodus forsteri. The sequence goes on from CM057456.1 coordinate 860,196,177, forward strand.
GATCCTCACATTGTGTTAAATACAGACTACTGGATGTATCGTTGTGATCTTTATGTCTATTTGAACTAGCTGACCCTTGAACTTAGATATCAAAGCCAATTGACAATCTGGGGCAAAAATGGGTTTTCCCCTGTAAGAAGTAATTATCATAGAATCATAGAAATCTGACAGCAGAAAAGGACCCACCAGCCCATCGAGTCTGCCCTTTTCCCCTTCCCCTACTCATCTCCTATTTCACGGACCTTCCCCTTCCCCTCACTTGCCAACCCCATACATCTGTCCATTGTCCTCTTGAAACCCTCCACCATTTCAGCCCCCACCACCTCCTCCAGTAGTTTATTTCAGGCCTGCACCACCAATTACACAGAAGTGCTGCTAGTGCTTATGTTTGTATAATAACTGGAGCCCCCCTTAATCACACTGATTATCAGTATGATCAAACACCATAATAACTTACTGTGATATCATACACCATTATTACAGAATTGGGAGAACTTACGCTTCACTTTCCCTGTTGGTGTAATGGTACACAGTGCTTGTATGTACAGATTTATGCTATGTGTGCTTGGGCACAGCAAGGGCCAATAATTACCTGGATTGTGAGATACATATGTGCTTGTAGGGCCAGCTGAATTATACTAAGCAGTCCCAAAATATGACTAAAGGTCATGAAGAGTACACTCCAAGGCCAAAAGAGCAGCCAAGACAGGTTCTAACTAGTTTACACCTACCTATCATAATTGTGAAAAATATTTACATGGAAACTGTGAGTTCAGAAACGTAGTTTGGAAATATATGTATTTAAGAACAGCACATAGAATGTTCTGACAGAAAAAGGTATATTTTTCTGACCTACTTAACTAGAATAGGGATTTTTATGACCTTTCCTTCCTCAGACAAACAAGCTTGTTTTTCTCAAAAGTTAGTTGGTGTACAGTACAGTAGCTATGACATCGTGGATATCTTTGAGCACCTTGCATTGCATAAAAGCTAGGAGATATGACAAGCAGAGCATAGTGCTCTCCTTCCTGTTGTTATAACACCTGTGCTGATAGAGATGTAACCAAGCAATTATGACCTCGACATCAGAAGACCCCTCGTAGGCCATCATTGGGCAAAGAGCATCTGTTTGGGGCTCCACTTGGTAACTATCTCTTTTGTCAGTGCATGTAATTATTATAGGTGCTACACTCTGTTTCTTTCTTACTGAACTGAAACAGTTTATGGTCCATGGCTTGTAACACATGAAATAAAAACCAAGAGAAAGATCATGCAGGAAGTATTTGTGTGTCATTTTGGTGCCATTCTCATACCCTTGAAGGCTAATCTTGAACCCAGATCTTGAGCATCTATCATTGGGAAACGTGATTTTTGTGCTCATGTCCCTGCATCAGTTATTATAAAAAATAAAACTTAAGCGACTGTGTGCTTATGAAGTTTTTAAACACCCTCGGTTTGTGATGATCACATAAACCTCTCGAGCTTCACTCTCGAGGGTCTGAGTCATCACACACCTTTGGTGTGTAAAAAAACTTCATAACACACTGTCACCTATGCTTTGTTCTTACATATTACCCTTTGGAACTTTCCATGGTCAGTGACCATTTCTATACCATGGAACTCTTTTCCTAAGGACATATTCTATTTTAACTCTCTTCCCAGCTTTACTCGTGGACTGAAGTTTCAAGTTAATACATTATTACTGTGTAATTGTTTTACTTGGTATTAAATCATTTCATGTTTTTATTCATACTTTGACTATCATATTAGTATCTAATTCTGTGTTGTGTCTTGTTTGTATTACAAAGATGTCTTTGAAAACAGGCACTTCCTGCCCAAAGACTTTCCTATGAAGAATAAATAAATAAATAGAAATGTTCAAATAGTACATTAGCTACTCTATGTGGGGATCCAGAGATACTGCATTATCTGAATTTAATCTGCATCGACTCTATGATAAAAGCACGGGAGCATATACCATTATCCTTTGCAATGTCTGAGTGTCTGCTACGTTGTCTGTTCATAGGAGTATTCCTGTGGTACATTTGCTCACTCTTACGCTATTCTTGCTGGAAATTCTGCAAGAACTACTACACACTCTTGCAGCGAATCCATGTGTACATTTCAAAGCCAGACTTCACGAAAAACAGCTCAATCAACAAATTCATATCAAACTAAGCAACTAAACCTGAAAACTTCATCCACCCAAACTGAAAAAGTACTTTTTTACTAAATAGAAACATCTAAATGTGTCAATGATGGTGCTCTCCAATTTAAGACAGAAAAAGTAAAGCAATACATAGTGTACACCAAATTTAAACACAGAAGACCTTCAAAATACAATTCTACACAACAGCAAACATACACAGAACCAACCAATGTGTTCTCCAAGGTCCTTGAACCCTTGAAAGATATATAAGCAAACCAAGAGCTTACTGCTCCCAAGGACACTGGTAAATACAGTCAGGAGGGTGGGGCAACAAACAAAGTCCCCAGGCTAAAACATTTTTGTAAAAAAGACATACAGTGGCGTGAAAAAGTATTTGCCCCCTTCCTGATTTTCCCTATTATTGCATATTTGTCACACTGGATGTTTTCAGGTCTTTAGACAAAATGTAATATTAGATAAAGGGAACCTGAGTGAACAAATAACACTTGTTTTTTTTTACTTATTTCATTTATTTAATGAAAAAAGTTAACCAACACCAACTGGCACCATGTGAAAAAGTAATTGCCCCCCTAATTAAATCAACCCAATTAAAGGGATAATTAGAGTCAGCTGATTGAACACAGCCAGGCTTGATTACAACAGCCCTGCTCAATATAAACCTCACTTATTTTGACCCTTACCATCAGAGTCACATTGCCAGCACAAAGATTCAACAAGCACATTATGCCACAATCAAAGGAAGTTCCTGAAAAGATCAGAAAAAAAAGTTGTTGCTATCTATCAGTCTGGAAAGGGTTACAAAGCTATTTCTAAGGCTCTGGGACTCCATCGAACCACAGTGAGAGACATAATCCCCAAATGGAGAACATTTTGAACAGTAGTGAATCTTCCCAGGAGTGGGCAGCCTGCCAAAATTACTCCAAGGGCGCAGCGTAAAATCATCCAGGAAGTCTCAAAGGATCCTAAAACAACATCCAAAGAACTGCAGGCTTCTCTTGCCTCAGCTAAGGTCAGTGTTCATGACTCCACAATCAGAAAGAGACTTGGCAAAAATGGGCTTCATGGGAAAGTAGCAAGGTGGAAACCACTGCTAACCAAGAAGAACATAAATGCTCATCTCTCATTTGCCAAGAAGCACCTGGATGATCCACAAGCCTTTTGGGAAAATGTTCTATGGACAGATGAGTCCAAAGTGGAACTTTTTGGATGACATGGATCCCATAATGTCTGGCATAAAGCATACACAGCATTCCACAGTAAGAACAACATACCAACAGTCAAACATGGTGGTGGTAGTGTGATGGTGTGGGGATGCTTTGCTGTGTCAGGACCTGGACGACTTGCCATAATTGTAGGAACCATGAATTCTGCTCTGTACCAGAAAATTCTTAAGGAGAATGTCCGGTCATCCGTCTGTCAGCTGAAGCTGAAGCGTAGTTGGGTCATGCAGCAAGACAATGATCCAAAACACAAAAGCAAGTCCACATCAGAATGGCTGAAAAGAAGTAAAATTAAAGTTTTGGAGTGGCCTAGTCAAAGTCCAGACCTAAACCCAATAGAGATGATGTGGCAGGACCTGAAACAAGCAGTTCATGCTCAAAAACCTACCAATGTTATTGAATTAAAGCAGTTCTGCCAGGAAGAGTGAGCTACAATTCCTCCACAGCGATGTGAAAGACTGATATTGAATTATAGGAAGCTTTTGGTTGCAGTCATTGCAGCTAAAGGTGGCGTAACCAGTTATTAAGTGTAAGGGGGCAATTTCTTTTTCACACAGTGCCAGTTGGTGTTGGTTAACTTTTTTCATTAAATAAATGAAATAAGTAAAAAAAAACAAGTGTTATTTGTTCACTCAGGTTCTCTTTATCTAATATAACATTTTGTCTAAAGACCTGAAAACATCCAGTGTGCCAAATATGCAATAACAGAGAAAATCAGGAAGGGGGCAAATACTTTTTCATGCCACTGTATCAGGTTTTATTTAGTTATTTCATCAGCATCTCATCAGAGTTACTGGCCACCACCCAAGCATGGTCATGACCATATCACTGGTGTCATCATTGCGCATGTTCACACTGAGACATCAGTGCACTGGTCCGAATGCAGAACTGGCAGTGTATTTAAACCCACAAAAAACTAACATGTCTACTGTGACATTCTAATGCCACAGCATGCTATCTAAATGATTTTTGCTTTAAACTACTGTAAGGTAAGTTCTTTATTCTATTAAATTAAGGCACTGACCTTAGACACAGGTTAGGAAGGCAGTATAGCACAGTGGTTTAAGGCTCTGAGCTGTAAATCTGGAGACCTGAGTCTGAATCCCATAGCACCCACTTGCATACTGTGTGGCCCTTAGCAAGTCACTTTTTTCCCCCAATTGTTTAACCAGGTGAAACACACTAAGCTGAAGGCTTATTTACAGGTGTAATCTGGGAGCACAGGGAAATTAAGTGACTTGCTCAGGGTCACACAGTATGCAAGTAGGGGTTGTGGGATTCAAACCCAGAACTCCAGATTCACAGCTCAGAGCCTTAAACCACTGCGCTATACTGCTTCCCTTCCTATGCTCCCAGGTCACACCTGTAAACAAGCTTTCAGCTTAGTGTGTCACTCCTGGTTAAACAATTGAAAAAAAAGGTAGACAACTAAAATTTGCTTCTGAGCACTAAGTTTATTTTTACAGGTATTTTGTTTGTAAATATGCTGAAATGGCATTTTCATGTTTAGTACTAACTCCTATGACAAAGCAGTCAGTGGACTGCGAAATGGTGAGATACATTGATGGTGGCCACGTAACTGAAGAGATGCTGAAGTAAATTAAATGTGAGACTTCTTTTTTACAAAAATATTTTTACCTGATGAGTCTGTTTACTGCCCCACCCTCCTGATATACATGCATAGAACTAGCAAGCAAATACAACCAACATTTATACATATGATGCTCTAAAATGCATTGATATTCATTACAGTTCAAGGGAGCGCTCCTAGCCAATTGGAGTGCTTCTTTCCTCTGTGCATGAGACAGTCTTACTCTGTGAAGAGTCTCTAACATGCATCTGCCCTGCAGACAGGCAGGTTTGGGCCAGTTTTCTTCAAATGTTAATATATTATTGATTAATCTCGATAAATAATATATTAATTCTGCAGCTGAGATCACTCCTGCATTTGCAACAGTGGTCTCACTTATATGCTTTGGGTATCACAGAAACATAGAAGTTGACAGCAGATAAGGACCACAAGGTCCGTCCAGTCTGCCCATTTCTTTTTCTGCCTTATGAATGTGCCATCGGCCTTTGCTCTGTCAATGGCCTAGCTATTCATACTCATCTGTATTGCTCCCTTATGCCTATCCCATGCCTGTTTGAAGCCCTGCACTGTATTCATATCCACCACTTCCTGAGGTAGGCCATTCCATGCATCCACCACCATTTCTGTGAAAAGAACTCCTTCATTACCTTAATTGGCCTCCATCTAATCTCATGCTGTGTCCTCTTGTTCTGCTATTTTTCTTATATTGAAACCGTTAGACTCTTTCACCTTGTTAATGCCCTTAAGGTGTTTGAATGTTTCGATCATATCACCTCTCTCCCTCCTTTGCTCTAGGGTATACATCTTGAGCTCCATTAATCTGTCCTCATATGTTTTCTGATGCAGTCCCTGCACCATTTTGGTTGCCCTTCGCTGGACTGCCTCAATTTGGTTGATGTCCTTGTGAAGGTGTGGCCTCCAGTACTGCACGCAGTACTCCAGATGGGGCCTAACCAGTGTCTTGTAAAGAGAGATTATTACCTCCCTCTTTTGACTTGTGATACCTCTACTAATACACCCCAACATCCCTCTAGCCTTACTTACTGCTTTAGTAGTCTGCTTTAATGATTTCAGGTCATCGGTGATGATGACGCCCAAGTCTCTTTCTTCCCTTGTGACTGCCAGTAACTCCTCTCCCAGCCTAGAGGTGGCTTCAGGGTTTCTCTTCCCTATGTGCATGATCTTGCACTTCTTTGCGTTAAACTCCAGTTGCCACTCGTCTGACCATTTTGCTAGTTTGTCCAGATCACTTCTCATTCTGCCCACCCCATCTGGATCATCTACTCTGTTGCAGATCTTGGTGTCATCTGCAAACAGACAAACCTTACCCTCCAGTCCAACTGCAATGTCACTGATGAAGATATTGAAGAGGACTGGCCCCAGGACTGATCCCTGAGGCACCCCACTTGTGACTTGCATCTCTTCTGACTGTATACCGTTTACCACCACTCTCTGTTTTCTGCCTGTCATCCAGTTTGCCACCCAACTGAAGAACCACTCACCTTCAGTTTGCAGTTCTCATGCCCTAAGAAAGCACTGAGACCACTCTGACAGCCATAAGAGTAGTCTCAGTGGCAGTATTAATGTATGCAATTACCGGACTAAAACAAAATAAAAGAAGCAGCCTCTCAGCTAAACATGCAAGTTCAAATTACAATTAAGCAGCACTGATAGCTGGCTGAGGAGAGCTGAGGAGGTCAGACCTTTTCTTAAATTCTGGCAGAGCCACTACGGCTGCAAATGCATTAACTAGATAAGGGTGCTTCAAGGGCTTAAACATAAACATGAATTGCATTTAGTAAGACCTGCGAAATCATTCCACATATGACTTGTGAACAATCTGGACAGCCTGAAAGTGGGTCACAAGGTAGTAAACTGAGTTAAACACGGGTTGAATGATAGAAGATAAGGAGTCATGGTAAATGGTGTTCAATGTAAGGAAAGGAGTGTGATCAGCAGGGTGCCACAGGGATCATTCCTGGGCCCAGTCCTGTTTAATGTCTTCATAAGTGAAACTGCGGAGGAGCCAGAGGGAAAAGTGTGCCTTTTTGCGAATGGCACTAAGATCTGCAATAGGGTGGACACTCCGGGAAGGATGGAAAAAATGAGGAGGGACCTAGGAAAACTGGAGGAATGGTCCAAAGTATGGCAGCTGAGATTTAATGCAAAAAAGTGCAAAATCATGCATTTGGGTTGCAGGAACCCGGGGAGGATTCGGGGTGGGGGGGGACTGATGGTCACCAAACAGGAAAGGGATTTGGGGTAATCATACTGGATGACCTAAAGATGGCTAAACAATGTACCAAGGCTATGGGATGTGCCAGTGGGATGCTGGGGTGTATAGGGAGAGGTATCACCAGCAGAAGGAAGGAAGTGGTGATGCCACTGTGCAGATCACTGGTGAGACCTCATTTGGAATATGGTATCTAGTTCTGGGGTTGCATCTCCATAAGGATGTAGACAGAGTGGAGGCAGTAAAGAAGGGCAACAAAGATGGTGCAGGGCCTGCACTAAAAGTCATATGAGGAGAGACTGGGAGACCTTGAGAGATATATATATATATATATATATATATATATACACCCTGGAGAACAGAAGAGACAGGGGTGATATGATAGAAACCTTCATAGATACATAGACAGTGTCAGCAGATAAGGGCCTACGGCCCACCCAGTCTGCCCATTTGAGCTTGTAAGTTCACTTTATGTTTTCCTTGAAGTCTGTTGCCCCTCACCCCTGACCTCCAGAATTCCTTTATGTCTATCCCATGCATTCTTAAATCCTGTGATTGTTTCAGCCCCCACCACTTCCTCTGGCAGGGTGTTCCACTTGTCGACCACCCGTACTGTGAAGAAATTCTTCCTCACATTTCCTCTGAATCGTCCACCCTCCAATTTCATCCCATGCCCTCTAGTCCTGGAACATCTTTTTCGCTTAAAAATAGTGTATTCCTGCATCCTGTTCCTCCCTAGTCATACCAGTATTCACAGGGAGGAACAGGGTGCAGGAATACACTATTAGTTTAAAAAGATGTTCCAGGACCAGAGGGCATGAGATTAGCTGGAGGGAGGATCGATTCAGAGGAAACGTGAGGAAGAATTTCTTCACAGAACGGGTGGTGGACAAGTGGAACACCCTGCCAGAGGAAGTGGTGGGGGCTGAAACAATCACGGGATTTAAGAATGCATGGGATAGACATAAAGGAATTCTGGAGGTCAGAGTAAGGGGCAACAGACTTCTAGGAAAACATAAACTGAACTTACAAGCTCAAATGGGCAGACTGGGTGGACCGTCAGCCCTTATCTGCCGGCACTGTCTATTTATCTATGTATCCCTGTAAGATACTTGTATGTCTCTATCATATCCCCTCTCTCCCTCCTCTCCTCCAGGGAGTACATATTCAAGCCCTTCAACCTGTCTTCATAGGACTTGTGATGCAATCCATGTACCATCTTTGTTGCCCTCCTCTGAACCTTCTCTACCCTGTCTTTGTCCTTACATAGGTAAGGTCTCCAGAACTGTACACTGTACTCCAGGTGGGGCCTCACTAGTGTCTTGTAAAGTGGAATTATGACCTCCCTTTTCCTGCTGGTTATGCCCCTGCCTGTGCATTCCAGCATCCTATTTGCTTTACCTGCTGCCTTGTCGTACTGTTTCCCCTACCTTGAGGTCATCAGAGATGATAACCCCAAGATCGCTTTCCTGCTTGGTGCATGCTATATCTTCACCCCCCAACTGATATATTGTGCCAGGGTTTTTGTGCCCCATATGCATTATCTTGCAATTCTTTGCATTGAATTTCAACTGCCAAACCCCATTCTTCAAGTTTCTGCAGGTCCCTTCTCATTCTGTCTACACCCTCTGGTGTGTCCACTCTGTTATAGAGCTTTGTGTCAACAACGAACAGGGAAATTCTGCCTTCTAGACCCTGCACAATGTCACTGATGAAGATGTTGAATAGGACCAGTCCCAGCACTGATCCCTGTGGTACTCTACTGGTCACTCTTCCCTCTGTGGAGTGTCAGCCATTTACCACCACCCTCTATCAATCAATCAATCAATCAAAATCTTAATTTATCCAGGTGAACACCATTGAGCATAGCTCATTTACAAGATGGACCTGGTTAGCACAGGAACACAGGATATACAATTTATAAACAGTCACAATATAACATCCCAGTAATACTATACAATACAGTGACACAATAGTTTAATGGAGACACAAATGGAGAACAGTGGTTCAATTCCTTCATGGTGTAGTACTGTGTCTAACAACAGTAGCAGGGTGAACTATACGAGGACAACAGTTAGGTAACGGTATAATACATACAGTGCCTTGTGAAACAAGACAGTCAATGTGTTCATAATCAGTGCAAACAGGGTAGAAGGGGGGGGTGTGGCAGGCAGTGGGGAAGAAGAGTACAGGCATGGTGGTTGAACGTAGAAGAGGGAGAGAGAAAAAAGCCACAGAGAGGGTATAGGACAGGAGGACGGAGAGCACAAATTGGATAACAGAGTGGAGAAAGTAGTAAAAGAAATGAGAAGGGGAGTCCCAAGACCAGACATAGCGAAGAAGACAGACACCATCAAGGTGCACTATAGGTGCAGAGGAAATTTAGGATCGGGGGAAGCAGTCACAAATTTCCTTGACCGAATGGGCATATAGTGTCTTGAAGGAGGATAGACTGATTGAAGTACTAAGCTTTAGCGATTTTTGTATTTTATTTCATGGAGATGGCAGCGCAAAGCTTATAGCCATTCTCCCAAAGCGAACTCTGTCCCTCTGTGTCCAGCCGCCCAGCCAGTTACCTACCCACCGCACTACTGTCCTGCCCACACCCATATTCCCCAGCTTGTGTAATAGCCTTCTATATGGCACAGTGGCAAATGCTTTGCTGAAGTCCAGATAGGCCATGTCCACTGCCCTCCCCTGATCCACCTCCCTAGTAACCCAGTCGAAAAATTCAATGAGGTTGATCTGACATGACCTCCCCTTGGTGAAACCATGCTGCCTTGGGTCCTGTAGTCCATTGGTCCGTTGACAACCAGATGTTCCACCAGTCTCTCCTTCAGTAGTGCTTCCATGATCTTCCCCACTACTGAGGTGAGGCTGACTGGTCTGTAGTTCCCTGCTTACTCTTTGTTCCCACTTCTATATAAGGGGACTACATCTGCTGTCCTCCAGTCTTTGGGTACCTCCCCTGTTTCCGGTGATTGGCTAAACAGGATTGCCGGTGGTTCAGCCACCACCTCTCTTAGTTCTTTAATGATCCTGGGGTGCACCCCATCCCATCTGGCCCCATTGCTTTATTAACTCTTATTCCTTCCAGTTCCTTCAGGACCCTTTCTCATGTAAAGGGACTTGTGTCCATTTCTGCATCATTCCCACTCTTTGTACTCCCTTCAGGCCCATTACCCTCCTCTTCCTCAGTAAAGACTGAGCAGAAATACCTGTTCAATATGTCAGCTTTACTGTTGTCATACTCCATGCGGCCACCATCCTCCCTCTTCAGTCTCACTAGCCCTCCCTTTGCCTTTCTTTTTTCACTTATGTACCTGTAAAAGGTTTTGTTCCCTCTACCCATTGATTTTGCAATGTGCTCTTCTGTCTGAGCTTTGGCTTCCCTTTCTGACCTCCCTGCCTCCCTTTGCTTCTCCTGGTACTTCTCTCTATCCCCTTCTGCCTGTGTCTTTTTGTATTTCCTGAATGCAATCTTTTGGCTTTCACTTTCTCCGTTACCAAATTGGAAAAACCATAATGGCCTCCTCTTCCTTTTCCCCTTGCTAACCTGCTTAATGCATAATTCTGTTGCTCTTGTAATCCCCATTTTAAATACTGCCCACTGCTCCTCAACTCCGATTCCCTCCCCATTCCCCTTAATGCCCCTTTCAAGCATCTCCCCATTTTCCCAAAGTCTACCCCCCTAAAATCCAGGATAAGTGTTTTTGTGTGGTTTGGTTCTTCTCCTTCTGTGATTTCAAACCATAATGACTGGTGGTCACTGTTCCCCAGGTGCTCCCCCCACTGTAACCCCCATCACACTGTCCCTGTTTGTGAGCACAAGGTCCAGTATTGCCTTCTGCCGAGGTGGTTCCATGACCGGTTGCTCAAGGAAGTCACCTTGAAGGGAGTCCAGGATAAATCTGCTCTTGGTTGAGGCAGCTGCTGGGATGCTCCAGTCCACGTCTGGAATACTGAGGTCTCCAATCAGCACTACCTCACCCTTGTCTGCCATCCTTTGGATGGCTAGCATCAGCTCCCTATCTGTTTCTTCCTCCTGGGCTGGTGATCTATAGACCACACCTGTGTGGATGGCTGGCACCATTTTCTTTTCCAGCTTAACCCATAGTATCTCTGCCCCATTTTGTTCCTCCTAGATCTCTGTGGCCTTTATGTCATCTTTCACATAAAGTGCCACTCCTCCTCCCTCCCTTCCTTCCTACCTGCCCCGTCTCTTCTGAATATGTTGTAGCCAGGTATGACCATCTCCCAGTCGTGGTTATCATTACACCAGGTTTCTGTGATGGCCACAATGTCCAGGTCTGACTGCACCATGACAGCCTCCAGATCCTCCATCTTGTTGCTAAAGCTCCTGGCATTTGCACACGTGGCTTTCCATGATTTGAACTCCCTAGACTGTTTAGCTGTTCTACTCCAGCCCTTTCCTTGGTTGTCCTTTATCCCTGGTTCTCCTTGCTGTCTGCCCTTCTGTTGAATTTTGCCTCTTTTCTGCCTATTCACCTCTTGGGTGCTTATCTCCATCTTTTGCACACTGATTTGTAGAGATATCCACTCCTCCTGTTCACTGGTTCCACCGCTAGCTGTTGGGGGTTGGGTAATTAGGTACCATCTTGCTACCCTGCCACCCCCTTGGCTAGTTTAAATGCTTGTCCATGTAGCATTTAAACTTATCATTGAGTGCTTGGATTCCCCTCCAGGATGAATGCAGGCCATCAGGCTTAAACAAGCCTCCATCCCTCCAGGTGGGTCCCCAGTCACCAATGAATCCAAACCCTTCCTTACAGCACCAGTTCTTCAATCATGAGTTAAAGCTCCTGGTGCATGTGCCCCTATGCTCTCCCATGTCTCTCACAGGTAGTACTTCCGAGAAGGTGTCAGAAGTAGCTACTTGCTTGAGACCTCTCCCCAATTTCCTAAACTCTTCCTGAACTTCCTTTGGCTCCCCATTTGCCAGGTCATTAGTACCTAGGTGGATAATGACATCCAGCTCATCCTCCCATCTTGCCTTCCCAGCAATCCCAAGGATCTTCTTCCCACCCCTCCATGCCATGGCACCTGGTGGGCACCTCACCTCCCTGTCCTCCCCCTCCTGTGTTCCTAGCTGGATCCCTCTTATGATGGAGCCCCCCACCAGGATTTGCTTCCTCCTCCTCCTCCTCCTCCTCCTCTGGGGTCCACAGCTCTCCCCACTGAGGTCACCTCCTTGGCTGACCTCCACATCCTTCCCTTCCACTTCTCTGGGTACCTCTATTTGGTTGTCCTGTTTTCCAGTGTGGCTTATGAGTTCTGGAGCGGAATAGGATCTGGGATGTGCCTCTGCCTGACTGCCCTAATCCTCCTTGAGCCCACTGTCATTAAAGTGCTCCTCATTCTCAGCATCCTTTGAGGCAGTGGCATTGGACTGGGTGGTCTCTGGATAGGGATGATGGTACTCCTGACCCAGTTTACTTCCACTCTGAGTCTGGCTACCTCATCCCACAATCCAGAGAGATGCATGCAGATAGGGCAGCACCTCAGCATCCAGAAGGTCTGCCTGAATATGCTGCCCCACAGCCACTGCTTTGCACCACTCCCCACTTTATACTGCACTTATATTGCTATTCCAGTACTTGTCTGTTACTGAAGCTCTCCTAGTTCCCTTTTTATTAATTTACTGTCCTAAATGTCCTGTCACTGATCCTCAGATACTTTTCTTTAAAGAAGGAAAAATAAATAAATAAATAAATAAATAAATAAATAAATAATGAATCAAAATACTTACCGTGCCGAGGGCGGGCTTCTTCCCCCTTATGCCCCTCCTACTCCACAACCCCTACTATTCTCTGTGCTTAGCTCTTGTCAATCAGATTTAACAGGGTATATAATTAAGAGTGGGGGCAAGGGGATGTGAAAATTTGCAGCAATTAAAGACAGTAAAGGAATACAGCACCACTACAAGCACACCAAACTAGGTTTTAAATTTTCAACAGCCCAAAAACAATTCTAAGTAAAGAGAGCAAAGAAATAACAGTGTCACTAAAAGCCCACAATCAAAGTTTAAAACAAAAATAGCAGTCAACAGTTACTGCAAAGCACTGAATGATCTTTCCCCTTCTGCTTCTTGCTTCTTCTTTATGCTAAAAGGCATAAATAGGTTGCTGGAGGGTAGTGTCTTTCAGAAAAGGAGATGTCCAGGAATGAGGGGACATGACATGAGGTTGGAAGGGGATAGACTAAGGGGTTATGCTGACTGCACGTCGACACTGCCCTCGTGATGACCATCACATGACAGAATCCAATGAAAAGCATTGTATCACTGTGAAGGTCCCCACAGACACTGGCAGGACATCTCCTGATGTTTTGCCCGCTCCCCAAGGCAACTCTGACTCAGAGTTGTATAAATAGAGACTGGGGTGTGTGGGGGTGGAGCCCCCCACTCTGGGGGTTCTGGGGTGCAACCCCCCCAAAGAAAACACACTGGCATCCTCAACAGTACAATGCTGACACTCAACATTGTGTCTGTTGCTGTTGGGGATGTCAGTGTCAGGGTTGTCGCAGCACTATAGGTAAACCAACTAAGGGGTGCCACAAGGAAGTATTTCTTCACAGAAAGGATGGTGGAACCTCTAGAGACTTCACAAGTCAGTTTCATTATGATAGAGAGAACTAAACACTATTGACACATTTCACATAATACTACTATGCACTATAAAAAATATAGGATGATCAACTCTATGCATAACCAATGTGTTCTGTCACCTTGGGGTTCTGATTCCCCTGGACCTCTCAAGCTTCACTCTCCTAGTCAGAGGGAATCAGAACCCCTCTGTAGCAGAAGACACTGGTTGTGCATAGTTGCCCATCCAGTATTCTCTATATTTAGTGCTGCATTGAGGATTTCTAAGTAATAAACCTGTGTCATACAATTGCTTTAAATTAGACCAAGATTCTGATCTATTCAATTCAAATTTGTTAAGATGAGGAGCAAGGTTTTTGGAAGAAACCAAAGGACTGACAACCCTATAAGTCAGGAGATAATGTCTTGTAAATTCTTTTCTAGGTAGGTGTGATGGGCTACCCAGCTGTCAGCTGTCCAGCAATGTCAATTTTGACATCTCTGCAACAAAGCAATAAAGAAAAGCAGAAGACATTTCACAAAATCTTGAGGCAGAAACTGATGCCAGAGTTTAGCTAGCTATATGCTGCCCAGCGCAGCTTTATCAATTGCAGAATCAGTTTCAGTCTCATGGTTCTATGAAATGACTACTGCCTTGATTTAAGATAAGACTGATTTAGACAGGAACATGCCTGGACAGCTGACATCTAAAGGTAAGCGCAATACCTCATCCCCTTTGCACCTATGCTCCACTCTAGAAATTGAGTATTTTAATAACCTAGTTTAATTATTTACTTCCTACCAGTTGTACAATCACAATTATCCACTGCACAGTGTGGCATGCACTGGGACTTATGCACACCTGGCGTTGTTGGTCACTTGCCAGGTGTGGGTAATTCCCAGCCCAACCCACACCTTGTTGTGCATTATTACAGGAAAACTGCATATTAAAATCAGGAAAATATATGTATTATTATCTTTTTTGTGTTCTTACTTCATCCCAGTGTTTTTTTTTTCTGCTCAGTCTGTGAGATGAGTTTTTTCTAACTTTCCCTGGCTGTTTTATGGCCCCTGTGGGCTGCCATTCAGGTTTCTTTTATTACAGCTTGTCCCAGAGAGTCTTCCCAGAGTGCTCTTTGCTCTGATGTCTAATAATCCCTGCAGGAGGCCAATGTCTTGTTACAGGGTCTTTATTATAGCTCAGCCATAGCAGAGAGAACACAGCAGCCAGGAGTCACGCTTCTAGTATTTGGGCAAGTGTAATAAGTTCCCTAAATATTTGTACCTTATCCAACTGTGTTCTGCTTAGGGTAGTGTGTGTGTGTGTGTGTGTGTGTGTGTGTGTGTGTGTTCATTCAGTTGCTTTTGTCCTGTGTAGAAGACAGTGCTTGTAGACAAATGTAATCATTTTGCAGCTGTGGTCATCCAATGGCTAGCAAAGGAATTCACAACTCTGGATGAGTTGGGGAGGGTTACCAGCAAAGAATGAATTTCTCAGATTGCTAAAGGTAGTACATTAAGCACTGAAACTTAACAAACAAAGGAAAGGCCCATACAACACTTTGGAGGAGGTTTCAACCTGCAAAAACATGCAGTACTGGGAAGGGCTCAATTGTTGAAGGAGGTTTCAACTGACAAAAAAAGGCAGTACTGGGGACGGCTCAATTAACTTTTTAAGCCAGAGGAAAAATAGTGCTGTCAAGCTCCCATACACACACAAGCAGCGTAGTCATGAGGCTTCAGCATAAGACACTATTTTTAACACTCTGGCATGTTATTCAGAAGGTAATTTACACAAGGAGTCCTTTTCTCAAAGCAAAACATCTGCAGGGCTTCGCCCACTGGAGCTGTAAAAAGGAAACAGCAAGCACTGTTAAAGTGGGTCTCATAATATCAAAGAACACTTAAAACCTGCTGCTCTGAACCCAGTTCTAAACAATGACCCAATTCCCGAAATAGCAATGCAACCACACTAATTCACTCACCTCTTGATATGTTAACATGGTCTAATAACTGATAGGGTCTGAAATCAACCAGAAATCAAACCTTATGTTCTTTGTATCAACCTGGTGTGATATCTCACCAGGTTAATTTGGAGAAAGACACAGCTGATCAGTCACCTGAAATGGAAATCTGTCATTCTGTCACACCAAATGAAAACATCTGTAACAACATTTGACAGGTTACTCGTACACTGAAGTCAGACCTTAACAGATATTATAATGAATAAAATATGGGTTACTGTGTGATTACTTATTTTTTTTATACCAGCTCACTGTGTTTTGCCTTTATAAACCACTCGAATTTCACTCTCTTAGTTAATGTCACAAATCTTGCCTTGGGTGTGTGAAAAAAATCGTATCACACAAGCAGCAATACATGTAACACCCACTCTATCATGTCTTATTCCTTACTCAATATCACAGATTAATCAGTAGTTAAAATCAAAGTGAAACAGTTTAATCTTTACATAAACAACAAATTAAATTGCTATTACTAGTAAGCAGAGGTTATAAACATGCTGCTTATCATCCCTTGTGAGGGAGCAGGACTTCACAACTCATTCAAGGCTCTACCACTTGATGGCTCTGTTCTCGCCTCCTCACACTTGAAGATAAATTACATGTTTTGAATCACACACGGAATTAGTTAGTTGCCGTATTGGTCCTTCTAAGAACAGGTCCAGAAATAAATGGTTTGATACCTTTTATTGGATCAACATAGATGTAACAAAAGAAAACCGTACTTAAGCTTTTGGACCAACCAATTCCTTCCTCCAAGCTTCTGAGGAAGGACTTGGTTCATCCGAAAGCTGAAGCACTGTTTTCTTTTGTTACATCTATGTTGGTCCAATAAAATATATCAAACCATTTGTTGCTGGATCTATATTTTGAATCAGGCATTTGTGTATATGCTATACATATGGATAGCTGCATATTGTATATTTATAAATACATAGCCATCTTTATATATTTATAAAAAAGTTTGGGAAAATCCTTGGAATCTTTTTTTTTTTTTGTAGACTTTGTTTATCCTCCTTACCCTGGCCCCATAGGGCTCTCTCTGGTGTGGTCACAGGGACCGGCTGCTTCCCACTCCACCTGAAGTTTCTCCACCCCTGCTTCCATCTGGAATCACCTCACTACTGAACTCCCAACCCCCTGGGCTCTGAGCCCCCAAGGTGGGACTGCCTTACCTCCTACTGGTGCTTTATCTATAATCTAGTAGGGGTGTCTGAGGTGAGGAGGAGGTCCGGAGGCAGGTCCAGAGCAAACCCAGTTGTGAGCATGGGTGCCAACCGCTGGACCCACCATCGCCTTCCCGGGTGCCAGGGATTATCCTTTTGTTCCATTGCCCCAGGAGCACTGATGTGCAATGATGTTCATTGAGGCATGGGCATGCTCCTGCATCCGATTGCAGGATGTCCGCCATCACTCCCCTACCTCAATGCATGCTCCACATCTACTGCAATCTCCCAGCTTCTGCTGGGAGCCACTAGAGCAGTGAGGAGCTCTGTCCACCCACCCCAGGAGAGGAGAGGAGAGCAGTCCTCCGGATGCTCATACCTCTCCTCCCCTGCCGACCCCTAGCGGCGGGGTTCCTTTCCCAAACCCAGGTTGCTGGTGTGACGCGAGGTGTGGCATCCAGTGCCTCAACCCTCAGAGCCACCAGGCCAGCTAGACTGATGGAATCTGATCACATGGCCATGTGTTATTATAGCACAACTCACACCTAAGTACAGACTGACAGAGAGAGCCAAAGCTTTGTTGATCAATCTGTGTCACTCAGAGCTGAGCTCAGGAGGAAGGAGTCAATCCAGAACTGCAACCTGAGAGTTGGCAAATCCATGGAGGTCTGCATTTCCAGAGATCATCAGTAACTTAACATGGCCTTGGTCCTGCATTACTAGTCAGTTTAGTTAGTTCGGGGTTTATTTGGACTTCTGTGGGATTTGCATTTAACAGGGACTTCTCTGCAAGTGGGTTTCAGTTGGAGTTATTGCATTGGGATATCATTTTGCCTTACATTGTTCTGTTTGGTGTTACTGCTACTTGCCTAGTATTAACACATTCCACCACAGAGTCAATTCCAGTTCCCCCAATAAATCTTCATTATTATTTGCATGTTAATTATTGAGTACAGTGCTTTTGTAAGTGGTTTCCCTGCCAAATGTAAAGAAAGCAGAAACTCGTTACTTGGTTGTTTGGATTGCTTCCAGCTCTCCTCCCCATAATCAGACCTCTCCAGTTTATCAAAAGTGATGGCAATGCCAGGGATGGGGTGAGCAGCTTTGGCATACAGCACCTATGTGGTCCATCACAGTAGCTTTACAATTGTTTCAACATGACACCACAACTAAGAGGCCTAGTCTGTGATTGGTGTGGCAGCAGGCTACACGCTCCTCCTCTTCCGAGCACTATTTAAAGAGCATACTCCAGGTTCCTTTGGGCACACACTTCTCTGTGCTGTTACTGCCACTTATTGTTGGTCTGTTGATGCTTGACCTGAGACTTTTCCCTCTGTTCTTCTACATTCCTGTTCATGTACTTTTCATACTTTGGAGAATTGCTCCCATTTTACAGTTTTTCTGTTTCTCCTGGAAATGTGAGTACTTTTCCTCTCCTCTAATGCCTTTCTCTTGTAAGTTAAGTAAAACTTTTCCTTATCTGCTTTGCTACATATCGTTTCCTTATTCACGGCTTTTCCGGCTTCCCTGGCCTATCAAGTTGTTTCTATGGATTCACTTTTGCTGGCACTGCTTCTCTCAACTTTTGACTCTTTTGTTTGTTCTACAGATTAGTTTAGGTTCATTTCACCCTGTTCCACTACTGACCCACCACAGCTCTGCATCTGGCACACTACAGTCCAGACTCTGATTTTGGGGAATGAACTGTTTTAATCTGGGCTCCAGATAAGTTCTGGACTTCAATTCCTTACCTTGGAAAATGTCTTCACTCCTTGATCCATGAATTATCCAGCTAGACTGCTTATGACCATGCCTGGCCTTAACTTGCCCCTGTCGTATATTAATGTCAAAGCCCTTATTCATCAGGGCTGGAACTCTCAGTGAGCTGGGGGCTCCTTTTGTTATATGGCCGAGTTCTGTGGCATGATGGTTAGGTTATGCCTCCTCATGGGCCCAAGATCAAGCAATAGCATCATACAAAAGCTGTTCTCTCTCTTTAAAGTGCCTTGGTTTCTCAGCTGCAATCAGGGGCTGAGCTCTTTGCCTCTCTAAACGTGTGACTCTCTGTGCCATGGATGTCCCTTCAGTCTGTTTTGCCAACTCAAACCAGGCAGCTATTTACTCACTCACACTCACATACACACAATAACAATACAATAAGTACAGCAAGCCAAAGCTTTATTATAACAAAATATAATACAAAAGGTTATACATCACCGATTTAATAAAGCATTATCCAAGCCCTCTTCCAATGGCTAGGAAGCCCCCTTGTCAGCCTGGCTAGGAGTCTCTCAAACCGGGAACTGGCCCCACATCGATGCGTCCACCCTGCAGGAGAGGCTTTAAACCAGGCATTGAGAAAGCTACATTTATATTTTATTTTATGCTAAAAATAACCGTGCAGCCTTTATAGTGTTGTCTCGCCACATTCTAGAAGCTGGCCGGGCTCCCAGGATGTTGCGAATTCACACCACAAGGACTGCTCAGAATTCCCTACACCTGCTAGGTCACTGTGCTCCAAACACTGGCGGTGCCTAGAACACTATGAGCTAAGCAGAAGTTTAAACAAAACTACAAAAACAGGTTGCCTGATAATATGCGACCTTCAAGTCAGCAAAATACACTGTCTGAAGCAAAACATAATAATGAGGCTATCTAAAGAGCAAAACACCAATTAAATGAAGCAGCATGTAAAATGGAGTCACACAATACAAAATGGAGTATAAAATGACATACATTACATAAAATAGCATACAAAATGGAGTGACAATAATCAACATATTATACTATTACTACACAGTCATATTGATGATGCTCCGTGACACTTTCAGAATTGATTGTCCCTTTAGAAGGATGGAATAAGAGTTGCTATAACTCCCTACTCAAATTCATCTGACCTCTGCTGCTAATTCAATTCCAAATTCCAAACTCCAAACAGTATTCAAACTGTCCTCCATTCATACTTTTCCATGCTGTTGCATTGGGTTCTTAGGGAATTCTTAAATATAATTAGCAAGCCTGGAGCCATGGTGACCTTAGGCCTAGGCTCAGCAGAGGTTTCCTCATAGGGGGGTTGTCCTCCCCTCAGTGCCAAAGATCATCAAATAATTTCTGCTGTAAGATGGGGCCTGGATGGTGTATCTGTCTGCCTAGTGTACCTCCATAGCTAATTTAACTCAAGACAGTTCCTTTTACATGTGAACTTTCTCAGTTGTACCTCGAAAGGGTGGCAGTCCTCTCTTGGAACAGAGAGGAAGGGCCAAAGTCAACACTGTATAACCAATCACTCTACATTGCATAACCATTCTTTCTTATACTTAGAGATTTTCCAATTTACAGCTAAAAAATTATGGTTAATATTAGTGGCACTCAGCTACACAAAATTCCCCCACATTTGCATTTCAAACCCTTCATTGTTTTATTACTGAAGACATTTTCATTAAAACAGGATATCTTTCTGTTATGTTTCTTCTGTTCCAGTGGCATATTCCATCAGAGAAATCATAATCTTTGCTTGTGACATCACAGCAAGAACTACAGAAATCATTTATGACTTATGACTTTAGAGCAGGAAAAGCAGCAAGGAGAGATAAAGTCTAAGGAGCAAGTAGAATGTTTTATGAAACCATCTTTAGTAATTATATTTTTTATTTTTATTCATTTATTTTGATGAAAGGGTACATGCACTGTGCTGAAGTGCCTTTTCAGGCATGTCCCAGAAAAAGAATGGACTGTCCAAAAATTCAGATTTTGGGATTATCTTATAAGATTTGAGTACTGCCAATGCCAACAGTATCTTTTTGCTGAAACCTGGAAAACTGCTTGAAATTGGTCACTAGACCAGCAAATTAAGAGTCTTAGCCTGTGATTCATTGGTGCAGTGGCCTAATCTCTTTTCCCCTTCAAGCACTATTTAAAGGGCATGCTTGAACTTCACTCAGACACACATTTTCCTTGCTCCACCATCTGCCCAATCTCTTCTGGGGGCTTCATCTCTCTCTCCTTATGGGGGATTACTATCATAGTGCCTAAGAAACATTTACCACAAGAGAACCTTGTCACTGTGGCACCTCTAGGTATTCAATGAACCCTCCTCAACAGGGTTCTTTTGCCATGTGACTGAGCTCAATGGTAAATTAAAAGGGTAGTGGTCTATATTGCATACGTATTTAACCTGTACTGCACAACCATCAGTGCACATAAATTGGCCACTGGACCAGTGAACGCAGTGATTATAAATATGTAAATGATCAGCTGAGATGTCATCACTAATGTTTATCACTTGCTCTCACTCTGTCTCATGGGTCCTGCCATCACTCTATGCCATAAGGCTGCAGTCCATACTCTTGCTCTTCCTTGCCAACAGTACAAAAAGTAAGTTAATGAATAAAAACCCCTATCAGCATTGCTTCAATTTCTATAAATTACTACCTTTTGCAAAGTACACTTTTTCATCCCTGCTTATGAAGCAGGGGAGCAAAGAGTATAGATTCTCTTCCAACCTTAAATTAGTAGGCTACTATGTTTTGTAATAAGTAAAATGCACCGAGGTTCACATTATGAAGCCAAAATTCTCTCAAGAGGTTATGATGACAACTATACATGGCCCATGTTTTGCACTTGTTCTTTATAAAAGCCCCTAGATCCCTTCAGGGGAATTACAGTCAGTGCACTTGGAGGTACATTATTCCTTATAGCACTAGCAAGTGTCTAAAGCATGTAATGCAAAAGCAGCACTTCAGATATGGATACAAAAAAGACAGGTATTGCACAGCATCAGAGCCAGCCTTAGGCACACCCAGTCCCAGTGGTTCCTGGGGGGCTGCCTCCTCATAGGAGCCCCCAGACAAAAGCTGTGCAGGTCATCAGTTTTTCAGATTTCATGTTCGTTTTAATTTATGTATTTCATTCCCTGTGTATAATTAGAAGTTCAAACAAGGGCATCATTGGGTTGAGCAGAACCTTCCAAATATGCATCATAATGCCATAAGAATACTTGCTAAGGTACACTCAGGGGCTCCAATGACAAACCCTGCTGGGAGCCCCAGAAACACATAGCCAACTCTGTACATCAAGTCTGCAGCCAAAAAGACAAGGGTGTGAGCTTAAAAGTACTGCTGTCAATAGAGACTCCAGATGCAAAGCTAAAGTAAGCTGAAATAAATGCTAATTCATCTTAATTGTTTCCTTCTGATGTGAATTATTGATCCTTTAAGGGGCACTGTAGGCTTCAATTATTCAATTTAACTAAAACATTATTCCTGCAACAGCAGTGTGTCTTTGCATTAACTTTCTTGAGGATACTAGATGTTATTATTACCACATATCAAATTTCTTGGTTTTTCAAAGTGACTTTTTGCTACCCAATGCAGTCAAGGGATGCACTAACTTTCAGAATAATGAGCTCACAGCAAAGATATCTGTCAGTAAATCTGGAACACAGACTTGTTAGATAACCCTTTGGGGTGGCAGAAGAGTGAATGCACTGAATCCTTTTAAAGCACGTGGCCAGAATTCAGCTCTGACTATAGCTCTAAATATTCCGGCATTTATTCTGCCTCAAATAGTGCATTATGGTTTTCAAGCATAACCACCTTCCTTGTACAGATGTTATAAAATATCTGGGCCTTGGTCCCTTGCTAAGTAGTCATTTCTGGGATGAACATTCCTTTAATCTCAAATGTTTAACAAGCCAAGATGGACTACAGCTGAATCACTGGCATTTCTGGCAATGCCATTGGTAGAGCTTGGATTAAAAGTGTAACACTGGTCACAATGTTAACTAAACTAGAAAAGTCATTTGGAATCCCAGGTATTAAGAAGGGTATTGTGGCCAGAGCTTTTAAGGCCTATAAAACTAGAAATGCCAATACAGCAGCCTTCTGATTGGCTGCAACCTATGTGGATACAACATGGTATTCAAATGGGTCTAGTGTGCACACCCTGCCATTGTATGATGTGGGACCACGTGTCCAGTGATGGGGAGGTGAGTTTGGAGGGAAGCTAAAAAAAATTATTTTTCTTCTGAAGTGTCTCACCACATTTAGTAATCATGGTAACAACATAAGAACATAAGAATGTGAAGGCAGATGGGGATCGCTGATCAATCTAGTCTGCCCCTTTGTTTGTTTATTTATTTGACTACCCCCCCACCCCAGGTATATTTCTTTGTTTCAGGATTTCAAAATGCTGATCTGAAGACAGCTTGAATTCCTTAACCGCCTTTGCCTCCTCCACCTCCTGTGACAGTCTGTTCCAAGGCTCCAGGACCCCCTCAGTGAATAAGAACTTCCTGACATTGCTCCAGAATTTAAGGCACTGAATGGTGGATTACCTTTCAGTAATCCCCCCATGTGAATGGTATAAAATGAACAAATTGGGGTTACCTAGTGTTATAAAATATGTAAATAAAATACTTTAATTTGACTAGTACAGAAAGCTCCAAGGCATAAGTATAGATCATACAGTGTTTACACACTGGACTTTGTTACATTATCACAAACAACACATTTCTTCACCTATCAAAAATTCCTGATGAACCATCATGTTTTCCAGATTTGTTCACTATTCTCAATTGTTTGCCACCACCCTCATTGCTTCCTCTCCTAAAAATACAATTCCCAGCAATAGTCTCTGTTTTATTAAGAAAACTGCTATAAATTGTTTGTTTGGGAGGTGTGGAAAAAGAAATAAACACTTGAGGATTATTCCTGAGAGATGATCAAACACTAAAAACAGCCCTTCAGCTTTCATTACTGTTATACCTGTAGCTGGGACCATCTTCAGTGGACCAAGTATGGTTTTTCTTTGGCGAGAAAAAAATCTTTAATTACACCAAGTACCCACCACAAAAATAAAGTCTCACACCTGAGTTCCAGCCATAAGAGAAGACTCCTGCCCCTGGCAGACTGCTGGCAAAACACCCCTGCTAGCTGTCAGGCTCCAAAAAAAACCTGCCCACCCCAGTTTCTGCTGGGAGAGAAGAAGAAAAAGTTGTGCAAGCCATCAAGGTGAAATTTAACTCCCTAACTGCTATTTCCAGGTCATTCCAGCACAACAGACACATAGAAAAAGCATTACGAACAATTGCACCCCTGCAGGGAAAGAGTGCTGTGAGCAGTCCAGGTCCAATCAAATCTATGTCCAAAAAATAAATCAGTGATAATGGAACCCAAATCAAATAACTCCTGTTGCAGCTGCAATACTAGCATGAAGACAGCTATTCGAAAGAAAACAAGATGCAGCCAAGAGCAGCTGCAGTGTGGGCAGGTCCTTCACACCTGAGCCCAATGAAAATACTTCACAGTAGATTAGCAATATGGCCTATGCACGAAGGTGGGCTGGGTACACACGAACTGCGTGTACCCAACCCATGTAGCCCCACACCCCTGGACAGGCACGTGGTGGCTGGCATTCATTAACGATTGCCACATGTCTGTGTCCCTGCCCCATGGAGTACAGCTGCATGGCACCTGCACTGGAGTGGATTGTGGGGTACTGGCAGGTATCCAGTCAGATGTCCATCCTGGGTTCCACAGTGGATCCCCTGCTATGTGTGAGCAGTGGATTTTGGGCAGGCATAGGTCCCAGAATAGGAAATACACAGGCAAGAACCTGACTGGTTGCCCCCAGCGCTACCATGCAGCTAGATGGGCTGAGGCATCAGGGTGGGGGGATTCCCTGTCCCACCGCAGCCAGCAGGAGTCACCAGTAGGGGCACATAACAGTTATGGCAGTGTCTCCCCTCACATAACTTGTGCTCCCCTCACCCAGCACTTCGTGCCTTAGTAAATGGTGGAGTGCAGGCATACCCCTAACAACCCCCCAGACACCCATAGTGCATTGCAGCACAATTGGCCTGGGGGATCATGCGGCCCAGGGGCTTGTGGCCCTGCTGTAAATGCCACCAGGGTCCACTGGACCCTCTCTGTGCAGCATTCTGACATAGGGATGCCTACGCACCCCAAATAAGCAGCTCGTAGGCAATCCTAGGTTTCATACATAGGCCCCAATATGAGAAAGCCTGCCACACCAGAGCAAGCATTCTAAACAACAGCCACATAACCACAGAATGTAAATTAAACAATAAAGTTGATGAATAGTCTAATAATTTTGCAAAGGACAGCTGCACCAATCTACAAACCCCTGCATTTAAATACCAGTGAAAGTATCACCTTATTAAAATAAATCAGAAGAAGAATTAGAATTGACATAGCACTATTAATAAACATTGTATTCCACAGCACATTACAAGCAATGAGAGTCTGTTAGTGAAGTGACTATAAACATGTAGTTACAGCCAATCTGCTCATCAACACCCACACACAGCCTCAGACAATTGCACTAACCCATTTTATGGGAACGGGAATGTAGAACAGAACAACAGGGAGAGCCACTACTTTTGTGAAAAGTGCCTGGAGATCTTTTACTTCCAACCGAACACGCAACCAGGACAGAACCAGCCATGGGCAGAAGGACCTTGGTTTACTGTCTCCTCTAAAAGATGACACACCCAAATAGTACAGCATACCCCTAGTACTGTACTCAGGTGCCAGAGTTTTTATGGTATAAGCACAATCCCACTGTGGGACTACAACTCACATCCTTCAGTCCTGCAGGTCAGGATGTGCTACCAACTGAGCCATGCTGAGCATACAAATGTATTATAGTGTAAATATATAAGCACACCTCAGATTTATACAGGTTTCCTCTGATATAATCTTTCAGTATGCACTATTTCCATCTCTATTTAGTTATATAAAAAGCTTTCCTCAATAATGAAATTCATATCTTTACCCCGTAGTATTGTCCCTTCTGGAAATGCCCTTTGATTCAATGTAACAATAAATGCCTGGATGACATAGGGTGGTCTAAATTAGACATAAGAGTAACTGATGATTTACTAAACCCTGACAACTCCCAGTTATTGTCCTTTTCTGAACTACAAACTAAATATACAGTCCCTAAACTCTCCTTTCGGTTATATCTCCAGATTAGGAAACTATTAACTAATAACATGCTAGAACAGCAGCTCATAGTTCAGCAAAACACAAAATGGTCTTAACTACTTAAAGTTGCTCAGGTGCAAAAAGGGGCAAGTTTAGAATATAAAATTATAAATGATTCTAATGTTTTGGTGACCGTTCCAGCTAAGCAGAAATGGGAAACAGAACTGACTATATCTCTATCTTTAGAATCCTGGTGCTCATTATGGGAAAACATATATTGCTGTGCTAAAGAAGTACAGGTGTGGTTAACACAATTCAAAATACTTCATTACTATTATTCAATTGTCCTTATGCAACTGGATGAGATGATGCTTGTGTGGCTTGATTTACATTGTGGCTTTTCACCTCGCTATCCATGGGCTATACCACCCTGTAGGGCTACGACGCAAGGAACCCTAGAGGAGGGCTCCCCATAGGTGCTGCAGGAATGATGCCATCGGCTAAAGGTAGCTTAGGAAGAAGCCCACAGGTAAGAGAGATGAGCTGCTGCAGGAGGAGGGGTGGATGGTGCGCAACAAGAAATTAATCCTGGGGAGGCCCAGGATGAGTGGCCTTATAAGCCTGATGGGGGAGTGATGTAGTTGCTCTGCCCACTGAACTTCGGGCTTAAAAGCCCTCCCATTCAATTGTGCTTACACAACTGGATAAGATGACGCTTGTGTGACTTGATTTACATTGTGGCTTTCTGCCTCTCTATCCATGGGATATACCACCCTGTAGGGGTACAACACAAGGAACCCTAGAGGAGGGTTCCCCCCATAAGTGCCGTGGAATGATGCCGTAGGCTGAAGGTAGCTTAGGAAAAGAATACCTTATTGGGTGTTGAGCATTGAAGAGGCAAGGATGATGAATGAATTAATTCTAAGAAGATGATGAAGCTCAGACTTCCTAAGGAGAGAGGGGAAAAGCCAGGGCCACCATCCGCCTCCATCCAACAGCAGAACTTTACTAACCTAAGACAGCACTAACCCTAAGTAGTATTGTGACCATTGGCATGGAGGAGAGGAAAAACCCCCTTTGAGGAGGAAACCTCTGGGGATTCAAGGCCTAAGTCACCTTCCCTCCAGGCTGATGACGTTTGATTTAAGGACATATGTCGTTAAAGAGAAGGCTATGACTAGGGAAGATGATGATAGGATAGGTAAAAAAAAAAAAAAGAAAGCACATATCAAAGAAGGAACATGAGGCATCAGGGACCTGAGAGGGGTATGCTCGAGTAGGCAATGGGAAGGAATAGATCCATGTAGAAGGCAGAGGAGCAAGGGGTATCCAGATGCTCTCACAAGAAGACTGGGAGCGTAGAAGACTGATGGCGATGAATGCCGCAGGAGAGCAGCAGTTCGATGAGGTAGCATAGAACCCAATGAGAGGTATGCTTGATTGACTGATGTGAGAAAGGAGATTCAGAGACCATGAGAAGAGGGAGGAGGAGGATGAAGACAGATGATGATGATTGCCGCAGGAGTGCAGCAGTTCAATGAGGTAGCATAAGAGCCAATGAGAGGTATTCTCGATAAAGCGATGTGATTAAGTAGACTTCTCTCAAGAGGAGGTAGACTCTGAGGCCAAGAAGGCATGCCTGGATCCAGAGGGTATGCTTGGGTCGAGCGATCGATGGGAGCAATATGGACGAGCATAGGATTCAATGATAGGAATGCTCAAGTGAATGATGGAAATAGATGAACCATGAGGAAAGGATACGTAAACAATGACTGGAGTCATAAACCTGATACATGAGGCAGGAGGGCAGTGGGTAAATGAGGTGGCATATGAGTCATGATAGGTATGCCCAAAAAAGAGATATCAATTGCAGGCCAGATGGAGTCAGCCAGAGATAGCCAAATGATGAGGATGGCAGAGCGTGAGAAGGCAAATGGGAGAACTGCAGGAGAGTAATGGTTCAATGAGGAAGCATAGGGCCCAAAAGAAAGCAAAGGAGTGGGTGAAAGTGAGGCTGCAGCACATGGGTGCTGGGAGTCATGACCATGCCAGGATGAAGGTAAAGAAGGCAGGAACACAGGAGGAGAAGGCCAGCCAGCCCTGAGCAAAGGGCAATGGTTAGGAAGGTATGTCCCGGAGTGGAGAGCGATGTGATTCGGGGTAGCAAGCAGAACGGATGGAAATACCAAATGAAGCCAAAGCTGCATAATGAGGAATAGAGACAGGGCTGGTGGTGAATTACATGACCTAATATAAAGACCATACATCCATGATATTCAAGTTTATCTCCTGCACCAGCTATATTCTGAGAAACGAGTGTCAGTGAACTCTGAACTGGTGCTAAATCTACATGAGGGTAGGTGATGGCAGAATAGGAAAACCCCAAAAGCAAGGTGAGTAGAATTAAAGCAAGAATTACTCAAAGCGTGCAACAAACAAGGAGTCACAAAACAAGGAAATGTGGGTTAGGATGGTGAGACTGAAATGGGAAAGAGGAGAAACGGATCCATTAACTGCCAGTCTGCAGCAGGTAACCTGTTGCTTGTTGATACTGTGAATAGCACCTAGTGGAAACAGGTCATTGCAGCGATTGATCTGCCTACCCCTGATGCATACCCTCCCCTACAAGCACACATGATTGTAATACAAACCAGAGTGGAATGATAGCTTATCACTTTCCAGTTAAAAGGCATGCAGTTTAGCTCTATGTGAAAGAACAGACAGCATGAGGAGCCAGAAAAAGACCAAATGACGTTGCAAGCCCGAATGTCTATGGAGGATGCGTGTCCTATAGTGCACCACTCAAGACAATGCCTCTTAATTTCAGAGACTGACACACAGCTACCAAAGTCCCAGGGACACACGTGCCCCAAATCAGGAGGTCAAGTGGCAAGACCAGAAGGGAAAGAGGAGAAGTTGCCGCACACCATGAATGAAGGTACGAGTGGCAGGAACGGACAAGGTGGGGCTCAGAGCAGGAAAGGAGAACAGAGCAGAGCAGTGGAAGCCACCGGTGAAAAACATCACAGATGCGGCAAGCAGAGGTGGGCTTGTGGTACCACAAGGCAAAGGGGGGCAAAGCCGAAGGAACGTGGAATGAAAAACAGAGAAAAGAGGTATGGGGGGAGGAGCAACGAACAAAGGAACGGACACGGTGGTGCAGGCATAGAGACGCCCAGGGATCAGAGGCAGAGGAGGGCTGCGAGAGCAGGCCACCGGAATTAGCAAGGCGAGCAGCAGAAACAGGGGATGGGGAGCGGGAAAAGCCAGAAGGCAGGAGAGATGTGAGAGATGAGCCACAAAAAGAAGGGAGATACGGAGTAAGCTGGCAGCTGGAGGCGACCACGGGAACATGTAAAAGGAAACAAGCAGAATCAGGGAGCGAGGAAGGGTAGCACTTCCAGCTCCAATGAGAAACGAATTCTGGGGAGGCCCAGGATGAGTGCCCTTATATGCCTGATGGGGGAGTGACGTAGTTGCTCTGCCCATTGAACCTAGGGCTTAAAAACCCTCCCATTATACTTCAGAGAGATTTGTTAAGATGGAACTTTCAGATTTTATCAGATGTCCCAAATGTAATATTGTGGCTCCAAATTTATCCCACTTATTATAGTATTGCCCTAAGATATCTGCTGTTTGGGAATGAATGAATGAGTCATACATATGAGCTCGTGCTTGACCAGAAACTGCCTTTTGTCCTGGAAGTATTAATTTTAGGTAATACAGAGTGGCTTTGCCATATAAATAGAATTCACCAAAACTCGGATTCTGTCTGCAGCCATGACATTCAAAAGACTGTTACTTAAATACTGGAAAAAAAATGGTTCCCCTCATTGAGAGAATGGCTAGATTGACTAGGTACTACTATGAATGGTAAAATAATAAGTTTTATGCTGACTAACCAACTTGATCCTTTTCTCAAGATATGGAATCCCTTTCTAACTTACAGTAAACAAGTTCTTTGAATGGCTGCACCATTTTGGAAAAATGATTTTGGTTACACTATATGTATAGTCACACTGATTAATAATGTACAAATACACTAAGGGCCAGATATTCAAAGCTTAGCACAGGGCGCAAATCTGTTGTGCTGGACTAGCGCCAAATTTGCACCTGACTGCTATATTTAAAAGGACATATAGCACCAGCGCTAGGTGTTAGCGCTGATGCTAAATCATAATGTATGCCAGGGAGGGACTGAGGGGAGGGGCCCTGAATGACGGCGCACCGGCATATTCAAAGGTATAGCGCCACACTACAGGCATTAGCACAACCTGTTAGTGCGGCGCTGAATACCGCTGAGAAAAAGCTCGGCAGTATTACCTCCCAGCATGATTCCCCATCCTCGTGCACATTCAACATATTTTCCCGGTAGTCCACCGAGCTTCCCCACAAAGCACTGAGCCCCGATCCCCAGCTCACCAGGCTTTCTGGTAGTCCAGGAACCCCACTCTGGCCACACACAGTCCAGATTTCATGCACATACTGGAACAGCCCCCGGTAGTCTATCGGCCCTCACTTCATGGTCTCGATTCCGTCTGCACTACACACATGTCCCTTTCGGAAAGGCTGTCCCCCTCCTGTGAGATATTCTCGCCATCCAAAGACTTCTGAGAACAGAGCCAGCGATGAGCTGCCTTTCCTTCTCATTACGTAGCCGCTGACTGAGGTAGGAAGGAGAGCTCTTCCTACCTCAGTCGACGGGCCGGCCGTGGTGGTGAGAGGAGGGCTACAGGCTGCCAGCTCTGTTCTGATATTCTTGCATGAGCGGGTGTTACTGCTGGGGGACCGCTAGACTACCAGGAAAGGATATGTAATGTATTTGTACCAGGGGTTGGGACATGTGGGTTTGGGGCCACTAGACTACCAGGAAGATACTATTTTAAATATGTGCACCGGATTGGGATATGTGTGAGGGGTGGGGTATTACTAGACTCACTAGGGAAAATGTTATTTTAAATATGCGACGGGTCTGGATATGTGTGGGGGTGGAGGGACCACTAGACTACCAGGGAAATGTATATTGAATGTATACATGGGGATCGAATTGTGCTTTGGGGGACCACTAGACTACCAGGGAAAATGTTATTTTACATATGTGCTCGAGGGTCAGGATACTTGCGTGGGGTTGGGGGGCCACTAAACTACCAGAGAAAATTATCTTACATATTACTTGCTCTGGGGGTTGGGGATTGTGCTGGGGTGTGGGGGACACTAACCTACCAGTGTGCATGCCACTCCACTGTCCCTGTTTATGAGGGACATCCCCCATTCTGCCCCTTGCAACTGTCCTGTTCCTCCTCTTGAGTGTCCACATATGTCCATGTCCCTCTTTTCAGTGACACAAGAGCTGAGGGGTATGCCAGAGTGTATAACAGGCACACATGGGCACAGTGACCATGATGGCAGGGAAGGAATTGCCCGGCCCAGCCAATTTGCCCTGTTCCCTATCTAATGGATATGTTGCATATCCTAGTGAACCTATGGCCTACGGCCTCCTGCCCCCACCAGGTTCACATTATGCCTGTCCCGTGCATCAAGTCCCCCCAGTGTATGCCACCCACTACTGCAGTGGAGTACCTATGTTGTTGGGGGGCATCCTCCAGGGCATGTATGGCCACAGTAGCCACAGGCAGTGTGTCTGTGTTTAGCTATCGATCTATGAGTGTGTGTATATATATGTGTGTGTGTATATATATATATACACACACACACATATGCAGGTCATGCTTGCACAGATGCATGGGTGCACTGTACGCACTGACTGTGCAGGCACACAGTTCCTGCTTCTTCCAGCCTGTACTTCCATTCTGACCAACAGGGGATGCTGTGGGCACGCCTTGGCCTGCAGCGTCCAGCCTGTACTTCCATTCTGACCCAAAGGTGGAGCTGTGTGCACCATGCAGTAGCACCAGGCAAACTGCATGGTAATGGATGCTAAGCGGCATATAATGAGATGCAAATGTGCTTGTTTGCCCACGGATTACCCAAGTAGGCTCATTTGCATGGGAGTTTTGAATATAGCTCCTGTTTGCCCCAGGCTAACCAGTTTGTACCGGGCTAATGTGTTAGCACTGTGCAATCAGGTTAGCCCCAGCAAACCATACTTCAGCATAGCACAGTTCTGCAGTGTGTGGTTTACATTGTTGTTTGCAGTCATACCTCTCAACTGTCCCTGATTTTCAGGGACATCCCTGATTTTACTTCAAAATATTACTCTGTCCCTCCTACAAATTGTGTTTCCGTGACCAAACAATGGGGGTTGTAAGCATAACATAATGTCAGACATTAATGTTACAAATGTGTTCTTCCTTAGAAAATGCATTTTACACTACACCACTTATTCTACCAGCTTCCTGGGTGGATATCACCAATTGTTAAGGTGTGTCCCTGATTTTAAACCTTTGTCCCTGATATTTTTAAGTCTTGTCCCTGATTTATGAGGCAGGAGGTTGAGGTGTGTTTGCAGTAGATGTGAGACAGCTCTGTGCAATCACACACAATGTTCTCCACCTGCAACACTGGCTTGCTACAGAGTCTAATGAGCTGCAGTTGCAGTTTGCACTTCCCTGTTGCTATATTCAGTGCTGTCTCATTCCCGGGATATTTCTGCCCTGCACTCCCAGACCAGTTTGCCCAGCTTCCTTAGACTGCTACTGTATATTCAGCAGGATTAGCACTGGGCTATTTCCCTTTGAATATAGTTTGCTTTGTGCTCCGGGCTAAGTTTGCCCTCCAGGCAGTGCTAATTTAGCCCCGGGGCAAAGCTTTGAATATCTGGCCCTGTTTATAGTATTGTTATTACTTTAGATGTTCATTTATTCTGAAACGTTGGTATTAAAATTGTATTATCTTAAATCACAATAAACATTCATGTTAAAAAAATCTTCCAGTACACACACACACACACACACACACTCTTTCTCTCTTCCTGTCTCGCTGTCTCTCTCATATGCTCACAGCAGCAGGACAATCTTTTCTCTCCTAAAAAAATCACTTAATTAAATACACAATGCCACTCAGCACCAATGCAGTCCAATAAAACATAAACCTATAAACCTATTTTTTGGGTAGGAAATACAACAGTCAAACTCTCGAGACCAAGCCCAGCTATAATTTCCATTTGAAAGCTAAACACTGACATAAAAAAATTGAAAATTATTATAATCCTTGCTAAAATAACCAAATTTCCTGATTCACAATTTCAACTTGTGGCAACAAATGAGGTAGAATATTGTTTGGAGAATAATTTGGAAGGACCAGAACCTAAACAAGAAAATTCATTTTAAACCATGATGAAGAAATAACCAGACTGGCACCAAGACAGTCAGTAATTGTGAGTTAGTATGTCAGCCTTAAATAAAATTGTATGTGTTTGGGGGGGGGGTTAGCCAGGCAAGATGACAGATGCCTTTTGGTGCAGCTCCAATGAGATATTCTTCAAAAAACCTTTTGCCATGTAGTCACTACCACAATACCTAGAACCTTACAGGATTGACAGATGACACCTCATGGCAACCACTACATCTGGGAAGAGGTAGAGCAAACTGAATTCTGAATCAGTTTTGGCCATTTGCAGACCAATAGCTGCAACACAAGGTCTTCACCCACCCTTAGATGATCAGTGCTACCAAGAGCGCATCATGACTAAAGGGGGAAAATCCCTGCTGGGATGCCAGTTATGCTTCTGAACTTCCTACCAGAAAAGAAAGCAGGGTTCACAAACTTAACAGCCCAGATGGTCCACCTGCAAGCGATAATAACAGGGTTCACAGAGACTTTGGCTGCCCATGCCACCAAGCTGGACAAAGTGGAGTACACTGGAGGAGCTAGTGGCCAACATCACTCTAGAAAGGAACAGCTTAAAAGTAGCTGTGGAGGATCTCAAGCTGAAGTCCAACAATTAAGAGAACCAATCTCAACAGTTAAACCTCAGACCGATTGATCTGCCTGAAGGTCTAATTAAAAACTACCCAGTAAAGGAGATACATCAATAGCTGATCCAACAATTAAAACAATGTCCTGAGGCACTGACTTACAAGGTGGAACATGCTCACCAAGTTGGACTGAGGTAAGGGAACAAGCATCAACACTTCTTGGTTAAATATCTCCATTCCACTGACAAAGAACAGATCTGAAAGCAGGGAAGGCTATGGGGCCAATTAATGTTGACGACAGTAGAGTTGTCATATATCCGCGAACTTCACATCAAATGGCAGCAATGTAATGGCATAAAAACAAAGCTTCACAACAGGGGCTGGTACATTGCATACCTATATCTCTCCCAGGGGGCATGGCTTACTGTCTAGCTGTGAGAACGAAGGGGGCATGGCTTGTTGTCTAGCTGTGAGAACGAACTTTCAGTGAGCTCCCTACCAAAACATCCCAAATTGCAATAAATTGCCCTTTTCTGCTGGCTGCTAGAGACCTGCGATTACTTGCTTTGATTACTGGAGGTGCAGAGACCAATTCTAGCATGGATCCTGATAATGGGACGGAAAACAGTGGATCAGAAAGCAAATCTTTTTATGCCGCGTGGTGGGGCCTGCAAAACCTCGACTACCACTGCTGAGCAATGCCCGGAGAGCACTGGGCCAGCGACCCATGGCTCACTGCAAACGGCCATGACCGCATTAATGAGAACTGTGCAGCAGATGGATAAAAAAATGGATGGCTATAACGATAGGATGGTAGTAGGAGAGCAGAAATTGGACGGAGTCATAGATATAGCAAAAGGTGCTGAGCGTAAGGCAGAAAGGGCCCACGCTGCGGCGGCATCTGCCATCAAAGAGCAATCACTCCTGAAGTCCCAAATTGAACATTTGGAAAATGTGGCCTGAGCTGCAAATGTTCACATTATTGGCATGCCAGAGGAGGTAGAAGGGGAAGATCTTCTGGCTTATCTCTCAGAGTGGATATCCGAACATTTTGAGCTCGATTTCCAGGGTCAGTTAGTGCATGCCTACAGAATTAACCTGAGAAGAGCTACAGATCGTGAAGCTGGACCACGCACCATAATGCTGGTGACTGCCTCTATGGCGACTAGGGATTGCTTACTCCAGGCGGCACAGAGGAGAAGAGGCGTCAAGGTGGAGGGTAGCAGAGTGTTAATGTTCCCAGATCTCTCTTATGCAACTCGCATGAAATGGAAAGGTTTTGATGAAATCCACCGAAGGCTGAGGAACCTAGAAGTGCCCAACAGTATCCTGATGCCAGCTCAGTTGCAGGTAACGGTAGGTCGGAAGGCCTACATTTACACCGATCTGAAGCAGGCAGCCAAACTGTTAGAAAAACTGGAGACAGAGAGGGCTGCTAGAGATGGAACTCCTTTCTTGGACTCTGATTCTGGAGACCCCGACTTTTCTATTGAGGAACCTATGTGCTCCTTCATAAAAATGATATACTAAATGTTTAAAGACATAATACCTATTAGATAAAATATCTGCATACCGCCTAGTCAGGTTTTGACTGGGGGATAAAAGGGGCAAGAATACGTTAGTCAACTATGCACCTCTACTAATTGGTTTGGCACAGTTAACTGCAAAAGTTTTAGGTTGGTCTATTAGAGGGGTGGATTTCTGCGTTAAGAGTTTAGAGTTATAAATACATATGATTGTTACAAGGGGATGGTGGGGGGTCAGTTGAGGGAAATATGGAGCCTATATTATCTGAAGTATATAACACAAAGGCCTGTTGGCCGGTAAACATTTATTTAGCAGATTATTGGTAGATTATATTTGGGCATTGACAGCGCTGCTTTAAATGAAAAGACATATGGACTTTAAAACTTATAGGATTTCTCCCCTTATCATGGAATGAATGTGGTTAAAGTATTATATATCTATATATCACACTGTATGGGGCAATTAATGCTGTGCTACTTTACTCAGTATATGTTATGACACTTATTGCCATAAAATATATAAATAAAAAGTTAAAAAAAAAATATCCCTCCCAGTTGGTCATTATGAGACCAGGCCACCACACAAGATTGTTTACAGATAGGATGGCAGCACAGCAGTCCATCGAAGAGGATGATGCTGCAATTGAAAGCCGAAGCCAGGTGGGGCAACAGCCCCAGCTTAAAGATAAACCTGAAGCATTAGAATCCTTAACTGTTCTGGTGATCACTCCCTAGCTTCGCATGTCTAAGGTCGAAACCCATGGCATATTAGTCCCCGGCTCTACACTGAAGGATGAATACCCCACATGGAAGAGCTAACTCCACCATTGAAGATACTAGTCTCCATAAGTTGCAACATCAGGTACCGTAATAGCAAAAAAACTAACTTTTAAGACTTTGTCCTGCAGCAGTAATTGAACTGAGTCTAATGTGGTGTGGGAAGGGGACCTGGAGCAGTGCAAGCACCTGTGAGGGATGCAGCAGATTTTACTGTAAATATGTCTTCAAAAAACTCACTAATGGGATTTGAGGAGAACTGTGCATACTCTGGTGGTACAGGCATTGGAGACTGGAGATAGAGCCTCCTCATCTGTAACTGAGAGGTCTGA
Organism: Neoceratodus forsteri; assembly: GCA_016271365.2. NCBI lineage: Eukaryota > Metazoa > Chordata > Ceratodontiformes > Ceratodontidae > Neoceratodus > Neoceratodus forsteri. The sequence goes on from CM057456.1 coordinate 860,232,642, forward strand.
GCCAGACATTCTGCAGGACCCCGCAATGTGGGGTATTTGAAAAGTGCCTCTACCTCTGCAATGAGAATGGAGCCTCTATTCAGAGGTAATGACTCTGGGAGAATAATGTTCTTCTGAGTTTAATCCTCAGGCTAATATACAATGGTCCCTGTGGGGCACAGAAACAATTGCCAACCAAATGACTGGAAATAGTGTTCCTCAATAATAGCACACAATGGATGTGGCCATGAGGTTGTGAGTATGGAGACAAGATGGTGCTGCCACTGCTCGACTATGTCTCAGGAAGTAGGTACCTGTGAGCGGGGTTGCAGGAAATCCTCCATTACTGTCTGAACCTTCATGAATGTGTTCACATTTGTGCAGTGTGATGAATCTGAAAGAAGGCGCTTGTCACATGTAGATAGTGCCCCATAGCATGGACTCTGCTATTGACAGAGGAAAGACATGGAGCTTACAGTACAGGGTGCAAATCTCATTTACAAGAGCCCTGGGTCCTGAAGCTTATAACTTCTATGCAGTTCCTCTTGTCACTTGGGCCCTCCCAACTGCATTTGGGGATGTCGGTAGCAGTGGGTGGGTGGACAGTGGCAGACTGACAGATCACCTAAAATCAGGGAACACCCCAGGAAAAGGTTTTCATAAGTGGTGGCTCAGTAAGAACTATATTTGATAAAACCGGGCCTCTGTGCATCAAATCATGCTAGATGCCAGTGGCCTCATCACAACTTATGAACAGGGACCCTGGTTCTCCATTTTTACCGGTAACACCGGTAACAATCACGGAATCCTGCTTGGTTTGCGGATTTTGAATTCTTGTACCGGTGCCTCACGGAAATTGCATGTCACTGCACAGAATCTCTAAGATTTCAGCATCATTTTATATTTTTTTTTATTTTCTTTTCTATGTCCCTTCTCACAGCATCAGTCTCTACTTTCAGAGATCCCTAGACTGTGTATCTTATAGCTTCACCCCAGGAGCTCCTGTGGGCCTGCCCCTATCCTGCCTGGATTGTACCCCCAGGTGGGGAAGGGACCCAAGGTCACCCATCCACACTCCCTTAGTGTGTGTCAGGCAGCTCAGTGGGTCCCTCATGGAGCCTGGTTATGAAGTCTGGGGCACCTGGGTCCTTTCTGCCAGTGGCCGATGTGGGGTGATTGTTCCTGGTTTTCTGGTCTCTGTCCCTGAGGGCCCCGGCACTAGAGGAGATCCAAGGAGGTAGATCACATAGAGACATGCCGCTGCTCCAGATCCTGGCTAGCGTCCTCCCCTCCTGATCACTCTGCAGCACCATTGCACCACCACCCGTGGCCACACAGGTGGTGGTAGCAGCACTACCTGCAGCCCACTCTCCTGGAGGAGGAGAGCAGTCCCCAGGTGCTCAATCCTACTCCACTGGCCAGACCTCCAGCAACTCGACTTTGCTTCTGTCCCTGGGTCGCTGGCATTGCAAGCAATACTGCTACCACAACGCCAGTGGGCTGACCCAGATTTCAGCATCTTAAAATGAATGTTGCTGTGCTTTTCATTCTTTCTGTTTTGCTGCATATAGAGTCAGTAAGGAAATCACCCGCACTGCTTTATTGTAATCAGCCATTCAGTTTAACGACCCATGCCTAGTGGTTAGAGCAACAAACTGTGATTGAACTGGGTACATCCAGCAGACTTGGGTTTGATTCCCACAACCTCCACTTGCATACTGTGTGACTCCAAGCAAGTCACTTAACCTCCCCAGTGCTTCTAGGTCACTCCTGAAAACATAGGTCTGCCTAGTGGGCCTTACCTGCTTTACAAAGAATATAAAAAAAAAACCAATATATGTTTACTACATCATAGAATAGGTCAGGGTACCGCATAATTTACCTGAGTTTTACTTGAGCTGCAATGATTTTGTATAGGTAAAGATAAATGTTCAGATACATTTTATGTGTTTTACAAGCTTGTTTTAGATTTTAGTCAGGTTTTTTATTGTATTCTTCGCATATAAGCTTGTAGATTGCTAAATGCAGGATCACTGTTACCAACTAGCTTATTCAAGTTTATAATCAGTAGGGCCATCCAAAATCCTCAGTTGTTTGAATGAAAAGTAGTCTGAATGAAAGTATGTTCACAAAGAAGAAACTGCCTTACTACTTATTAAAAGAATTCACAGTTAGCACCCCATTTAGTTGAATTGGATCAGTTGCACCTTTTCTCCCACCTGCTGTTTCAGTCTTTGTGACAACAAAAAGTTTTCTGATAGACTGCTTCAACAAAAAGCACATGTTAAGTATTTAAATGTACTTATGTTTGGCCAGTGGATTTTGAAAGCACATTCAATGACACACAGAAGGTAAGACCCCAGGGGCTGTATGATGCTGGTGGGCAGAGTGGTGCTCAATTTACATCTGAACAAATACATGAAAACTGGGAGACACCCTTTTCATGGACACCAAGTAAAAAAAAAGACATCCACATGTCTGGGAGATGCATGAATCCATTTGAAGGTCCTCCACTAATCACTTGTGGATTTTTTTGGTGAAGACACTTTATTTCAAAGAAGCAAATTCAAGCAGTTTTTTTTTTTGCTCCTCCTACCCCCTGGCCATCCACTCCTTCAGGCCTGCCAAAGCCCTGTACCACCACTGCTGCATCCTGACCACCATCCACTGCCCCCTTACTACTGTGCTACCATGTAACCAAAAGTAACCTTCATTGAGTGGGGCCCCTCACCCGTGTGGGTGGCTGCCAGGAGGAGAATTGCCCCAAGAGCTTCCGTGTATCCTGCATCGTGAGGGTCAGAACGACAAATGTCTGGGCGCCTGCTTATGGAGGGATCAACAGCCACCCTTCAGTTAGTCAGCGGGTGCTTTCCCATTTTCTTGGGAGCGTGACAGGCCACATGATGTCAAGGCACAAGCGGCGTCCATCATGCTCCCTCCAGCCGTGAGGGCTGACATGTTGTTCTACCTCTGGCCTCCACCAGGGGCCAGCAAATGCTGAGCCATGAACCCACCCTCCCTCCCAGGAGAAGGTGAGTGGTCATTGGACACTCAAGCCTTCACTCACCAGCTTGCCCTCCAACACCCAAGTCTGTTCCCTAAACCTGGTCAGCAGTGTCACAGGCAGAAATCCAATTCAAGCAGTTAAATTATAGATAGGAAAAAACAAAGGTAGTCCACCTTAGTGGTGATGGTTCAGATTAATTCACAGCTGAGTTCTAACAAGCAAAGAGACCAAGTCATTTGTAACTTGTGCATGTGGGGTGTGGGTGTTGAAGAAAGGGGATCATAGTGCTGTCACTACTGCCATCACTCCTGAGGGATGTGGACTGCATTATTGCTACTGCCATCACACCGAAGGGCTGGGGGCTGTAGTGCTTCTGCCATCACCACTGGTGGATGGGGAATGTAGTACTGCTGTCATCCCACCTGAGGGAAGGCGGCCATAGTGCTGATACTGCCATCACACCCGAGGAGTGGTGAACATAGTACTGCTGCCATTACACCTAAGGGATGGGGGTCACAGTGCTGCTACTTCTGTCACACCTGAGGGAGGGAGGTCATAGTGCTGTTGCTGCTGCCATCACACCAGAAGGATGGGGCCGTAGTGCTGTTGGTGCTGCCATCGCACCTGAGGGATGGGGCTGTAGTGCTGCTTCCATCACACCTTAGGGATGGAGGCTGTAGTGTTGTTGTTGTCATCACATCTTGTACCTAAAATAACTTTAAATTGGTACAAGGATGGAAGGATGTGCAATAGTGGAGGTCAACATTGCTAAGGTGCATGTTAGCAGAGTTAAAAATTGTTAAATAAAGTACACAAAACCAAACACCGGTAAAACCAGATTTTGGCTTAGCAGACACTGGTGACAATACCGTTTTTTACAATGTGCAAAATGGAATATGCCCCTTCTCAATCCCAGTAAACCAGTGTCCCTGCTTATGAACAATGTGAATCTAATTGGTGGCTAATAAGCTATGATTCTGGTGATCTTCGGAAGGGGTGCATGCTGAAGATACCTGGGTGCTCCCCCCACCAAGTGATCACAATATACAGTATGAATTATATATTTTGTGGACATAACACCTAAAGTCATAAAGCTTTAAAGGATACTTAAACACATTTTAATTTATAGGTTTAGCAGCAGTTCAAACTGCACATTCCATAGTATTCTCCACAATAAGCATGCTTAGCAATTTTCACAGTTTTTGATGCAGTATTTATTTTTAAAAATGAATTAGTTACTGACCTTCATTCTGTGGTTTTCTTCCTGGGTGTGATCACATGTGTCTATCTCAGGAACACTGCTGAGCACTAATGCCCTCCCAGTAGTGACGTCATTCTAGTGAGTCACTCTAGGGGCTGTCAGTGACAGGAGAATGATTCTGTGAAGTGTGAGCCATGATACTAATGGGGATGTGTGCAGGCGGGCATTGCAATGCTTATAATAAATACAGTGCATAAATATTTCAAAATAAGTAGTCATGACAGCAACATGACTTCAAGTCATTAGCAGTGTCTGTTTGTATGGCCAAATGATTTTTTTTTCCACTACAGTTGTGATATTATGATGCATGTTCATTTACATGACCGGGGGGTTCAATGATGTCACAATGCAGTTTTTTCCAGACACTAAATAAAAAATAGTAATGTAAAACATCTATGTTTTGCCTTTATTGAGTATTTGTGTCATTTGTCACTGTTTCTTTATGGATGACTGCCACAACACTTTTTATTTTTTTATAATTCAATAACTAATTATTTTGACAAGGAATTTTTACATATTATAGTGCATCACTTGATAGTTTTTGGAGAGATAAAAACAACACTTGGAGGGTAAACTCAAAGCTGCCAACATTGTTCACAATGGTTGTTGTACAGAGGTGACATTTAACAGCGTTTCAACTTTTGTAATGAATTAATCCTTTTTATTTCCTTTATTTTTTGGTAAAACCATATTGGTGTGCAGCTGATTTACCATTATTTTAAAATGCCGTATTGCATGGTGTTTGGTTGCGAAAATAGAATTAGCCATGGTTGTGGTCTACATTTTTTTAGTTTTCCTCGTGATCAAAAGTGTCATCTTGCATGGATTTATTTTTGTCATCGTAAAGATTTTAAACCCACACAGTATAGTCACATTTGTTCAGTGCATTTTCTTTGGTCCTGTTATGAGTGAGATCCAGCGAAGCTTGCAGAACATGGCTGGGTGAATGCCAAACTGAAACTGAAGTCAGATGCCACCCCATCTATCTTCAATCCTGCAGAACTCTCATCCAGATATGAAGTGATCAGCATATTTAAAATGATGTAGATGCAAGGTTAGTTACATTCCATCATTTCTTACTATATGTATTTGTATTTTATTTATATGTTGTATTTTTGTGAGACGGTGGGTATCTGTTGTACGGCAGGTGAGTGGGCATTGATGGGTCAGGGGAACGAGTGGGTAGTATATGACAGAAGCTGTAGTGGAACACCTGAGGTCTTTGTAAGTCCATGGTATGTCAAGTAATGGGGCTGGAGGTAGAAACAGGATAACTGTGCATGCACCATAACAGACTGCACTGTTGAAGCATAAACATGTCCATTTGTTCCTCAGATAATTCATTTTGCCGAGACATGGTTTCCCCTCCCAATTCCTTGTCACATTTAAGTTATATATGTTAAAATCCCTTGTAATCCTGTATTACCCCGTAACGCCAGATTCATGCAATGATAGAATGTGCCAGCAGAACATGACCGGTTGGCCTATCTAGTCTGCCCTATTATTCCCTCCCTAACATTACACCCAGGACACTGTTCTATCACTGATGTCCCTAACTTCTCCCTTGCCACTATGTATTAGATCCCTGTGTCTATCCCACTCATGCATGAAGCTCCTCACTGTCTTTGCCCATACTACCTCTTCTGGCAGGCTGTTTCAGGTGTCCACCACCTTTCTGGGAAGAAGTATTTCCTCACATCCTCTTAAACTCTCCCCCTCGTGTTTCATTGCATGCCCCAGTGTTCTTTTGCTCTTTCTCATGTGAAGGAGACTCCCTCCTGCACCTTTTTCGCCACTATAAATAGAAATAGATAGGTTCTAGGTATATACTAGGTAGTAATTCATCGAGAGGTTCTGGTGACACAGAAACCTCGTGAGCGGGGTTTCGAGAGGTTTCATGTGTCCCAGAACTCAAGATGGAATTACTACCTTGAAATGCCAGAACCTATTTGTTATTTTTTTTAATATATGGATACGAGGTGAATTGACTCACCTCCGTTTCAGCAGTGGAGTTAGCGGGTGGATGTGCGTGCTGGCAGGGTTCTCCAGTCCTGTGTGGACGAGTGGCTGCTGTGGGCTTCATTTAGCCGTTTTTTTTTTTGGTCAGTGGCGGTATCAAGCGAGCCGAGGAGCCCCAGAGCGAGTGCGGTTGTCAAATGGTTTTCAACCTAACCCCCAAAAAACGGTGGTTGCTTCACGGAAGATTGTTTCGCTAAGCGAGCGAGCAAGCCGCCATGTTTTCAGACTCCTTCTGCCCGCCCACAGAGGAAAAGCGGCCAATCAGAGGGCACGCTTTGTGAAACGTCGGAGATACCCTTGCGCATGCGCTCTTGAGCTTTCTTGATAATACTATCGATCGGGTGCTGAACGATACTATTACGGCACCCGAACGATAGTATTATCACTGACCAACAGTAGTATTATCGCTCCAGGAGCGATGGTATTACAAGGATTTTTTTGTATGCTTTTTAAGCATATTATTTTCACAATCCATATATTAAAAGGTACTTATAGGTCTCAATCATGTCCTCCCCTTGATCACCTATCATCCATGGAGCACTCATTGAGTTTCTGCAGCCTCTCCTTTTATGTTTTTTGTGAAATCCCCACACTCTGTTGTTATCCCTCCTCTGGACTGCTTTCACCCTGTCTATATCCTTGCAAAGGCGGGGCCTCCAGAACTGGACACAGTACTGTTGGTGTGGTCTCATGAGCAAGCAATACAGTGGTAAAGCCACCTTCCTTCTACTGCTAGAGGTCTCCATCTGTATGCACCCCAGCATCCCGCTCACCTTGCCTACAGCCCTGTTGCACTGTCATGCCACCTTGAGATCATCAGATATTATCACCCCAAGGTCCCACTCCTGCTGGGTAACTGTATGTACCTCCCACCCCATCATATATTCAGCCTCCGGGGTTCCCCTTTCTAGGTGCCTGATTCTGCACTTTTTGAAATTAAATCCCAGGTGCCACTCCTGAGACCATTTCTCTAGTTTCTCCACATCCCTTTGTGTCTTCTATATCCCCTCCTGGGTGTCCACCCTATTGCAGATTTTCATGTTGTCTGCAAAGAGACACACCTAATGAAGAGGCAGTGTGACCTCGAAGCACTGGGGTACACTTTTGCTGGCAGGTTTTTTTTTATGCTTAAATAAAGCTGTAATTTCTGTATGTTCTGTGAGCACTGTACTCCTTTGTGATTTCCTGCAGATTTTCATGTTCTCTGCAAAAAGATGCATATTACCCTCCAGTTCCACAGCAATGTCACTCATAAAGACTTTGAAGATGACAGGGCCCAGCACTGAGCCCTGTGGAACTCCACAGTCACTCTTCTATTCTCTGAGTGACTGTCATTTACCACCACCATCTGCCTCCTACCTTACAACCAGTTGGCTACTCAGCTCACCACCTTTTGCCCCATCCCTGTGCTGCTAAGTTTCTTCATTAGCCTCCTGTGTGGCACAGCATCAAAGGCCTTACTGAGGTCCATATAGGCCACATCAACTACTTTTCATGGTCCACCTCCCTAGTTACCCAGTCAAAGAAATCTATGAGATTTGTTTGACATGACCTCCATCAAGTGAAGCTGTGCTGGTGATCCTGCAGCCCATGTGTCTCTAGGTAATCTGTTAGACTCTACTTCAGTAGGGTCTCCATTACCTTATCGTACCTTACCCACCAATGGCTGCACATTTTGTTTATCAATACTATAATTACTGGTGTGACCAGGTGATATGTTCATACAGTTTAGTAATAGACATCTGTTGTGTTCAGTGCTGTCCCTTATCCTCCCCAAAAATGTTCATGCACCTCACCCTTGCCCCATGCTCACATATCACATCTCCTCACCCCACACTCACTCCGGTGTCCAGTAGTTACCGATCCTGTCCTTTTTGTTTGGGTTTTTTTTGGTGTGGTACAGTGTCATCTGAATATGGCACATGTTGTAGCCTCGTTGCTCATCTTGGGTATTGCAATCGGGAACTGAAAACTACTACTGGGGGGACATGACCATACCATACTACATTATAATGTCTTTATTATGTGATCATAATATCTTTTAACTCATAAAAACAAATTTCTTTTCACAGATTCTGGAATCCGTTTTTCCAAGCAGACAGAAAACAGACTAGTAGATGCAGAAAAGAAGCAGATAAGCAGTACAAGTGACCAAAATACAAGCCCGGTAACTTCAAATGATGAAGGTCAGCATGTTATACCAATAGAGCACATGGATGAAATAAATAGTGAAACATCATAGGTAGAAAGTTCAGAAATAGGTTTTGGTACTCTTTCTGAATCAGTTAATGAATCCTACATTTTTTCTGAATGCAACTGACGATACTGATATACAAAGTTCTGTTTGGATTACTTTGTCCATGTCATTAAATGATTGTAGACCCAGGTATCATCCCTGAGGCTGACAGTAATAGCAGTATTGTCTCTGTGTGTGACAATTGCAAGGGTAAGCCTTCAGTTGCTACCTTTGATTTTCCAGTGCCACAGACATTGGCAGTAAAACAAATTATAACAATGACATCAGTTGCAGTGCAATGCAACATAGACAAAGAAATACAATAGTATGCCACTATCAGTGACAAAAAGCACAACAAAGCATCTGACAATGGTACTGCTGATGACAAATTCAGAAGTTCAGACACAGAGAGTGAGCATTCAGAACCTGAAGACAATGACTCCGACTTAGATGATAATCCAAATGACAGTGTCAGTTCAAGCAAGTAGGCAAAACCTTTAAATACATCATCAGTCATTCCACTTGAAGTCGACAATTTAAGACTGATGATCAGAGGTATTTTATGATCTGTCAATAAAGTCTTGCCAAACAATTTAAAGATTGCCCAAGATGTGACTCTGTTACCACCAGTAAAACTTTGCATGTTTTGAGTATGATCATCACTGTCATCTCAACTTGTGACTGTGGTTACTGTCTGGTGTGGGACAGTCAGGATACTAATGGGAATATGCCACGGGGAAATGTGCTCATGTGTTCGGCAGTGTTCTGCAGTGAAACGCCTCCAACAAAGGCTCTACAATTGCTACAAATACACAGATTGTCTGTCCCTTCAATACAGACTTATCACAGTGTTCAGCATTTGTATATTCTGCCTGCAGTGAACAATGTCTGGGAATGTCAACAACAACAACTGCTGTCTGATCTGAGTGGAAAGGTGGTCATTTTATGTGGTGATGTGAGATGCAAATTGCCAGGGCACTCAGCCAGATATGGCTGTATACACTAATGGACACAGACAGCAAACAAGTTATCCCCATGCATCCTACACAGGTATGTGTGAAATGTCACTACTGAATTTTATAAATATTCAATAGTTGTAGATAGTAAGCATTCCTGACTAGAATCAGTGCTCTGTTGTTTCCCAGATTGACACTTGCACAGGATCACACAGTGAGTCAGTAGCTGTCATGGTAGTCAGAACTGTTGTCTTCTGGTTCAAGGAACTTCACTTGATCAGGCGAAGACAGTTACTCATTTGCTGCAGTGGTTGTGTCCTGCTCACAGCACTTCACTTACTCATGCACAAACAGTGAGGCATTTGCTGTGGTGAGAATTGAATTTTCACCTTAAGCACAGTACTTGTTCAGCTACACACAGAGTCACTGAGTGGTGTGGGACTTGAAGCTGTTCTCTCATTGCGCCCAGTACTTCACTTGATCAGGCACACTCACTGAGTCAGTGGCTGTGGTGGGACTCAAAGTTATTCCCTCATTGTTGCCAGTACTTCACTTGCTCAGGTGCACTCACTTAGTCAGTGGCCATGGTGGGACTTGAAGTTCCTCTTTCATTACTCCCAGTACTTCACTTGCTCAGGTGCATGCAGTGAATCAGTGCCTGCGGTGGGACTTGAAGCTGTTCTATCCTTATTTACACTATTTCCTTTCTCATGCACACACAGTGACTCAGTGGCTGTGTTGGTAGTCAAAGCTGTGCTATTTCTTTTGACACTTGGTCCATTGGCCAGGCACATGCAGTGAGTCAGTGGATGTGTTTGTACTCAAAGGTCTGCTATGCTGGCTCAAACAGCTTCATTTTGCCATGCACACACACTGAGTCAGTTTGTGTGGTTGTAGTCAAAGGTATTCTTTCCATGTTCATCCTACTAGGTTTGTTCAGGTACACACAGAGATTCAGTGGCAGTGGTCTGAGTCTAAGTTGCACTCTCTGGATTCACAGTTCATCACTAGCCTGAACGCAGATATTCAGTTAGCAGCTGTGGTGGGACTAGAAGCTGTTCTATGTTGGTTTGAAATTTTTTTTGCTTATTTGTGTAACACTGGCTTGTTGTTAACTTGTCATTTTTCTTTTTTTCATACTCATCTGAGGTCAAAAGCGCCACAGCCATGGAGTTGGAGGGGTTGACAAGAGAAATTCAGTGCTTGTAAGCAATGGCACTCACATTGATCAGCTTGTCACCAATAGACACATTCAGATGAAAGCTTTATGCAAAAAGAACACTCCAAGATCAAGCACTGCTTTGACATTTGGCACATGTCAAAAGGTGGGTAAATAATTATCATTGGCTGGCCCAGTGGTGCAGAGAGCTGATGTGCTTGTGAGCACCTTACCTAGAGCAACACCGAAGATACAAGTTCAGGAACAAGGTCAGGTTGCCAGGGTTGGTGTGGAGAGAGAGAGAGAGAGAGAGAGAGAGAGAGAAAGAGATGGGAGTGGATGCAGCATCAGGCAACTCTCCTCACCCAGATCGGGTTGACCTGCCAACTCTGCTCTTGCCTGCCACCAGGTGGCATCCTGGGGACAGTGCTGATGTCAGAGTGGCTGATGAGTTTGTCACAGAGTGGGGGGAAAGCCACAGGTTCTGGAGCACATGTGCATCTTGACATGCATGTGCAACCTATGTTATCTCAGCTCGCACAAGGAGAAAAGCAGAGGGTCAGCTGGTTCACTACATGCCTCTCTGGACCTGCACCACCACCTGGTCTCCTTGGCACCTTCTGGATGTGTTCTCTGGAGGGGAAAGATGTCCCTCCCCCCTTCATCCCCACTATGTAGAGGGGGAAGGTGCAATCCATGGGGGATCTGTGCTGAGGTAAGTCTGGAGGAGGTGGCAGTCAGTCTGGGGAAAGTGGAGATGAAATGGCCAGAAGCCCATGGGGTAAAAAAGCTATATAAAAAAAATGACTGTTATCACATTTTTATAACACTTGATCTTCTTCATGCCCACTGGTCACCGATTCCAACAACAGCATTGCCATACAGTACACAGATTAGGGGTCGTTGTCACCTTGAGTGTGGTTGAGTGTGATTGTGTCCACATTCCTCAGCATATAACACCACTATTTTTCTTGGATTAACAGGAGTGTTGACTCAACACGTAAGAGGTTGGCTATATGCCCACCTGTCCATATTGAGCACCCACCCACCCACCCACTCAGTCAGTAGCAGAGAAGGCATTACTGTGGAAGATGCTAATGTCCCATGGTGCAAAAGAGTGAAAACCCTGCCCTGCACCCTCTCATATACCACTCCTTCTGGCTGCTCAATGTCCCCATCTGTCCACCACACTCACCTTTTGCTGCCTCTTTCTTCCATCTTGCTCCCCAGGCAGTACAGGCATCCTTGCAGTGCCAGACTTCAAACCATTATTAGTGTATGGTGGAATGCTGTTATGCCTGCAATTCTCTGCCAGGAATATGCTTGATGTTCTGCAGTAGTGTCATAATTATGCTGTTGTGCTGCAGTACTGCTCAGACTACTACATCACAACATACAATGCTTCCACACACCTGGTTTCTCTATCCAATTGAGCTGGAAGCAGTTTTTGCTTTAAACATGAACTTATAGAAAGAGTTACATCTCACCAAACTTGTAATTTGAGCCGTTCATCAGCTCTCAAGTTCAACCCCTTCCCCCCAATTGCTCATTCCCTGAAAGGAAGCAGAGTTTCTAAAATAGGCATGGATGCCCATACACAATAAAAGATAATGTATGGGCATCCATAAACAGGAAAGCATGTGTCTTCATCTCAAGGTCTGTATGGAAATGATGAAACTTCTCTAGCTATGCTTCTCGGGTTCCTTGTTGCCATAGAAACCTCCCGATGCACTCACAGGCTTGTGTATGGCTAACCCAACATTATCTTCTGTCTAGTTTAGTAATAGTTACTTGACATGTGTAATTCAATTAACTGTGTAACACTCTTTGTAGGATCATGTCAATTCAGACTTGTTGAAGTGGTGTCCAGTCCTTGCCTATTGGGAGACATGCATCAAATTTCACCAGCATACCAAACATGCCTTGGAAGTGTTTCATTGTTTAGTGTGCCACTTTGCTCCAAAATGTTCACATTTCTTTTATGGAGCAGTGAATATCAGGTATGATTGATTATAAATATGGCTAATATGAATGTTTCATTTTTTTCATATTTGGTTTAGTTGACAATGGTATTGTTGACAAACAAACACAAATGTTAGTAACAGCATAATAAGTTGGTCAATACATTTTTTCTTTATAATATTTTAGACACATCATGGCGTCACTACATTGTATTGAGAATGTGAACAGAAATCGGGCACTGAACTGGGAAGTGAACCAACAATATAAAATGAGTTTCCCAAAGGCAAAGAAGGTAAGAGAGGCTGTGGTGAAACCAGTCAAAACTAAGACAAGTATGTTAACCTTTTATGTTTTGCAGTTATGAAAAACATTATTGCTGAATTTTAAATGGACTGCTCATGTCATAACATGACATGAACTTGAGTATCATGATACAGAGTTATCATCAATATGCAGCACATCTGCAGTAGTTATATAACACTGCATTTTATGATGGCCACACACAGATGATACCCATTAAACAAATGAGGATTGTAAACATTTCTGTTACAATTGAAGTTGCAGTACAAAAACAGGTCTTCAGCCTGTTCTGTACATGTCAGTATCACTTAAGACAATTTCAACATTGAGTGTACTGCATTTTGTATCATCGCAGCTGCATAGTTATCGTTAGATCTTGTGACACCAAGAACTCAAATTTGTAAGCAAACTTGTAGAAGCTGTTGTGCATTTGGGGCTATGAGGATGACTGTGTAATGGAATACTGTCATCATCCAGGCATGTAAGGTCTTTGATCTAGATGATAAAACCACCACTGGCAGCAGCCAGGGCTGATGGAGCCATGAACAGCAGTAACTGTAAAGTAATTTTTTTAATGGCATTCTTCAGTAAATTGAAGGCAACATAATCACCTGTATGCCCGGACGTCGTTGAATGTCCACTCATTCTATCAATGAACCACTGGTTGCATATATAATGTTTTAAATGTTGGCTGATCTCATGGAATTAGTGTTAAACATTTATTATTAATAATGATCTCTGAACTATTTTTTGTCTTTTAAAACAGATTGCATTCAGGACATTATCAATGAAATCGTGTTTTAAGGGACAGGTCACATCACACATGAGAGCCAGAGTTGTAAACACTGCTAACGATGGTCCTTCAACAATGTGGTCTCATTATGCCCACCCTGATGAAAATGAACTTACAGCAAATTATAAGTCTAGAATTCTTCTCTCCGTACCACCAAACGTTGATGGAGAACATTGACTCTATCATAAAGGACAATGACTATAATAGATGATAATCTGGCTTATCAATATGATAAACATGGAGAACACCATGCTTTTTTGCAGACATTGAGAAAAATGAAATGACACCTTAAAAAGGCACTTTGTGTCTGCACTGAACAACACAATCCACAATGAAAGTGAATAAGAAATGGCATATGTATTAGTCTGACATCAGAGTCATTTTATTTCTAATGATTCAATGATGGCAGGAATTTCTGTCTTTTAAATATTTTATTGTTATAGTGATAGTGTCACTTCAAACTGTTTGCTCCAGTTTACTAGGTTTACTAGGTTAGATAGGACAAAAGTAGGCTGATGCCCATCGAGATTGTCTGCATATTGTGGGCCATTAGATTAGGGGTGGATTTTCTCTTAACCAAATTTCAAGACTCTTTTTAAATGCATTGAAGTTATCGATGTTGACCAACTCCTGTGGCAGAGTATTCCAAATCTTTGATGAATGAATTGTGGAAAAATGTTCCTTTTTGTTTATATTAGCTTTCTTAACTTCAAGCTGTTTGTTATGAAGTCTGGAAACAATGCATCTGTGAGAATAAGTGATCCCACACTGACACATAAGCTCTGGTGATTTTTCGAGTTTGTATAAAATTAGGATATCACCCCTACATCTTCTAGTATGAAGTAAGCGAAGACCTGTTTCCTGAAGTCTGCGGGGGGGTAGTCCATAGAGGCCAGACATGGAACAATTTTTGTTGCAGGCCTCTGTATTTGCTCAAGGCATGTTATATCACCTATAAGATATGGGTTCCAAAAAGGAGAACCATAGTCCACATATCGTATAATATATGCTCTGTATAGTGGAATTAAGCATTGCTCAGTCCTAGTAACAAAGGCACATTGAATTTTTTTAAGTCCATTAGCCATCCGGGTGACTTTTGTACAGTGGTCAGAAGAGGAAAGTGCTTTATTCACTAAGATGCCCAAGTATCTCTCATTGTTCGATTCCTTAAGAGGGGGTGTTATTAAGGTGGTAAGTGTGTTTAGGATTCTTTTTCCCAGCATGTAAGACTACACATTTATCAGTGTTGAAGAACATATAGTTGGCCTTTGCCCAAAGTTCAATAGATTTTAGGTCCAAACTTAGTGCTGAAATGTTAGTCCACCCTATCTCCCAATTTGGTATCGTCAGTGAATTTTAACAGCACATTGTTTGGTTTTATCTGCATGTCACCAATGAATATACTGAACAGAGTAGGTCCCAGTACCAAGCCCAAGGAGAACTCCACTAGTGACTAGTCCTATATTGAACAGAGAGCCACTGATTCTCATCCTCTTCGACCTGTTCATAAGCCAAGTTTTGACCCCATTGATTAGGCAGTTTGAAAACCCTAGTGAGACTAATTTGTCGATTAGTTGACCATGGGATACTTTATTGAAAGCACAGCTGTAATCTAGGAGGATGACATCCATAGGGATGTTATTGTCTATTCCCTGACTTATATGATTATAAAAAGCAATAAGTTTCATTGTACAGGAATAGCCTGACCTTAATCCATACTGGGTTTGGTTGAGAACATTTAGTGCTTCTGATTCTTTTTCTAAGTAGGATTTAATAATTCTCTCCATTAATTTACATATGATGGAAGTTAAACTAATTTGGCAGTAGTTTTGGGCATTAGATCTATTGCCCTTTTTAAATATTGGTGTGACAGTCACTTGAAGCCAGTCGGAGGGGATTTTATTTTCATTAAGAGACTTGCTAAAGATCATTGATAGGGGGAGGGCTATTTCTTCTGCTGTTTCAATTAAGACCCTAGCATTGATTTCATCTGGGCCTGGACTTGAAGTTTTTTCAGAGTTTTTAAGACATATACTACCTCCTCTGATGAAATAATGTATGTATTAGGTGAAGTATTACCAGGGAAGTATGCAGGGCTATGGGAGTCTTTTTTTGAAAATACCGAACAAAAATAGTCATTAAAATGGTTGGCTTATCACCTTCTGAGATCAGAGTGTCCCATTATTAGTAGTTGGACCAATAACCCTTTGATTTCCCTTTTTGTTATTTAAATAAGAGAATAAGGATTTGTGACAATCTTTTTGAATATGCCAGCCTAAATTCTAGGCTACTTTTGGATTTTTTAATCATGTGTTTCAATGTTGATACTGCTATTTTATAGTGGGTGTAAATCCCAGTTTTATCCTTAGAACTATTAGATTTAAACTTTTTGTACAGTTTTTCTGGATTTGAGTCATAATGGATTTATTTAACCAGATTGGAATCTTACCCTTTTTATTGTATTTTCTTTTTTTAGGTACATACGTCTCCTCAAATTTAAAGATAG
This sequence comes from Neoceratodus forsteri, assembly GCA_016271365.2. Taxonomy (NCBI): domain Eukaryota; kingdom Metazoa; phylum Chordata; order Ceratodontiformes; family Ceratodontidae; genus Neoceratodus; species Neoceratodus forsteri. Next base: position 860,248,820 of record CM057456.1, read on the forward strand.
TTGTTTTAAATAGGGTCCAGGCCTCTTCCACTATAAGATTGCATAGGGTACTTCCCCAGTGTATTCTGGACAAGGAAGCTCTGATTTCTTCAAAATTTGCCTTATTATAATTTTTATATTGCAAGTGGTTTACCTGGGGTTTTTGAATATATGCTATGTTAAATAAGATGAAGTTATGATCATTGTTTCCCAGTGGATCCATTATTTCAAGACTGGATATTTTATTCTCTATATTAGTTATAAGGAGCTCTAGAATGTTATTTCCCCTTACATAGAAACATAGAAACATAGAAGTTGACGGCAGATAAGGACCTCAAGGCCCATCCAGTCTGCCCATTTCTTTTTCTACCTTATAAATGTGCCATCGGCCTTTGCTCTGTCAGTGACCTACCTATTCATAGTCATTTGTATTGCTCCCTTATGCCTATCCCATGCCTGTTTGAAGCCCTGCACTGTATTCATAGCCACCACTTCTTGTGGTAAGCCATTCCATGCATCTACCACCCTTTCTGTGAAAAAGAATTTCCTCACATTCCCCTTAATCGGCCTCCTCTAATCTCATGCTGTGTCCTCTTGTCCTGCTATTTTTCTTATATTTAAACATGTTAGACTCTTTCACCTTGTTTATGCCCTTAAGGTGTTTGAATGCCTCAATCCTTCTACCTCTCTCCCTCCTCCTTTGCTCAAGGTATACATATTGAGCTCCTTGAATCTGTCCTCATATGTCTTCTGATGCAGTCCCTGCACCATTTTGGTTGCCCTTCTCTGGACTGCCCTCAATTTGGTTAATGTCCTTGTGAAGGTGTGGCCTCCAATACTGCACTCAGTACTCCAGATGGGGCCTAACCAGTGTCTTGTACAGAGGATTATTACCCTCTTACGACTTGTGATACCCCTACTAATACACCCTAACACCCCTAGCCTTACCTACTGCTTTAGAGGTCTGCTTGATGATTTTAGGTCATCAGTGATGATGATGCCCAAGTCTCTTTCTTCCTTTGTGACTGCTAGCAACTCCTCCCAGCCTATAAGTGGCTTCAGGGTTTCTCTTCCCTATGTGCATGATTTTGCACTTCTTTGCATTACATCCCAGTTGCCACTCTTCTGACCATTCTGCTAGTTTATCCAGATCTCTTCTCATTCTGCCCACCCATCTGGATCATCTACTCTGTTGCAGATCTTTGGTGTCATCTGCAAACAGACAAGCTTCTTACCTCTAGTCCATCTGTGAGGTCACTAATGAAGTTGTTGAATAGGACTGGCCCCAGGACTGATCCCTGAGGTACCCCACTTGTGACTTGCATCTCTTCTGACTGTATACCATTTACCACCACTCTCTGTTTTCTGCCAGTCAACCAGTTTGCCACCCAGTTGACCAACTTCTGACCCACCCGAGCCTACCTAGCTTATTTATCAATCTTCTATGTGGAACAGTGTCAAAAGCTTTGCTGAAGTCAAGGTAGGCGACATCAACTGCTCCCTTGGTCCACCACTCTGGTTACCCAGTCAAAGAAATCTATGAGATTAGTTTGACAGGACCTTCCTTTTGTAAACCCATGCTGTCTTGGATCCTGTGCCCCTATGGATTCCAGGTGTTGCACTATCCTTTCCTTAAGGAATGCCTCCATAATCTTGCCCACTACTGAGGTAAGACTGACCGGTCTGTAGTTCCCCGCCTCCTCCCTGCTACCACTCTTGTGGAGTGGGATCACATGAGCCCTTCTCCAGTCTTCTGGGACCTCTCCTGTGCTCAGAGACTCACTAAACAATTCTGCAAATGGCTCTGCTAGTTCCTCCTTTAGCTCCTTAGGTACCCTGGGATGTATGCCATCAGGTCCCATTGCCTTATCTACCCTGAGCTTAGCAGCTCTTGTAGGACCCTTTCTTTTGTGAAGGGGTAGTGCTCACCTCCCTCCCCTGTGTCCATGATGCTGAGCTGTGGACCCTGCCCTACCTTCTCTTCAGTAAATACTGAGCAAAAGTATCTATTTGGATAGATGCCTTTACAGGTCCTCCTCCTCATGCTCCCTTTTCTCCATTAAGCTTGCAATACCCCCTCTGGACTTTCTCCTTTCACTAATGTATCTATAGAAAGTCTTGTCACCTTCTTTTACTGTTCGTGCTAGTGTTTCCTCAGTTTGGGACTTTGCCTGCCTTACTGCCTTACCTGCTTCCCTTAGGGCAGTTTGGTATGCCTCCCTATCTTCATCATTCTTTATTTGAGAACCAAAGTGGTTTCCTTCTTCTTTTGCACTTCCTTTTCTGACTAACACAATGGGATGTTGCTTCAAGTATTGTATCCTTAATGCTTGCCCACTTTGCCTGTACCTCCTCACCTGTGTTTCTTTTTGCCAGGGCTAGCTTAACTCTGTTGGCCATCTTATCAAAGTCAGCTCCTCTGAAGTCCCATATTTTTGCCTTGGAATGGGATGATTTAGATGTAGTAGCCAAATTGAACCATACCATGTGATGGTCACTGGCCCCAGGTGACCTTCTACCTGGAGATCTGTGATCCCTTCTTTGTTAGTCAGTACTAGATCTAGGATAGCCCTGTCTCTTGTGGGTTGCTGTACCAGTTGTTTGAGGCCCTCCCTGCAGGAATCCACTATGAGTCTAGTTCTGGCAGATGTTCCTGCTGGTATTGACCAATCTGTATCTGGCATGTTGAAGTCTCCCATTATCAGAACCTCCCTTTAGCTGTCATGTTTTGTATATCTTCTAACAGTAATGTGTCTATGTCCTCCCTCTGGTCTGGGGCCTGTAGACAACCCCAGTTCTTATGGCTGTCCCATTTCCTGTTTCAGGGTGACCCACAGTTCTTCTGGCTCCTTATGTGTATTCTGAATTTCTGTAGCTTTGATATTTTCATTAACATACAGGGCCACTCCTCCCCTTTTGCACCTCGGTCTCTTCTGAACAATACATAGCCAGGTACTGAAGTCTCCTAAGTGTGGTTACTGGTAAACCACGCCTCACTAATTGCTACTATGTCCTGTTTAGCCTCTGACATTATTGCCTGCAGGTCCGGGATCTTATTTCCCAGGCTGTGAGCATTTGTGTACATGATTTTCCATTGGCCAGATTTTGGTGTGTTAGTTGTTGGGTGAAGTTTGCATTACCCTGTGCATCGTATGGGGAGACAAACCTTTTTTCTACCTGGTGATGCAAATGAACGCAAACACGCTTGAATTCCTGTTTGACCACTAGCTGAGGGGAGGGTGTTCTTCCTTCGACGTATGGGGTGCTGCACCCTCTCCCCATTTGCTAGTTTAAATATTCTGCAAAGACGTCAAACTTCTGCCCCAATGCACTGACTCCTCTTTAGTCAGATGCAGTCCATCAAATTTAAAGAACTTTCGCTCCCAGAACTGTTGCCAGTTCCTACAAATCTGTGTCCTTTTTCCTGGCACCAGTCCTTGAGCCACGTGTTTAGCTCCCTATCTCCCTTCTCTGACCTTCCGTCCATCTGCTCCCTTCTCCCAGACTGGCAGGATCTCAGAGAAGGAGATGCCGGACGGAAATAGATGATAGTTTGTCACCCAGCCTAGTCAGGTGTTCCTTGGTCTCCACAACTGACCAGCTGGCAGATCATTAGTCCCTATGTGTACTAGGACATCAATGTTTTCTCCTGCTTTGTGAACAATTTTAGCAATGCGGTCAGTGTCTCTCCATGCTGATGTACCTGGGAGACATCTGACCATCACCCTGGCTGGAGATGGGTATCTACTCCCGAATCATGGAGTCTCCTATGATCAGAAGTTTTTGGATTTCCTTTGTGCTTGTTTAGTTTTGGTTCCTGATTTGGGTGAGTATTGTTGTGCTAGCTCCTGTGCCGCAGTGTCCTGCTCTGCAGTGTCTTCTGCCTCTTTATTTGATTTCAGAGATAGAGGCAGATACCTGTTTGTAGTGTTTATATGGTTTTGGAGGTAATGTGTTGGAGAGCAGAGGTGATGGGGCACCTGATTTGCTCCTCCTAACCACCTGCCAACCTCCTGGACCAACTACCTCTGCGGTCGAGGTTTTTCTGTTGGATGCTGGGGAAATGGGCGGTGGTTCTTATAATGTATTTCCTCTCAATATGAAATTTGAGGTGTGCAATCTCTGCCCATGCTGCCCGGAGCTGAGACCTAAGATCTCCAAAGGCTCAGCATGTGGACAGTGTCCTAAATCCTGTAAGACTGTCCTTCTGAAAATTGTTCCACAGTACCTGCAGTTAATGAAATCCATTCCAAATAAGTTGCTGGGTTTGTAACCTAGTCAGAGTAATTAGAAGGAAAAAAATGCAAATAATGGTTTAATTGTGCTTTGTTTAACTTGTTATAACAAGTTAAATTACTAATGCCCTGTAAATGAGATCACCTTGTGGAGGCCCCACTGATCCGCCCTTCCTGCTCTGCCACAGGAAATGTCACAACTGTGGTACCCTATAAAAGGAGTGTAGCGTGGGGTGGTTGGGGATGGGGTGGTGGCTGGGCCCTTCCCCTGCCTAAAAGAAGAACCACGGACGAAAGAACAAGGAGGTAAGAGCAGAAACAATCAGTCAACAACAAATGCAGTAACCCTGAAAGCTTATCCTAATGTTAGATAAAACTGTAAAACCTGTAAAGCACCACCTGTATAATTTCAGAGAAGATATACCCTGTAAGAAACACTTTGCTCCAGAGAAAAATAAAGCAGTAACAGAAGATATACCTTGCAAAAAGACAATTTGAATCAGAAGATTACAGCAGTAATCTGTTAGCACACACCTGTAGGCACACCTTGTAATAATGCAGAAGAAGGTATACCAGCAACAACAATTTGAATCAGAGAAAAATAAAGCAATGAAATGTTAGCACAAACAGTAGCAATCCCTGTGAGTAAAAAATAAAAACACCACCACACAGTAAATCTGTTTAGCCAAACTAAGTCTTAATCCTTCTCCCTTGCTCTGGTAAGTTTCTCTACTCTGCCTTTCAAGCAGTCTTAGAAGGAAAGAGCTCAGGTGAAGCTAGGTGCCTTGGCCAGCAAACCAAGTCTTCTACCTTGTAGGTTGATTTATAAGTTGGTTGAGCCCTGCATTAGTAAAGGTTGAAACCAGGCTTTTTTTCATGTAAACTAGTGCCTGTTAGTGTATTCCAATTAATGTTTGGCATATTAAAGTGACCCAGGATAATAACATCCCCTTTGTCAGCTAAATTTGAAATGTCATGCAGAAGCTGTGAAGTGTAATCCAAATCAGCAGATGGAGGTCGATAACAACTCCCTATTGTAATTTGGGCTTGCCCCTTAAATTGGATATTAACCCATATGATCTCAGTGGTGGTTTGATGCTGAAGTTCGCATGAAGGAATTTCCTGACTGATGTATATACAAACCCAGCCCCTACTGTATCTAATCTGTCTTTATGATAGAGTTTATATCCTGGAATCTCCCCAATCCAGGAAGAGTTGGAATCCCACCAAGTTTCAGTAACAGCTATTATGTCTATACCAAGGTTTGTACATCTTGTTTCTAGCGCTGCCATTTTAACAGGATTTAGGGATCTTGCATTTAGTGCAAGAATTTTACAGTGGGTTGTATCATCTATGATAGTAACTGGTGTCAGAGACTTGGGTACATCCCCATTCTACCCCTTATTTGTTAGTTTAAATGTTTTCTAATACATGCCTCAATGTGTCTGCCAAGAAGTGTGTGCTGCCCCTCTTGCTGAGGTGCAGACCATCCCAGCAAAATAGGGAACATCTGTCATGAAAATCCTCCCAGTGGGTAATACAAGGTATTGCTTGTTTGAGGCACCATTTTCTGAGCCATTCATTCATTTAATTCTCTGAGCTTTAGAATCACTAGCTCTAGGTACAGGCAGGATTTCAGACAAGCAAACAGAACAACACCTCTCTACCAGCAGGTTGTTTAGTGCTATGTAGTCCTGTTTAAATTGATCGAGATGGATGAAATTGGTATCATTAGTACCAGTATGGATTATGACAATCGAACACTAATACAATACAGTTAAATATCAGTATCATCAATGTAGTTTACATTTTTAAAATCATTTGTAAAAATTAACTTTGTATAACATACAGCACCACCTTGGTAGCTACTTTGCTACATATTAAGGTTACTATGAACTACAGAGGGAAATACAGTGTAAACATAACCTTGCTCAGCTTTAAAAAAAAAATTTGAAAGATAATACTGTCCATTACAAGAAATACCATTGCTACATTGATGGTTAAACTTCATCACGTTTCTAACCCTATGGTAAGGTTATGGATCATAATGTTTCCAACAGGGACTAGCCACACAAAACTTTCAGCTTCATGTCTGTAGTCTCTGTATCCATGCTACGAGGTTTAGTTATGTTTTAATAGTTAAAGCTAGGCAGCATATTCAAAACAAGTGCATGGATCATCTTTTTAACAGGTGATGACACAACTGTAATCATATATTTGCTGGAATCAACATCATGGTTCGCATATCTAGGCTCTTTGTTACTGTAGTTGAAAACTTCCTGTGTTGTGTATCTACAAACATAATATATCCTTTATCAAAATATGTTCCATAGCCTTGTATGGACAATGCCACATTGCATTCCCTATTCATTTATCACAAAACCACAAGAAGCATGTGTGGAGTCCTCAAACATGAAGTGTAATGGATCGTGCGTGTAGTGTCTCATGTTACATTTACAATCATTTCTGTTACATGGCAGTACAGTTCAGTTAAAGTCTTTGCATCTTGATGGTGATGGTGGACTGTTCTGTTACAGTGTGTTACACTGTTTACATATAGTTAACACTGTTTCTAGTTATATAAGTTTAGTGTGTATGAAACAATTACATTTAACAGATATTGCTCAGTAAAAATACCATCTAGAGGGACAATGCAATTAATGTGAATACTTTTTCACTTATTACATTTGGTGATGGTTTGCTGCAGGGGTTGTGGGGATCCAAATTGTAATTTGTTGTTGCACCTGGATTGGTGTGTGTGAAGACACCATGGCTGAACCTGGGGGGGGGGGGTCCCACATCTGGCTAAGTAACAATGACTGATGGATGGGTACTAAAGTATGATGTACATGGTCTCAACAGCATGGTTAGATGGACAAGGGTGCTGCAAGAGCAGAAATGAGGTAAGGGTCAGTGATAAACTAGAAACAGTGGTTCACTGCTAAGCACCAGAATATAATGCAGTAAAAAGACCCAAGGATTCACAGGTTCATAGGTTCATAGGTTATACAATTTCGAAGGACAAGCCCATAATGAACTCGTCATTTAACTAGCGACAGTCTTTTCACCCATGTGTTGCTCTAGTCTGTATCTGAATTGTACTATATTGTCACTTGTTACGACTTCGACTGGCAGTGAGTTCCATAAATATTGAATTCTTGGTGTTATGAAACTTTTCTTGTGTTGTGTTTTGCATATTTGAGCATGTAATCTTAGTTTATGAGATCTTGTGCAATCAATTGGTGTTTGTCTCATTAAACAGCTAGATTCAAACAACACTTCATCCTTGAAAGCTTTATAGGCCCAGCAAAGTTCACCCCTTAAAGTTCTATAGTCTAAAGACAATAAGCTCCAGTTTCTAAGACTTTCCTCATATCTTAAGTGTCCTTGATTTTCTATATTTTTGGTCATCTTGCGTTGCACAGATTCGTGTGTTTTTTTATCCAGTATAGATGTGGGGGAACACAATGGGACACAATACTCCAAGTTTGTTCTCACCAGGCTGGTATACAGAGGTACTATAACCCCAGGCTCTCTCCTTTTAATGTGTTTCAGAATGCACTTAAGGATTCCATGACATTTTTTGGTGATTTTGTTAATATGTGTGCCAAATTTTAGATTATTTTTAATGGTAACACCAAGAACTCGCTCTGTCGTGGTTACCTGTAATTTCATGTTGTTAATGTAATAACTTGCCTGTTTATTGTTACTACCAAAGTGCATTACCTTACACTTGGTTATATTGAAAACTAATTGGTTTTCAGTGGCCCAGGTATAGAGATTGTTCAGGTTGTTTTGGAGAGGACAAATATGAGCAGAATGGAGGGATGTATTGAGGCCTACATTGTCTCTGTGTAGTATTAACTTTGCAGTCAATATTGCTCCTAAATTTGGAACAGAAAGTCCCTGATATTCAAAGATTAGCACACCCACAAATAGTAATTGTAGGTACGCTAATCCAAAATTGTGCTGGCACTCCCAGATGGTCCTTATTCAGAAGCTCTGGGAGTGCTAGCACAATCCCGCAGTGCAAAAGCACTATAAAACCACTGCACCATGCAAATGAGGGAGTCCCCTGTGCATATTGGTGCAGCATTATCTTCAAAGGTTTGCAGCAGTAAACAGCTCCCAAAGCAGTGCTATTTACTGCCACTGAAAACCACCTCTTACATGTGCACCCCCACCCTCACAAAGGTTGGGTGGTTTTACTGCAGTCACCAGAAACATAGAAACATAGAAACATAGACTTTGACGGCAGATAAGGACCACTTGGCCCATCTAGTCTGCCTATTTCCCTACCTACAGGATAGGTCGCAGATCCTAGTTAACCTACAGCCTATTTCTTCCTACCCCCCACAAGAATTGCCTTATGTCTGTCCCATGCATTCTTGAATTCTCCCACAGTTTTAGACCCCACAACCTCCTCAGGAAGGCTGTTCCATGCATCCACTACCCTCTCTGTGCACAATACTTCCTCACATTGCCCCTGAACCGCCTCTATCTTTAAATTGTGTCCCCTTGTTCTTGCACGTCTCTTTTCTGAAAGATGCTACCCTCTTGGACTTTGTTGATTCCACTAAGGTACTTAAAGTTTCTATCATGTCCCCCCTCCTTCTTTCCTCAAGGGTATACATATTAAGCTTCTTTAGTCTCTCCTCATACGGCTTTCTTGCAGACCCTGCACCATTTTAGTTGCCTCCTCTGGACTGCCTCTATCCTGTCTATGTCCTTGTGGAGATGGGGTCTCCAGAACTGGATGCAGTACTCCAGATGGGGTCTCACCAACTGTCTGTACAGAGGGATAACAACTTCCTGTTTTCTGCTGCTGATGCCTCTCCCTATGCATCCCAGTATACCCCAGCCCTCCCTACTGCCTTTCTCACATTGCTTGCTAACCTTAAGGTCATCTGATATGATTACACCCAGGTCCCTTTCCTTTTTTGTTGTTGTTACTACCCCCCCCCCATTGTGTATTCTTCCCTGGGTTCTTGTTTCCCAGGTGCATTATTTTGCACTTCTTTGCATTGAATCCTAGCTGCCATACTTCTGACCATTCCTCCAACCTTGCCAAGTCCCTTTCATCCTTTCCACGCCTCCTTGTGTATCAACCCTGTTGCAGATCTTTTGTGTCATCTGTAAAGAGGCATACTTTTCCTTCCAGTCTCTCTGCAATGTCACTTATGAAGACATTAAAAGGACTGGACCCAATACTGAACCTCATGGTACCTCACTAGTAACCCCTCTTTCTTCAGAGTGGACTCCATTTACAATTACCTTCTGTGTCCTGTTGTTCAGCCAATGTTTTACCATGCTACCACCCTGGGACCCACTCCCAGGCTGGTTAATTTGACTATTAATCTTTGTGTGGGACTGTGTCAAATGCCTTGCTAAAGTCTAGGTAGGCCATGTCCACAGCCCCTCCCTGGTCTACTACTTTGATCACCCAGTCAAAGAAATCTATTAGATCTGCCTGACATGACCTCCTCCCTGTGAAGCCATGCTGCCTTGGGTCCCAGCCCCACTGGACTCTAGGTACTCAACTATTCTTTCCTTCAGAAGTGACTCCATCACTTTCCCTACCACAGAGGTCAAACTGACAGGTCTGTAGTTTCCTGCCTCTGTCTTGGTCCCACTTTTGTGAAGGGGAATCAAGTCCGCCTTCCTCCAGTCCTCGGGTACCACACCATCCTCCCATGATCTATTAAAAAGAGTAGCCAGTGGTTTCACTAGTTCCTCCCTTAATTCTTTTAGAATTCTGGGGTGAATTCCATCAGGCCCCATTGCTTTGTCCACCGTCAGTTTTAGGAGTTCTTGCAGAACCCTTTCTTCTGTGAAAGGACTGGGATCGACCCCCCTATCAAGAGTGCTTCTGTTAATTGGATTAGGCACTTCCCCCTCCTCTTTTGTGAATACTGAGCAGAAATATTCAATCAGTATCCCTACTTTTTCACTGTCCCCCTCTGCCCACCCACCATTCATTCTATTCAGCCTCACTATCCCTCCCTTTGTCTTTCTACGCTTGCTGATGTACCTATAAAAGGTTTTATCCCCCTTCTTAACCGAGTTGGCTATCTTTTCCTCAGTTTGGGCCTTTGCTATTCTGACTTCCCTCCCTGCTTCCTTCTGCCTTAACTGGTACAGCTCTCTGTCCCGCTCCTTCTGTGTTTCCTTATACTTCCGGAATGCTATCTTTTTCTTCCTGACTCTCACAGCCATCTCTTTTGAGAACCATAGTGGCTTTTTCTTTCATTTTGATTTGTTTATTTGTTTCACACAAAGGCTTGTTGCCTCTGTGATGGCAGTTTTGATGATTCCCATTGTTGCTCCACACCTCCTTCTAGCCTGTTTGCTAGTGCTTTTCTGAGGCACTCTCCCATCTTGCCAAAGTCAGCCCTCCTGAAGTCCAGTACCCTCACTTTGTATGGCTTGACTCTATAGCTGAGTTTAACGTGAACACACTGTTTGATGGTCACTTGTCTCAGATGGCAACCCACTTCTAGATCTGAGATCCTCTCATTGCCCCATTTGAGAGTACAAGGTCTAAGATTGCTCCTCATGAGTGGGTTCCAAAACTAGCTGTCTGAGGCCTGCCACCTGTAGGGCATCAAGAATGGCCCTGCTTCTGGATGTGGCTGCAGCAAATGTGCTCCAGTTAACATCTGGCATATTCAGGTCTCCCATCAACAGTATCTCCCCTTTCTCTGCCATTCTAAGAATGCCTTCTATCATATCCTTGTCCATTCCCTCCCCCTGACATGGGGGTCTGTACACAACCCCTGTGCGGATTGTGGTGCCCTTTCCAGTCTCCAAGGTGACCCACAGTGCCTCCTCTCCTCCCTGTTTACTCTTTTGTTCAGTTGCTTTTATCCCTTCCTTTACACAGAGAGCTACTCCTCCCCCTCTTCTCCCCTGCCTGTCTCTCCTATAGGTGATGTACCCTGGTATGTTAACATCCCAGTCATGGTTCTCTGTGTACCATGTTTCTGTGACTGCTACGATATCCAGGCATCCCTCTTCCATCAAGGCCATCAGCTCAGGGAGCTTGTTGCCCAGACTACTGGCATTTTTACTCATTACCCACCATTTCCTGATGGCCTCACTTCTTTTTTCCCCATCCCTGTCCTTCTTGCCTTTGTCACTTTCTCCATTTACCCCTGCCCTTCTCCCTATCGACACCTCTATGTTGGTGTTTACCGCACTTACTACTGTTATTTTTTGGGGGGGCTAGGATTTCCTGCTCCTTTTCCAGTGCCTCCCTTGGTTAGCTTAAATGCTTGCCAATGAAGCATTTAAACCTATCACCTAGGATCATGGTTCCCCTCCTGGACAGATGCAGCCCATCATGCCAGTATAGGCTTGCATCACTCCAGGTGGACCCCCAGTCCCCAATGAAGCCAAATCCCTGAGCTCCACACCAGTTTTTCAACCACTGATTAAATCCCATGGTGTGGAACACCCTAGCCTCTCCTACACCATAGATGGGCAGTACCTCCGAGAAGGTTACTGTGCATGCTACTTGTCTAAAGCCCCTCCCCAATTCCACAAACTCTTCCTGCACTTCTCTAATTCCTTTCTTAGCCAGGTCATTTGTCCCTAGGTGGACAATGACATCCAGTGCCCTACCCCATGCAGCTGCTCCAGCAATCCTGAGGATTCGCTCCCTGTCCGTCTAAGCCATGGCGCCAGGCAGGCACCATACCTCCCTCTCCCCTTCCTCCCTCAGTTCTACCTTCCTAACAATGGAGTCCTCCACCAGGAGTTGTTTCCTTCCCCTGCGGAGTCCTCTGCCACCCTCCTGTGGGTCTCCTTTGTGGAGGTTCCCAGCATCCTCCTTGGTCTCCACTGCGGGTGCCTCCATAGAGGAACCACACTTTGCCAGAATGGCATAGGAATTGTGGAGAGGTACAACTGGAGGGATGCGCCCTGTTCCACCACCCCTCACCTCCCTGAGCCCACTGTGGTCCAACCGCCTCCTTTCTTGGCAACCTCTGAGGCAACGGCAGTGGCACTGGTGGTCCCTGATGGAAGAGGAGGTCCCACAAATCCTGGCCAACTCAGCCTGGAGATGAGCAACCTCCTCCTCAGCCCAGAGAGGTGCCTGCAGATGGGACAACACCGCATCCTCCAGAATGTCTCCCGGAAGACTGCTGCTCCACAGCCACTGCACTGCACCACTCCCATCATGTCTTAGTTCTGGCCCCTTAACTGTTTGCAATCCTTACTCTTTCCTCTGTTTTTTTTCTCTCTCTCCTTACTTTCTGCTTGTGTGCCCTTTAAGCTCCTGATTGTCCTGTTCTGAGACAAGAATTTCCTATATTTCTCAGTAGACCCCTTACTTGCTCAGAGGCAGACCTCCAGCAGCTAGAGGGGGCCAGAGAGCTATTCTTGCCCTTCTAGGATGGTGGGTCTTTGGTGGCTCTGTGATCACTCACTTCCTGCTCCCAAGCAGGAAGTTCCTGTTGTCAGTCAAATCCTGTGCCTATAAAAGTAGAACTAGCTTTGGATGAGAGGGGGGAGGGGACGGAAGGAGGGCAATATAGTCCCAGTAGAGAAGTCCAGTCACACAGCAGTCCTTTCTCCTGGTGTCTTCTGCCAAGCCAGCCCCTGATCCACTGTTTCATGTTAGTTTCATCTGCCCCTGATCCAATGTTTCATGTTAGCTGAGATCTCCCTGGTGTCTAGTGGCTCCCCTATCACTGGTTTCATGTTATTTGAGATATCCCAGGGTCTCTAGTGGCAATCTCCCCGATGCCCTATTTCACATTAGTTGAGATATCCCTGGTGTCTAGTGGCAACTTCCACCCCTGATTCCATGTTTCATGTTAGTTGAGATGCCCTCGGTGTCTCATGGCACCCTCCAATCACCTGTTTCATGTTACTTGAACTATCCCTGGTGTCTAGTGGCACCCCCCTTGATCCATTGTTTCATGTTAGTTTAGCTATCCCTGGTGTCTAGTGGCACCCCACCCTCAATCATCCATTTCATGTTGCTTGAAATATCTCTGGTGTTTAGTGGCACCCCCTCACCCTCCAATCATCCATTTTGTGTTAGTTGATATATCTCTGGTGTTAGTGGCACCCCTCCCCACCAGTTGCCCATAGACAAAGGTAAAGGTAATTACTGGTGGTCCAGTGTCCTCCCACCCACCCTGCCCACCCACATACAGTAGCACCACCCATCACACACACCCCTCTTACTGGTGTGATCGGTCATCTCCAGCAATGCCTGATACAGCAACTGATACATCCCTCCTCTCACCTCCCTGGCCATCCACTATATGAGCCACTAGTGATCATGCTAGCCTCTGTATCAGGCATCACTGGACATCGCCAGTCACCCTAGAAAGGGGGGATGATGGGTGGTACTATGTGAGCAGGCACGGGGTGAGGGGACACTGGACCACCAAAGATTACCTTTACCTTTGTCTATGAATGCTCAGGGATTGGGGATACAATCAGATTAGATTTAGGGGTGCAACTTACACCTGAAATATGAAAAGAGGCAGTTAAGCACCTAGCCTGCTGCTCTATTAGTATTCACCTGCATCTGATACAATACAATTACTTATACAGGGCATATAGTCTGTCTACTAAGTTGCACAATGCTGATCCTACAAAACCTAAGGAATGCCCTAGATGCATGATAGCAGATGGCACCTTCCTGCATATGGTTCTCACCTCTCTGAAGATCCTCTGGAGAGGAGTTCATGGTATCATGTCCAAAGTCATGATGATAAGTTCCCAGGTTCCCTCTGGAACTGCTACCGGTGGCAGACCCCTCCAGAAATACACTCAAGGAAGGCCCTTACTTAAGGTCTATCACCCTCATAAATGTGAGAAAGTCCATACCCCAATGCTGGGTCACTGAGAACCCTCCTGCTATTCAAATGTGGACCGACAGTGTGTAATCATGCCTACTACTGTACTGGAAAAGAGTACAACTATATGGTAAGGCTGCACAATTTCATAGACTGTGGAATACCCTACTTCAGGCTATCAAAATAGGGGTATTCCTACCATAATTAACCCAGGTGTGTTCCCCACCCCACTGCTACTGCCATCCCATCACCCAACCCATTCTCATGATCCCCCACCCGCATGTACCCCCACCTGAACATAACCTTGTTTTTGAAGGGCCATGGAATGAATGATGTATGAGAGCTAAATTAATGCTGAACTGCTGCTGAGCTAATGATGAGCTTATGCTGACTATATTAGATGAATTATCTATTGCTATTTATGGTCAAGAAGTTGATGTGTATCAAGTGTTATCTATAGGCCACCATGACTATAACATTAAATGAAAATCAATGAACTAGCTTAACTGTAACTATGTATGGGAGTCTATGTTTGTACCAGTATTTGACCCTGTTTGTTGTGTTTGTGTTCTTGTATGTTGTTCCTTCAATAAAAATGTTTTACCCAAAAAATTAAATCACAGTGTGGAAAAAAGGTGCCTCTAGTGCTATTAAACAGAGTACAGTAGTTGGGCTGTGTGTGTTCTCTTGGTTTGGATAAGATTAAAAAAAACTGCCAAGTTGACATAAAAGCTATTGATGTCATTGAATAGAACAATATTTTAAAGCAGCAGTGCAATGAAAATATTTTTCCAAAAAGCTAGATTCAGCCACAATTAATAAAAGCATACCTGTCAAATGTAGTTATCTAGGTACCTCCGCTGCTGCACACCACGAGTTGCTTTATTTATTTTAATTCCTAACCTTGCCAGGTTTACAATGTTATTTCTGTGCAAAATGTGGTGGACATCTTTTTTCTTCAGAAAAAAAATCAATTAAAACATTTATAAAATACTAAACTGCTGGTAGAATTACCAAATTGTACCACCAAATAAAACTGGAAAATGCTTGGAATTTTTATAATGAGAAAAGGGTAGAGTCAAATGTTTTGCCTAATGTTGTTGCACTACTGCTTTAAGAGAACCATATGCCTCTGCTAGGAACAGTAGAAGTGAGGAATATGCAAAATCTAGTTTTGATTATATTCAGAATGTAATTAACAAATGCCTAAACTCTGTGGAGAGTGGAAAGAAAATAATATGGTATCTGATGTGGACTCCTCGAAGAGTAAGTGTTTTCACTGCAGTTATAGTTGTAGCCAATGATGTGTCTGAATAGTTCCTGAAATGTCTCTGATCTCTCTAGAGAAATTTCCAGCTTGTCTATAGTAGAACTGTAGGGCCACCCAGTAGAATCTCTTTAGAAATATTGTTAAATATCTGTAAATATCCAGACAACTTGATGGATACCACTACAGTATTTAAAACAAACTCTGGTCAGAGCCTACACAGCTGCTCAGAACAGTGAAAGTGATGAAAAGAATATGGGTTGCTCTCACTGCACCGGAGTCAGATGTAACACTGTGGCAATAACAGAACTGCACACTAGTCATGTGCTTCCACGGTGCTCTTATAAACATCAACTGATGGCATAACATCTGCAGAGCTCTGCCCATGCAGCCATAAAAATGGCAGACTAAATGGAAAGAATATTCATCAGTACTACCCTGGAATTTCACATACTGACCTGAAAAAACACCACCAGTCAGGTGAACTCTCACCTTTGACTGCCAGTGGACTACTGCGTTGAGGCATGTCTTGACATGCAACTATGTTTAAGCTAATCAAGGCCAGGAAGAACAGCTCTTTGTAACGAAAGATTATTTTACTATAAAGAAGGATGAAATGGCCTCTGCTACCTCATCTTATCCTTCTTTTCCTCTCATAGGGTTTCTGATACATCCCCTGTACCATTTTAATTGCCCTCCTCTGGACAGCGTCTGCCCTATCTACGTGTTTACTGAGATGTGGTCTCCAGAACTGGATGCAGTACTCCAGGACATGCCCCACCAGCAGTATATACAGTGGTACACCACCTGTCTCTTTCTGCTGGTGATAACCCTCCCTATATGCACTAGCTTAACTGTAACTATGTATGTGAGTCTATGTTTATACCAGTATTTAACCCTGTTTGTTGTGTTTGTGTTCTTGTATGTTGTTTCTTCAATAAAAATGTTTCACCCAAAAAATGTAACTACAGTGTGGAAAAAAGGTGACACTAGTGCTATTAAACAGAGTACAGTAGTTGGGCTCTGTGTGTTCTCTTGGTTTGGATAAGATAAAAAAAACTATCAAGTTGAGATAAAAGCTATTGGTGTCACCAAATAGAAGAATATTTTAAAGCAGCAGTACAATGAAAATATTTTTCTAAAAAGCTAGGTTCAGCTACAATTAATAAAAGCATACCTGTCAAATGTACTTCTCTAGGTACTTTCGCTGCTGCACACCATGAACTTCTTTTTTTTAATTCTTAACCTTCCCAGGTCTACAGTATTATTTCTGTGCAAAATGAGGTGGACATCTTTTTTCTTAGAAAAAAATCAATTAAAAACTTATAAAATACTCAACTGTTGGTGGAATTAGCAAATTGCACCACCAAATAAAACTGGAAGATGCTTGGAATTTTTTGTAGTGAGAAAAGGGTAGAGTCAAATGTTTTGCCTAATGTTGTTGCACTACTGCTTTAAGAGAATCGTATGCCTCTGCTAGGAACAGTAGAAGTGAGGAATATGTAAAATCTAGCTTTGATTATATTCAGAATGTTATTAACAAATGCTTAAACTCTGTGGAGATTGGAAAAAAAAAATAATATGGTATCTGATGTAGACTCCTCGAAGAGTAAGTGTTTTCACTGCAGTTATAGTTGCAGCAGGGGACATGATTGAATAGTTCCTGAAATGTCTCTGATCTCTCTAGAGAAATTTCCTGCTTGTCTGTAGTAGAACTGTAGGGCCATTCAAGAGAATTTCTTTAGAAATGTTGTGAAATATCTGTAAATATCCAGACAACTTCATGGATACAACGACAGTATATAAAACAAACTCTGGTCAGAGCCGATAAAGCTGCTCAGTACAGCGAAAGTGATGAAAAGAATATGTGGTGCTCTCGCCACACTGAAATCAGCCATAAGATTGCAGCGATAACAGAACTGTGCAAACATGATACTCGTGCATGTGTAGTTTGAGTCATCGCCGCCATCTTGCGCATGGCAGCTGTCGCTTCTGTAATTGTGGAAGAAAAAGTAGTTCACCAGGAAAGGGGGGTGTTTATGTGACCTGCAGAGGGAAAGGGCTGCATAAACAGCACCACTGGGTATTTGCCAGAGCACTGTGGAAGCACACAAGGTAGTGGACTGGTCACGTGCTTAAACAGTACTCTTATAAAGATCATATGATGGCATAACGTCTATGGCGCTCTGCCCACACAGCCATAAAAATGACAGACTAAATGGAAAGGATATTCATCAGTACTACCCTGGAATTTTACATACTGACCTGAAAAAACAACACCAGTCAGGTGGACTCACACCTTTGACTGCCAGTGGACTATTGTGTTGAGGCATGTCTTGACATGCAACTGCATTTAAGCTAATTGAGGCCATGAAGAACAGCTCTTTGCAAGAAAAGGTTTACTGTAAAGAAAGACGAAATGGTCTCTGCTACCTCATCTTATCCTTCTTTCAGTACACAAACCGATTCATGGATTAACACAGAAGTTTGGCTTCTGACTGATGCTGGACTAGAAGCAAAACAGATTATGTCCACAACAGGACTCATATCAGAGTCCAATTTACAAAAACTACTGAACAGTGTCTCTGTAAGACTGCAAGGATGGGAATAAAACTCTTAGCTGTACAGACCACCCTGAAGCAACTATCTCTCACTCGATAAAGGAAGAAAAACTACATGAGGAAAAATGTCAGCTGGAAACAAAACTCCTTAGGCAGGGTATTGGAAGGCACATTGGAAGTACAAACAGGGTTAGTGCCCCACTAACAGTGTTACTGTTTAGCTCCAAAAAAGCAGGGGATTTGCTAAATGTGCCATCTGGAAATGGTGATCAGTGAGTGCGGGACCTCTAGACTGCCAAGGACTCATACACAACATGTGTGACCTGCGACTGTGGGAGGAACCATCTCTGACAAAGTAATCATTATATAATGAAGTGCTGGGTGATCTGGCTGCTACCGCTGCACTCTGCAGCACTGGTTTCATGCTCCATAATTGAACTGATTTTGAATTGCTTTTGCTAAGATAGAAACATAGACTTTGTCAGCAGAAAAGGACCACTTGATCCACCTGGTCTGCCCATTTTTCCCTGCCTATGCTGTCACTGTAGAACCCTACCTGATCTCCAGCTACAGCCCACCTCCACCTGCTTCTCTACCAAGATTCCCTTGTGCCTGTCCCATGCATGCTTGACGTCCCCCACTGTTTTCAGCCCCACCACCTCCACTGGTAGACTATTCCAGGCATCCACCACTCTTTCAGTGAACAGGTACTTCATCCCTCCTAAATGTCTCCCCTTTCAGCTTCATTGCATGCCTTCTTGTTTTCATGTACCTTCTCCTCTAAAAAAATACTCTTCACCTGTACCTTATTTACTTCAGTGAAGTATTTGTAGATCTCGGCATTTTCCCCCTTCTCTTCTATGGTGTACACATTGAGATCCCTCAGTCTCCCCTCATGGGTTTTTTATACAGCCCCTGCACCATTTTAGTTGCCCTCCTCTGGACAGCTTCTACCCTTTTTATGTCCTTTTTGAGATGTGATCTCCAGAACTGGACACAGTACTCCAGAACATATCCTACCAGCAGTATATACAGTGGTACACCACCTGCCTCTTTCTGCTGTTGATAACCCTCCCTATATGCAACGGCATCCTGATGGACCTATCAAGTGTCTTGTCACACTAAGGTTATCTGATATGATTATTCCAAGTTCACTTATCTATTTTGTGACTGTAAGTACCTCTTTCCCCATTTTATACTCTGCCTCTTGGTTTCTGTGCCCTAGGTGCATGACTTTGCACTTTTTCACCTTGAACCTCAGTTGCCATACACAAAAAAGGGACACTGGTTTATTGGTTGATCTGAAAGACAGCATCTCAACAGTACAGTACAGTACCGCCCATACTGCACTACAGTGTCCATTATGGGTATTATCCAAAGTACCAGATTAGAACCCACAACCTTAAAATCCTTTGGCCCCAGAGGGGGATGTGCAACCTATTGAATCACTGGTACTGCCTAAAATATAACTGCTTCAACATCTATGAAACTGTCAGTAAGTCTCCAATGACTTCAACATGTTTTGTGCTGTTCCTGGACTGAACTATTCCTGAAGTCAGATACTAGCTGGCAGCTACAAACTAGTCTGAATTGTATATAGGCTTTAATAAAATGAAACCTGCTTAAAACTATTTGAAAGAATGGATAAATGAACACAAAAATAAAAAATAAAATTACTGGGTAAACTATTACTTGATATCATGTGCTCCATTTCCGAGTTGGATGGAGAACCACCAGACTACCAGGAAGTTGTTTTCACATAGGCAGTATGGTGAATTGGGTGGGGTACAATCCCAATTTGCTCCTGGCCTGTTATAAGGCCAAATGGATGTAAATGACCCCATAGTGCCTAGCCTGTGATATGTGGTCATCTGTATGGAAAAAGTTAAATATGGCAGATTGTTCTGCAGGATAAGTCGCCATTTGAAAGCCCTAAACTCTCTCTTGCTCCTATTATCAATATACCTCTCTATCAGCCACATACCTAATGTAACCACTAGAGGGTTGTGGTTTGCTAGAGCAAATGGGCTAGTGCCTGCCTCCTTCAGCAAGCATATTGGAACATGCCTGTATTGCTTGCTATGTGCATCAGGCATGCTCAATGCACCTGTAGTTTGCTCCAGGCACTAATTTATTGCTAAGCACAGTTTTGTGAGCACAACCCAAGAACTTTGAATTTTCTAGCCCTCATGGTGCAACACTGCACCATCCAAGGAAATGTGATTTTAACATGCAAAAATAAATGAAAAATATATAGACAGAAGAAACCTCCTTATGTGCAATTTCACACTGTCCAATGAATTGTGACTTTCAACTTTCAAAATAAAAAAAAGTCTATTCAAGGACAAAACTCCTTATCTGCAGCATTACAGCATCCAATAAACTGTGATATTTTTTTGGGGGTATGGATTCACTTTTTCTGACCAAACTGGCTCAGCTGTCCACTAGCTCCATCTGTCTGCACTTGTCCCTGTATCTTCATCCATCCTCGGACCATCCACACCACCTACAATACCTGACCTCCTGTTAACAGCCCCAGAGTTTACCATCTCTGGTGGGGCTCCCTGGGAAAGGCCTCACTGAGGGGGGATATATGCCCACTGGTGCAAGAGGATATGCATGTGGTGATAGAGACTGCAGTGCAGAAGGGGCAGCTGTCATTCACAGCTGGGCAGGAGATATACCTCATAGTTAACTCTGTCTACCTCTCTAATGATGCATAGTGTCTACCACACACTCACACTGATCAATGAGGGTGCAGCTGACATCAAATGGTCACCAGTGATGTTAGGGCTCTCCACAGTGCACAGGAGCACAGGAGGTGCTAGAGAACATGTGTTTCCATCCCTTCCTCCATCTCCAGGGTCTGTGCATATTGCACCAACAATGTGTCAAAGATGCCACTGGCCTAGAGTGGGGGAGTCAGGAACCCGATTGGAGCAGGCCGCAGATATCATACTTGGCCAGTAATTATAATAACATCTACTATATACATGAAAAGGGCAATTCTTGTACATTATTTGCAATAAATAAAGCCTTGTTGTCCTCATGGTAAGTAAACGAGTGCAGTTACAAGCATTGACACTATCTTTAAGGTTTTGGTGGGCAAAATCTGTTTATACCACTTCCACAAAATACGGTATTTGCAAAATAATGTGATTTTTGTAAAATCTTACAAAATTCTATACTAGGCACTTCTTGCAATATGTAATGGCTTATAAGTCAGTCATTCTTTACATTAGGGGCCTAACAATAGGAATGCGTACCCTGTGTGGAAGGGTCTCAATTCTGGCCTAATTACGTGCAATTATGTTAAGTAATTTTAAAGTTACAGTAGGGCAAAACAGTGCAATTCCACAGTTTAGGATATTTCTATAAAATGTCCCTGAAGCAGAATTCTAGGCAACACTAGTTATGGTTTGTTGACCTTTCCTACTGTACATAAAACACTGATTTTTCTCTTCTGTCTTTTGACAAATTTTTAATGTTGGGTGAAACTAGGAAATTCCATTCAGTGGAATTTCTGCAGCGGAATAGAAAAACTAGGTGGAATCTGTTGAGTTCCACTGTTATGTACTGGAATGTTTAAATAAATGGGGTATTTCACTGGTACAGTAAAAATTCTTTATTTTTTTTATTTTATGAAGACAGCAACATTTCATGTTCAAATTCCAACAGTAGTTCCATACTTATTTAATCATACAATAATTGTCCTTAAAGTTGCCAGTTTCTTGTTTTCAGAGCTTTTCAATTCATCGAGTTCTTATTTCTTCAGATTAAAGTATGTGTTGGGTCTAATTATTCTTTGTAAAAGAGCAGTTCTTGCTCAAAGGTATTTCTAATCCTAGAGTTAAATAAATAAATACAATTAGTCTTAGTTACTGGAAACAATTTCAATGAGTGGGTGCCATATTTTATCAAATATTAACTTTTTCTGCTGTAAATAATAGTGGATTCTTTCTGCTTTATATAGAGCAATCATAAACTCTTTCCACATATTTGGGCTTGGAGGATCGTTATCCTTCCAATGCATGAAACTAATTTTTTACCACAAGTAGTCCCATTGCTATAAGCTTTTCTTGTTCCTTTGTTTGATTGCCTACCATCTGGTTTCCTCCTAATAATATTGTATATGGATTTCCTACAATCTTCAGTGGTGTGGCTACTTCTAGTGTACGTATAACCATATTCCAAAATTTAGTCAGCTTTCTGCATGTTAAAAACATGTGGATTAAAGATCCTGAATGTTGTCAACAATGGGGACAATTTTCTTCTAATCCTGGATCTATTCTATGGAGTCCTATGGGTGTAAAACAAGTTAGGTGCAATATGTTAAATTTAATTTGCTGCATTTTTATTGAGTAAAATTGTTCATGTGGGTATTTTTTAATGTTGTCCCAGATATTATCCGGGATTCCATATCCTAGATGTTCCCATTATGTTTTTAATTGGATTAGTATTAGTGTGGCCTGGTTCTGTATTAACCTGCAAATGGTGGTAATTATTTTATCTTTAGTCATACTTAATGCCCACTCGATAGGAGATTCTTCAGTGTTAATACCATTTTTCTGGATTAAGTCTCTGATCTGTAGGTATCTAAAAAATTGTTGTTTTTTTTGGTAAAGAGTATTTAACTTGAATATGTTGAAATTATATCAGAATGTTATTTTGATATAGGTCATTTATTGTTTTTATACCTGTTTTATTCCATATTTCAAATCCTTTGTCTACGTTCAAAATATAGTTTTTATTTCCATAAATCAGAGTAAAAGGGGATTTTTGTATTGGCCATTTTATTATTTTATGCACCTCTTTCCATATTGTACTGGATGTTTGGAGTGGGTATTATTATTTTTTCAGTATCTGCTTTTTTCTTTGTATGGAATCCTGAAGATAATATGCTTCTAATATGACTAAAATTATGCATTTCCTATTCTGTATCTTTATAGTTCATTTGCTAGTAAGCCAATCATGTATTTTAAAAACAAAATTGTGATGCCAAATAATACCAATAGATATTTGGCAGTGCAAGCCTTGCTCTTTGACAGCTATATATATATATATATATATATATATATATATATATATATATATATATATATATGATAGCCTTTGCTTTTTCTTTCCATATAAATTTTGATATTAACTTTTCCATCTGTTTAAAATGATTATTAGGCAGATTGGAAATGTTTGGTATACATATAAAAGTCTTGGTAGAATATTCATCTTTATTACATTGCATTGACCGATTAATGTTAATGGTAGTCCCATCCATTTGTCCAAGTCTTTCTCTATTGTTGTAATTAGTGGTTTATATTTTTTTCATATATATATATATATCCTTAATATCTTGAGTTATAATGGTTCCTAGATATTTAAATTGTTTTACTACCCTGTTTTGTAATAGCATAAATAGCATTTATTTATTGCATTCCCCAATATTAAAACTTCTGTTTTTTCCATATTGATTTTATACCTCGATGCTTTCCCGTATCTTTGTATAATTTCTAAACCCCTTGGTATTGATACTAGTGGATTAGTAAAATATAACAAAGTGCCATCTGCATAAAGACTTATACAGTGTTCTATAGTTCCTGTTTTAATACTGGTTATTATTTTATCTGACCTAATAGCAATGGCTAGTGGTTCAATAACCACTGCAAAAATTAAGGGGGACAGTAGACAGCCTTGTCTAGTCCCTCTTGAAAGGTTAAAATGTTCAGATAAATTTCTGCTGGTTTGAATTGCTGCTATAGGATTATTATACATTGTTTTTAGCTTTTTGAAATTTTATCCCAAATCCAAATTTATCCATAATTGTATAAATAAAGTTCCACTCTATTCGGTAGAAGGCTTTTTCCGCATCAACTGATATTATTGCAGGATAATTCTGTTGACAGGTATCTATTACATTTATTACTCTTCTTATGTTAGTCCCTATTTTCCTCCCCTTAATAAAGTGATTTTGATCTTGTTCAATTATACTTGGTAATGTAATATCCAACCTTTTTGCCATAATTTTTGCAAAAAGTTTCATATGCATATTAAGTAGTGATACCAGATGGTATGATGGTACCAATATCGGGTCTTTCCCTTTTTAAAAAAAACAGATATTCTAGCATCATATAGTGTAGCTTGGAGTTCATCCTTATTCGAACAGTGGTTACAAAGCTATGTCATATGTGTTTTTAATTGCGTGCAGAATGTTTTATAGAATTCTGTTGTTAACCTGTCTGGTCCCAGGGCTTTGCCCATCAGTAGTTCCTTTATGCTCTGTACTAATTCTGTTTCTGAAATTTGCCTATCTGGTGGGTCTGCTACCTCCTTACTTATAGTAGGAAGTGTTTAATCATGTTATGCCCTTGTTAAGAGAAAATGGGATAAAAAATGCTAATCCCCCTGATAAGCTAAAATTCTATTATAAAGGGAAGCTGCATTTTTTTACTGATCCCAGTGTTGCTATGAACTTGCTTAAAGAAAATGATGAGCAGTCTTTTAGATGGGGAAAGCACTCCCATCCTTATGACCCAGCTCCTACTTTTGAACAATGTCACTGCAGCAAGTTCTATCTTTTAAAAACAGATTTTCCATATTTGATCATCTTCAATCAAAACAACAGTATACAGTCACAGCCAAAGACATGGCCAGACATTTCCTGAAATTTCTGTGATATTTCTAGAGAAATCTCCTGCTTTCTGCATTTCCACAGTAGGAGCAGCAGAGAAAAACTATTCAGAAATTCCACAAAATATCTGGCCATGTCTGTGGCTACTGCTGTACTCTGGAGCAGAATATGGGTGAAACAGAGGCCCAAAGTGTAGAAAATGTTGATTTGGATTTAAGATGAGTCACTTTGATAATGAATGATAATGAATGACAAAACAGGGGATAGCCGGAGGGGGAGGGTATTGTTAAACCTTCTGTTTTTAGGAAAAATGTCCATGCTTCTTAAGTAACAAAATATTAAAAGTTGGAATGGGTAAATATAATAAAGAATGGAAGACTGAAGGGGAAAGAGGAAGGGAAAAGAGAGGAAGATGAAGAAAAAATAAAATAAAAAATAGAATAAACACTGAAGGTATTACTTAATTGATTAGAAGAGTAGTAGGGAAAGATATAAAAGCTCCAGATGGTCTCCTGCCATTCTCAGAAGAGAGAGGCAAGCAATAGCCATTGTTGTTGGTGTAGATATGGGAAAGGAGACTTTGTCACCTTTAAAGGGGGAGGGGGAGGAGCTGAGACTAGCTTATATATACTGATAATAGGAACTAAATATGATTTTCATATATCTAGAAAGACGGAGAAAAATAATAGAAAAGGAGAAAGCAGAGGTAACAGGCATAGAAGAAGGACAAGTTGAGAAAAAATGTAGTTATAATTTGATGGAGGGAAAACCAGAACAAAATAAAAAGGAAAATGATTAAGATCATTACATGGAATGTGAGGGGCCTAAGACACAGGTTGAAAGCAAAAAAGTATTTAATTGGATTGATAAAAAAAAGGAGACATAATATTAATGCAGGAAACACATTTCTGTAATAAAGAAGCATCATTTCATAAGAAGTGGGGAGACGGAAGATTTTCCAACTATATAAATAAGGCCAGGGGTGTAGCAATTTTTTTAGAAAGAACACTAAGTCCATTAGGTTTAGAAAATCCATGGAAGATCCTCTGGGTCATTTTGTAATTGCAAAAATTAGAACTTTAGAAGGAATGTTCACATTAGCAAACATTTATGTGCCAAATATCTTCAATAAAATTTTTTTGTTAATTTAATTTCTCAAATTAGCATCTTTTGAGGGTCTATATCTTATATGAGGAGACCTGAATATGGCTTTGAACTGTACAATGGATAAATCTTCTTCCTTCCAAGATAATATGTCAGGAGGGAGGTAACAATTAAGTAGCTTTACGGAAGGCTTGAATTTGGTAGATGTGTGGAGAGAACACAATCCAGAGGCACAGCAATGTTCATTTTTTCAGCCCCACACCAAAGTTATTCTAGATTAGATTATTTTCTAATTTCACATCAGTTACAGTTCTGCACAACAATGGTGACATTTCATAGTATTGTAATCTTGGACCATGCACCTCTGGAAATGGTAATAAATACTAATCATCTGGGTGGAAATAATCTATGGTCAATTCAACCGGCCTTATTACAGGATAAAGACTGTGTGAAATATTTGGAAACACAAATTAAAGACTATTATGAATTTAATAACCCTTAATACACCTCCCATAAGAATGATTGGGATGCATTTAAAGTGGTAATACGAGGGGCTATCATTGCCTATTCTGCTGCAAAAAAATAAGAAAAAAAAGGAAAGTCCAAACAGATTAGAAAAAGAAATCAGTCAGCTGGAAAAACTGTATATGATAAATCATAATCCTAACACTTTTAAAAAACTATAAAAGACAAAAGTTCAATACAATAAATTAGTAACACAAGTTGCAGAAAACATGTTATTGAAAACTAAAGCTAAATACTATGCTCTTGGGGACAAGCCAAACAAGTTAATGGCCTAGCAACTTCAAAAGGATAAACAAGAGTGAACAATATTTCAAATCAATACAACAACCAATAATAGCATATATAAAACTTTTAACCCCAAAGAGATTAACAGTCGATTCCTAGAATACTATCAGAAACTCTATACATCTGAAAGACAAAAGTATCCACAAGCCATAAATAAATTCTTTAAAGCAGAGTCAGAATTCTGCTGACAAAAAAAACTCTCCTAACTTTAGCCTCACTCTCTTGGAGTTAGTATGGCAAAACTGCAGCTTCAGAACAAATTAGAAGTCATGGCTGTGATTATGCTATATTTGTTCCTTGATTTGGCTTAGCTGATGGGAGCTAGTCAACCCATGCATGGGAAAAGGAGAGGGGACATATTTTTTCTAAGCCCAGGAAAGGGAAGATAAGGAGGGCAGTGTATTGAGGTGGATCATGGGACATAACTTGATTTACACAACACCAGAGGAGATACAAATTACAAGATAAAAAAGTGATATAACCATCTCACAAGATATCATGTTATCTTGTGAGCTGGCTATGTCACAAAAGATATCTTGCCCTTTTGGGTATGTCACAATGCAATACAGCACCAACCAGACAACAGCTTTCACAATGCTAACTATATTACAATAGTCATGTCCAACATCGATGTCTGCAATTAAGATCAAAGAGAAACATTTAAATCTTGATACAATTGCATATTTAAAAGTTATAGCCAGTAAACTGATGTTGTATAAATCAAATATGCAAATACCTGACCCAAAATGCACAGTTTAGTGTCACTTGTTAGAGAACAGGGCTTTCATAACTCACTTATAACTCCACTAGAGTGGTCAGATTTGGTTGAATCCCATCCATTTGCATCTATTGGATTATTAAACATTTTAGTTCCGACTAAGATTTCAATGCCAATTAAGCACTGGAATTAGAAAGGGAGACTGAATCAAAATATTTATTCTGCATCTGACTCCTGCTGAACAATAATTAGCAAAAACAAAACAACAAAGTATTTCTCCATTTCTCCCCTCCCTTACCTGTGTCTACTGCACTTGGTGGCTCTCATTGAAGCATGAGTGGTGGTAACAGTAAGTATAGTACTGGTTTAGTTTCCCTTCTGGGCTGGCAGGCAAGGCTGCATCCAGGCAGGACTTGACTTATTTCCACCACCCTCTCTGTGAAGAAATGCCTCCTGGACTCCTTCCTGAACCTCCCCCTCCAGCTTAAGGCAATGTCTCCTCATGTTTTTATTTTCACTGGGCCTATAGAGGTTCTCCTTGTCGATCTTGTTATTACCATTCAAATATTTCAAGGTCTGTAACATATCCCCCTCCTCTCCTCCAGGGAGCACGTGTTTAGGGAATCCAGTATCTCCTCGTATGTGTTGCCTAGCCTGTTTCTCCCCTCACTTACCTGTGTCTGCTGCACTTGGTGGCTCTCACTGAAGCATAAGTGGTGATGACTGTAAGTGTAGTACTGGCTTGGGTTCATTTCTGGGCCAGAAAGCCAAGCTGCATCCAGCTACCTGTTTTAACCATCTTTGTCAACCTCCTATGGACTGCCCTCAGCAGGCTTATGTCCTTCTTTAGGTAGGGATGCCAATACTGCACACCATACTCCAGGTGTGGCCACACCAGTGACCTGTATAACTGCAATATGACTTACTCCTGCCTGCTGATGATCCCTTTGGCAATGCAGCCCAACAATCTGTTGGGTTTTGCCACTGCATTTCTACATTGTGAGGAGTGCTTCAGGTCGCTAGTTATCATCATGCCCAGGTCTTTCTCTTCCTTGGATTTGGTTACCAGGATCCCACCCAGGCTGTACTTCATCTTCAGGTTCTTGACTCCAATGTGCATGACATTACACTTCTTTTTCTTAAAGCCAAGTTGCCATATTCTGGATCACCTCTCAAGCTTGGCCAGAGTTTCTTTGGGTCCTATATTCCTTCAGCTGTATCACACTCTGCCACTGAGCTTGGTGTCATCAGTCAACAAGCAAGTCTTGCCCCTTATGCCTTCTCCAGTGTTGTTGATGCAGACATTAAATAGCTCCTGAGAGCACATTGGTGACATATCTAGATCCTGAGAGCTACCCCCCACCCCCGGCCTACCTTTCTGCCAGCTATCTACCCATCCAGTGAGTTTCCCTACTACTCCAAATCCTCCAGCTTTCTGATCAGTCTCTTATGGGGCACAGAGTCAAAGGCCTTGCTGAAGTCCAAGTACAGGATATCAACCTCATGGCCCCTGTCTACTGTTTTAATGAACCAGTCAAAGAATTATGGTAGATCAGGTTTGTTTGGAAGCATCTCCAAGCCATGAATCCATGTTGTCCTTCATTCTGGAGACTGTTTTCTTCCACGTAACCTACCAATCTGTCTATAAGTATGGCCTCCATGTCATCCCTGGGTCCTCTCTTATGGAGAGGCATCAAATGCACCATTCTCCAGTCCAGTGGTGCAACCTCTGATTCAAGTGAACTATTCAACAGGTCAGCCAGGGAGCCTGCAAGTTCTGCTAGTTCTCTCAGCATTCTTGGATGGCTGCCATCTGGGTTTGAGGATTTGTCTACACTCAAGGCCAACAAACCTTTCTTCGCCCTGTCCTCGTCTTTCTTTCCATCTTTGCCATCCCTTCCCCTCCTCTTCCCTTGCGGCACTAGACCATCCCTCTCTTTTGTGAAGACTGAACAGCAGTACTCATTCAACTCCTCTGCCTTGTCCCCATTTTCCTCTATCCACCCCTCCCCTCTGTTAAGTCAGACTATGCCATCCTTTTTATCCCTGTTTTCACTGGTTTTACTATGGCACTTTGACAACGTTTGCATTGACACCCCCCCCAGTGAAGGACACAATGCAGAGTGTCAACATTGTTCCATCTGGGATGTCGGTGCATTTCCACTGGGGGACTGTGCCCCCTGAACCACCCAATGTGGGGGGCTCTGACCCTGACACCCCCGGTCTCTGAATATCTAACTCCGAGTTGGAGTTGGACCGGGGGAGGCACAACACCGGGAAATGAACCACCGGTGTCTTCCTCACATCAGTATAGTGACTCACCACAGACAGGCAAATTCTGTTACTGTGCTAGTGTTCACTGTGCAGGTGTCAACCTTGTGTCGGCACACCATTTTGGTCATATACTTAAAAAAGGCCTTTTCTCCTTTTTTAATCTCCTTCACCACCTGCAATTCTTTTTGGGCTTTAGCCTACCAAACTACTTTAAGTGCCTTCCTGGTTTTACTCTGGAACTCTTCCCTATCCTTCTTCTGCTAGGTCCTCCTGAACTTCCTGTAGACAGTCCTTATGTCTCTCACTGCCTGGGCTTCCTCACGGCCAAGCCAACTGGGTGCTTTGGCACTTCAGATTTTTCCCTTTAGTCTGACACATGTGGCAGCCAATAATTCCCCTTAATGAGGGACCACTTTTGATCCACTCCTAGCTCTCCACTGATGCCAGACAGGTCACCCTTTAGCAGCTCCCCACCTTTCTGAAACTTAGCCTTCTGAAGTCTAGGATCTTGGTCTTTGTAGGTACCTTCTCCCTCTCCATGTCCAACCTGAACCACACCATGCTGAGGACATTACCACCCAAAGGGTCCTCAACCTGATCCTGAAAATGGTCCCTATTTGTCAGTACCAGATCTAGGACTGCTCCCTCCCTAGTGGGTACAGTGACACCATGGGTCAGAAATCCACTCTGCACCACATTAAGAATTACCAAACTCCCTGTGCTGGTCATGGTGGGGATCTTCCAGTCCACCTTAGGCAGGTTTAAAGTCTCCCTCAATCACCACCATCCCCTTCCCCATAGCCACTCATATTATGGACCCCCAGTTCACTGTCCCTTTCCTCCTCCTGGTTAGGTCATCTGTAAACCACCCCCAGTCTTACCTTCTTCCCAATAGTAGATTGCAACTAAACCCACAGCACCTCTGCCTTCCCTTCTTCTGACTCCTTCCTCATATACAGTATTCCTTCTCTTACATATACTGTTAAACCCTCCACATTTCTCATCTCTTCTGTCCTTTCTGTACAGTTTATACCCAGGGATAAAGTAGTCCCAGTCATTGCTTGGAGCAGCCCAAGTCTCTGTGACCACCACAGTCTCCACCATCCTCTCTGCCAACAATGGCCACAGGTCATACATCTTGTTACCAAGGCTTTGTGCATTCAGGGATACCACCCTCCTCCATGGATCTGAGCTGCTGCCCCAGCTCAACTGTCCTTCCTCTTGCTCTCAATCATAAGCTCCCTTCTCCCACCCTTTGCTCCCCCCCTTTCTCCCTCAATCTTCTTGATATCGGTTCTTCTATAAGCTTTCATATCCAGCAGCCAATCTCCCACCACCTGTACCACTTGCCCCCCTCTGCTTCTTACCAGTTATTGCCCTCCTCAAACCTTACTTTCAAATCAAACTGTCTGGATTGGGAGAGAGGGAAGATGGCATCTTTCTCCCAGAAATTCTGGGCATGAAGACCTGTTCTGCCCAACCCCCATCAGTTTAAATTAAGGTTCCCCTGTTAAAAACTCCCCCACTCTATCCCTAAGGAACCTGGAGCCCCCTCTGCTGAGCTGCAACCTCTCTGGTGCATACCTCTCAACTGTACCACATTATGAGGAACGTTCCTCATTTTACTTCAGAAAAGGTCCCTGTTCCACATTGTGAGGACTTGTTCCACATTCAGAGTCAACATTTTAAAGCAAATATCCATAGTAAATGATGGAAAAAATAACTTTTTCAATTAATAACAGACATTCTCAACATAAATGCAACATTTTAATAGTGTTTTGAGCTTCTTGGGTAAAGATTTGATTAAGTGTTCCACATTTTGCCCATTTGTTCCACGTTGTGAGAGGCAATGTTCCACATTTGGGGGACAAAAGGTTGAGAGGTATGCTGGTGCATATAGGGTTTTGCCACTCCAGGTCTCCTCCCAGACTCCAATCCAATCAAAACTGTCCTCTTTGTACCATCCTCCTAGCTAGCCATTAAAATCCTCTTTGCTGCTCCTTCTAGCTGTGCTTGCTCCAGGTACCAGCAGCACCTCAAAGAAGGGCTACCAATCTTGCCACCCCCTTCAGATCTCCCCACTTCCCTGAACCTCCCCTACACTACTGCCACCTCCTCTCCAGCTAGGTTGTTTGTTCCTAGATGGATAATCACATGAGATTCCCCCAACCCCCCCCACACAAGCTAAGCGGTCATAGAGTACTGTATTTTCCATGGTGGTTCCTTCCCTCCCCCCAGGTTGCAGCTGAAAAGGAGCCTATCTGGACTCTGGTTGCTTACCTAGTAAAATATATTACAAATAAATAAATAAGTCCTTTAGCACATTGTTTCTGTCCATTCCTACCCAATTAATGATGTATGACAGCACTAGAGACTCTTCATGTTCCCCTTCCTTCCTAGCTATCTGGTGCAGTCTTTATCGAGGCCTTTTATCTGCCTCAGCCTTGTTTGAATCCACCAGCTGATTCTGCACAGACCACCTCCTTTGACAGCTTATTTCATCCCCCCCCCACACTCCTCTGTTAAAAAGTACTTTTACAGAACTACCTTTTCGTTTACTCATCTCAAAGAGGCACTTTTACTACTCAGAAAAACTGTGTGATACATACTGAATGACACTACATCTGAAAACACTAAAAAGCATCTAGGTTTTCCATGTACAAAACTACTACATACTCAGTGCATGACTATGCTAGTTTCATATGTAAGGAATAAGATACGATGAGGTGTTGTGTATGGCCTGATAAGAGCATGCCCCTGGTGCCTAATGAGGCACAAGGCTCTTGTCCTGACTGCCTTTAGCACATGGGAAGTGCTCCTATCAGGCCATAAGCCCCACCTTGGAGTGTTTTATTCTGCATATAAAATGGGTCCCCCCTGTAAAAAAAAGTATTTAAAAGTTTCAGACAACAAGTGTTGAAAAGTATGTTAGTCCTTGTACAGTACTTGTAATGAGATCATATGTGAAAGCAAGCCACTAGAGGGTGGTGGTGTATATCTTCCCCTCATCTGCCCCCCCAAACACACACATTTCATTGTTTTAATTTTATGTTTTGTTTTATTTAACTATCAGACTGTGTTTTGTTCAGAGCATGAGAGCACCCATTTTTCAATAGGAGTGAGTGGGAAGTGAATATTTCTCTTGGCAGTCACTGTACCTAGTTCTAGTGCTTTCTTGCTAGCACTTTAGTGTTAGAGAGATGGCCACACTGACAGCCATCGATGGTGTGGCAGGTAGATGGCATTTGTGATCAATGCTTATTTTAAAGAGGGAGTCTGGCCAACATTTCTAGCATCAGTAAATTCAGAATTTGGATCAGCATATCCCCAGTCAGCCGCATGTCAAAAATGAGATTTCTAAGTTACTTTGTTTAAAAGTTACAAATCATTTTGTAACCCTAAATTTACTGCCTGTTCAAAAAAGCCAGTTGCAGTAAAGAGCTACTGATGATGTCATAACCAGAACTCACAGCCTAGTCCTTCTTGCAAACTACCTTACATGACTTATTTTTTCTTCCACATTACGTAAAACTGCAGTGGTATTAAACATCTGGAAAAGAAAAGCTAACAATGGATGAGTCAGGGCATGTATTTTCATAATGTGCAGATGCAAGGTACGTACTTAAGAATGTGATGGGGGGGTTGGAATACAGTGGCAAACATGTTTTTAGAATGACAAAAATATGTGCGATTTTTATATTAGTGCAGGGATCTGATTTTAAAATGTCACCAGACTACAACTGTGGAATGCAACAATGACCCAATCTCAAAAAGTAGGTGGGACACACAGTTTTGGAAAGTGACAGGGATGCCAAAATTCTTAAAGTGGCGGTGTCATATAGTTTTGGAATGTGGCAGAGATACACAATTTTGAAATGCTGGCGACACATGGTTGTTGAAGGTTGTAGGAATATGTAATTTTGTAATGCATCTTGGATGGATTAATTTGGCATGTGTTATAGTGACGCAAAATTTTAAAAGTGTGGCTGATGTGCTTGATTTCAAATTGTGGTGGCAACATTCTATTTCAGAATGTGGTGTGGACACAAAATTTCAGAACGTGGCAGTGATGCAGTTTTAGAATCTGGTAGCCACATGGAATTTCACAATGAGGCAGGAATGCATAATTTTAAAATTTAACTTGAGCATTCAGTTTTTGAATGTGGCAGTGACACTCATCTTTAGAATGTGGTGGGGATGTGCAGTTTCGGAATATGGTGAGAATGCACATTTTCAGAATGTGACAGTGACAGGCAATACTGGAGCATGGAAATTAACACACAATTTCAGAATGTGGCAGGCAGGTACAATTTTAGAACGTACAAGAGACATGCAGTTTCGGAATGTGGCAGTGATACACAATTGCAGAATGTGGCAGTGACGCTCAGTTTTGGAATGTGGTGGTGATGCAAATTTCGGAATGTGATGGTGATGCACAATTTCAGAATGTGGCAATGATGCATAATTTCAGAATGTGGCAGTGACACACAATTTCAGAATTTAACTAATGCGCAGTTTTGGAATGTGGATGATGCACAGTTTTGGAATGTGGTGGTGATGCTGATGTGCAGTTTTGGAATGTGGCAGTGATGCATAGTTTTGGAATGAGGTGGTGATGAACAGTCGTGCAGTTTCAGAATGTGGCGGTGTCACATAACTTTGGAATGTGGCAGTGACGCACGACTTCAGAATGTGGCAGCAATGCATGACTTCAGAATGTGGTGGTGCCATGCGACTTTGGAATCTGGTGGTGACACATGACTTCAGAATGTGGCGGTGATGCACAGCTTTGGAATGTAGTGGTGATGCATGACTTTGGAACATGGTGGTGATGCATACTGTAACTTCAGAAGGTGGCGGTGAAGCATGAATTCAGAATGTGGTGGTAATGCACGACTTCAGAATGTGGTGGTGATGCATGATTTCAGAATGTGGTGGTGATGCACAACTTCAGAATGTGGCAGTGACACACAATTTCAGAATGTGGCAGTGGCACACAGTTTTAGAATGCAGTGGTGATGCACAGTTTTGGAATGCGGTGGTAATGCACAGTTTTGGAATGCAGCAGTGATGCTCAGTTTCAGAATTTGGTGATGACATGGTTTCAGAATGTGGTGGTGGTGACATACAGTTTTGGAATATGGTGGTGATGTGCAGTTTTCAGAATGTGGTGGTGATGCACCGTTCCAGAATGTGGCAATGACACAATTTTGGAATATGAGGGTGACAGTTTCAGAATGTGGCAGTAAACCACAACATTGGAACATGGTGTGGATGTGCAATTTTGGAATGTGGGGAGGATGCACTATTTTGGAATGTGGCTGGGTTGCACAATATTGGATTGTGGTGGGGATGTGATGCACAATTTTAAAATGTGGTGGAAGCATACAGTTGCAGAATGTGGTAAGGACAAGCAGTTTCAAAATGAAATGGTGTGTCCTGCCATATTCCAACAGTGTACATCCTTACTTATATTCCAGAATTACCAGTCCCCACTAAATTCTTCAATGTGTGTCCCTGTTGCATTCTGAGATTGAGTGCCCCACCACACTGCGAGATGGCACATCTCTGCCATATGCTGAGATTACATGTCCTCCCCACAACATTCTAAAATTGTGCACCACTTTGACAGTCTATACCTTTGCTCAGCGCTGCATTCCAAAACCACCTCCTAATGCATTCTAAAGTACAGTACCATGCATCTGAACATTCTAGAAACGCAAGCACTGCAGGCAACCCTGTATCAGTTATTTTTTTTAAATAAATACTACAGCTACAGTTTCGATAACATTGAAGAAATAGGTCCTATAAGGTTGCTGATAGGGAGGACTAGTCTGTGAGTTCTGGTTGTGACATCATCAGTGGCTTTTCACTCAAACTGGCTTTTTTGAACAGGGAGTGAAATCAATGTTATAAAATAGCTCATAACTTTAAAATGAAGTAGCGTAGGAACCTAAATTTTGGTGTGAGATTTATTGGCGGCAAGTGGATTCTAATTCTGCAGTGTAGTACTTTTGACCAGACTCCCTCTTTAACATAAACAAATGTGAGAGCAGCTGGTTTTCAGTGGAAGTGGGTGGAGCATGAGCATGTCCCTTGGCAGCTGCCATACCTAGTACTAGTACTTTCTCAATAGCACTTTAATGACTGAGAGACAGACACACTGACAGTTCCCAATTGTGCAGAAGGTTGCTGGAATTTGCAGTTAATGCTTATTTAAAAATAAGCCCACAATACTGTTTTTCTTGAGCAAGTTTGTATTGCAGTAGACTGTGGGAGGTTGGGTACATGAGACGGATGAGCGTCTGCAAGCTGAAGCTGGTCAGGGTACTTCAGGCAAATTAGGACTGAGGATGGCAGGCCTAGAACAAAATATAAGGAAAACAGTTATCAAAGGTTAATGTATGTTATGTGCTGTTTTATTTTCTTACTATTTACTGTTTCTTGACTGCGTGATGGGTATGGGAGTGTTCTGTTACTTTTAGCATTTTACTTTTTGGGTTAGGGCAAGTAATGAGAGTTTACTTAAGCAATGTGACTGCCAGAATTAATTTTTTTAAGTTTCTGGAAGGTATGGATCTCAGACTGCACTGTGTCCTGCTTGGCTGAAGAAGTACCGGTTGGCACAACATGCGTTGGTAGGATATAGCCAAAGATACCGCTCAACCAATCAGGATGCAGAAAACTCCCTACTTATTCTATAATGATTTTTAAAACTCCTCCCTCATAAATTTGGAGTGTGAATATAGTAGTGAGTGTTTTCCTTTGCTATTTTGTGCTCACTACAAATGTTTGACCTCAGGCACTAATAAAGAATTTTCAGCATAAGTGTACTGAAAAGGTTATGATGTTTGAAGCCCACCTACAGTACATTAGTGAAGCCAACTGGTTGTTTCTGGGAAGTTCATTATAAACATTGTAGGCAAGAGAGGAAACCTGCATGAACAAAACAATCTGACACGAGCTGAAGCAGCAGTATGAAACAAAAAAGTGTATTTTATAAACTCAGACCTTAGTAAAAAAGTACTTTAACATGAGATGTTTTAGGATTATATATACTGCATTCATTTTTACCATAGGGCTACAAAGATCTTGCATTGAATTGTTTATGCCTTTATAAAGGAAAAAATGATGGGTGAATGCACTGCAGCAGAGTTCATGGTGAGAAGTATACATCTCAGACATATGTGGGAATTATGAAAAAAGAAAAATGATAGTCTGTTAAAATTCATACATCTCAGTGCTAGATGGGCCAAGGACAGGACCTATAAGGAAGACAACCATTTTAAATTATAAGAAATCTTAAACTTTATACAGCATCACCAATGCACCCTTTATGTTCCTGTTCACTACATATTTTACAAAGAAGATTAGTTATCTAAAGAACATGTAAAGTGTAAGAAGCTGTGAAATAGACCTGTAACTCCCCCATAGTGTGGGGCCTACCTTGCTGTACAGTGTCCAGTCTGTTGCTGTTGTTGTGGTCTGGTCCCCAGGACTGCCAATGGCAACCGGGAGAGTGAAGAGGAGGATATCTTCTTCTGCCCAACCATATCATTCATCTTTGCTTCTACAGCTACAGTACATCACAAAGCCCTTTCCCTACTGATGATGATTCAGAGCGCTCATGACAACTGGGGAAATCCCCGGACAAGTGACCTGACAGGAACACTAACACAACCGTGCAGGAACAACCTGGGGGTGCACAATATGTTTTGGCAAAAAAATCTTCAGAGCTAGTGTTCTCACCAAGATATGGCTAGTGCCATTATGCTGAGCCCAGTAAAGCAATGGAAAGCTCCCTCAGAGACATGAAGTAACTGATGCTGGTACCAGGAGGGACTGGGGGTAGTCGCATAACAATACAGTCAGGCATAGACCCAGATCTGGGGTGGTTGTGGCCCTGCAAGCCCTGCTAGATAGCCAAGCAACTGATGACAGCATTGTGAAAATTTACTTGCCTTAAAGAACTGTGCTGAACATGTAAGCCATTTTCCCGGCAGCACCTGTTTTTAAGTACTGGTTCCAATTCTGTTATTGTTCCTACTACTGTATATGGCCCTTTTAGTAAACACAGAGGATGTTTCTGATTTACACTCCAATGTTAAGTGCCATTTTGGAACTATATGATGTACTTTATGACCCATTTAATTACTGAGTTCTATTACAGAACATTGATACATTGTGCCAACAATGGAAGAGCTGAGCAAAGGACATAAACAACGTCATGCAGTTCTAAAATGGCACTTACTACCTCTGTGTAAATCAAAAACGCCCACTAGAATAACTAAAAAGCCTATAGAGATGGAACAGTAGTAGAATTGAAACCAATATTTAAAAATAGACTTTTACTGGGAAAAATGACATAGAAAATAAATCACCCCCATGTGTGAAGAGTAAGTTGGTTCTCACACCAAGAAGAGCAGTGATGTCATAAAGCATGAGAGAGATGCTTAAGTGCTGTGTGATGGAACTGACCCTCCAAGGTGTGAGAAACAATTTATAGTGTATAGTGGACTATTGTGCATGGAAATCAGAGGTTCTCAAAATGTTGTTCTGCTGCAGTTCAAAAGGTCATGGAACACGATAATACCCTACTGCAGCAGAGCAACATTTTGAAAACCTCTAGAGGTTCCACGCACTCACTACACAGATGGCACATCACTTACCTTAGTGGCAGAAATGAACGAATCCACACTCTCGCGGCGACAGTCGCATCAGAGCCTTACAAGATGCAGGATCAACCAGATATTTAGACTCGGAAACAAATTAAGATAAAACAAATGACCCCCTACTCCAAAGCCCGATCGCTTAGCGAGCATTATGGTCGCCATGTTTTTTTTTTTTACCTCCTAATGTACCTGCCAGCCAATAGGAAGCTGTGCCAGACACATAGCCATGCCTCCTCCTTAGCAACCACTCAGCAACCCTGGAAACCACCATTTAACACTGAACAGTGCATCGCACACACAAAGTAAGAGGCTGATAAAAAAAGAACTGTAAGTGATTTTTAGTGTCACTATACACTATATAAAATAGTGGATGAGCAACCTCATACACAACCAGCCTTTTGTGCCACCTCGGGGTTCTGATACCATCGAATCTCTCGAGCTTCGCTCTCGAGGTTTGATGTTATCAGAACCCCTCTGTGGCACAACAGGCTGGTTGTGCACAGATGCCCATCCACTATTCTCTATATTCTTCATGCATGGTGGTGATTTTTTGTTTATAATATCATGGGAGCCTCTTTATTCTAATTAAAAAAAAACTTGAAACTTGCTGGTCTCCTCAAAATGGAGCTGGTCAGTTGATATTTAATCTAGATGAAATATTGTTATTTAATCTTCATCGGATATCACTGGTCTGTTTTCATTTTCAGTTGCTGCTGATTAGTGTTCTAAGTTTTCAAAAGCTAATCAGCAGCACCTGTGAAGAGTCATTCTTAAAGGGGAACTAAATGTAAAAAAACACACATGTTGTGCAGAGTGTTTTGATTTGTAATGGTTGTCCTAGTGTGCCCTTGCCTTTGTTTGCTGTAAAGAGGTTTGTTTGTTTTTTATTTGCCTGCAAGTTTCATGGCCTTGGGAATCTCAATGTTTACATTTTTATGGTTTTCCTTTTTTCTGCAATGCCTCTTGTTTCACGTTTTATTTTTTTTTTTTATTTATCAAGTCTAGGATTACAAATACCTTTGAGCCATGGCTCTTTTACAAAGGTTCCACGTCAGAGAAATATAAATTATGGGGAACATCAAGACAGGCATTACAACAATGTGGACATTGTAAACAGAGTACAGATTAATACAGTTCAAGGTAGCATTGTAACAAGGCAGCCAGCGGCATTTGTCAGAGAAACAGACAACAGATGAAGTGCAAGTCATAGGGAGGAAAAGAGGGTAGAGGAAAGGAATGTAGGAAGGGTGGCAAGAGGGTGAAAAGTGCAGCATTGGGTATACCAAGATGTAAAGGGTAGAATCCATGAGGAGGAGGGGACAACCAGAGCAGAAAGGGAAGTGGAGAAACAAGGTTGTTAAGCAGTCACAGGAGCTGCTGGTAGTGAAATAGTCCTGGAGCATAGTTTTAAACATACCAATAGTTGGGGCAGAGGAGATGGTTGGGCTGAGGCCATTGAACCAGAGTGGCGCTCGATAAGCAAAAGAGCGTTGTCCCTGTGAAGTGTGACAGTGGGGACTTTCTGAGTAGCTGTAGCGCGGATCTCCTAAGGTGCCATTTGTTAATTCGGTGTTGTAACAGAGTTGAGACCCCAGAAGGTGCAAGGCCAAGGTAGATTTTTTCACCATGGAGCAGGTGAGAAACTTATGCGGTTTGATAGTTGGAGCCAGCCGGTCTGAGTGTACAGGTCACATGTGTGGGTGAGGCGGTGAGCACCAGTGATGAGCTGACATGCTTTTATTTAAGGTAGTTGAGAGGCATCTAAGGGTTGTAGTTTGGCGGCCGAGCCATAAATGATGAGACCATAGTCTATTACAGAGATCACAGAGCTCAGGACTGTAACCTTCAAAGCTTCTGGCATGAGGTGTGGTCTGTGTTTGTAGAGGAGACCAAGCCATGTATTAGCAGCTCTAGCTACA
Organism: Neoceratodus forsteri; assembly: GCA_016271365.2. Classification (NCBI taxonomy): domain Eukaryota; kingdom Metazoa; phylum Chordata; order Ceratodontiformes; family Ceratodontidae; genus Neoceratodus; species Neoceratodus forsteri. The sequence goes on from CM057456.1 coordinate 860,288,802, forward strand.
TTATCTACCTGAAGTCCATAAAGAGATTAGGGTCAAGCTGTATCCTAAGTATTTGAAGGACCCCACCTGATCTAGAGTGTTCCCTGGGTGGTGGAGATAGCCAAGTGGTGTAGCTTGTGTGAGTTATGAGAGCTGCAGAGAGCATAGTTTGGTTTTCTTGTCATTGAGGACCAGTTTATGATTAAGAAACCATGTCTCTACAGAACTGAAACCAAGTTGAAGGTTGTGTTGAAGAGTTGCAGGATCTTTGTGAGTGGAGAATACAACAGCATCATCGGCATATAGTATGATCTGCCCAGAGCAGTGGTAAGGGAGGAGTTTAAGAAAAGGCTAAAGGAGGGGTCCCAGTATGGATCCCTGTGGGACTCCGGCGAACAGGCAGGGTGTTAGAAAGAGCGTCCACAATTTTTACTCTCTGTGACCGGTTTTCAAAGTAGCTTTTAAACCAGAGAGAAGAGTCAGGTGATAGCCTGGCATTCAGTAGTTGGTGTATTAATAATCCATGGTGTACTGTATCGAAGGCCTTGGAGAGGTCGACAAAAACGGCCCCTGTTAGAAGGCCGTTGTCAAGGAATTTGTGCAAAGCTCCAGTGAACTCAAGAAGGGCTGTGGTGGTGCTGTGACCTTTCCAGAAACCGTGTTGTTGTGGACAAGGTATATTGTATTTATCCAAGTGGTCGGTAAGTTGATCAGCCACGATGCGCTCAAGTGCCTTAGACAGTGGGGGCAGTATAGAGATAGGGCGATAATTTGAGTGAATCGTCTTGTCCCCACTTTTATGGATGGGTTTCACAGTGGCTGTTTTCCATAGGTCTGGGAATTTTCCACAGCTGAGAGAGAGGTTTAGGATTGTTGTTAATGGATGAATTACCTCATCGAGGGTGAGCAAAAGAAGCTTAAGGTCCAGGGTGTCGCTACTAGATCTAGATTTAGAGATAGCTGCAGTAATATAGCGGCAAGCTTCATTCAGCCTTACCTTCCTGAAGTAGAAGAGGGGATGGTTAGACTGAGGGGCTGAGGTATTTGGGGAGTAGGCCCTGTTTTTGAAAAAGTCATGGGGTAGAGACAGCACTAAGGTCTGAAAAGCCGTGTTAAAGATGTTTGCGATCACCTTGGGGTCAAGGGTTGAGGATCCATCAACCATTAACATGGCGGAGAGGTTTTGGCTGCTTTCCTGTGACATCCTTGATATTGTCACAGAAAGCACGACCATTTCCCCATGTATTGGTGAGAGCATCTTTGTAATAGGTGGATTTCATTAGCCGTATGGCTTTTGTGCAGACATTTCGTGCTTGTTTGTAATTTTGGATATCCAGTTGTTTGCTAGTGGCCCTGACAACTGCTCAGAGGTGATCCCTTAGTTTCAGCTGTGAGAGAACAGCCGCGGTGACCCATGGGTTAGAGAGAGAGAGAGATTTTGTTTTGCGCCTTTTAGCAGAGGCTAAGAGGTCACAGGCTTTGTTGAAAATTGAGATGAAGTGATCAAGAGCCAAGTTAACATCTGTTGCTTCATAGATGGGTAGCTGTCTTGTAGAAGCAGGTGTTGTTTGAGATGTGGAAGTTTTCCACGAGGAAGGACTCTGCTAGCGATAATTTTGGGAGGGGCTTAGGAATTTGTTAGACCATGCACACATGACTGGGGAGTGGTCACTGAGTGAGTCTGGGAGAATGGTCGTACGAGAAATCCTTGTGGGGTGAGTGGTGAGGACCCAATCCAAGAGGGTACTGGTGCCAGTCTTGTAGTTAATCCTAGTAGGGGAGTTTACCATTTGCGTGAGGTTAACAGCTGAGATGGAGTCTTTATAGGCACTGGCACTCAATGCTAACCAGTTTATGTTGAAATCCCCTAGTAGAATAAGTGTGACATGTGACAGTGTCATGTGACAGTGATGTATCTAGGACCATTCATTCAGAGCATAACAACTGCTGCAGCAGCAGTCTCTTGTAAGGAGCCTGACATTCTGGCTTCAAATAAGTAACTCTTTCTAATCCAGACTTTCTGTTGTCTAGGTATGTGTCTAGGTCTAGTCAGCAGAAGTGAATGTTTTGTTTTTAAAGCTTTTCATGTTACTAAACTACACACAACCATAACACACACACACACACACATATATCACACCAGGTTACCAGTGCTATAATACTGAAGACACTAGCTGTTTCCTTCAGAAAAGCCCACTCAAAGATCCCTCAAGTGTTTGTCATCCATAAACTTAGTTTTCATTAGAGTTCACTAGACAAGGAAAGTTACTTAAAATCACAGCACTACTGCTGTAAACCTGACAAAAAACCACAGCTCTTGTTCAGCGAGTGGTCCTGGGTATATCACTGTCACATGGGACAGGAAGTATTGTAGGAAAAAGAAGAGACATAAAAATGTGAACATTGAGATCCCCAGGGATCATGAAACTAGCAGGAATAATAAAAAAAAACTCCCTACAGCAAACAAAGGAAAGGACACACTAGGACTATACCCACAAATCAAAGCACGCTGCATAACATATGTTTTTGTAAATTTTGACTTTAGTTCCCCTTCAATGTTCTAACAATGAGAACAACTTCTAAGAACTGCCAAAAACAAGGCTCAACATGTATCATATGCAGATTCAGTGGAGTTCTCCTTTAACTGTTTCCTTCCCCAGAACCTTGATATATTTACCCTAATAAACCCCTTTTTCTTATCATATAGGCACCATGACTATAGTATTTGAGGTATGGGCATGTTATCTTTGATGTGACAAAGGATGGCATTTCAGCCAAATTGTTATTGCACTGTGTGGAAGCTGGGTGGGGTAGGACAGGCGGATCATAGTGGATTGGTGCTGTTTCTCATGGGGTTAGTACTAACATATAACCTAGTCCACTTCATCTTTTTCTGGGTGGAGGCGCCATGCAGCTTATTTGAACTATAATATTGTTGTGTTATGAATATCCAAAGCAGTTATCAACCCAGGCAACTCAACTTTAGTTAAACCCACAAGGCAGGGATAGTGTATTGAAAATTATGGTGACCTGGTACAGACCTCCTTCTTTGCATGTCTTTACAGTCATAAAACTATTCAGTTATAAACAATCAGCTGTTGCACCTTCCAATAACTCAGTTCAAGTTTTATTATTCGGTCATAAGACCATTACAATCGTAAATACAAAATACAAAAACAGATACATTGTATTACAAATTACTCTAAACAAATACATAAATACAGTCATATAATACAGATTGCGAGCTGGTACAAGGTTCATAAATAGTGCAAATATATTAATTACACAAAACATGTCAGAAGAACACTATTACTATTAAACTCATCAGTAGTTTCAGGTACAAAAAAAATATGCATAATTTCCATATCCTTTTAGACATTAACTATGAAAGACACTTTCCAATAAGGGTAGTGAAGCCATACCTAATTATTTGTGCACTATTAGTTAATTGTGAGCAAAGCTAGAAATAGTATGTATATAATTATTGGCCAGCGCTTTTTCCCATAGGGAAACCCAGTTATAATTTGTTGTTATAACCAGGTGGTTATAACGGCAAACATGAGCCATGTGGCATGAGTGGCAACTGGGGTTTAATGCAAAGAAGTGCAATATCATGCACATAGGGAAGAGAAACCTGAAGCTACCTATAGGTTGGGAGAGGAGTTGCCGGCAAACACAAGGGAAGAAAGAGAGTTAGGCATCATCATCACAGATGACCTGAAATCATCCAAGCAGAGCACTAAAGCAGTAGATAAGGCTAGAGGGATGTTGGGGTGTATTAGTGGGGGTATCACAAATCGTAAGTGGGAGGTAATAATCCCTCTTTACAAAACACTGGTTAAGCCCCATCTGGAGTACTGTGTGCAGTACTGGAGGCCACACCTTCACAACATTAACCAAATTGAGGCAATCCAGAGAAGGGCAACCAAAATGGTGCAGGGACTGCATCAGAAACATATGAGGACAGATTAACGGAGCTCAATATGTATACCCTAGAGCAAAGGAGGGAGAGAGGTCATATGATCAAAACATTCAATCATCTTAAGGGCAGTAACAAGGTGAAAGGGTCTAATATGTTTCAATATAAGAAAAATAGCAGGACAAGAGGACACAGCATGAGATTAGAGGGAGGCCTATTAAGGGGTAATGTGAGGAAGTTATTTTTCACAGAAAGAGTGGTGGATGCATGAAACGGCCTATGTCAAGAAGTGGTGGATATGAATACAGTGCAGGGCTTCAAACAGGCATAAGATAGGCATAAGGGAGCAATACAGATGAGTATGAATAAATAGGCCATTGACAGAGTAAAAGCCTATGACACATTCATAAGGTAGAAAAAATGGGCAGACTTATCTGCCATCAACTTCTATGTTTCTATGTTCCCTGCCTCCGCTCATGTACCAGATGCTCTCTGTCCACTTTTCTCAGTAGACAGATACCACAACCACCACTCAGCGGTAAGTAAAACTGCTGAAACACAAACAAAAAAAAATAAAACAAATAATACAAAAACTTAACAGTCCACTCTGCAAGCCTGGCTAAAACAGTAAAGTAACTGAAAATCTTGACAAACTGTGGACTGAGTTAAATCTCGACCCGTCCATGGCTGCCTCAATGACGATCTGTTATTTTCTTTATTTTTTTTATATATTTGCTGTGGTGAAAAAGCACTAGCCAGCAATTATATAAAATAAAAGATGGGGTGGTGTGTAGAATTCGATTTTACACATACTCTCGGTATGGGATGCTTTTTATAAACTTCTCAGGCTTCACCCTCGGAGTTTATGTAGCATCCCACGCCTCGGGTGTGTATAAAATCTCATTACACACACCACCCTATCTTTTATTTTCTATGTAATAACTGGGGAGCATTTTCTCCCATAGACAAACTTGGTTATAATTCACTGTTATGCCCTGCAGGTTGTAACGGCGAACACACGCCAGGTTTCTTTTGCACTAGGCATACGCGGCCACCCCTCCTTCACTCCTCGGTGCCGGATGCCATACCCCAGCTCTGCATAGTTCATCCAGGAGTTTGCCGCACTCAGAGTCAGTGACAGTAAGTTATTTACTGGGCAACTTTTTTTTTAACATAAGCTGGCTATGAAAAAAAAGCAAAGAAAAAAAAACAAGCAGTTGTTTTTATCAGGCGCTGCGGACCGCACTGAAACCCAGTCTGCGGCTCCATGGAAGTATCTTTATGTTATATAGTTGCTGTGCTGAGAAATCACTCCCCAGCAATTATATAAAATAAAAGCTGGGTAGAGGTGTATAAAACTCAAATTTTACACACACTCTCGGGGTGGGTTACCTTAATAAAACCCTCAAACTTCGCTCTCGGGGTTTATGTGGCATCCTACCCCTCAGGGGGGTGTAAAATCTCATTATAACCTCTACCCAGCCATTATTCTATATATTCTTTTTTACTAATACATAATCAACATGTAACTGGCCCAATAACTAGGCAGCAATGCTTTGCATTGCCATGTGGAAGACCTGGGATTGAAACTCTGCTAAGTTCTTCCCTACTGGCACTGGCAGAGTAACTGTACATTGCTAAGTAGATGCACTTGGACTCTGAAAATGGAGGGAGGGACTGCATTCCTACAGTACATACATACATCTTCTCCATTGACTGGTCATGGGATAGCACTGATGATGTGTTGATGTAAAGAGGTCCCTAAGTTGGCCTTAACTGCTGGCAGTCAGGATGCATGGGAGATGGCTTTCATGTCCATGTTCATGTTCATGACCAAGGCCACCAGTCACTCTAAACTAAAGGTCCAGGACTTCAGGAAAGCAGATTTCCCCAAAATGAAAACCTGTCTAAAAAATATACTGGGCTGTGGGGCAGAGAGGTGAGTTGAGGAATGTTAGCTCAAACTGAAGGAAGCAATAACCATAGTCACATCACAGTGCACCAAGCAAGTTAGCAAAACCAAGAGGAGAAGCACTCCACTCTGGTTTTCAAAAGAGGTAGCGTCCAAAATAAAGGAGAAAAAAAGAGCCTTCAGGAGGTACAAGGAGACAAAAAAGGACAGTGATAAAGAGGTACAGTATACAAAGAAAAGCTGAAAGAGGCCAGGAAGGCGATTAGGATCACAAAGGCTCAAACTGAGGAAAAGATAGCAAAGGGGGGTCCAAAAGGGTGACAAAACCTTCTACAGGTATATATGGGAAAAGAGGAAGAGTAAGGGAAGAATTGTCAGATTAGCGAAACAGGAGGGTCAGCAGGCAGAGGAGGATGGAGATAAAACAGAGGTCCTATACAAATACTTCTGCTCAGTTTTTATGCAGAAAGAAACTGGCAATGGACCAACACTGTGCAAGAATAAACACCATATTACAGGAGCAGACATAAGTCCCTTCACAGAAATAAGAGTCCTAAAGAAACTCAAAAAATTAAAGGTAGAGAAAAGCTATGAGGGCCAGATGAAATACACCCAAGAATATTGAAGGAGCTTAGGAAAGAACTGCCTGCACCACTGGCAGAACAAATCGTTGGATAGTGGGGAGATCCCGGAGGACTGGAGAAGTGCTACAGTGGTACTCCTTCACAAGAGTGGGAGTAGGGAAGAGGCAGAAAACTACTGCCCAGTCAGCCTTACCTCAGTGGTAGGAAAGCTAATGGAATCCCTACTAAAGGAGAATATAGTATCATTTTTAGAAGCAAGCAGACAGTTAGACCCAAAGCAACATGGCTTCATAGTAGGGAGGTCCTGCCAGACTAACTTAATCGAGTTCTTTGACTGGGATACTAAAACGGTGGACCAGGGGCTGCAGTGTATGTGGTGTACTTAGACTTCAGTAAAGCCTTCAACTCCATTCCACACAGGAGGCTCATCAACAACCTAGAGCACACAGGCATTGGGCTAAAGATAGTAAACTGGATCAAAAGTTGGCTCAATGGGAGGACACAGAGGGCACTGGTAAATGGTACATTGTCAAGGGAGGACAAGGTAACTAGTGGAGTTCCACAGGGCTCTGTACTGGGACCAGTCCTTTTCAATATATTTATCAATGGCATCATTGAAGGGCTGGATGGGAAAGTGTGCCGATTCGCAGATGATACAAAACTCTGCAATAGGATGGACACACTTGAAGGAGCTCTACAGATGGAGTCTGACCTAAAAAAGCTAGAAGAATGGTCAAGAAACTGGCAGTTGAAATTCAGTGCCAAGAAGAGTAAGGTTATGCACCTAGGAAGGCAAAACCCAGTGAGGAACTACTTTCTAGGTGGAGTACAGCTGGCAACAACAAAACACAAGCGTGACCTAGAGGTAATCATCTCTGAAGACTTGAAGGTAGATAAGCAATGTGAGAAGGCAGCACTAAAGGCTAGCAGCATCCTGGGATGCATAGGAAGGGGTATCACAAGTAGAAAACAGGAAGTGATTATGCCACTATACAGGTCACTGATGAGGCCTCACCTGGAGTACAGTGCCCAGTTCTGGAGACCACACCACTGGAGAGACTTAGACCATTTGGGGACTATACAGAGGAGGGCGACAAAGATGGTGCAGGGTCTGCACCATAAGCTTTATGAAGCCAGGCTAAAGCAACTCAACTTATATTCTCTGGAACAAAGGAGAAATAAGTGAGACATGATAGAGACCTTCAAATACCTGAAGGGTTTAAACAAGGTACAAACACAGAACCTCTTTAAGGAAAACAGCTGTATCCGGACTAGAGGGCATGACATGCGCCTGAGGGGAGGAAGGTTCAGGAGCAACAGAAGAAAGTTCTTCTTCACTGAGAGGGTGGTTGAACCATGGAATGGCCTGTCCCCTGGGGTGGTGGGGCAAAGACAGTCAGGGAATTTAAGCTGGCATGGGACAAGCAGTGTGGGAATCTCAAGGAAGCAACAAACTAGGTGGGGGGGTACAAATAAATGAGCAGACTAGAAGGATTATACGGTCTCCATCTGCTGTCACATTCTTTGTTTCTATGTAGACAGTGAGCATCTGTATGATAATATATCTGGATGGATGTCTCTCCTAATAAGTGACAGCTGAGAGGTGCAATTCTATGCCTCAGTTTTAAAGTTATTGACTTTAGACCAGTACTTACTCGAGGGTTTTTGCTCCAACCGGACAGTCTTGATGTGTAGGGCAAATTAAAAAGCCTGTGCATGCTGTACACAGAAGCTGTCAAACCTTCTTCAGAACAGGTTGATAGTTTTCTATGGCAATAGTGGCAGCCTCATGAAATCAATGAGAAAGAACTGGAATGTCAGAAAAGCCACTGTAGGCAGAAATTCACTATATCAACGGGCTCCCCTATATAGCTGTGTTGAACAGTTGAAAGTATTACAAGCAACCCCGCTTACAAGTACCATTTAAAGCACCGCTTAACCCAAAGTTATTCTTTCTAACTATAAACATTAACAGAGAAGAACTTCCCCCCCTTATGGAACAAATGCCTGGGTGTTTTCTTTCAAGACATCTTTACAATCAATCTGGTGGTTATCCTCCCTGGAACAAAGGGAAGCTTGAGTAACAATATTAGTGAACTCTGCCTTTTAACAAGGCGATGTGCTGACAAGTTGTTTATGTAATTAGGTAAGTCTGCAAAGCACTACACAGAATTTCTTATCAGACTGCCAATGTTGTGTCAGGTTTGAAGTTGTTTAGTCCTGACAAATGCACTTGATTCTGGCATGGTCTTGAGTTAGATTACAGACAGAAAAAAATAACAACATGAATATTTATTGCTTATGCAAATTGTGTAGGAGGTTATTATGCAGTCTGGCCCAGTCCCTTGGTAGCAGTGTCAGTGCACAGAATTTAAAGCAGCAGTGCAACAAAATTGGGTAAAAAAATTTTTACCTTACCTTTTGTTCACCATAAAAGATTCCAGACATCTTCCAATTTAATTTGGTGGTAACATTTTCTAGTTCCCCAAACATTTGAGCATTTTATTAATGTTTCAGTTTAGTATTTTTCTCAAGAAAAAAGATGGTTGCCACATTTGGTATAAAAATAGCACTGCAGACCTGGCAAGGGATAGGATTGAGAAAACAACACAACTCATGGTGTGCAACATAGGGGAACCTGGAAAAGTAAATTTCACAGGTATGCTAATATTTTTATTTACTTTAGCAGAAACTAGCTTTTTGGAAATACATGTTTTTTTTTGTGTGGCAATTCTATAGTACTTTAAGGATTTACCATTGAATAGAACCTTCTGTAGGATTTGAACTACAAACCCCAAGTCCAAAAGGTCAGACTTGTCCCATTAGCTAAAATGTAGAGCAGAAGTATAGCATTAAAAGTGATTGATGTCTATATGGTCAGACAAGAAGACTTTTGACAGGTTTTAGGGTTTAGATTTGGATAACATTTCCTATTTGTGTACATGTGACCTGATTCTCAGAAAGCAAATAAATCTTGCACATGCAGCAGGAGAAGTACTGCATTGGGGTCTCAGTGTGCTTCTGTATTTCCTACCACATGCATGGGATGTTTAAAGAGGTTGCCATTTTGCAACTTTTGACCCATATTGGGGCCAATTGTATTGGCCATTTATCTGTGTCCATGTTTTGCCTGATAAAACCACGTTTAGCATGGGTGTAAAGTGAAGACTTTTCGGATGGGAGTCCATGCTTGAAAGACCAGCACATGTCAAAAAGAATCCCTCCTCAGCTCAGCCCCAAGGAAACAAATGCGCTCACCAAAGCTTTCATGTGCCATTCCTGTATTTTTAGTGCAGCATAAAGAAGTGCAAGCAGCATGTAGCCTGAGCTGCATCCTTTGAAAAAGTATACTAGGTATATATGGAATGTTAGGACTAGTGGGAGCTGCCCTGCATGCTGATCAGGCTGCATGCTGCTTGCACTTCTTCACATTGCACTAAAAATACTCAGGGGTGGGTGCCATGCCTGAGAGGTCATGGGGAGGGTTTGAGTAGTGAGGCTGGAAGAAATGGAGGGTCAGAGGAAGGATGAGAGTACCAGAAGAAAGGACAGCATGAACACTGGAGGGCCTAATAGACAGGGGCCAAGAGTGTTTAGAAAAGGAAAAAGGAATAACCAAGAAGTCTAGGAGACATGACACCTGGGTGTACATTGAGGTGTTGTGCAGACAGGGACCTGGTCTACATCAGAGACTCATGTGTATGCTGTGGTGTACATCAGAGATAGCCAGAAAAAGGTGGAAAAATGGAGGAAAATGGGCACTTCCCAGGGCAGGGGGGTTGCAGCTAGTATGCATAGATAATGAACCATTGTAATGTGGAATGTTATGTATTAGTTATAATAGTAAACTGCTATAGTACATGGTTAAGGCTTATTACGAATGGAAATCAATGACTCTCAAAAGTTGTTATGGATAGTTCAAAAGTTGTTATAGATGGTTATAAAGTTGTTATACATGTTCTGTCATTACCGATTCATCTGTGCTGTGCCGCATGCTGTCTCACGCCACTCTTTCACATTGTTCTCGTCTGTCAGTGCAGTATTTACCACAGGGGTATCTCACTACAACACTAAACTCGCTCCCTATCACTAAAATACTCTCCCTAAATAAAGGAAAAAAATGTCAGAGGCCATGTTCTCAAAAGTAGTGCCAAACAGAGAACAATTCATTTTGGACCAAGAAAATAACAGATGGGGCAGAAAACAACATCTGACATGCACTTAGTCTAGCACAGATGTCCTGAACTCATAGTAGGAGCATGTGTGTACCAGCAAATGAAGCCCAAGTCAGGATCTGTGAAGGATGTTAACAAGACTTGTATTTCACAGTGCATTAGGGAATCAAAGAAAAGAAAAAATGAGTCTCTTCCTTATTGAATTCAGGGAAACATAGAAACATAGAATTTGATGGCAGATAAGGACCACCTGGCCCACCTAGTCTATCCATTTCCCCACCTAATGGATAAGCTGCAGATCCTAGTTAACCAACAGCCTACTTCCTCCTACCCCCCCACTAGAATTGTCTTATGTCTGTCCTATGCATTCTTGAATTCCCCCACTGTTTTTGACTCCATGACCTCCTCAGAAGGCTGTTCCATGCATCCACAACCCTCTCTATGAAAAAAATACTTCCTCGCATTACCTCTGAGCCATCCTCCCTCCATCTTGAAATTGTGCCCCCTTGTTATTGCACATCCCTTTTTCTGAAAGATGCTACCCTCTTGGACTTTGTTCATTCCCTTGAGGTACTTGAAAGTTTCTATCATGTCCCCCCTCTCCCTCCTTTCCTTGAGGGTATACATATTAACCTCCTTTAGCCTCTCTTCGCATGTCTTCTGGTTCAGACCCTGAACCATTTTAGTTGCCCTCCTCTGAACAGCCTCCACCCTGTCTATGTCTTTGTGGAGATGGGGACTCCAGAACTGCACGCAGTACTCCAGATGGGGTCTCATCAACTGTCTGTGCAGAGGGATAAAAACCTCTTGTTTTCTACTGGTGATGCCTCTCCCTTTGCATCCCAGTATCCACCCAGCCCTCCTTACTGCCTTCTCACATTGCTTGCTCACCTTTAGGTCATCCGATATAACTACCCCCAGGTCCCTTTCCATTTTTGTTGTTGTCAGTATCTCACCAGCCATTGTGTACTCTTCCCGTGTTTTTGTTTTCAAGGTGCATTACTTCGCACTTCTTTGCTTTGAATCTAAGCTGCCATACATCTGACCATTCCTCCAGCCTTGCCAAGACCCTTCTCATCCTTTCCACCCCACCTTGTGTATCAACCCTGTTGCAGATCTTTGTGTCGTCCACAAAGAGACAAACTTTTCCTTCCAGTCCCTCTGCAATGTCACTTATAAAGACATTAAAAAGGACTGGACCCAGTACTGAATCCTGCGGTACCCCACTAGTAATCCCCCTTTCTTTACTATGGACTCCGTTTATCATTACCCTCTGCATCCTGTTGTCCAGCTAATGTTTTACCCAGGCTACCACCCTGGGACCCACTCCCAGGCTGGCTAATTTGTTTATTAATCTTTTGTGCGGAACTGTGTCAAATGCCTTGCTAAAGTCTAGGTAGACCATATTTACAGCCCCTCCCTGATCTACTACTTTGGTCACCCAGACAAAGAAATTGATTAGATTCATCTGACATGACCTTCCCGCTGTGAATCCATGCTGCCTTGGGTCCGCTGGCCTCTAGGTACTCAACAATTCTTTCCTTCAGAAGTGACTCCATCATTTTCCCTACCACTGAGGTCAAACTGACAGATCTGTAGTTTCCTGCCTCTGTCTTGCTCCTACTTTTGTGAAGGGGAATCGCATCTGCCCTCCTCCAGTCCTCAGGTACCACACCATCCTGCCATGATATGTTAAAAAGGATAGTCAATGGTGTTACTAGTTCTCCCCTTAGTTCTTTTAGAATTCTGGGGTGAATCCCGTAAGGCCCCATTGCTTTGTCCACCTTCAGTTTTAGAGTTCTTTCAGAGCCCTTTCTTCTGTGAAAGGACTGATACCGACCCTCCTATCCAGAGTGTTTCTATTGACTTAATTAGGTACCTCCCCCTCCTCTTCCTTTGTGAATACTGAGCAGAAGTATTTGTTCAGTATCCCTGCTTTTTCACTGTCCCTCTCTGCCCACCCACCCTCCTCTTATTCAGCCTCACTATCCCTCCCTTTGTCTTTCTTCGTTCCTAATGTACCAATAAAAGGTTTTATCCCCTTCTTAACTGTTGTGCTATCTTTGCCACAGTTTGGGCCTTTGCTATTCTGACTGCCTTCCCCACTTCCTTCGGCTTTAAATGGTACATTTCTCTGTCCTGCTCCTTCTGTGTTTCCTTATACTTCCTGAATGCTATATTTTTCTCCCTAACCTTCCCCACCACCTCTTTTGAGAACCATAATGTTTTTTTCTTTCATTTTGGTTTGTTTATTTGCTTTAAACAAAGGCTTATTGCCTCTGTGATGGCAGTTTTGGTATTTCCCCGTTGTTGCTCCACCCCTCCTTCTTGCCTGTTTGTTAGTGCTTTTGTGAGGCACTTCTAGATTTGAGATCCTCTCTCCAGCCCCATTTGAGAGTACCAGGTCTAGGACTGCTCTCTCCCGAGTGGGTTCCAACACTAGCTGTCTGAGTCATGCTCCCTGTAGGGCATCGAGAATGGCCCTGCTCATGGATGTGGCTGCAGCAAAGGTACTCCAGTTAACATCTGGCATATTCAAGTCCCCATCAGCAATATCTCCCCTTTCTCTGCCATCCTAAGGATGCCTTCTATAATTTCCTTGTCCATTTCCTCCCCCTGAGATGAGGGTCTGTATACTACCCCTTGTGTGGAGTGTGGTGCCATTTCCAGTCTCCAGGGTGACCCACGGTGCCTCCTCTCCTCCCTGTTCACCCTTTAGTTCATTGCTTTGATCTCTTCCCTTACATAGAGAGCTCCTCCTCTTCCTCTTCTATCCTCCCTGTCCCTCCTGTAGATTGTGTACCCTGGTATGTTGACATCCCAGTCATGGTTCTCTGTGTACAATGTTTCTGTGACTGCCACGATATCCAGGCATCCCTCTCCCATCATCGCCACCAGTTCAGGGAGCTTGTTACCTAGACTACAGGCACTAGTACTCATTACCCTCCATTTTTTGATGGCCTTACTCTTTTTGCCCCATCCCTGTCCTTACTGCCTTTGTCTTTCTCTCCATTTACCCCTGCCCTTCTCCCTATTGACTTCTCTATCTTGGTGTTTACCTCACTAACTACCCTGATTTTTTTGGGGGGGGCTAGGATTTTCCTTCTCCTTTTCAGTGCCTCCCCCCTTGGCTAGTTTAAATGCTTGCCAATGAAGCATTTAAACCTATCACCTAGGATCCTGGTTCCCCTCCTGGACAGTTACAGACCATTGCGCCAGTATAGGCACAGCAGACAAACTGAAAGCAGCAGGGAGGACACAATGTGACCTCTTTTAATGTATTTTTCAGCAATTTCATAGAGTAAAATCATTACAAACTCAGTACTTCTTTCTTTATTCTGATATTTTTAAAAACCCATACAGATGCAGCAAAGTTTTCATTCGCAGGCGAATTCCCCATGAATCTGCTAACTCCATATCCATGTGATATTTTGTGACATTTCCCCCATGGTGAAAAATTCTCCAAAATCAGCATATGTTACTTCGCATTGCTTTGGGGGTTTTTTACGTGCAAATTGCACTTAAAAAAAAAAAAACAAAGCAAGGAGAAGTTAGAAACGACCACTTTCACTATATCCCTGGTGTCTAGTGCCCCCCTCCCAGCCAATCACCACAAGCCTGATTGTCATAACTTCCCCAATGTCTAGTGGTCCCACCCCTTCCCTGCCCGGCTGAACGTCAGCCCAATATGGAAAATTAAATTCCACACACCCCACCAATCGTCGGGCTCCAGCCCCAACTGTAGTGTCTATATCTGATGTCTAGTGGTCCCGCCCCTCCAAGGCCTATCGCTGGACCAATATGAAAAATAAATCCCCAGTAGTTTCTATCCCTGGTATCTAGTGGTTCCCCCCCCAGCCAATCGCCAGCCTGTTGTAAAATGAAAAAATCCAGGGTTCACCCCATCGTAGAGCACCAGCCCAACTTTAGAAATAATGTCCCTAGTGTCTAGTGGACCCTCCCACACCCCTGTAGGTACTGCCCATCACCCTGCTGCCTCCCACCCTGACCCCGAGCAGGGGTATGGTACAGCCCTCCACTCTCCTCCATGGCTAGCCACCTGACTGCGCTCTCAGTGAATGACGCAGGGCTGCCGTCTGCGAGAGGAGTCCTGATGTTTAGTCTTCATAACTTATTTAAATTTATTTTAAGTTAATTTTAAGGAAATGTTTTCATTCTAGGTAGAGGTTAGTGTAGGGATGGGGAGTGTTAGTGAGGGTGAAAAGTAAGTAAGGATTAGGATGCAGAATTTTTTGTTTTCAGAGAGGTCCGTTTGTGAAGCGGTGAAGCAGTGTAATGCAGGGTAATGTACCTGTGTTTCTGGAGAGCAGTATTGATCATTCTGAATCAAGCAGTATTGTTTGTGTTGTACCAGATGGAGGAAACAGGGAAATCCAGGAGTCGATAATCAGCTGTTTGCCCACATACCAAAGAATTGGATGAGAGAACTGTGTGCTGCTGGAAAATGGGAGTTCTGACTGAGATGTAGATTGCAGCTGCAAGAGGCAACAAGGGGATAGCTCAGTGATGTCACAAAGCCACTCTGAGGGTACTGTTTCAGTGCCCTTTGAGGTTTTTGGAGCCACAGAACTGTTGCACTGCTGGAAGTGTTTTCCTTGTGCCTCGGTGTAGGGGTACACTTTCTGGGTTGCAGTGTATGCGCTGAAAGAGAGGGTGTCATTCTTTGCCCAGACCTGGACAGTTTGAATCATATGCTGCTTTCCGCTCACTGACTAGCGGAGGTAAGATGGGCACCTTGTGCAAAGTGCTACTACCTGAGCCCGGAGGGTGAGTGACTGAGAAAATGATTTAAATTGTCAATCAAATGGGGCTGTAGACTGTGCCAGTGAGTAACAGGTTGTGAGAGGGCCCATAACTGAAGCATGAGAGCAGCTCTGTTTTAAACCATGACTGGAAATGTTGCCACAGGCTCACAGTAATTTTTAAGAGACCAGGACTTGGAGGCAGGACCTGAACAGCCCTCAATTGGTACTAGAGGTCAAGGGTCTGTAATTTCTAGTCCAGCCTGAGGAGTTAAATCCTCAAGGGTGAGAGCCCTGAGGAAAGGGGATTTTGAAATGTATATGACTTTGTGACCATTTGTATGTGCTCCCTTTCTTAAAGAACTGCTTTCGGAAAGAACAGTAACGTTGAAGGGCAGCTCTGGGTGAGAAGAAGAGCACCCTGATATTAAAGCCATTTGGGCTAAATACAATTTGTGACCTGCTTCACAGATTTATGTACTGTTTGTTTTGAGAGGGGTGGGGAGGTTTTTGGGAAGGTGGTGGAATGAGAGTGGAAGTGAGTGAGTGTGAGTGGTATATGTGTGGGAATGAATTGTGAATGATTAGCTGGTATTTCTTTTAGTATTAATTTGCAGTGATTTGAGTTAAAGTGTGTCAGTAGCGGATAAGCTGTTAAGATGTGTTGGTTGTTGGCTCCCAAGGGAAGATGTTATTCACCCTCCCAGGCTCTGAAATCTCCAGCCCTTCAAGTGTCCCCTATTGTTACCAGATGTATATACGCACTGTAGAGCACTGGGAATAGTGCACAGGGGAAGGAAGCAGAGATTTGCAGAGGCTGGTGGGGGGAATATTGTGGAGGGGGCAGATTGGGGTGGTGGGAACCAGGAGATGCTCTGGGGAAAAATGGGCCCAGGTGAGGGGTCCTACCTGCCTGGTACCCATACCCAAGGCCTCCACATTTAGTGGGCAGGTGAATGAACCAGCCTCATTGACCTATCCTTCTCGGGCAGTGTTGTGCAATGCCAGATCAATTAAAAACAAATCATCAATTATTGCTGATCTTGTTGCAACATCTGATCTGGCTTGCATCACCAATACCTGGCTGGATGAAAATACAGGCCCAGTTTTGGAACTGGCTATTCCAGCCAGGTACTCGGTGATACACTGCCTGAGAAAGGATCGTAGGGGTGAAGGCGTGGCAGTTTATTTTAAATCAGACTTGAACCTCACAGCCTTCCTGGTAGGAACAATGAGATCCTTCGAATGTGTAGGGCATGCAGATGCAGGTTGCAGGATCCTTCTCATCTTCTGAGCTCTGGGGGATGGGAAGGAGTTCCTACAGGAAGTCACAGACTTCATCGTTGATATGGTATTGGAGTCACCCAGATGGATTATTCTGGGTGACTTCAATGCCTGAATCAACAATGAATTCTCGCAGTTTGGTCAAGACTTCCTCCAACTAATGTGCTCGTTGGGCCTGACACAGGTTTTTTACCTCTTCAACCCATTTACATGGCCATTCGTTGGACCTCATCTTCCTGCTGGAAATGGAGGTCTCTGACCTTATGGTGGAGCTGGTTGCATGGTTGGACCACTACATACTGTGAGGTTCTCGTTTGAGGCCTCCCCTAATAGACCCTCTCCTATGGAGAGTCCAGTACCTCCCCTTAAGGGGTTTGACCCCACAGGGTCTGATGGCAGTGGTAGATCTATCAGGCCTGATGAGTGTGTGTGAAGAGCCAAGAGAATTGGTTCTAACCTGTAATAGGATTATTGCCGTTACCCTTGTCTCTCACATTTGTCCATGTTCAACCCTTCACCTCACACCAGAGGTCCCCTTGGTTTGATGGGACTCTCAGGGAGATAAGGAAGAGGGGTCAAAGGTTGGAGCGGCACTGGCGGAGGTCCAGTTTGGGGGAGGACAAGCTTATATTGATGGTCCATTATAGAGACTATCAATCAGCAATCTCCTGTAAGAAGGCAGAGTTCCTGTCCAAGAAGATTGCTGCTACAACTAACAGACCAGCTCAGCTCTTCTGCATTGTGGACAGGATGTGTAATCCATCCTGTCTTCAGTCAAGGGGAGCCTTTTCACAGTGGAGATGTGATGAGTTTGCTCTTTTCTTTGTGGATAAGATTGCCTCTATCAGGTCAGAAATACAGTCAGCTCCCTCAAATGGGTGTCGCAATGCAGAGCATGAGGTTGCAGGCACTCAGTATATCTGGTCTGACTTTGACCAGGTAGCTGTAGTGGATGTCGTGAGTGTCATCCAGACGTTATGGCCAGCCTTCTGTAGTTTGGACCCGGGACCAATGCGCCTCCTTGTGGGGTGTTTTGAGGTCATCCACCCAGTCCTAGCCAAGATAGTCTGATGTTCTCTGGTGTCAGGGGTCTTTTCAGGACCCCTGAATGAGGCGGTTGTAAGGCCCCTTCTAAAAATCCTTCACTAGACACGGACTGTCTGGCAAACTACAGCTCTGTCTCTAACCTTCACTTTGCAGGCAAGGTTACTGAGAAGTTGGTGGCCATTCAAATGGAGACCTGTTTAACAGCCCATGACATAAATGAGCCTCTCCAGTCGGGTTTCAGGAAAAGGCATAGTACTGAGACTGCCCTGGTTTGGGTGCTAAATGATCTCCTGGCAGCGAGGGATTGGAGGAGATGTTCAATTCTTGTTCTCATCGATCTCTCAGCAGCATTTGACACCGTGGACCATGGGGTGCTGATGGAGCACCTGCGGGTATGTTGTAGACTGGGGGAATAGTCCACAATTTCACTGGCAGGTCTCAACGTGTGGCGTCTGGGGTTTATTCCTCAGGCCCCTGGTCCCTGCCTTGTGGGGTCCTGCAGGGCTCCATTTTGTCCCCCATGTTGTTTGCAGTGTATATACTACCACTAGGGGATATTATAAGGTGATATTGGCTGAGTTTTCACTGCTGTGCAGATGATATTCAGCCCTACATGTCCTTTTCATCCGAGCAGCAGGAGATGGTCTCAGTGCTGAACACCTGCTTGGATGAGATCCAACACTGGATGACGGTAAACTGGCTGAGGTTGAACCCAGATAAGACTGAGGTACTAGTGCTGGAACCTGGTCAAAAGGGGCTGAGGGTGCAATCTGGTTAAGTCTCAGGGCTTAAGCTTGGGGACTCCCAGTTGGTCATCTCTGATCAGGTGAGGAATCTTGGTGTTGTTTTGGACTGCGGCCTGACGCTTAGACCACAGGTGTCAGCCGTGGTCAAGACCTCTTTTTACCATCTTAGAAACATCACCAGAATGAAACACCTGATACTGCTGGCTGATCTGCTGGCATTCTTCCATGCTTTTGTGACCTCACTCCTGGATTACTGCAATACTCTGTACCTGGGGCTAGTGTGGGTAGACCTTCGCCGCCTGCAGCTAGTACAGAATACAGTGGCCAAGTTGTTGACCAGTCTACCTATATCATGTCATATTAAACCTGTGCTGTGCTGTCTGCATTGGATGCTGGGTAGGTGGCAGATCTCCTTCAAGATCTGTTTGCTAACCTATAAGGCCCTACACCGTCAGGGGCCCATACCTGCAAGATCTCCTGTGTCCCTACCAGCTTACCCACTCCCTTCGTTCTGCAGATGAAGGTTTGTTGGGAATTCCCAGGATTTACCTAAAGACATAAGAGACTTGCACCTTTTCTTTTGCAGCCCGAGTCCTGTGCAACTCCCTTCCTCACCAGGTTCGAGACAGTCCAACAGTTGAGACTTTTAAATGGGAGCTAAAGACCTTTTTATATCAAGTTTTTATGAGTAGCTAGTAAATTTTTATGGAAATTAATGCTGGTATTATTTTGGATGTTTGTATGTTCTGGTACTGTATTTTAATAATTTTTAGAATCATTCATCGAGTCACAATTGAGAAATGTGCTTTATTAAATAAAGTTTGATTGATTGAGCGCGTGCTTATACAAGCATATGCTCCTTCAATGCCAGCTCATGATCATTGCTGGTGGTTTTTCAGTGGTGCAGAGAAGGAGGGGGCTGAGCATGTGCTTGTACAAGCATGCGCTCATTCATTGAGAGCTCAGTCAGGAGGCTGGCCATGGAGGAGAGCGGAGAGCTGTGCCAGTGGCCCGCTCAGGGGCAGGGGGATGGGGTGGTGGGCAGTACATACAGGGTTGGGGGGGTCCGATAGACACCAGGGACATTATTTCTAAGGTTGGGCTGACACCCAACAATGGGAGGTGGACCTTGGATTTCCTTCATTTTACAAAGGGCCGGTGATTGGCTGGATGGACCACTAGACTCCAGGAATAGACACTATAGGGGGATTTAATTTTTCACATTGTACCAGCGATCGGTCAGGATGGTGGGACCACTACACATCAGGGGTGGACACTACAGTTGGGGCTGGTGCCCTGCAATTGGTGGGGGGGTAATTTTTCATATTGGGCAGGCAATCAGCCAGGGGTGGGGGAGTGGGAGCACTAGACATCAGAGAAGTCAATTAAATGACAGTTGGGCTGGTAGTGATCAGTGGGGGACCACTAATGCCTAGGATTAAAAAAGCCCACCGGTGGAGTTTTCAAACTCGACATTTTGCGAAGGCTTATGGGGGGGGCTGAAGCTGGGCTTCACACCACTGATCCACTCCACAAAATGGGGAAAATCCACAACATTTTTCACAGAGTGAATTTTCCATACTTTGCACATCTCTATATACTATAATAAATAAAATATGGGTGACTATATACAACTCACCTTGTGTTTCCATCTCAGAGTTGAGATAACAGCATGGACCTCTCAAGAGGCACTCTTGAGGTCCATACACTGTTATTTCAACCCCTCAATTAAAATACAGGCTCATTATGTATGGTCATCCATACATTATTTCATATGTATTGGGGAAAGGGAAGTTGTTTAACCAGGAAAGGCACACTAAGCTGAAGCTTGTTCCCAGGTGTGACCTGGGATCACAAGAAAGTTAAGTGACTTGCTCAGCATCACACTGTATGCAAGTGGGAGCTGTGAGATTTAAACCTAGGTCTCCAAGTTTGTAACTCAGTGCCCTAAGCCACAGCACCATACTGCCTCTTCAGGAAATGGGGGCAAGGGGGGAGGGGAAAGGGACATAGGAATTAATTTGTTCAATGTGTAATTTATTATATGTAAATATTTAAGATGTGTCATAAAATTGTGTTATGTGTTACAAATGTATATGAAGGCAATATAGTAATAAACTGTTGCAGTGAACAAAGCCTGAGAGGAGTCACTGGTAGTAAATGGGCAATGGGAGGGAGAGAAGCAAGGAGGGTCCAAGGACAAAGGAACTGGACATAAAACTTTGGTGAGTGCATTTATTTCCTTTGGACACGGAAGAGGAGGGCATATATATCAACCTCTTGCCTCATAAATCAGAGACATGGCTTAAAAAAAATCAAGGACAAAGACATAGAATCAGGGACACATCTTAAATATTGGTAATATTCACTCAGAAAGTTAACAGAATAAGAGGATTAGTATTAGGGTTGGGTGGACCCGAAAAGGTCCTGACCCTTATTGTCAGACTCAGGATCCAGGCCAAAGTCCTGATAAGTTCTGATTAGTCCTGATTTAAATCAGAACCTTTTGTAAAATGTGGTAAAAACTGCAAACCTGCTATATAATTGCATAAAACGACACTGAGATATGTGACACACACAGAATTGTAATCAGCATTTCAGGATATGAAAACTGTGAGTTTATAGCACTGATGTGCTGGTCAATTGAATATGGCAGTCATGCAGTTGACCTCTGTCTGTTCCCTGTCTCAGAGTCAGTAGTACTAGTACTGCAACTGTAAACTGACCTGTCTATCTTCAGCAGAGGAATCCCATTCCCATTTAGTAGCACACACTATACAATGGACATATCATAGAATTGCAGCAACATAGAATTTGATGGCAGATAAGGACTGCTTGTCCCACCAGGTCTGCCCATTTCCCTACCTATTGGATAAGCTGCAGGTTTTAGCTAACCAACAGCCTACTTCCTCCTAACAGATATCAGTTTGTTATTGTTGCTCCAGTTTCTTCTCTGCTCCACTGAGAGTCATGCAATTATTTCCTATGGCATGGGGTCCCCTCCACCCACCCATCCGCCCACTCAAACTGATGACACATTTAGGGAACCCCTACCAAAAAAAATAACTGCAAGCCCTTAGGAATCCAGAGACCTAGCTACTGTGTTGAAAGGGGGAGTGTGGCTGTGAGGTTGAGCCTGTACTGAGTGGGCAGAGACCTACATTCAGGTAATCCAAAAAAGTAAAAATTAGACAAGTCCATTAGTACATACTGAAAAACGTGTGCCATCTTGTTCAAGCAATCCAGAAATTAGGATATACTGAAAATATTCTGCCATCAGTGTCAACTACAGGCAGTCCAGAAATTACACAAGTCCATGAGGACATGCTGCGAAAAGGATGCCATCAGGTTCAGGCAGTCGAAAAATTACACAAGTCCATTAGGGCATGCTGTGAAAAGTGTGCCATCAAGCTCAGGCAGTCCAAAAATTACACAAGTCCATGAGGACATGCTGTGAAAACTGTGCCATTAGGTTCAGGCAGCCCAAAAATTAGCAAAGTCTGTTTGGACATGCTGAAAACATTTTGCCATCAGGTACAAAATTGTGTAGGCCACATATGGACTTACTTGAGTACTGATTTATTTTTCTGAAAAACTGTGATCTTTCTACTCTTCCAAGTAGTTATCTTTGAGGTCACTGCGAAATGTTTTGCTGTCTCCGGGTCATAGGTGTAATCAGTCAATGGAAGGTTTATTTTGAAGAATGTTAACTTCTCAACTTTTTCTGGTAGTAGTCTAGATCAAGTATCTGTTACCACATTTCCTGCACATCTAAAGAGTCGCTCAGAAAATACACTGGTTGAGGGACAGACCATGTACTTCAAGGCTAAGTACACAAGTGCAGGTCATACAGGCTCCTTGCTTTGCCAGTACTTAATGGGATCTTCATTCTATTCAATACCTTTTTCTGCTAAATAACAGTCAACCATGGCCTGGGCAGAAGTAGTGACAAATGGAGAAGGAAGGGCTGATTTTTCAAGGACGACAGCATCCAAGTGACCCCAAAGATGACTGCTGGGTGTAGAACGAATGGCAGCAGCTGGCTGTTTGTAGCCTGACTGAGAAGAGAGAGCCGTGAAGGTGCAGGAGGAATGGATGAGGGGGGCTGCATCTGTTGTCATGTTTTTTTTTTCAAAAAGCAAATCTACCTCTTGAATGATTTTCTCTCTGCAGTTTTGGAACACATTTGGGTCATACTGTGAGAGGAGTTTCATCTTGTACCATGGGTCTAGTACTATTGCAATAATGTAATGTTCTGCCATGAGCATTTCACAAGTTTCTCATTATCTCTAACTTTTTTAATCATTCTATGTACTATGTCTTTTTTTTAAATCCGGGTGGCAAGTCTCTTTCAGTTGCACTAGACTCTCCCATCTGAAACTGACTTCTTGTACTGTACCTTCCAACTCATCCCTGATTGCATTCAGCTGAAATCTAAGAATCTTTATTAATGGGATTATTTGGCTGAGTGAGGCACTGTTGGAACTCACTCCCCTAGCAATTTCCTCAAAGGGTTGCAGTATCTTGATGAGAAGTTCTAAAACAGCCCACTGCTGAGGCGTAATGTACACATTAGCGTCCCCTGTGCTGTTCTGTAGTGTATACTGTCTTACAGCCTTTTTTGACTCCAGCAGTCTTTGGAACATGTAAAAGATAGAGTTCCACCTCGTTGCAATATCCTGGAAGAGTGTATTAGAAGGCAGTCCGTGCTCTTCTTGTATGGCCCAAAGGCATTGGCGTGCTTTGCAGGAGTGGCTGAAATGTGTGCATATTCTTTTTGCCACATGCGTGAGAGCCTTTATATCTCTGTCCTCCATAAATGCATGCACAATCAAATTTAGGCAGTGTGCAAAACATCTAATGTGGACAAAGCCCCATTAGACAATGCTTTCTTTATGTTTGAACCATTGTCAACCACAATAAAACCTATAGAAAGCTCTAGTGATGTAAGCCAGTACTGTATCTCTCTATTGAGCTCATCCAGGATGTTGGAAGATGTGTGATCCTGTGGGATATACTGGATGTAAAGGGAAGCCAGTTTCAGAGGGGAATTGTCAGTGTCACTACATGGAATAAACGATACCCAATGTGCAATCAGTGACATAAATGGTTCTGGCTGGCAGCTTGTCCATATGTCAGTAGTCAGATGGACAACTCAAGCAACTGAATCTTTAAAAGCATTTTTCCATTTAGCACTTACTAAATCATACATCTGTGGTATTGCAACAATCGAGAAATATTTCCTTGATGGAATATTGTATCATGGTGACAGGTGACTCAAAGCCTTTTGAATCCTACATGATCCACAGTTCTGTAAGGCTGTAAGTCCAGTGCTATCATTTCTGAACTTAGTTTTGTTATGGCAATTGCCTCAGGATGACTACACTGGTATTTAGCTTTACGTTCAATTGTCTCTGAAATCGTGAGCTGTCTTCTAGCAGTTGAAGATTTCAGATGGCCAACATTAGGAGTGCTGGATGATGAGATGGGCAAAAGGGGACTGTTTGTAGTACTTATTCTAGAAGAAGGCTGAGAAGGAGTTGACAGTACAACTGAATCAACAGGGCCACTGCTATCACTTGATATAACAGGTGCAGCAGGTGTAGTCCGACTTAACTCAGCCTGCATGTTGTTGTCTTCTTTCTCTCTGACCAAAAAATCATGCCTGAGATGTAATGGGTGACATCTCTCTAAATGTTTTTTTAATGCTGAGGTACCCAAAGCACCTTTTTTGCTCCCTCTGCTGATGGTCTTTTTACGTATAGAGCAAACTGCTCGTAACTCATTATTGGCAGCCAGAGAAAAGAAAGACCACACATAAGATGTCACCTTTTTTGTTTTATTGCCAGGTATACTGTACTGTCCTCCGTTGTCACTTCCACTATGTTGTTCTTTCTCAACACTGGGAAGCTGCTCATCATGGTCTGTCTCTGTTTCGCCATTATCATCATCCAACAGCTCCTCCAGGCCACTAACAGAACCTAATTCTTAATGCACTGCCCCCTCATCCTGGTTACTCCTGCACCTACACCACACTGTTCCTGCCCAAACTGCCCATCTCATCATCCAAGTCCAAATCATCACAGTCATCCTGCGTCTGTGCAACTGCCGCCTCTACCTCATTCTGGCTTTCCATTTGTTTCTGCTTTTCTCTCTCCTTGTCTACAGCCTCCATTTCATAATCATTACTCTCATCAGAGCTAGATTTCTCCTCCTCCTCCTCTGTTCCATTTAAATCTGTACTGGTACTACAGTACACATAGGTACTATATCTTGGCTTGCCACTCCTTGTGGTGCCGACTACTCCCTTAGTTTTAGTTATGGTAGTTTTGACCTTTCCTGTCTATTTGAACAGCATTGTGGAAGAACCACTACTGCTACTTGATGAAGTCCCAGCAACTGGTCTTTTACCAGTTAGACTGTGCAATGTTGTTTGTGCCATACATCTCCCAATACTTTTCCACATTTTGGCCTCCACCTCACCCTGTCTGGTGCACATTTCCAATTTTTTTTTTATTACACACACACATAAATGTTTTTTTTTCCTGTAGATATTTTCTTTTTACTTAGTCCTGTCAGTTGTTCCCAAGTTCCTCAGCCCACTGGTACATGTTCGGCCTCACAGCCACAGTCCCCCTTCCACCACCAAAACTAGCTTAAATTTTTCTAAATGGCACACAGAAATGTTTTTCCTGTAGATATTTTCTTTTTATTTAGTCCTCTCAGTTGTTTCCAAGTTCCTCAGCACGCTGGTACAGGCTCAGCCTTACAGCCACACTCCCCCTTCCACCACAATAGCTAGTTGTTTTTTTTTTATTACACACAAGGAAATATTTCTCAATTGTTGAAATACCACAGAATGATGTATGTATTTAGCCCTCTTATTTGTTCCCAAGTTCCTCTGCCCACTCAGCACAGGCTCGGCCTCACAGCCACACTCTCCCTTCCACCACAGTACTAGCTAGATTTTTTTTTGTAATGACAGAAAAAAAATGCTTTTTCCTGTATCCATTTTCTTTTGAAATAGTCCTTTCAGTTGTTTCTAAGTTCCTCTGCCCATTCAGGACAGGTATGGCCTCACTGCCAAACTCTCACTTCCAGCACTGTACACATACACACACAAAATGATTTTTTCTTAATGTAGTTTTATTTAATCATCAATTGTTCAAAGTTTCTCTGTCCACTCAGAGGCCAGGTCCAGAGCAGGCTTGCTCTCACAGTCACACACCACCTCACTCACACCCCTGTACAGTAGCTCCATTTTTTCAGTTTAAAGAAAAATATTTTAATAGTTCTGCTTCTGACTGACTATGACTACTACTAGTAGTAGTATAACAGTAAGTTACAGTTCCTCCAACCTCCCACAGTCCACAGTCCAGGCAGAGTCAAACACCCTGAAATTTAATTGCTTTTTTTTTCTTTTTTTTTTTTCTTATTCTGCAATATAGTGCAGATGTCTGACAGTGTCTCTGCCCCCTTCCCCACACCAGGAACGTTCAGATGCCTTGTCCCTGAACCCCCACCCTACCCACCACCAGCCACTATCTTTAATCTCCCCCAATTAAGATTCTGTTATGCCCCCTCTTTTTACTTTTTTCTAATTTTTAATAGCCCCCAAAGGAAATGCTCCAGCTCCTTTGATGATCACAAACTGTGACAAGACAATTCAATTTCTTGAATGAATGAATGCTTTATTTATAAAAAGGCACATTTCCAAATCCAAGGTGCCTGTACAATAAAACCACACATATTTTTAAAATAACCAAGTAAAGTTAAAACTAATACATACAATAGCGGCTTTAGTAATTAGGAAATGCTAGGCTTAAACTGCTTGCTGCTCAGTCTCAGACCAAGAGAGACAACACAAACATCTTCTCCCAATGCAAGGTAGCTCCAAAACGGCACCTTTCATGAACGCACTGACAGTGCTACAGACCCTTCCATATCTGCTCATCCACCACAGTGACCAATTACCAGGACTGACAGGCATTCCTCTACAGCTGCCTACAGGCTGCTTAGTCTCTCAGTCTGGCTGGGCCTGGCCAGTCAAGTTTTCCTCTCTGTGCTTGCACTTGTTAATGAGCAGGTGCTCGTCTCTTGCTGCCCGCACCTTGACTGCTCATATGAGTGCGAGCATTCAGGAGCCACATGACCTGCAATGTGGACATCAGGTGACTGCCGGCTGGTCGGGATCTGGAGGATTGCAGAGCGTCATCTATCGCAGGCTGTAGCAGCTAAAACAAATGCACTAAAACTGTGCTTTTAAAGCACATTGCAGTCAATGGACCCGGACTCAGTACGTTTAGCCCATTGACTCTGATTTATCCAGGTCCATCGGACTGCATTGGATCTGGGGGTTCTGATTTTTGGTGGGTCGGTCCACCCACCCCTAATTAGTATAGGATGTATTTTATGAAGAAAAAGCAATTCTGTAACTTTAATGTTTGGCATTATTTTATGCTCACAGTCCCCACTGTTGAATCACAAAAACACAAATTTTACGAGGGACAGAGGAACATTTTGAGGCAAAATTAGAGACATCCCGGAAAAATTAGAGAGAGTTGAGAGGTATGGTGGAGGACTGGTTTAGATGTGTTTTGGTCATTCTAGTTTGGACTGGAGTTAACCTTATTCCATGCACTACAGCTTCCGGGTATAGCACAGTCACCATTGTAAATCCTCAGGTAACAAACTGCTAAGAAAAGCTATTTGTCTATGGGTCTTCACTGTGAAGATTTTTTCTGTGCTCTTCCATCTGAAAATCATGCTCCTTGTTTGCTCAGTGATGAGAAAAGGGTTGAGGAAAAAATGTTCCCCTCCCTTTTGGTTTCTTAAAGTGAGTTCTCCCCCACAAGCTTCCCCTTCCTCCATTACATGCTTATTAAATTTCTTTTTTCTCACATATCTACCCTGTATGTGTTGTATTAATTGCAGGAGTCCACAAAATACTTGCTGGAGGTCCACTATTTGCCCATGGTCAACTGGTTGTATACTAGTCATGTCAAGTCTTACTATGACCAGATCATCTGTTCTAGTGTATGCCCCTCTGGGCACCCCTTGCATGGTTTTGATTACTTCTGCTTAGTCCATTTACAATGGAGTAATGGGGTATTCCTCCAGTGATTCTGGGGGCTTATGCTGCAGTACTCAGAATCCTGTAGCCTTCTGTTCTTCTACCCTTTGATTACTTTTTACTGACTGGTGGGTTTTAGTTTCTTTCTGGCAAGGGGTAAATTACCCACATCCAATTTTCTCACCGTGAGTGAGGAAATACTTTGGAATGTGTACTGTTTTGCTCAAAGTGTGTGGAATAGGGCTGGGCAAAATGTAACTTCCATCTGTTGAATTCTGGGACATTTCAGTTTTTTCCATCTCATATTACTATTATTATCAGTAGTAGTAATAGTAATTTTTTATTTCTAATAGCACCTTTCCCCAGAGACCCAGGTGCCTTACAATAAAGTGCAGAAGTGACAATCAATCAATGAATAAATAAATAAATACACAAAAATTAACTCATGCAGTTAAAACACACAACAACTCATCTGCAAGGCCACTGATTTACAGTGATTGAAGTAATGAAATTCCATTTTCAAGATCTGAAATTCCAGGAATTGCACTGGTAATTTCCAGATTCTGTTATCATTCTTTCAGCATGTGTATAAATGATCAGAATAAAAGAAGACAAAATATGAAGAGCATTAAATAAAGCAAATTGAAAATAGTGCAGAAAGCAATTATATCTATCTGTCTATATATATATATATATATATATATATATATAAAATACAAGTTCTGTTGATTTACTGATCTGATACAAAATGCCAAATTCCACAAAACTGTTTGCTTTTACCAGTGTGCAGGCAGTCCAAATTCAAGAATTTTGTGGGATTTTCCAGTAAAAGCCAAAAAACAGTGATTTTGCTCATCTGGGATTAAGACTAGTGAAGAAGATGTATCAATCTCCAAAGACTAGATTGAAAATTTATGTCTTTAAACCCTCTTGAAGTCCTCCACCATGAGGCCTCTCTGAGGGCTGTCTGGAATGAGTTCTAGAGGGCTGTGCCAGCCACCTTGAAGGCCCAGTCAACCAAGGTTTTTAACCTTGTCCTTCACACAGCTAAGAGGCCACCTCAACGGAGCAAAAAGAGCACAAGGGAACTTAAGGAAATGTGAGATCTAACAGGTAGCCAGGACCCAACCATGTTAGGCCTTGTAAGTTAGTAAACTAACTTTAAAGGAGATACACCACTTAACTGGCAGCCAGTGCAGTTAACTCTGCACTGGGGATGCATAACTCATCCTCAAAAAGCCAGTAAGTAGCCTGGCTGCTGCATTCTGCACCATCTGCAGGAGTCAGAAAGTACCTACATTGACCCTGAGTTACAGAGCATTACAGTAATCAAGCCAATATGTCACAATGCATGTATTAGTGTTACTAGGTCCCCTGAGGGATAAAGGATCTTATCCAGCTGATGCTTCTCAGATGGTAAAAGCCATTACTGCTGCCAATACCTGAGCCTCAGAAGCCAACCCCTGATCCAGAATGACCCCCAAATTTCTTATCTTTGTGATATTAAAAGTATTGATCTAAAATGAATCAAATTTGGAATGTGTTTGGGGCCTTACCTCATGGAGAAACGAACCAAGTTTCAGGCCTCTGCCTTAAAAAGGGCTGAGTTGTAAACCATGAAACATTGAGACATTTTTGTAATTACATTTCTCAAGTATGTACTGTAAACAGCCAAGTGTAAATCTCCAAAACTTTCAAAGTAAAGAACAAAATATCTGGAATTTTGGTATGTTTGTAGACCCTGAAAATGAGGCAACTTTTTAATGTCTTGCTTAATGGATGACCAAGTTATAAGCATCCAAAAATTGCAAAATAACATAAAATGTCATTACATTTTGTGAAAACTGTTGCATTGGGTGATCATTTTGTGAGAGCCATATCCATATATTTTTGCCCAGCCGTACACTTCAGCCGCCACGGAGGAAGAAGGTGCAGCTGGGTAGAATGGTAATTTATTTATGTATGTAAGGATGTATGTATGTATGTATGTGTATATTTATTTATTTATTTGTTTATTTATTCATTTGAACATTGGTGTCCAGGAAAGTAACACAGACCCAAGGTTTGTTTCCAGCTGTGAGTTGGGAAAGGGAACAGGGGATGCAACATACATAGTACTGAAACAGTTCACAGTTACAATATAGTGTAGTCAGAGAACATCATTTAAAACAGGAACAAGTGCAAAAATGAGCTAGCAACAAAATCAGGCATCTCAACCATACATACACTGGAGTAGGAAACAAATGCAAGTGAAGCAGTCAGATGGGGGAAAACTGGGA
This sequence comes from Neoceratodus forsteri, assembly GCA_016271365.2. Taxonomy (NCBI): domain Eukaryota; kingdom Metazoa; phylum Chordata; order Ceratodontiformes; family Ceratodontidae; genus Neoceratodus; species Neoceratodus forsteri. The sequence continues at coordinate 860,318,563 of CM057456.1, forward strand.
CATGGGATGAAAGAAGTTTCAGCTGGTACCTCAGGGAGGCAAGGGAGGCAGTGAAGCACAGCCAGGAGGGAAGCTGTTTCCACAGTGAATGGAGTTGATAGGAAAATGCTGACTGCCCAGCAGAGGAATGGGGATGAGGAATGGCAAAGGTGCAAGGATCCCTGGAGCCAAGGCAGCAGGAGGCAGAGGGAATGGGTGAGAGGCGTGAAGAAAGGTAAGATGGAAGGGACTCAAACCAGTGTTTGGATATGAATGAGGCACAGTGGTGCTGATGACATGAGTATAGGGGAAGAATAGAGAAGGAGGAATAGAGTGAGCAATGATAAGTATGATGGAGGAGATTTTAGAAAAGCAGCAGTTGCAGAAGGTATCCAGTCTGGCAAGGGAGCAGTAGTATAGACCACAGCTACATAATCAGAGACCAGGAGAGCCATTTTGGTGACAAGCTCAAGGCATACCTGCAGAAAAAGACAGTCTTTAGTGTGGTACAGGGCACCAAGTTTAGGGTGGAGCTTGGCATTGATGACATCCATGTGGGCAGAGAAGTCAGGTTTGTAGTCTAATCACACTGAAGTATCGGAAGGATTGAACCAGTGATGAAAGTGAACAGGAACATGCAGGAACTCAGTTCCTGTACCTTTTTTGCAGCAGGAACAGAGTTCCTGTACTTCTTCCCACTGATATTGGAACTGAAATTCCTAAAATGTCAATATAATGATCATTTCTGGGCCTGTGATTTAAAATCAGTGGTTTCCATGGCAACATTTGACTTGTACGATAATATACGTGTCCTAGATATGTTGGATCTAGGTGTACCATACAAATAGATGTGTCTCAATTGAAAGGGTTATCCTTCAGATGGAGGATCTTCATTCTGTGTTTCACATTTTCTAATGTTTGAGTTCCTGTACTTCTTGTCTACCACTTTCACCACTGGATTGAACACTTCTAGAAGGGTGACATCCAAGGTGGAGAATATAGGCAGAGTTGGGATTCTGGCCAATTTGTGGCTGGCGCCAAAGGTCATAGACACAGTGTTTTTTCTTTTTTTTTCTTTTACCTGGCATGGGTTTGATTGGAAACAGTGTAGAACATTGTGGATGTCTTGCTGGGGCAAGTCCTTCCAGGGCAGTAGTGGAGGAACTGGAGACATAGATGAATGTATCATCTGCATACATGTGGATATGTGAGTTGGCATTAAGGAAGATGGAGAACAGGATGGGCCCCAGGATGGAGCCCTGTGGGGCACCTGCCTTGACAGGAAGTATAGGTGACAGGGTGCAACCAACCTTTACTGACTTCAGACAGCCCGAGAGGTAAGAACAGAGCCTGTCAACAACAGGTGCTGAGAGGCCAGAAGAACTCAGCTTACCCAGGAGAAGTGGGTGGGACACCAAGTCAAAGGTCTTGGCCAGACTGATGAAAATGGCAGCTGTGATGAGCCCCAGATCTGTCCCAGAGAAGACAGAGTCAGTTACACATAAGCAGAGAGGACATGGTGAAATGATACTTCTGGAAGCCAGACTGAAATGGGAAGAGGAATTTGTTGGAGAACAGGAAATCAAACAGTCTTGTGTAGGCAATCTTCTCCTGCAGGTTAGCAAAGGAATGGAGGAGGAAGACTGTCTAGAAGTCACCTGGGGAAGAAGCTCCCCCCTCCTTTTCGGTGGAGTGGAAGAACTTTGGCCAACATCCAGGACTGAGGGGCAGCACAGAGGGAGAAGGAGAGGTTGAGCAGATGAGTAGTAGATATGCTATGGGAAGAGCAGAAATATGGAGTAGTTTAGGATCAGTCCATCAGGGTTGGACTTGCACAGGTTTAGGGAGTAGGGGGCAGTCAGGGTTTCCTGATTAGGAAATCAGTGGAAAGGAAAGGAAAGGAAATATGAGGAGGAGTTGAGGAGGCTGGAGGATGTGTGTGGAAGGGAGAGCACAAGTGATGAAGAACTCATTGAAGTGAGCAACAACACAGGAAGGGTCAGATACTGGTGAACCATTTACCAGAAGGACCGGAGGGGCGGACTGGGTTGGAGGGTCACAAAGGGAATGAATTACCTTCCAGAACTTTGAGGGGGCATTAAGGTTGTTCTGAAGGTTGGCATTGAAATACTGCAATTCACAGCCCAAACAGCCCTTGTACAGGAGTTCTTGATAGTCCTGTATGAGAGAAGGTCAGGAAGAAAGTGAAATAATTTGAAATGTGACCAGGTGAGATCACAGGACTTGCATTGATCAATGATTTCAGGGATAATCCAGAGTGATGGTGAATATTGCCCCTGGATTTTATTAGTCACTGTGCTTGTCCAAGGCAGAGGATAATTTGGAGTGAAACATGGAGAGGGCAACGTCAATGTCATTGGCAAAGGGGATGGCTATCCAGTCTGCAGCAGTAATGTCACAGAAGAGATCAGAGGTGTTGAATGACCAGAGGGCCCTGGTCCATATGTGCTTAGGGGAGGAGGGCAGATGCTAGATCTTCCTGATGCAGAATGTCATGCAGTGGTCACTAGAAGTGTCTGGCAGGATTCCTGCTGTAACATTACAGTGGGGGTGGAAGAAGAGAACCCAGTCTAGGAAGGAATGGTTGTGAGAGTGGGGGTTGAGCTGGGTTGGTTCAGCGACATGAGATTTAGGGACTTAACCTTGTGGATAAATGGCCTGGAGGCCGGGTAGAGCCAACTGACATTGTAAGTCCCTAACAAAATGAGTTCACCAGCAGAGAAATGAGAAGTGATGGTAGAGAGGGAAGGATGGTATTTTTGAGGAGGCATAGAAAACCCCAATTAAGATGGGCACACAGAAGAGGAATGATAGCCTGACCAAGAGGAATTCAAGGGACAAAGATGCAAACTCCTAGAAAACCATGGTGCAAGAGGATCTGATGAGCAGAGATGCCAAAACCACCCACATGTTTCTCCTGTCTTGCCTGAAAACATGATAGTCAGGAAAGGAAAGGCTAGAATCTAGGATCCTGCATGAGATCTAGGACTAAGAGATACAGAGGATGTTGGAGGAATGTTGTAAAATCTAGATGGACAGGAGGTTGGGTTTTAGAAGAGTACTCTGACCATTTAAGTGCAATATGCTCAGGCCTTTAGCAGTTGGGGAGGTGGAGAAGGAGGGAAGTGAGGTCCAGAGTTGGACTCCACATTGCCAGACAGGAGAAAGAATAGGAAGAACGGCAGTAGGATGGAGTGGGATTTCCATCCCTTAGAGTATGGGGGAAGATGTGGGGAAGGGAGGCAGGTGAAGGAGAGAAGGGCAGGGTGGAGAAACTCCAGGTTCAGGGAGGGAGACAACAGACAACCAAGGTGAATAGGAAGGGATATGGGTAAAGGGGTAGAAGAAAGGATGGATGAGTGGAGGGGGAATGGAGGGGGGGAGAGAGAAGGAGGGGTTGGGGCAGTGGAAGGGAGGTGGTAAGGTAGAGAAGGGTAAGGTACAATGTGATCAGGAAGTGAGAAGCAATAGCCATCAGCTATACCATAATGTAGAAGATAATATAAATGAACATATGGTCAGAGCACAAAATTGCAGTCACTAAGAAAAAAAAACCCTCACTTTGCACTTGCCTGTCATCTTGCGATTTGCCAGCTAACCACTAGAGTTCGCAGGCTAAATGGCTTGTTGAGGCATACACATGCACAGCATTGCTTATGTACAGTGCTACCTGCTGACTCTTTCACAGCCCTGCAGATAACCATGTATTTTTTTAGCATTTGAAAACAGTGGCACCAAATAACAACACCAAAGGTTACAACTAGATGTGACTGAAGCTATTGGATAGACATATCTGGATATCTAAAATCATGGTAGAACATGATGCTTTGCCCCACTGTAGCAGGAGTGTTGGGGGGCATTGCAGGACTATGATGCAGTGGATTTGCAGCACCAGTCAAATGAATGTGATCCATAGCCAAGATGGTCTGCAGTTCTGCCAAGAGGGAGAGGTGTCATCCTGTTAATGGCAAGGGAAGTCAGGGGATTTAAACAATAGAACAGGAGATGTAACTAATACATAAGTAATCAGTGGCAGAAGTTAGATACATGGGTTCACAAAGAGAAGGGCAGCAGAGCTGAGTAGCAAAAGAATAAGAGCCCCTCATTTGGAGAAAGGAAGCATACAGGAACAATTCTCACTTGCAAGCAGGCCATGTGAGAGTCACACCCTGTAAAATTGACTGGTCAGATAACACAATACACTTGGAAATCCAGACATCTGATGCACTCTCAGAGACTACATTAGGGAAGAAAATGACTGGGGCATTAAGGAGGAATCCTGGCCATTCCAAAGGGATTTGTCCTACAGGTCAATGAGTAGGTGGATCTCTTTTGAAGGGAGCATGTCTTTAAAAAAAAGGAAGAAATTAGTGACAAGTAGGTCCACTGAGTCCATCTGGTCATGCTCAGGTAAAAAAACATATGGGGGCGGGCAAAAAAGTCATTCAGAAATTAACTGCAAGGCTGCAAGACTGCAAACAACTCAGGGGCAGCTGAGAAGTATGAATGAATTTTTGAGCAGATTTTCCAATTAGTAATTTGCAAATTATTCACTGTTAGTTTTAAACCACTAAACCAACATTTCCAGCTTTGTTAGATTCCAAAACCCATTGACATTGGGTATGCATGCCAAATTCAGGGTGTATGCATGCAATGCAGTAAGCTTCAAGCATCCAGTGTTTGGAAACTTTTCAAAAAATGTCACAGATAATTAAACTGTGAAATTATGAACCTCTGTAACATAAAATTTACAGTCAAATTACTCCCAAATAAGAAGTTCCCAATGACCATCCCAGAAAGTTATGCATGCAAATTTTCAGGTATCTAGCGCCAAAGGTGGCTGAGTTGTAACCAGAGAAATATTTTCAGAAAATTTCACACAAAAAAAAACAATTGCCAGCTGTTGAGTCCCTATAAATTCCAAAGTGAAACCGGGATTAGGGATTGCAACATCAAGGGGCTTTACGCTGCCATTTTTAATAATTATGAAACATAGGACTTCTTCATACCCATTGATTGTGCTGTCTCAATCCAATGGGTAGGAACAAGTTTCAGCCAATCAGGATGCAGTATTCTAAGTACCCATTTTATAATTAGAATTTACAGTCCAATGGATGTATGTTAATACCACCGCAGAGACCACTCTTACAGTTGTAAGAGCAGTCTCATGCACATTCCTAGGGTATGAAAAGCGGAAAGCAAAGGTGAGCAGCTCTGTGACTATAAGGATCTAAGTAACCTTACTCTTACAACTGTATTAGTAGTCTTGGCAGCATTATTAAAATATTATTGATCAAGATCAATTAATTATATATTACAATTTTAAAAACCTTCCTTCAATGTGCCTGTTTTCATGGCAGCGGCATGTGAGACACTCTTTACAGAATAAAAAACATCTCAAGCACAGAGGAAGAGTACTTTGATTTGTCAGTAGTACTCCCTCAGTCCATAATGAGGAAAGTGATCCTTATCCATTGCATGGGTATTTAAATGAAGATCCCTCCTCCCTCACTGTGCTGTATGCACAGTGCCCTATATTTAAGCAGAAAAAAGGTCCCATTGATTTTGATCTTCCATTGTCTAAGTGTCATTTTATTGTGTGCTGTTAAAGACACAAAAGTCTTTCATGGCTCAGATCTTCTTCAAAAGACAGACTGGGCCCAGCATAACATGGCATTCAAAACTAATGGGATCATAACTGCTTACCCCAAATCTACCACCCCCACCCACACACACACACACTTTCTTTTTTACTAGTTTGTGTTGCATGCATAGCAATTTCTTCTTAACATAGATGGATTTGAAATAACCATTTTGTCTTTTCCTGGTGGTCTTTAGTAGGTGGTGCAATCAAATTTGCCATTTGTTCCAGCTGGAAAGATCTCATACCAACTCCTTCAGGATCAGTTTACCTGTGTTATTGATCATGGGTCAGTTTACCAGCAAAACTGATCTGGAATCAGTTTACTGTGAGAACATTTTAAGAACTAGTTTGACATAGGCTTAACTCCTTGTCAGTGGATTTAGCTATTCTTACAATACTGTCATGGATTACCGCTCAGGTGAAATTTGATGGAAAAGCAATGTTGTAATTTTTTTTTATGATTAGCTGGTCAGCTGATCCTGAGGCAGTTGATACAAACAAATCTACTTACATTTTGCAGAGTGTGGATTCCCTTCAGAGTGCAGGTAGCGGTTTGTGCCTTTACAGTTCATACCCCATAGTGCGATCCCTTCTGAGGGCAGGTTGCAGTTTGTGCCTTTACAGTTCATACCCCATAGTGCATTCCCTTCTGAGTGCAGGTTGCAGTTTCTGCATTTATAGTTCATACCCCATAGTGCATTCCCTTCTGAGTGCAGGTTGCAGTTTGTGCATTAACAGTTCATACCCCATAGTGCATTCTTTTCTGAGTGCAGGTTGTGGTTTGAGCATTTACAGTTCATACCCCATAGTGCACTCTCTTCTGAGTGCAGATTGCAGTTTGTGCATTTACAGTTCCTACTCCATAGTGCACTCCCTTCTGAGTACAGGTTGCAGTTTGTGCATTTGTAGTTCATACCCCATAGTCCATTCCCTTCTGAGTGCAGGTTGCAGTTTGTACATTTGAAATTTATGACTCATAGTGTAATCCCCTCAGAGTGCAGGTTGCAGGTTGTGCATTTGAAGTTCATGTCCCATGGCATATTCCCTTCAGAGTTCAAGTACAAGTGGCTGAGGATTGACTGCTACTCAGTTATTCACTGCTGTCTCTACTGCCATTTGTTCTGTGTTGGCAGCTGAAATTGTGCAATTACCATCCCACATGAGGGTCTTCTAAATCCAGTAACTGTACCAGCAATCAGTCCATAGCACAGCTGTGATAGTTTTGTCCAGGGTGGTTGAAGGGGTGTTCATGGGACTAGCCTTGGCCACTTGAGAAAAGCTAATGCATTTTTCAATTAACTGACTGAGGATCAAAGTGATTCTGAAGTGGCTAAAAAGTTCACCTGGACCAAACCAAAAGCAGAAGCATTGAATGTGGGTACATTCACCAGATACCGTACAAATATGGCAGCCATTCATCCTTAGCTTAAACATCATTGTTTTTCTATATATTGCTTAATTTAATACATTTGATAAACCCGAAAACTTTTTTATGATTTCATTGGGTTTTAAACCTATGTCTCCTGGCTCACAGCCATATGGTCTAACCCCTGTGCTACACTGGCTGCTCTTTTGAACACTTGTGGCTAGACTATCTCTCACACAACATGTGTGGCACTGACTCAAAGGCCTTACTGAAGTTTAGGTACAGAATATTACTTCTTACCCTTTGTCCCATGCCAGAGTCATAGTATCAAAGAAGTCAATCAGGTTAGTCTGACTTGACATGTCCCTTAAACCTAGCAGTCTCATAGCTTGTAAGCCATTCTGCTCTAGGAATTTTTCCATCTTTTCTTCAGTAATGACCTCCACCAACTTACTGCTAATTCACCAACCTCCAATCTGCTAGCACCACCCCAGACCACCGCAGACTGCAAGAAGCAGTTGAACAGGTCCACCAGTGGGACCACAAGGATCTCCCAATTAAGCTCCTACAAAGAAAAGCGCTGGGCACCAGGACCCATCGCTTAGAGGCCCATCAATTTGGCAATCAGATTTTTTTTCTTTTGGTGTATCCACTCTTTAAAATACAGTACTGTACTGCGAAATAAATCAGGTATTTCAACTGGCTTGAATGACAGTGCTTTTCAGCTATATGCTATTAATTTCACAGGCAGCAATCAATGGCATCAAGTTTGCTTGCTGTTTTGTCATATTGCATCGAGTTAGTCACCCTTTTTACTTACCCCCAACAGTTGTAACACTGGCACATCCTCTCTTTGTGTTTTTTTTTTTGCAGCAAGAGCCTGCCCTTTTTCTCTGAGAAACTTGGAGTATCTGTCATCAGTCACATCTGTTCACACTGCTTATTCATCTGTTCACATTAATTATCCCTGCCATAAAATCATAATCCTCTGCCTATGACATCACAGCCTGTTGTCACAGAAATTATTCCAATGTCACAATCACACCAGTCTGACAACAGAGCAGGAAAAGTAACAGGAAGAGATGAAGTATAAGTGACAGCAAGTCTTTTCTCATGCAAATGTCGTCAAAAATAAAGAATGGATCTTCCTCCAGTTCTCACTTTCTGGAATGTTATAAGGCTTTAGCACCATTGATGACATCTGTATTTTGTTTTTTTGCAGGAAACTGGAAAATCATTTTAACTGACCACCTGCCAACTCTTTTAAGCCACTGTTCCAATTTGTGCCCTCTTGTGATATAAACAATTGGGTATCAAGACTTATCCTGCAATGTCACAATTGGCATTGTGATAGCACAGGGAACAGGGTGGGTTCTGGCATGCAACTTATGTGCTGTGCTGTGCACAGATTGCACATTGGCCCCTGCACACCCTGGTCTTATGCCAGAGTGCCACCATCCCTGAAACACTGTTATTGAATCTTCTTCAGGCTGTCCCAGGTGAGGAACAGGCAAAGAAGATTATCAGGTGACTGAGATCACTGAAGGATAATTGGAAAAAATTACACATGTGTGAAACTTGGGCTTGGTATGAGGGTCCCACCGGATACCAAGGATAATGTAAATGTCACAGAGCATTTGGGAGGCCACTGAACCACTAAGGATGGCTGGTGTTTGACTAGAAAAATCAAAATTTGCACATACCACAACTTCCTCAAGTGGGCATTAAGGTATGGGTCATGGAGGGGGGACAACTGCAGTACCTGAATCTGTGAACATGGACTCTGGGCATGACAGGGTGCAATGAGGCTGGCATTCGGCCAGACCTAGCAAATAAAACAGCATTTGTACATGCTAACATCTGGTGGCCACATTTGCACTGTGACAGCCACTGTAGAGATACAACCCCCAATGTCTACATCAGGGCTCTGTGCATGGCAGTTTCCAGTGGTGGCACAACAGGCTTCCTCTTTGTGCCCAATATCTATGTCACCACTGACTGTAACTGTGTATCAGGCTTCTAGAAATAGGCAGCCGTGCAACATTTAGTTAATTTGCTGTTTTGGGTTTTTCATTAATGAAGGGAATTTTATTTTTTATGGACAAGTTAACAGTTTTTTAGTGAGTAAAGTTAGCAGCCCTGTTTGTGATGGCAGTCGTGAATGACTGAAGAGACCCTTGAACAGTAATGTGATTTGCCTATTACAAGTTCCATGTTGTGCAACTGTTGAGGATTAACAGACCCTTACATACCATAACTTGATTTTAGCCAATCAGGTTACTGTATTACTCTTGCCCATTTTATTTATAAGTTTTGATAATTGGGAAGGGGCACTAGACTAAAAGCCTAATTCCGGGTTTGACCCTCACAATACATATAATGCACAATACATATCATACTGTACATAAGTTGTAATTTAACATACAGTAATAAGTGCTTTACACCATCAGGGTGGGCAGAACATTCAATATCCCTTCACACTTTGAACAATGTTAATGTGTTCCTAAAATGTCCTGTAAATGTTAAAAAAATAACAATGAGAAAGTAAATGTGAGTTGAATAACAATATGATCTCACCACATGGTCATGTAATGACTTGCATTAGTCTCCTTTATAAAGTAAGGGTAGTCTATGAATGAATGGAACTCTGGGCAGGCTACAAGGACGTATTGTCTTTTTTTGCTGTCATTGTCTATGTTTCTATGTTTTAAATATACTGTACATGGAATTAATGATAGGTGACTGTAGTGTAAATATGGGATATGCCATGGGCAGCATGAAAATGAATGACTTATTTTGAACGGCTGGTTATGACCTCTGACTATTTACCTCACAAGTGGTATTTTCATATAGCCCATGGCATATGCCATTGATACGGTGCCACGGGCTGGTAAGTTTGATCATTATTTATGCAATCCCAATCATAAAATAATGTGTTTGTGTCATTCTTATACTGGCAGGTCTGGACAGAATGTTAGGTATAAAGGAAGATCCTGCTCAGAACATTATGGAGCTAGACTGGAAATATCCATTATTCTCTGAGATGGAGTGGAAATAAATTATTTATTTTCATTCAAGCTCCCCTGCCCATGAAAATAAATGCAGTTACTTGTGATTTTTTTGTATTTCCATTGGCATTCTGTAAATGATGATATGCCATTGAGGAGAGATTATGTCGTAAGTATAGTAGATACAAGCCCAAAGGGTTGAGTGGCAGTAATTTCCTCATTGTGAGGTATGTGGCACTTGCTCTGAGTGCCTTAAATCACCAGTAACTGTGGTTCAGGAAGAGGAACCCATACCCTGAAGTGACTTACTGTGCTTATAACATGAGTAACTAATAAGAAATAAATGGAGATTTTATGTGCATTGTTTATTAAATGTTTCACAGTAAATAAAATTCATCGCTAAATAATAGTCCTTTAACCCATCAATCATTAGGCTTGAGGTATAGATTAACAAGCATTTGTCAATGCCGAATGTTGATTGAGTTGGTCTGTTGAGCTCACTCACTGGCCCTATGTCACTCGCTTATTCTGTTTCTCCCGGTTCTGCAGGCTGCTCTTTTGTACTGGGCTCCTGCCTGAGTTGGCATGTTTTTCTGCCCACAAAGAAATCTGCAGCTGTTATGACAGAGCTCCATTGAGGTGGGTCACTCCCCCTCTCTCACTCACTCATTCTGTTTCTGCTGGTGCTGCAGGCTGCCCTTTTGTACTGGGCTCCTGCCTCTGTTGGCGGCTTTTTCTGGCCACAAAGAAATCTGCAGCAGTCCTGACACAGGTCTGTTGAGCTAGCTCACTCCCCCCCCCTCACTCGCTCATTCCATTTCTGCCTGCACTGCAGGCTAGCCTTTTGTACTGGGCTCCTGCCTGTGTCGCCTTTTTCTGCCCACAAAGAAATGCTCAGCAGTCGATAGAGCTCATGAGCTCCTCACCCCCTCTCCCTCTCACTGCCAGGTTCTCTCCCAGCACTGCAGGCTGCCCTTTGTACTGGGCTTCTGCCTGTGTTGGCAGCTTTTTCTGCCCACAAAGAAATCTGCAGCTGTCCAACAGAGCTCACAGCCTTTCAATTCGCCTGTCTCACCCGCTCATTCTGTTTCTCCTGGTGCTGCAGGCTGCCCTTTTGTACTGGGCTCCTGCCTGCGTTGCCGCCTTCATCTGGCCACAAAGAAATCTGCAGCAATCACAATAAATCTCCATTGAGCTCTCTCACTCCCTCCCCCTCTCTCACTCATTCGTTCTGTTTCTCCCGCTGCTGCAGGCTGCCCTTTTGTACTGGGCCCCTGCATGCATTGCTGCCTTTTTCTGCCCACAAAGAAATCTGCAGCAGTCCCAACAGAGCTCCACTGAGCTCACTCACTCCACCTCCCTCACTCACTCGATCTGTGTCTCCCACTGCAGCAGGCTGCCCTTTTGTACTGGGTTCCCACCTGCATTGGCAGCTTTGTCTGCCCACAAAGACATCTGCAGCAGTCCCGACACAACTCTGCTGAGGTCACTCAATCCCCCTCTCTCACTCGCTCATTCCATTTCTGACAGCGCTGCAGGCTGGCCTTTTGTTCTGGGCTCCTGCCTGCATTGCCACCTTTTCCTGCCCACAAAGAAATCCACGACAGTCACGATAGACCTCCAGTGAGCTCGCTCACTCCCCCTCTCTCACTTGCTCATTTTGTTTCTCCCAGTGCTGCAGGCTGCCCTTTTGTACTGGGCTCCTGCTTGCATTGGCACCTTTTCCTGCCCACAAAGAAATCCACAGCTGTCCTGACAGAGCTCCGTTGAGGTCGCTCACTCTACCTGTCTCACTCACTCATTCTGTTTCTCCTGGCGCTGCAGGCTGCCCTTTTGTACTGGGCTCCTGCCTCTGTTGGCATCTTTTTCTGCCCACAAAGAAATCTGCAGCAGTCCTGACAGAGTTCCGTTGGCCTCACTCACTCCCCCTGTCTCACTCGCTTGTTCCGTTTCTGCCAGCACTGCAGGCTGCCCTTCTGTAGCTCCTGCCTGCATTGCTGCCCCCTTTTCTACCCACAAAGAAATCCGCAGCAGTCACGATAGAGCTCGATTGAGCTTGCTCACTCCCCCTCTCTCAGTCGCTTGTTCTGTTTCTCCCACCGCTGCAGGCTGCCCTTTTGTACTGGGTCCCTGTGTGCATTGCTGTCTTTTCCTGCCCACAAAGAAATCCACAACAGTCCCAACAGAGCTCCGTTGAGTTCACTCACTCCCCCTCCCTCACTCGCTCGTTCTGTGTCTCCCAACACTGCAGGCTGCCCTTTTGCACTTGGCTCCTGCCTGCATTGGTGCCTTTTCCTGCCCACAAAGAAATCTGCAGCAGTCCCAACAGAGCTCAGTTGAGCTTGGTCTCTCCCCCCCCCCCATTTGCTTGATCCTAATCTGTCCCAAACACTGATTTTCGACAGCAACTGCGGTATTCTGCGCCAGAAGCACAGAAACACATTTCGGCCGTGATGTAAAAAATGACAGCTGTGCTGTTCATAAGGAGGTGTGAACAAATGTCAGTGTTGAAAATCTGGCGTGAAAATATTACTAATTTGCGAAGGTACGAGCATGCGTGGAAACTGCACAATGCACATTTGTGACATACTCATTTTATGGACTTTCATCACCAAATTTTTAACATAGGCATTTTAGGACCTCTGCTAATGAAGTGTCACTGTCATTTTCATAATGTGTCCCGAACACAGATTTCCCACAGTGATCGTGCTATTCTGCACCGGAACTGTGAAAACACATTTTGGCCAGAATGTGAAAAATGACAGCTGTACTGTTCATAAGGAGGTGCAGAAGAATGGCAATGTTGAAAATCTGGAGTGAAAATATTGATTCGCGGAGTTACGAGTGTGGGTGCAAACTGTGCAACGCACGCTTGTAACAGTCATTTTATAGAGTATCATCACCAAATTTTCAACACAGGCATTTTAGGACCTCTGCTCATGAACAGCAAAACTGTAATTTTCTTAATCTGTCCCAAACACTGATTTCCCACAGTGACTGCGCTATTCTGCACCAGAAATGCAAAAACACATTTTGGCCAGGATGTGGAAAATGACAGCTGTATTGTTCACAAGGAGGTCTGAAAAAATGCCAATGTTGAAAATCTGGCATGAAAATATAGCAAATTAGCAAAGTTACTTAGCTGCATAGTAACTGTGCAATGCACGCTCATAAAACCAAATTTGCAACATAGGCTTTTTGAGAGCCCACCTCATGAACACTGGTACTGTCGTTTTGTTAATCAGTCCCAAAAGGGGATTCTGTGCAGTGACTGCAAAATCACCATTTGGGGCAGAATAACCCTATGACAGTGCCAGAATTCATGAGGAGGGGTCCCAAAAACCCCATGTTGAAAATTTGTTGCCAAAATTCCAAAAAATGGCTGAGATATGCATCGGAGTTGAAAAAACCCTATTTATTCCATTATACAGTTCACGGTCAGCTTTGAAGAGTGCATACATGTTCCCGGTCCACGGAAGATGGTCGTGCCAGACTCCGGAGGTAAGTATGGGGTGAGGGGGGGTGTGGGGAGGCAGGGTGCACAGTGGGTGGGTGCAGATTGTGGGAGGGGGGCAGGGAGACTGCCAAGGGACCATTTTCTTTTTCCACAGGGGGAAAAAAAAACCATCACGAGACCGTTTTTGTTTTCACAGGAGCATGTGGCACACTGGGTTGGGCTCCCAGCATGCCAATGGAGTCTTTTTTTGGGGGGCTGTAGCCGACAGGGGACTGGGCACCCCATCGGCACACAACAAAAGGGGGGAGTTACATTATGCCGACGGAGATTGGGCACTCCCGTCGGCACACAACAAAAGCAGGGGTGACATTATGCTGACAGGGATGTGGGCTCCCCAGTCGGCAACATCAACCTTGGGGCACTGAATCCGACAGGGATTGGGGCCCCCGTCAGCAAACAAACACGGCGGGGGCACATGCTGCCGATGGGGATTGGGCACCCCTTCGTTGGGGGAGCTTAATATTGTTTATGAACACGGTGGCAAGCCGCCACCATGTTCACAAACAGTATTACTGTAACAAGGTTCCACCCAGCACTGATGGGTTGCTTCCTCATTGCAGCGACTGGCTTACGCTGCAATGATGAAGTGGCCCCTGATTGCAGCAGCTGAAAAATTACAAAGTTATGTCACACTGGCTGAACTAGTGTCAGCAGCAGTGTGCCATGGCATTGGGAAAAGCAGGCCAAGCCTTTAAAGGCTATGGGGGCATTGGCCACAACAGTGCCACGCCTCCACAACCTGCTTCTGGAAAGCTGCCACAATATCTTTCTTGCACATGAGTGCAATCAACATAAAAAGGGCTTAGAGGGAGCAGTCATCTTAATGAGCTTATAGTTTTAAGCCGTGTTCTTCTGAGTTATATTTCTGGCCCCCATCCCTCCACTTATCACTGCCATCAAGATGGTTAAATTAAAAATGATTTTTTTTTTTTGTTGATTTTTTGGTATTATTATTATTAATGAGAAACAGATGCACTATTTATTCATAAGAAATGGATGCACCCTTGAGTCAGGGACTCATTTACAGTGGTTTCCAATGGATCATTTTGAGCTGTGTCCTGGGAGCACAGGATAGTTAAGTGACTTGTTCAGGATCACATGGTATGCAAGTGGAGTTTGCCAGAATCAAACCCAGGTTTGCTGGTTGCACCAAGCTGATTCACAGATCATTTCTCTAACCCCTATGTTATACTGCCAGCACATTATAGGTGCAGTTTGGTGCAGTTTGAAGCCTGATAGACTTATGGGCAAGGATGAGGAATATGGATTATGTTCAAATCACCAGTTTGACATCATTTTTGATGTTACGTAATAGCGGAGAATGGTAAGAGACAAGTATAGTTGCATATAGGCTGACAATCCTTCCCTAAATTCTCCTCACCAGGGTCTGAAAACCGACTGAGGCTGGCATTTTCAATGTTGCATGAGAGTGGATGATAGGGAGACAAAAGACAGTAGTATATAGGCTGGTAGTGCTTCCCTCCAGTTTCCCCACCTGCATGTGAGAACTGGACCTGACAAATATATGTTTCCTGCAGTACGGAAACAAATCTCATTGCAGGGATCTGTGTTGCATTGCTAAGCATGAGAATGTGTCGGGGTGGGAGCAAAAGGTGCCTGTGACTGTTGCTGGAATGTATATAAGCTTGATTGGGGCCTATTAAATGAAAAGTTATTGAACAATGAAAATTGTCATGTTTAGATTGGAGGCCCAGAGGACGAAGTCACAGAGTGGGGGATGTTTTTAATTTTTTGCCTGATTAGGGCTGGCAGTAGGAACTATCAGAAGACCAACTGCTGGAGCAGAGATTGACAGGTGGCAGAATCTGTTTAAGACCTTATTTTTAATATCTAGTATAGTATATGTGGTTGGGAGGATGTCTGTGAAAATGTGGGCATGTATTTATGATGTTACATAATGGTAAGTGCGTGGCGGTGATTCTCTTTCACATATAAAGATGGCTGACAGAAATGTTGTTGAAATGTTACTAAGAGGTATTGATGCCTCATCACACTGCCTCCTGGTTGCCAGAAGAAGTATGGACCAATCTGGTTTCTATTACTAAACCACACCGCTTTGTAATCTTCTTAACCAGTCAGCATGCTGAACAATCCTTCTCCATTTTAAGTTCACCAGTATAGTACAGTTATCTATTGTTTAGTTTGTAAAATACATTTGGATGGCAAAAGTTCCATCAATGTAATATAATAAAATACCAGGTATGATTAAATTCATTGTATGTAATTTATTAATTGCATGGTTCATGGCTGCAGTTAAGGTACATATAAGGGTCTTATAAAAACGTACTGTATGGTGTCAAGTGAAAATGGTGCTTGTGCCACTTTTTTTAGTGTGTGAATGTGTGCAGTTGTTAAAAATATAGTAGATGTCATATCTGGCTAAGGAGCCTGTCTTGCAGGACTGGCCTATTTTTGTATCTGAGGTGTTCATGGTAAATCTGAATGCCATGATTCTCCAAGGTGCTCCATCCCTCTAGACCCACTGTACCACATTCATGGACTCATTAACACACTTCTGTTGTTTGTTTCTCTCTCCTCAGATCATTAAGGACCAGAAGTTACTTGGGATAGTAGGAGGGATGCTTCTGATCGACCTTTGCATACTGATATCCTGGCAGGTCGTCGACCCCTTGATGATGACAGTGGAAAAGTATAATCTGGAGGTATGTGAACAACGAGTTCAGGCAACTGGCAATCTGAAGGAAGCTTCCATCAGCACGTAATGTTTTTCCATTCAGTTAAAAAAGGTGATGAGGAAACACTTTAAAGATAAAGAAGATTCCAAAAACAACAACAGTCTAAGCTAAACTTGTTAACCATAGACATTCTGCTAAAAGGATTATAACCAGAAAGTGCAATAGAAAAAACATGCCTTGCAGTATTTTGCTTATGTTCGTTTGAGAAGTCCTTAGGGCATCGGGGCATCATGGTTCCAGTCCAATGGAAAGGAAATGGTACTTATATCATCTGTAGCTATGCATGATCCAGGTGGGGACATGAATGAGTAGGAAGTCTTAAAACTGTGGAATTCCCACATGCACTGTACGGCACCATTTCTCACTTATCATATGGCTGGCTTTGGCTCGGCTGTTTTTGTTAACAATTACAGTATCTTTACTCACAAGGCAAGACTATGTTAGTTTGTTAATTTCCATTGGCTTCAACATAAATCTAAAAAAAAGATAGAACTGCCACATTAATTAGCACTTGGGATAGAATCAACCACTGATGCCACACTACATACTGTAGGCTGCATAATATGAATGTGCATACTGTACAACAGCCATATGTGCAAACGAAAGGCCTCCATGTGTAGAAATAAGTTAATTACTCCCTTCAAAAGGCACCATTTTCATTAGTAATGTATACAGTCACTTCACTCCTCTCTACAAGTTACCCAGTACATGAAGTTCTGTGGTTTGTTTCTCTGTCAGAGGAAAATGATGCAAGAACACAGCATTCGAAGGAAATGCGTCATGTGAAATGTTAAGAATATAGCTGACAAGCATTGTCTTCCTACAGTACAGCTTTGATTTCTGCACTGACAAAAAGAACATATTCTGTGGAAGTTGTTGTAATAGACATTGGCAATACTTGTGGAGGCTGTGATGCATAGCAGATGAGGAAGGTACTGCTTAAAGTGACTCTGTTACATTTCTTGGAAAGCAGCTAGCAGTATGCAGGTACAGTGGAATGGCTAACGTTCTGAGTCTTCTGCTCTGCCAATAGGCAGGAATAGTACTGTGAAGCATGGTAACTGTAACCAATAAATACACAGAGGGTTCTCTGGCTCTCCCTTCAGTTCAGTTGCAGTAATGCTGGTGCTCCTGGGTAAAGTGGTGCACTAGATTAGAAACTGGAAAGTTGCATCTCTGCATGCAGTGTTAATATTGCCTACTGTAGATCTAAATTGATGCTTTATTGTGTTCCTAGTTTTTACACACATAGCCTGTGAAAGCTAAAAAGATGTTTTGAGGTTACCCCAGATGAAATGAAGATTTTTATAATGTGATGAGGATTATGCAACTCAAGAAATGCTGTGTGTTTTATCAAAACTACACCAGTTTTACTTATAATTGCCCCTATGCGTTAAGGGGTGGGTTGCCTGTGTGCCACAGATGTGTGGTATGTTGGCAACCCTACATCCAAATGCCATGAAACAGGGTCCTGAGGACACCCTACATGCATTCACAGAAGTGACATGCATCCCGTCCACACTGGATCCCTTGGCTGGTCATGCAGCTATGCATATGGCTGGGGCAGCATGTCTGATGGCATGCCCACACTCTGTACCATTCGTGGAGGCATGGAGTGCCAGGAGAAGGGGCTGCAGGATATGGCAGCAGGGACCCTGCCATATCTATTAGACACCCCCTCAGTTTACACCTGCTAACTGCAGCTACAAGAGGAATCCCCCCACACACACACACACACAATGCTGCCCCAGCCCTGTGGGCGGACTGAGAGGGCTAGGGGGTAGCCTTTCAGATACTCAACTGTCTTTGTACAATTCAGATGTCCTACATTGTCCCAGAATCCCCCTCTCCATGTGGAGCAGGGGATCCACCATGTGACCAACTCAGGCATCCAATTGGATGCCCGGCTGTGTCCTCTAACTCCCCCATGCAGTAGTACACTTGGGTCAGGGCCATGGACAGGCACCATGTGGTGGCACTTATTAGTGCAAGCCATACTCCATGCACCTGTCCACTGGTGTGGAGCTGCATGAGCCAGGTACCCACATCTCACTTGTACCCGGCTCACCTTCATGCATAGCCCCTGATCATGAACCAAACTCAGAACATTTGTAAGATTTAAATCCATGGAAATATACAGCAATATATTATAAACATGTTGACATATGCAGTATAATAGAAATACCAGTATAGGCTGTCCATATAGTACAAATAAGTCAACATTCAAAACCAGTAATATAATGAACTGTTTGACATACAATAAAAAAAGCACTGGATTAACTACATCAACCTGTCTGAATCAAATCTCTAGAAGATATTTTACTTTTGCTTTTACATTGACACATTTGAAGTACATTGACGTGTTTTAATAGGGATGTGTCTTTGAGAAATAGGTCCAAATTAATTTTTCTTAGCTTTAGTTTAATTGAAAAAAAAAAGACTTCTAACTCATGTGCTATTAAAGTAAGTATTTTCTAACAACAACAAAAAAACAGGGATCCCATACACAGATGCAGCTTGGTGGTGTAAGGTGGTCACAATGATCATTTTGCACTACTGTTCAAACTAGTACCCCTTTAAATTATACACCAAGAGGTTTCACACATTTCTTTGCACTGGCACAATTACCATTGAGCTGGCACAGTGAAGGGGGCTTTGGCCAGAATGCAAATGAAGTGCTGTGCTATGCAACAGACATGATCCAACCCCCGGACAGCTAGACACACGCCACAGCAACTCTGACCCCTCTGCTATTGTGAGAAGTCATTGCCAGTGTGTATCCATGCCCCCTGATGAAGTGTCACATTTATGACATGAAGCGTCGGGGTTCTTCACCTGTACTTTCAACAAGGAGTTGGATTAAATGTTTGCGAGATTACTATATTTTTTAACTATACATTGTTTATTCACTGTCTGAGTACTATCGTAGTTTGCCAGTTTGCCTAATGTTTATTCGAAATAGCTCCTGTGCCTAGCAGTGAGCATGTGGTTTTGTCTATTCCCCAGGTGGTGAATCGGGTGTGCTGTGGCTAATGTAGGACTCAGTAAGGGAACAAGATTAGCAAGGGACCATCATGAAACAAGCAATGTGTGGGAAACTGGTCTATGGAGGGGGGAGATCCACATCCTACCAGGTCATAATCGCACGGACTAAACTGCACACATCAAGATCGCGCTGTCAGTAGCGCATATGGGTTTACAGAGACAAGGGAATGTCAGTGACAGGAAAGAATCACCACCCTCCGATGCTCACCACTTAGGAGAAAGTAGATGTAGCCACTGCCGGTCGGGTGCTCAGCTGAGCCACTCCCATGGTGGAGTGGCTAGAGCACCTGATCCTGCAGTGGCTGGGTTGGGAGGATGGTGGCTTGATTCCCTACTAGGGAATATTTTACTTAAAGATTTTTTTCTTCTCCCTGGGTCCACACCCCCTTGGAGTTGATTATAATAGTTCTGGGAGGTGTGGGGTCAAAGTAACAGAATACCATTTGGGTGTCGGGGCACGCTGTTTGATGGTGTGTGGTGTTAATGTGCGCAGTTTCATCCATGACATTATGACTCCATGCCATTTCACATGACACCAATGATTCCAAAATGTACTGGTAGCAGTCAGGGGCATCTAGACTACCAGAGATGGCCAGCAAGAGCTTGTGTAAATCAAAAACTACTCATCCGATCATTAATCCCTAAGGTATGTGGTTGCAAGGGAGTGATGGGAGGACTGAGGTAGTAGCACTTCTTGCCACAACCTCTGGCTATGGCATCCTGTCATGCAACTGTTGCAGTGCTATGCCCAGAGTCTATGGTTGATGTAATGTTGATCTTTGCAGTCTAAACCCTATTTGCGACCATGAACATCTGGAGACAATCATTTGCACTGCTGCGTAGTGAGTCAGGGGAGACTGCCCCAATGGTTAAGTTAGGGCTTTGTGTATAGCAGTTTTTGAGTGGTGGCAGACATGAAGTCTCTTTGGGCCCCTAAGTCCACCACCCCTGATTTCAATTGTATATTGAGCTCCTAATGTTTGAGTACTGTTCATGGTATTATGATGAATGCCATTTAAAATATGTATGCATATAAATGAAATGCATGGAAGAAAGATGAAGGATTTGTTTATAATATTATGCTGAGACAATAACTGTATGTTCTTTAAGTAATAATGCAAATGAAATACTATGGTTCATACTATGGTACATGGAACAGAAACAGGCTGAAGACCCTTGTGAACTACTTCCCCTCTAATTCAGTGGTATTAATTTGTAGTTGAAGTTGATGCCTTGTATGTTTCAAGATTTAGTTTGAACTCAGATTTGTTTTTACATATGACAATACTGGTAGGTCGGATGATCCAAATTATTCCCTTAAAAGAATGAGAGATTTCAATGGACTAAAATAACTGGAAAATAATTGAACACAATTATTTTTAATTGTTTCTTTGTATTGCACATAATTTAAGTATTTCACTAATTAATGTTTTAATAATGTTAGTGATCACAAGGTACATAGTCACAAGGTATACATCACTATAAAAGCACTTTGGTCAGTTGTAATTCACTCCTGACAAAGCACTTTATTGTTGTGAAACATTGAGGTCTGTTTTTTCACTGTATATGCTATTTTTATCTGTGTAATGCAATAAATATTTTGCACTTTAGCCTTGTCTGGACATGTCATCTATTGTTAGCTTTTTTGTGTGAACTAGGGCTTTTTTGGTTTTAGGTAATTCCAAATGCCTATTACTCATTGGATAAAGAAGTAGTTCCTTTTATCGCTTTTTATTTTCTTCCTATGTAATTATAAAGGATGTCCTCTGATGCCCTTACTGTCCTGCTTGAAGCAAAAGTCATCAGCTCAGAGTCATGCATGATACCAAAGAGGAGTCACAGGTCCCCTCAAATTGGCCTGAGTTGTAAGCTAGCTAACCTTTGCTCATAAGTCAGATATCCCATATTTTGCATAGATTTATAACACTTCTCTGCACCCTCTCTAAATAGTTGATATCCTCTAGGATTATAAGGGGCCCAGACAGGGGAATAATAATCTACTATATGGTGTATGTAGGCTCTGTATAATGGTGCTCTTCCCATGGGGCTTCTGCTTTTAATGAACCATCTAACATTCCACTACATCCTATTTGCCTTAGCCACTACAGTACCTCACTGCATTGTTTATTAGAGTCAAATTTTTGTTGTTTATTTATATGCCCAGATCTTTTTCACATTCCACTGATTTAATACTTTACCACCAAGTTTATAATCCTGCTTTTTATGTTCTTCCCAAAATGCATCATAGCACATTTTTCCAGATTCAAACTCATGCCCCATTTTCCAGCCCAAGTATTGATTCTGTCTAGGTGTGCCTTTCTAATGTTGCTTTCTTCAGTGGTACCTGCCCCTACATGGTATCATTGGCATACTTTTCACATCAACTGGGAATGTTACTATTTAGGTCTAAAATAAATATGCCAGAAAGTATCAGCACCAATACAGACCCTTGGGGGAACCCACTTGTCACAGATGTTTCAGATGATATGTACTGATTAAGTTTAACATGCTGAGTTCTGTTTGCAAGCCATGCTACTATCCAGTCAATTATTTAGGTTTTTTAATTATAGCCCAGCAGGTCAATTTTCATAAAAGGAGAGCAAGTTTGTTATACATGACCTGCCCCAGAAAAAAACAAGCTGGTGTGAGTCTATTGATTGTGTATTATTTACAAGAGTGATTAGTTAAGCCTTTATGATGCTGTCATATATTTTGCCTGGGATCGAGGTTAGGCTAATCGGTCTATAGTTTCCCATTTCTCTCTTATAGCCTTTCCTATGGATGGGGATGATGTGGGCCCCTTTCCAGTCTGAAGGAAGCATGCCCTTCTCCATTGATTTTTTCAATATTTGCCTTAAGGGTTCAAGTATTAAGTCCTTCATCATTATAAGCATTTCACTGATGATGTTATCTGGGTCATGTGATCAGTCCATTTCCTTTTTTTTAAGATTTTTCATCTATTTTTTCTCAAGTAATTCAGTTTGTCTCTATCTGGATTGGCCTGGCAGCCTGATCTAGCATATATAAATGTAGTGACACTCTGTGTATACGGTTTTGATTCAATTTCTGAAAAGATAGGGATGTATTTGCATTTAGAAAATGGGCTTGGTAAATAAATCAATCTCATTGGCTGAAGCGCTTGTTGTCAGAGTCATTTATTTTCCGATATAGCCCGCTTCGTAAAAAGAGCTTATTTGAGGTGCCCTATTTCTAAGAAGATCCTTGGACACCCCGAACGTTGATGAGACGTTCCCACCATTTTCCCCCGCTTGGCAAGTAAGTTCGTAAAAGCAGTTGATAGGCCATCATGTCCACCTGACCCCAATCCTCCAAAGAGAATGTCTTACTTGTACTGCCACAACATTGTCCACCCACAGCAGCTCAGCGACATCCAATTCGCAGACATTGAGACCTGTGATAGCAAGTTACCAACTTGACCGCTACTGATCATGACAGCAGCGGAATTTTCTTGATTTCCTATACCACAGATGGACGTCCATCTGCGGTACGGAAATCTGAGAAAATACCAATCCTCTCATGCAGCAGTGTCGACGCCTGTGTTAACTCGCTGACAGCATGGCTCAGAGACAGTAAAATGATCAAAAGATTCAACCAGCAGGCTTGCCCAGCTTCGTAAATGGAAAAAAAAAAAGACACTCCAGTTGTTGTTTTTGCAGTTGGGAGGAGAGAGACAGTAAATAATTTCTCCCAGCTGCTGTAATTCTTCTTTCATAACACTTCAATACATGGTCTCGCTCCCTTCTTCACATGCAAAAAAAAACTGGCAAGATTAAACCAGCCAGCAGTTCCCCAGCACAAGGCTTGCTCAGCTATAGCTATTCCCTTTTGGATGCAGTCTTTCCTGCAAACAAAACGCAGCCCACTCGAAAAATCAGCCCTTGTTCAGTAGCTGCATACTGCAGCAAACCACTCATCGGCAACTTTTTTTTAAATAAACTAAGGGAATGGGGAGGGAGGGGAACAAATAATGCAGGGATGGGGATGAGTCAGTGAACTGGGGCAACCTTTTTTAGTTAAACTAGAGAGAGAAAAGTCCCTATCTCAAAGTAAGAAAAAAAACCATCATTCTAAAGCAGGCAAAGGAACTATTTTATTACACAACTTATGTTAAACCAAGTGTTTCTTAACTTTTTTTTAATTAAACTGATTTTCATTTACAGTGCCCATTTTCTAAGTGCAATAATACCCTCCAGGGTGGGCTTTAGTGGGAAATACCGGACCTTCCAGGGGCTACAAGGCCTTCCGCCTGTGGCATCAGGCCTCATTACTCCCCGGGCTGTCCAGTATTTCCCAATAAAGCCCACCCTGTTGGGTATTATTGCTTACACTATTTTGATTCCATTTTTGAGAAGATAGGAATGGATAATGGAAGATACCAGTGGTGTTCCATGAAGTTGTACCAGACTATTTTTCTAGATATTGAAGGAAAACAGAATATTACCAAGCAGCATTTGTTGCAACCAAGACCAATTTTTTTTTTTTACAATTAAAGGTTTTTTCTTTTTCTTAAGTTTTGTAATCAATTACAAACAGGGCAATTTACACAACAAATCCTGGCCAAGGCCTTAGCCCTTTGGATATACCTTCTATATGTTATGCATCTGAAATATGAAGAGGTTGAACAATTCACAGTTAGAAGAAAATTACAATATAATCAAAACAATGTAGAAAAACATTTAGGAAAAAAGAAGCAAGAAGCAAGAAAAGGAAAGAAAATGTCTATTTGAGTAAAGTTTAAATTACACATTATGCTGCACACACACACTTAACAAAAACACTGTAAGAATTTCATTCGATCAAATATCATATTGCATTCCCTAACCTGAGCTTTCTTTACTTTCGCCCTCCACTCCAGAGCTGTGTCTGCTGTTTGCCGTGGAAGTTGTCTTATTGTTGGAGGTAGAGACTGTGCTGTAGGTACAGTATGTGCCTCTGTGGGGGGAGGGGGTGGGAGTGACAGTCTGGCTACGCCCAACACTCTGGTTAGTGTGCTCATCTGTCTAAAATGTATCCCTATGGTAGGGTGCAATAGATATTTTTTTATTTATTTTTTGAAAGTCAGATTTACAACTTTTGAGTCAGGGACTCATTTACAAAGGCACCTCGTCGCGAGGAGGGTAGACATGGTTACAGTGTGAGATACAACAAGGGTAACATACAGGCTCAATACAGATAACAAAAAGAACACAATATAGCAGTGGTTTATGGGATAAAGTTACATGCAGTAAATAGCAATCGTATAAAGTATAACAATAGTAGAAGTCACAACCCTGGTCATACCGGGGAAATACCTAAATGGAAGGGTGGGGGGGGACAGGGGTGAGGAAAAGAGAAAAAAAGGGGTGGAAGCAGTCCAAGGGACATTGTCAAGGCTATGGGCAAGAAATGGGGAGGGGCCCCAACATTAGGCTGATTAAGGGGAACTACTGCTTCGGGTGCCAAAGAGGTAGTTACAGAGAGTGACTTTGAAGGGAACAATTTTGGTAGACTTAGTGACAGAGAGTGGGAGGGAGTTGAACCATGTGGGAGCATGGTAGTAGAAGGACCTTTGGGCTAGGGAGGTCTTAGTATGGGGCACCAGAAAGGTGGCCTTAACTGAGCCACGGGTGGCAATGGATGGGGATGCAAGCAGCAGGGACATGGTGACCCCTGGGGAGGAGAGTCCTAGCAGGGATTTTTTGGCAAGTAAACAGGTTTGGTAGCGCAGGCGCTCCTCCAAGGTGAGCAGGTTGGTGGTGGACTAGAGCAGGCAAGTATGGGTGTGGAGGGATGCACTGGTCAGGAACCTGCAGGCCTTGTTTATTGAGGTCTGGATTCTGGTGAGGGCAGTATTGTCGGCCGCAGCATAGACAGGTAGGCCGTAGTCCACTAGGGGCAGGACAGAGGAGTTGATAGCCAGTTGGAGAGCGGTTTGGGGGAGGCAATCTCTGTGGCAATAGAGAAAGGCAATCTGAGAGTTTATGGCTGAGGACAGGGTATTGATGTGGGTGTGGAATGTAAGAGCCGAGTCGAAGGTGATGCCCAGCTACTTGTAGGAGGACACCTGCTTGAGAGGGTGAGCATTTCTGGGGAGAATGCAGAGGGGGGCATTTTTGGCCTTATTCTGGTGATACAAAAAAAGCATAGATTTGTTTTTTTTTTAGGTTAATGACCAGCCAGTGGTCAAGGAACAACTTTTTGGCTTGGTTGAATGTGTGCTGCAGGGATTCCTGTAGAGATGTGGGGTCAGGGTGGGAGGCAAGGAGAACCACATCATCAGCATGTAGTACCATATTTCCCTAGCAGGAGCTGGGGAGGGTATTGAGAAATAGGCTAAACAGAATGGGGCACAGGATGGAATCCTGGGGGACCCCAGAGCGAACGGGCATGGTATTGGACAGGGTGCCGTTTACCTTCAGGCACTGTGATCAGGCAGAGAGGTAACTAGAGAACCAAGCCAGTGGGCCAGGGGAGAAGCCAAGTTGGTGGAGGGAGTCAAGTAGGAGGGGGTGACAGACAGTGTTAAAGGCCTTGGCAAGGTCAATGAACACTGCACCCGCAACATGACCAGAGTCGAGAGCAGAGTGGAGGTGCTATATTCTTTCTACTGGTATGAATTAGTTACCTTGTGTTGTCTGAACTAGATCAATGCCCATTCAGCATTCACTAGGTGGATCGAGAGTTTGGCTTCACAAGTGACCTGCATCTTAATGAGACTGACTTGGTGACTCCCTTGGAGGGCCTGATAACACAGTGACAGAAAATGATCTGGCCATGAGCCACCAAAAACAAATCATATTATACAATGGCAAGAGAAAATCCTGGTCCTTGATTGGTCAGACTGGGACTAGACCTGGGATGTTATCCCAGCATAACATCCCGGCTCTAGTCCCAGTACAGTAACGGCCGCATCGAAAGTTTAAAAAAAAATCCATCCACAGCTGTCCGTTGCTTCCTGCTCGCACTAGAAGTGAAAGCCGCATTTCCGATCGGCTTCACAGCAGGCACAGTTCTCACACGTTCCCCAAACAAGCCTCGTTTATTTCGTAACAGGAAAAAAAAACTAAAATCAAAGCTGTCTTCACGATAACCGAGCATTTAGCGTGACAAAAGTCTGCTGCTCTTTCTCCGGTGCCCCCGGCACCAACACCATCATCTGCTCGCACTGAAAGTGAAAGCAGCATTATAGATTGGCAAAAACAGTAGGCACAGCTCTCACACACTCCCCAAACAAGCTTTATTTATTTCTAAAAAAGGAAAGAAAAACCTGAAATCAAAGTCGTCACAGCAGTCTCCCGCTCTTTCTCAGGTGCCCGCCTCATTCGCCCGTTGCTCTAACGCTCACTCAACTCATGTTTCTTCTCGTCTTTTTTTTCTTTAAATACATGAACCAATAGCAGGAGAAAAACAGTAAAGAAAGGAACCCAGTAGGAGAACACCTAGAGGAGCGGGTTGTGGTGGGGGCACACCTATTAGAGACCTGCAACAGACACACAGAAAAACAGCTCCACCTGCTGTACAAACAGTATAAGGCACTATTTTTCAAATCTGCATCCTTCCACAATAAAAAACTAAAAAAATACAATTAAAACACTATTTTTTAACCATTTTTCTAATGTAAATGTAAATGAGCCATTGTATAATAGAATAATGCCCTCCAGGGTGGGTGTTATGCTGGGATAACATCCCACCTTGGGTGTTGATGCCTCGCTGGCCTGGCCCACCATCAAGGTGGGATGTTATCCCAGCATAACACCCACCCTGTCGGGCATTATTCCTTTAATATATCAGTCATAGAGAGAAGATCGGTTTCACCTAGGTCACTTGTATGTTGAGGTAGTGCTGCATGGGCAAATACCTATAATGGTCACAACAGGAAAGGGTATACTCACTTCTCAACTGGGAAAACTATTTAAATTTCCTGTTCTCATAAAACTGAAAAGTATGCACCAGCCTTAAGAGAGCCTCCGTGAAAACCATGATCCAGCTTTGCTGGTACAACTTTATCATCAAATGCTAGGATACTCAACCACTACATAGTTGGCATATTGCACTTCTGAGCAAAAATGCATCACCAGTTCCTCAGTAATGCATTAGTAAAAAGGAAGGGTCCCCCTTCTCATCAAAATGTTCTTGGGAGCCAAATAAGTAAGTGTCTACCATGTGAATCATATCATCCATCTTTATCTCTATTTCAATCTACCTAGGACTCTGCTCAGGCCATCTCCACTGAAGTACATGTTTCATCAGTGCAGCCTGTGCATATAACACCAGGTTTGGGAGTGCTAAACCTCCTTTATTTATAGCTACTTGGAGCTCCGTAAAAGTTACCCGTAGTTGACCTCCCCCCAGTAAAGACCTGGAAAACCATTTATTTCATTTTTTAAAGCCCATTTGGGCTGGAAATATAGGAATAGTTTGAAATAAATATAAATATTTCTGCAAAATATTCATTCAAATGGCAAAATATTCATGCAAATGCAAAATATTTATTCAGATTGCATGCATCCTATTCAGAAGGGTGAGGGGTAGATGTGTCCAAGTTTGTAAAGCTTCCCTAACTGCCTTTCTAATGTAGAGAAGTTTAGGTGATATAAATTGGTGAAGGAGGTGCTAATCTGAATGCCCAGGTATTTTAGATGGGTTTTATCCTGCCGAAAAGAATATGTGGCCTGGGTCAATCCAGAGGGTTTATGGTGGATTTGCATCACCTCTGTTTTATCCTCATTGCTTTTATATCCGGATAAAAATTATATCTCCTTGAGGCATGGGAGAAACTTCTGCAGTGACTGGGGTCAGTTATATATAATAAAAGGTCATCTGCATAATATGCCACCTTACGGGTGTGACCATGAATATTTATACCTCTTAAAACATGTGCTTGGCACAAATAGTGTGCAATAAACTCGATATGTAGAGAAAACAAATAAGGAAATAAGGGGTAGTCTTTATGGGTACCCCATGATAAGGAAAAGGAATCAAATAAAAAAAAGTGAGCTTTTGCCGAGGATCTCAGATTCAGGTACAGCCCCTGAAGCAGGTAAAAAAATGCAGCAAAAAAGTCAGACCTGAGGAGCGTTTGTTGTAAAAAGGATCAATCACCCTATCAAACACCTTTTAGGTTTCTAAACTAAGAGTCAGGGCCAGAATGGAAGCTCTAAGTGTATGATGTCTGATGAACAGTGTTTGTTTATTATTATCCGTGGTTTGTCTAGACAGATAAAGTTAGATTACTCTAGGTGTATTATAGTGGAAGAATCTCATCCAATTGGTGGGCTAGAATTCCAGTGAATATTTCATAATCTAAATTTAGTACTGGTATTGAATGATAAGAATAAAAATGGAGAAGGTCTTTACTAGGTTTTGGAATAGCTGAGATTGTGGCATAGTTCCATATGTCTGGGCATGCGGCTGAATTAAATGCCTCTTGGAAAGCGTAAAGTACCATGACATGCAAAGGTTCCAGGGAAGATTTATAAAATTCTGACACATACCAATCTTGGCCAGGGCTCTTTCCATTCTTCAGAGTTTGAACTCGGGTAATCAGTTCCCACAATGTAATGGGTGCAAGGGGAGTCTTCTGTTGTTCTGGCATCAGATGTGGTAGGGGAACCTCCTTCAGAAAAGCCTGACTGGCTTCTATCAACATGGTCTCCTGTTGGGTATATAATGTTTAGTAGTAGATTTTCAGTGTGTTCAGTATATACATGGTTTTACACAACATGTGGCCAGTGGTAGGGTGGGCCAATTTAGAGGTAGTAAAAGCTTTTCAGTTGTGGCACTATCTATGGGCCAACAATTTGGTCACTCTAGCTCTGCCTCGTGTATAGGACTGCTTGAGCCACAGTAAAGCGTGTTCAGTTTTACAAGTTAAAATATTTTGAATTTTAGCCTGGGTCTGCTTTAGTTGGCAAAGTATGGAACTATCCCCTTGCATATGAGCAAGTTGCAGGAAAACAAGTTCCTCCCGGAGTTCTTGCAGCCTCTCCTCTCTTTCCTTTTTAACTTGGCAGACACAAGCTATGATATTGCCCTGGTGTACTGTTTTTACTGTGTCCCACAGTGTGGCTTTGGAGATCTGGGGATCAGCATTTTATTGTATTATTTGTGGGATGCAAGTCTCCATCATTTGTTTAAAGGCCAGATCCTGGAGTAGTGATGTAGTAAACCTCTTTTGTGGTTTCCGTGATTCAGCTGTGCTTGTCAAAGTAATCGAGATAGCGGCATGGTCTGAAACCAAAATAGATTCATTCTCTGATTGCCTTACCCATTCCATATCTTGGGAAATAAAAAAAATATATATATTTATAGAGGCACGGTCACGCCCCTATAGTTAGGGTTGAGTAGGGTGTTCAATGTTAAACCACAGATCTGCACATTAATAACTTTGCAACCATTCAACAGATTTTAACAGAATTTTGTATGTGCAGTCTTGAGGGGCAGATCTCTTACTATGCCAACTTTTGTTCCAATCAGACTTGTAGATTCAAAGCTATGGATAGTGACTACGTGCTGAAGTTTGGACCCTGGCCCGACCTCCTTAATTTTGGGTTGTAGTGACATCATTGGTCCAGTCCTGGTGCAGATAGTCTGGTGCTCCTTGGAATCGGGAGAGTTTTCTAGCTCCCTGAAAGAGGCGGTGGTGACATCACTCTTGAAGAAAGCTGCCTTTGGACCCAGACTGTCTTGCAAACTACAAACCTATCTCTAACCTTCCCTTTGTTGGGAAGGTGGTTGAGAAAGTAGTGGCAGCACAGCTGGAGGACCACTTGACCATCCATGACATCTATGAACCCCTCCAGTCCAGTTTTCATAAGAGACATAGTACCGAGATGACACTGGTTCAGGTGCTCAATGATCTCCTGATGGCGAGAGATCGGAAAAGCCGATCCATCTTGGTTCTTCTCGATCTTTCTTCAGCTTTTGACATCGTGGATCACATGGTGTTGATAGGACACCTGAGGCATATCTGTGGAATGTCGGGGACAGTCCTCAGATGGTTTATGTCATTTCTCACACGGAGAACACCAAGAGTTGTATCTGGGTTTTGTTCTTCAGGTCCAACTGCTTTGTCATGTGGGGTGCCTCAGAGTTCTGTGCTGTCACCCATGTTATTCAAGGTGTATATGCTACCCCTCGGAGACATTGTAAGAAGGTATGGGCTGAGGTTTCACTGCTATGCAGATGATACCCAGCTCTACTTTTCTTTCACACCTGACCAGGATGGAACTCTCTTGATCTTTAACAACTGTCTGAAAGAAATCCAGGAGTGGATGGATTCTAGCTGGCTGAAGTTGAACTCGGAAAAGACTGAAGTATTGGTGGTTGTCAGGAGGTCTAAACCTCACTTTCAGGTTCTTGGCAATATTGGGAATGCAAGTAATCACAGACACGTTGCATAAGAGTAATAAACTTGTTTATTACTACCAAAAAGGATAAAATCACAGTTGCCCTAAGCAGTTCTTACCAATACAAACTGGGAGCCAGTGCTAAGCGTTCCCTATACCTCAAGTTTTTTTGTGTCTCTTGGGATCTCTGAGGTACAAGACTAGTGTATCACATTATATACCTATGATAATTACTATGGTTACTGTAAGATAGAAACATTTCTAGTTACAGAGATGAGTCCTATTGGCTAAATTAGAGGAGGCTCCATGGTCCAAGATAATATTATACAATTGTGTAGAAGTCATCAGTTTGTGAAACAAAGGAGTTCTTATACAGAGTCTTACATAACTCAGTGTAGTAGTACAAATCACCAAAAGGTGGCAATGCCAACTTACATATCATTATTATGCCAAGAACACAGGTGTTCTGGCATCTTACAAGTAAGAAATATACAGAGAATACATAGAAGAATATATATGTATTAGCAAGCAAAGTGTATTACAACAATATGCGTACATATCCTGACATCTACTCTTATACGGTAGATGCCCTTAGCCCTATATGTTAGTATAACATATGCCTAAGCACTAGCTGTCTACAGTGTACCTCTGAGGGTACCAATAAGGGTGCAGGGACCTTGTGTAACAGTGGTGGAGCTGGGTCATCAGATGGGGGGTCGGGTGCTGGTGCACCTTCCGGAATTGATCTTGGTGGCGTCTCTCTCCCAACCTCTGAATGGGTGTGTAACCTGGAGGTAGTTTTTGATGATGGACTAACCCTACATTCACAGGTGTTGGCTGTCATCAAGACTACCTTTTACCATCTTAGGAATATCGCCAGGGTGAAACATCTGGTTCCGTCTGATGACCTTCCGACTTTGGTCCACGCCTTTGTGTCCTCACACTTGGATTACTGGAACTCCCTCTATCTAGGGCTTTCTGGGGTTGAAATCCATCACCTGCAGCTGCTGCAGAACATAGCAGCCCAGCTTTTGACGGGTTCTAGTAATTCCTGCCATATCACCCCGGTGCTGCACGAACTGCACTGGCTGGCAATATGATGGCAGATCACCTTTAAAGTCAGTTTACTGACTTTTAAAGCCCTGCATGGACAGGGCCCAGACTATCTGAAAGAGCTCCTGGTTCCTTACTGCCCTGGTTGATCACTCCACTCGGATGACGAGGGGTTGTTAGAGATTCCAAGGGTGAATCAGAAATCATCTGGCTCAAGAGCTTTTGCTTATGCAGCTCCCACCCTTTGGAATTCTCTACCCCGTCGGTTACAGGAGTGCACATCTGTGGAGGTATTTAAGAAGGGCTTAAAAACCTTTCTGTGGCAGAAATCTTTTCTGGAGAATTGAAGTTTTTGTTGAATTGTTTATGATTTCAGCTGTATTGTTTTTACTGGATTTTATATAAATTGTTTTTAAATTGTTAGGCACCTTGGATTTGGAAAGACACATTATAAATAAAATTATTATTATTATTATTATAAAAAAGGGAATTTTTTTGCTGTTTTCTTTGTACACCTCTAGCACCCAGACAGTTTGGAAATGTGGCCTGAAATTTTCAGAGTAGAAACAGCTTGGCCAGCAGATGTGCCTTGTGCTAGTTTGATGAAAAAATATTACTCTGTTCCAAAGCTATCAGTTCAGAGCATGCTCAGTTGGCACTTTCAGGATAGTTGCATGGAACAAAAAAAGAATTACCTCATAAGAAAAAGGATCCATTTCCGTATGAGCGAATCCTTTTTTGTGAGAAAAATAAATCCTTTTCTGTATGACACCATCTCGTTTCTGAGCACATACACACAAGGCGTACACTTGAAAAGGTCAGAGATGTAGGGGGAAGTTTATTGGTAATGATTCCATAGGCCCAGAGGGAGGCATTTCTCCACTTCCTAGTGCTAAGTGAAGTCCAACCTAGTTGCCTATAGAGGGAGCAGTGGTGAGTATTTAATGAGATGTTGGTGATGAATCTTAATGCTCTATGATACAGAGTATCCAATTTATCTAAGGCTGTTTTGGAGCAGTGGCTATAAAGAAAGGCTGCATAATCAACTAGGGGGAGAAATGTGGTCTGCACCAGTCTTCGTTTTGCCTCATGGGTAAGTAAATGCTTGATATGGAAGAAGAGACCTATCCTTTGTTTTAGTTTTTTGGACAGTTCATCAATATGTGTAGAGAAAGAGAGCTTACAATCCAGCCTAAAACCCCAAATATTTGAATTTGTCCACTATCTCAAGTGTCTCCTCCAGAATGGTCCTGATCTGGAGCTTGGAGCTCGAGAAGATAGTGGTCACCACGTGAG
The DNA here is from genome assembly GCA_016271365.2 of Neoceratodus forsteri. Lineage (NCBI taxonomy): Eukaryota > Metazoa > Chordata > Ceratodontiformes > Ceratodontidae > Neoceratodus > Neoceratodus forsteri. The sequence continues at coordinate 860,351,557 of CM057456.1, forward strand.
AATGTTGGGAAGGAAGCATAACTTTAGTCTTTTTAGTGTTAAGCAACAATTTCAAGTGCAGAAGGCTTTGTTGTAAGAGACTCAATTCTCGCTGTAGCTCTATACATGCAACCTTGAGTGTAGGCCTAGCAACATAGAGTGCAGCATCGTCAGCAAAGAAGTGGACACTTGCAGTACAGATTTTGTGGTCAATATCATTAATTTAAATTGCAAAAAGTAGGGGCCCCAGGATTGACCCCTGTGGAACCCCTCTCTTTAAGGTTTTAAGGGCAGAGAGGTCACCTTCGGCTTTGACCTGCTATTGTCTACCTATAAGGTAGCAGGAAAACCATTTCAAGGCAGTGCCATCTAGTCCAAGGTTTTGCAGTGTAACCAAAATTAAATCATGATCTATGGTATCAACTGCCTTGCTCAGGTCCTGAAAGAGGGCACAAACATGATTTTTAGCATCAGGCGTGAGTTGCCAATCATTTGTAACCTTGGCCAAGGCAGACACCAAACAATGTTTTGGCCTAAAGCTGGACTGTAAAGGATTAAGTATGTTGAAGGTTTTAAGGTACTCTCTTAGTTATGAGTTAACAAGTTTCTCAAGTAATTTTGATAAGATAGGCAACAGCGATATTGGCCGGTAGTTGTTAAGGTCGCATGGATCACCAGATTTAAAGAGCGGGATGATATGATCTATTTTCCACGCAGAAAGAACAGCCCCTTGTGAAAGGGACAGGTTAAAAAGGTGGGTGATGAGTGGTGTCAGAAAGTAGAAGCCTAACTTTAGGAAGAAGAACTCAAGCTGGTCTGCTCCAGGGTTTTTTTAGTGTCCAGAGCAGAAAGAAGGTCCTCAACCTGCTTGAAGGTTATTGGGCTAAAACTAAACTTGCTTGAGTGGTGGGAGGCTTTGGTAGAGGAGCATGTAGGGTCATTAATGCAGAATTGGGGAAGGAGCTTGCTTGTTGGGGAGGTGTCAAAGGTTAACCTAGCAGTGGTAAGTGAATATTTTGTTGTTCTAATATGTCTTGTTTGCTTGTGAAAGTATTATCACCTGTGATAATTTTAGTGGGCAGAGTTGACAAGGGACTATGCCCTTCTATTTCCCTTAGAATTTGCCAGAATTTGGCTGCATTATTTTTAGAGGAGTCCAGTGCTGTTTGAAAATATTTTGTTTTTTCAGCCCTAATAAGTTTAGTGCAATGATTCCTGGCAATTATAAAGGCCATTCAATCATTTGTTAGCTTGGATTTACATGCCGTCTTCCATAATAAATCTCGGTTATGCATAGCTGATTTTAATGCATTGGTAAACCATGGGCAGGATCTTTTTCTAGTCCTAATTTTTATGAGTGGAGTGTGCTTGTCGATCACCTTATAATGTGGATAACCTACTGTATGCATATACAGAATCTGGATAACCTCCTATGGGTGCTGTCACATAGAGGATAATGCCTGATGTGCAGGTGATAACCATGGTATAATCATCTTGAGTGGTTGCTAGGGCATCAGTAAACCTCAAGAGCACAGCTCGGGAGGTTTACCATTGCCCTAGCAACCATGAGAGGTGATTACACCATGGTTATCACCTGTACAGGAGGCATTGTCATTTGTAGTGTATGAGACTCGACATGAGAAGTTACCCCGCCCCCGAACATAAGTAATTTAGCCTTATCTTATTAACGAATCTGCACTATGGCCATATGATCAAGCAGGAAAATAATTTATTAAGATACACGGACTGAATGATGGGACAGATATAGCACCAGAGTTAAAATCTCCATCAGACATGGCAATCGCTAGACTCAGTAACAGTAAACTATGGCAACTGGAATGGTATTTGAATACTGTACTGAGACTAATAATCATGTTCTGGGTGTGTAGAATACTGAATAACACTGGCATTCCATTTTGTAACCCCACTGCCATGACATAGATGAGAGGTGTTTATAAGGTTCTGACATCATGACAGTGGGATTACAAGGTTGTAAACAGCTTACTTTCAGTGGGTAATAAGGGTTACCCATACATTATAATGTGACTAACCTGCTGTGGACATGTCTAAAAAGTGTTTGTAGTAGTTTATGGGTTAATAACTGACAGTTTTCCTGTGTTCTAACTGGCTTAGAATAGATACCTGTCATATAATACAACATTAGTATTGATTGTTTGTGTATTTCATCGTGTTGGATCTATTTTTCACTGTTAGTTTGTTAATTCACTTTATAGTTTTAGCCCACGAGGCTCTTGCCCACTTTTGACAGTCACTGTGAATGCTGGTAGTTAAAAGCACTTGTAGCTTAGTTAAAATAAGGGCTTAGGTACTATTTCATTGTACTGATTTGCCCCTTTCAATTTTAGAGTTCATAGAATGATCATAAAAAGGCGTTTTTGGTGCGATCACAAAGTTATGGTTAGTATGTGCATCATTTCATTGCGTTATCTCCTTTTTTCTACAGTGGGTCTGATAATTTGTTCCAAATATTAGCCTTTGAGGGTCCTGCCTACCTTGATAGTTCCCCTGTGAGCATTAAAAATGAAATAAGCTTGTAGCTAAGACAGAACAAGGGCTTAGAATAATGATAATGATATTATTATTAATAACATCAACATCATGATCTGGTCTGGTAATTTATTCCAAATATTAGCCATGAGGTTCTTGCCTTGTCTTGGTAGTTGTCCTATGAGCGCTGAAATAAGCTCATAACTAAGATAGACCAAAAGCTAAGAATAATATTATTAATGGCATTATCATAAATTATTATAATTTGCATCACTAATATATTTTTATTACGGTTTCCTTCCCCCCTCCACCTTTTTTTTTGTCATTGAACCCACACTGCTCATATTAACCTTTGTGGTTCCTGCCCTGTTTTAGTAGTTAGCCATTAAGCACTAAAAGTAAAATGCACTGGTGGTTATAATTTTACAAGGGCTGGTGAGCAGATTGAAACAGTATCATGAATATCCCCAGTACTTCACATGGTTTGATGTCTATCCAATACAGGTACCTATACACTTTGTGCATTGCTCTGTGTACTTTTGTGATATCATAATTATTTAAGTTTAGTGTCAGCCACTATCTATATGTTCAGAATCCTAGTTTCAGTTTTTTAATAATTCTTCCGATGTATAAATCTTTTACGAGAGAGATGTGTGTATATATAAATGTTGGTTGGTAACATTGTTGGTTTTCTCTCTCGTTGTTTGTCTTTGTCCTCCTCCCCTCCCCGTTTCCCCTTTTCTTAACTTTTTATCTAGCCCTGTTTTAAGAGTTTTTAATTGATGTTTACTATGGCCCAGATATTCAAAAGGGTTGTGCCCCGGCGCAATATTCAAATGGGAATTACGCCTGGCACAAATCCCGATGAGCCGGAGCCCATCAGTAATGTATGCAGGCGCAGGTAGGGAGGGCATGACCATGCATACTCTGCACAGCCCGATATTCAGCCCGGGATGTGCTGAGCCATGCATGCACAACTCCTACCTGCGCCGCACAAAGTTGAGCAAAAAAAAAAAAGGAGCAATGGCCGGCCACCCACAGGTGAGCTGCCGTATTGCAGGGCGCGACACGGCAGCTGCTACCTGTAGGTGGCCACCCGAGCTCCGGCTGCACCTCCGTGGTGGTGCCCCCCCATGCCCGATCGCAGGCATTGGTATTAAAAATATAGTTTCCTATATCCCTGGTGGTCCAGTGGACAGCTGTCTGCCCAATCGCGGGCTTCAGTAAATAAAAAGATATCCTATATCCCTGGTGGTCCAGTGGACCGCTGCCCACCCAATCTCAAGCTGAAGTAAAAAAATACGTCTCCTATATCCCTGGTGGTCCAGTGGACTTCTGGCTGCCCGATCACAAGCTGAAGTAAGAAATATACGTCTCCTATATCCCTGGTGGTCCAGTGGACCGCTGTCCGCCCAATCAAAAAAAAAAATATATATATACTCTGTTTGACAATGCTTACTGAGCGGCTCCCCCCCTCCTTTCCCTACTAATTCCTCCTCCCCTATCTCCCTCCCTTCTACTCCCACCAGCTCTCCCCCGACCATAAGTTTTGCACCTTTTGTTATCTTTTGCTTCGTTGGAGATTGTATTCTATTGTAACAAAATTGTAATTGAACTGTAACTTTTTTGTTTGTAAGTACTGTGTCCCTTGTACTACTGTTCTGATGTCCTCTTTGTGACGAGGTACCTTTGTAAATGAGCCTCTGGCTCAAAGGTTTCTAAACTGATGTTTAGCTAAATAAATAAATAAATCAAGAGCTGAAGTAAGAAATATATGTCTCCTATGTTCTGGTCTGTGAATCAGTGACTGCTCTGATCGCGTAGCTGAAGTAAGAAATATATGTCTTCTGTAGATCTGGTGGGTTTAGGATCGTGTCTGCTCATCACGGCTTTGCAATAGACGACATTCATCTCGGTTCAGCGGATTCACTCGCCACTGATCCCCTCTGCCCTGCTCCCCTTCGCGCGGGCAGCAGCACCCACTCGCTTCAGCCCTCGGCGTTCGGCCTTACTGATACCGTCAGGTTGTCGCTCATTGTCCGCAGCGCGTTGTCACGGGCGTAGCTCATCAGTTACACATTCCAGATATGTGAATGGATCCATTCACGTGATTCGAATGTGTAGTACTATGAGTGGCTGCATGCCCATTGGCTCACGCCAGGACCAATGCGGGCGGCGCCTTACCGCTGACAGTGCCGCAGGCGGGCAGCAGGCGGGGTGCTGCCGCCACTGCTGACCGGGAGGAGCGCAGAGAGGACTAGTGGGCGGTGGGTAGGGGGTCCGCTGGAACACCAGAGATATGGGTGTCATTACTATTTTACTTAAGCTCGCGATCGGCAGACATCGGTCCACTGACCACCAGGGATATGGGAGATGTATATTTCTTACTTCAGCTCATGATCGGGCAGACAGCGGTCCACTGGACCACCAGGGATATAGGATTTCTTTTTTAGATTCACTTAAGCCCACGATTGGGCAGACAGCATTCCACTGGACCACCAGGGATATAGGAGATTTTATTTCTTTTACCAATGCCCGCGATCAGGCTGTGGGGCACATTGCTGCACTGCAGGGGGTGTCAGTCCCCGATGGCTGCTGCCTAGCAGGGTGCCAGGCGCAAGTCGTTGGGGATCGGCGCACCTGCATGCAAATGGGGCCATAATGACATGCAAATGGCCCCATTTGCACCTTGCATACATTATGGCCCCATTTTCGTGTAGACTTTTGAATATCGTGGTAGTTTCGCCTAGCGCAATGGAACTTGCGCTAGCGCATCCCCATGCTCCACTCTGGCCACTGGCACCGGTGCAGTACCACTGTGCCATGCGCACTGCGGGTGGCCAGGGTGCGATATTCAATGATGCTGAGCCATGGCGCAGCTCCGTTGAATATCGCCCAGTCCACGCCCCTGCGCAGCCAAGTTGAGCTGCGCCCAGGCTTGTGCCACAGCCTGGCGAAGTTTGAATATCTGGGCCTATGTGTATTTCAATCTTATGAGTACAATATTGCATATGATGTGCGTTTACAAGGGCTGTAGCTGACTCCTCCTATTTGAGATGACATGGCATTTAGCAATTTGCAGTATTTAATAGTTTGATTTAAAAAGTTTAAAAAAATTCCTAACTAAGATAGAGGGGAGTTGATAAAACCATTTGTCTGCTATTTTGGTTTTCTTCTATTTTATCATCCCCTGCCCCCCCCCCATTCATTCTTATGTCATTGCTTTTATTATATTTTTAGATGTGCTGGTGCCTAGTGGTGCTGGTAATTGGTGGTTCACTTAATAATGTTAGATACCTATCACCACCTGTGGGTTATTAACATAAACATATAAAAGTGTTGGGTGTTAGGGTGAACTTTAGTCTTGAAAAATCGCTTGTTGACTATTTGGGGGAGATGTCTGTGAACTGTAACTGGCTAAGTTTTTAATGATTTCTTCATTAAAGCTGTGAAAAAATTTTAAAAGCGTGGATAATTTTAGAACGAGTGAAGTGCCCCACCCTTGGTTGCTGGTCACTCAATGTCTTTTTTTTTTAACTTTTAAAAAAGAAAATGGTCCCTCACCAATCCAACCCCCCACCTCAACCTCCAACTGAGCACCCACCACTCCGCACACTCCCCACACACCCACACACCCTCATTCACCTAGACAGGTCACAGAGTGAAGATCCACTCTCTGATCGAAGAATTCAGGGGTGTAGCCAGGGATTTCAGATCTGCACACCAAGTGAACTCACTGCTACCCCCCCCCCCGGGTGTAGCCAGACAATATACAAATGTACACCAGGACCGGGTTTGTTGCCTCATTTGGCACAATAACTACAACTTTTGTATCTCATGACAGTGGTTGTTGCCATGCATGGGTAAATACAAATGACATGCATTGTTCCGTAAGACACCCACATACCAGCCCAGAGCTTGTAAAATTGTATTGTCCTTTGGATGCAAAGAGAGTATTAGTGACCAGTCCTAGTTTTGAATCCTATGAATAAAATTACAGAAAGGTTTAGTATTTTCTTTGTTCCTTTTCATGGAAAAAGGAAGCAGTTCAGAGGCTATTTGCTACCCCCTTAAATAAAATTGCACACCACAGAGTGCTTGGAGTATGCCTACCTACACCCTTGTCGAAGATAAGTCTTGCTGCTGGAAATGTTGACTTCTATATAAGAAAGTAAGGTAACTGCAGTTCAATGTATTTCAATGGAGTTTTCAACTTTGTAGCATAACTTTGATATTTTTGCATATTTTCTGCTCAAATTTTCAGCATGGCCTTTTTCAGACCCCACCTCATGAACAATGATGGTGGAATTAAGCAAATCTGGCTGGAAAGGCAATTTCACAGTCATTTGGCAAAATCACCTTTTAGGCATAATTTAAAAATGCTCACCACCCTTGTTCATCAGGTGGGGTCATAAGAAGGCTATGTTGAAATTGTGGGGTCAAAACATGTAACAATGGCAAAGTTATGAGCATACATTGAAATTTGGCTAAGCTCCCTCGTAACTTTGGTAATTTTAAATAATTTTACTCCAAATTTTCAACATAACCATGTTTGTACACCACCTCATGAATGTGATGGCTGTCATTTTCCAAACCCTGGCCAAACTGTGTTTGTGCACCTGTGGTGTACAATGCCATCTTGGTGGTGCGGAATAATGTTTTGGTGGGGATTTCAAATTTTTCATTACCGGGTTCATGAGGTGGGGTAATAAGAAAGCTATGTTGACAATTTCATTCCTGTTTTACTAGAGATGGAAGTGCAGAGCCCAGAGGGCCCTTCACTTCCACTGCAACATATATGTATGCATCTAAGGAGGGATGGGAGCGCAGAGCCCACACTCAAATAAGGATAAAATTATACTATCTCAAAAAGTAAGGAAAATCTTTGCAAAAAACTTTGATAATGTACTAGTTAAGGTTAAAGCAACAAAAGTAGGGAAATGTGACATTAGGTTTCCAAACCTAACACCCCACCCCCACGCACCAGGCAGCAACATAAAAAACCATTACAGCTTCACCTCGCCTGCATCTTCGCTGGTCAGGCATGAGGTGTGCATTCGGGTTGTCAGCCCTAATGCTCACCCCATTGTCATATACTCTACACATCTCAGCTCCTTTCATGATTGAATGGGGTGAGCATTAGGGCTGACAACCCCAATGCACACCCCATGCCTGATTAAAGAAGACGCAGGACAGGAGAAGCTATGATGATTTTTCCTGTTGCTGCCTGATGGTTGGGGGTGGAGTGTTAGGGTTGGAAACCCTAACACCACAGTTTCCTACTTTTGTTGCCTTAACCCTAACTAGTGCATTAATGAAGTTGTTTTTACGAAGAATATATATACAATGTTATATAGATATAGATATAGCTATAGATATATCGATAGCTATAAATATGGGATATACCATGCCCCATACAGAAATATCTGTGATATTTCTCCTTAGTGTACTTTGACTTAATGACATCACGAGTGGTGAAGCAAGTAATGTCGTTCTGTCAAAGTACACTGGGGAGAAATATCACAGATATTTCTGTATGGGGCATGGCACATTCAATTTATCCAACATTTGTTGTTTTTGAGTTGCTTTTTTTTGTTTTTGTGCATTAATTTGTTGCTTTGGAAGCCCTTCAGATGCTGACTGGTAATTTAGGATGAATGAGTGGTCATTTGTAAGGTCTGATGCTATTGCATACATCAGTGCATCATGGTGTGAGTTGTGGAAGCACAGTTTGAGTGAGGGATCTAACTGGCAATTGTGAGAGCCAGTGGGAGCAATTTGTTACTATTCAGACCACAGGAGACTGCTTGGCAGTGAGAACTCATGAAGAGTGCCAGTGGTGAGTTGGAGGTCAGTGGACAGGACACTGTGACAGTTATGCAGCAGTACTGGAAATGATTCTGTACGAAACTGTTCGTAGTGGCTGAAGTGTGGCTGGTTTTAAAACTGGGGAAAATGTTGAAAAAATGCTTTACAGTGATTTTAATTGGTTTTCTAGTAAGCTTGGAAACTGAAAGTGCTGGTGGGGAGGAATGTGAGGAATGAAACTAGTTGTAAATTAGGAACTGTGGGGCTTGTACTGGTGGCAGGAGCCAATCAGGAGCAACAGTGAGGACGTTTTCCCTCATGTGGACCTACAGTGAGAATATTTCAATATTCTCATGCTAGGTTCAGAGGTCACAAAAATATTGTTGATATGTGCCATGAAATAGCATCTAAAGTGTTGTATAAATATATTTATATGTATGTATATACAACTGTACTATAGGGGTGCACTAGTGCCCCTATAGTAAGCGTTGAGTAGTCTGGTTGGAGGAATGGTCAAAAGTATGGCAGCTTAATTTCAATGCAAATAAGTGCAAAGTAATGCACCTGGGAAACAAAAACCCAGGGGAATACAATGGGGGGAGGTACTAACAACAACAAAAATTGAAAGAGACCTGGGGGTAGTCATATCAGATGACCTAAAAGTAGGCAAGCAATGTGAGAAGGCAGTAAGGAGGGCTGGGGGATACTGGGATGCACAGGAAGAGGCATCACCAGTAGAAAACAGGAAGTTGTCCTCCCTCTGTACAGACAGTTGGTGAGACCCCATCTGGAGTACTGAGTGCAGTTCTGGAGACCCCATCTCCACAAAGACATAGACAGGATGGGGGCAGTCCAGAAGAGGGCAACTAAAATGGTGCAGGGTCTGCACCAGAAGCCATATGAAGAGAGACTAAAGGAGCTTAATATGTATACCCTACAGGAAAGGAGGGACATGATAGACACATTCAAATATCTCAAGGGAGTCAACAAGGTCCAAGAGGGTAGCATCTTTCAGAAAAAGAGATGAGCAAGAACAAGGGGGCACAATTGGAAGATAGAGGGGATGGCTCAGGGGCAACGTGAGGAAGTATTTTTTCACAGAGAGGGTGGTGGACACATGGAGTGGCCTTACTGAGGAGGTTGTGGAGTCAAAAACAGTGGGGAATGCAAGAATGCATGGGACATACATAAGGCAATTATAGTAAGGGGTAGGAGGACATAGGCTGTTGGTTAACTAGGATCTGCAGCTCATCCAATAGGTAGGGAAATGGGCAGACTGGGTGGGCCAAGCAGTCCGTATCTGCCGTCAAAGTCTGTGTTTCTATGTTTCTAATGTTAAACCCCAATTTTTGCACCTTAATAACTTCGGTGTTTTTGATGAAATAGCCCAACATTTGGCATGCATGGTTTGGCTGATAGAGTCTCAAGACATAATAAGTTTCTTGACAGCATCTTGTTTGGTTTATGAGATACAGAATGTCAAAAGGGTGTCTGGTTTCCCTATATTTAGCATGGATTTTTTTTTTTTTTTACTCTCACGCTCTCAGTCTACATGGTGCCGAATTTTTTCATAAAACTTTCAGGGCAGACGCGGCCTATACCAAGGTAGTGTGTTTCAAAGGTTTTGTGTAAAAATATTACATGGTTCAGAGTTATAAGAATGCAAAACTAATATTTTTAGATAATCCTCTAGCTCGACCAGTAAAAAGACACCAGTCGTGAGTGCCTATTTTCATGATGTACTTGTCATGAGCGGATCCATTCACCCACGTTCTCAGTATGAGTACAGTGGAACTTTCTTGAAATGTGAAACCATAGCTGGAGTCATGCTGCCTGCTTCAGTCTGAGCAGTGAGCAAAGGATCCCCTGCTCTCTTTGTCTCTGTATTTGTCTCTGTCACTGTCTCTCGCTCCCTCTCTCTCTCTCTCTCTCTATATATATATATATATATGTATATATCAGCCTATCTATCTTTTTATCTGTCTATCTGCTGTCTATCTATCTATCTAGCTATTAAAATAACTAGCAGACTGGGGTGCTCACCCCAGTACCGTTGTCTCCCCCCCAAGGTCGCCCACCACCCCTTCTGATGAATAATTCCATGTAGAATAAGTATTCTGGGGTGCCCACCCCCAGTACTCCTTCTCTTCGTTCCCCCTTCTCCAGGTTACCCCCCATTCCCATTATATACATCCCCCTGATGAAGCCTAATTGAATAGACAAAATGCTGGGGGCAGACCACTTTTGAACTGCACTTATGAGTTTGCAACTGTGTTATTTTCTGATGTGCCTAATTTTAGTAACTGTGTGTGAATTGGGGACTGGTAGTCCCTTTAGAGCACCCCCATGCAGCAGGTGTAGTACAGTGTCACCCTTTTTCTGGAACTCCATTATATACAAGGTGGCACCCCGGTGCTGTCAAACAGTAGTCTGACAGTGGAGTGCTCAATATCCAGTGTTGGAAAGTCCTCTGAAACTGGAAAACAAATCCCTCATTGACTTTGTTTTGTTTCAATCTGTAAAAAAGTAAACAGTCCCTCACCGATTTGACCCTCCCATACCCCCTACCGCCCACTCAGCACCCACTACCCCATGACCTCAATCACCTGAATATGTCCCATGATGTACATTCATTCTCTGATCAAAGACATGTCATGCTGCTGGACCCAATGACTGCCATATGAGAAAATAAGGTAAATCTGGTTTAATGATGAGCTTGCAGTATAGCCTAAGCAATGAGCTGTGAACGAGCTTAGTACATCCAGCAAACCAGACCTAGGTTTGATTCTCACAACCTCCACTTCCATACTGTGTGACTCTAAGCAAGTCACTTAACTACCCAGTGCTCCCAGGTCACCCCTGAAAACCAAGCACTTGTGCCTAGTGGGCCTTACCCAGTTATCAAAGACTAAAATAAATGTAGTGGGGTTTGAACTTTTATTCATAACTTTGTCATTTTTGAATATTTTTACACCACATTTTGAACATGGCCTTTTGGGATCCCTCCTTATTAACAAGGGCAGTAACATTTTTCAAATACATCCAGATGATGACTTTGCAGTCTCTGTGTGAAATCATCTTCTGGGTGTGATCTGAAAATTTTAACTGCCCTTGTTCATGAGATGGGGTCATGAGAAAGCAATGTTGAAAAATTGGAGTAGAAACATTAAAAACAATAACTATATGAGTGTATGTTGACATTTTTCAATACTCAATCAGAACTTGGTAATTTTGTCCATATTTTGACTGGAAATATTCAACATAGCCATTTTTTCACACCACCTCATGAATGAGATAGCTGTCTTTTTTCAACTCCTAGCCACAATATGTTTTCGCACTTGTGGTACAAAATCACCTTTTGGGCTGGATTTGAAAATGTTCACCTTCTGAATTCATGAGGCAGGGTCATAAGAAGGCTATGCTGAAAATTCTGGGTCAAAATATTTAACAAAAAACAAAGTTATGAGTGTACATTGACATTTTTCTATGCTAGCTCATAACTTTGGTAATTTTCAATATTTTGACCACAAATGTTCAGCATAGCAATCTTTTTTCACACCACCTCATGAAAGACTCATCTGTCATTTTTCAAATCCTGGACAAAATGTGTTTTTGCACCTGTGGCACGAAATGATGTTTCAGCGAGGATTTGAACATTTTCACCTACTGTGTTCATGAGGCAGAGCAGTAAGAAAATGTGATGTAAAAATATTCTAAAATGAACAAGTTATGAGTGAACATTTAAATATTTCAACATTCACTCATAACTTTGCTATTTTTCAAACTGTTTTACTCAAAACTTGAAGATAGCCATTTTTTCACACCTCCTCATAAATGTGACAGGTGTGGTGTCTATTTTTAAATCCTGGACGAGATGTGTTTTCACAGTTGTGATATGAAATGATGTTTCGGCCAATATACAATAATGGCTACGTATCATGTTTATAAGAGGAGTCATAAAATTACTATCTTGAAAATTTGGAGGGCAAAATAAAAAAAAATAATAATTATTAAGAAATGTGGTGTGTAGTGCCAGACTTTACCCCAGTAGGTAGCACTTTGTGATCCCATGCCGGTGAGCTATGTTCAGGGGTGAGCTCAGTGAGCCAGCTGGATGGGTCAAGGCTGAGGAAATGGCACTGTTATGCAACACCACCCCCCAGCCAGGGAAGGAATGGTGCAGGGTTGCCCACACCAGCCCAAGTACCATGTAATGAAGACAACCCTTTTCTTAACATAGGGCCATGCACATCTGCACGCGTGGGTGACAGAGTGCCCAGTGTATTGACTGAAAGAAGGACTATTTGCCCTGTGCTTCTGTATCTGCAGTCACATGGAAGGGCAGCCCACCAGACTGCCCCATGAATTCTTAACATCTGCCACTGCACTTCCATAGGCAGGTGGCATCTTCCCTTGGTGCAGGGCTCCTGCAAGTCTGCATCTATTCATGCAGGTCCCAAAGAGACCTGTGTGAAAAAGGATACAATTCCATTATCTCAAAAAGAAAGAAAATTCTTTGCAAAAAACTGCATTAATGGACCAGTTAGGGTTCAGCTTCGTGCAACAAAAGTAGGGAAATGTGGCATTAGGGTTTCCAACCCTATCTGCCAACCCCCTTCACTCAAGTAGCAAAAGAAAATAAGTTAGGCCTTTAGTATCCTGGAGTCTTGGTGAATCAGTGGTGAGGTCTTCCTTGGGGTTGTGAACCCTATTGCCCACCCTTCCCTTAAGCAAATAAAGTTGGATGTGATCTATTTTCTTCACGTAGGGTTCACAGGGCCCTGTGTGAAGAAAACTGCAACAGATTCTCTTGGCAACATGAGGCAAGACATACTACTCTACCTTTGAAGAGTGTATCTCTGTGAAGCACTGGCTTGGGGCTGTACCTTGTGCTTCAGACTGGCAGCTATGGGCTGTGGGGGTGGGATGAACATTAGGGTTGACAACCCCAAGGAAGACCCCACTACTGATTTGCCAAGACTCCAGAGACCCCAATCCCTAATGTTTTTTTCTTTTGCTGCTTGGGGTTGGGAGTGGGTGCTTAAGGTTGGAAACACTAACCCCCTCATTTCCATACTTTTGTTCTGCTAAATGAAATCCTTACTGGTGCATTAGTACTGTATGTGTGTATATATATATATATATATATATATATATATATATATATATATATATATATATATATATATATATATATATAGCTATATTTATGTAGGTATAGTAATAGAGGAGCTGTGTGATACCTGATTTATCTATACGAGTGCTGTTTGACCTCAGGTAACCTCACAAGTGGCATAAGCCACAAGTAAGGTGGCTGAGGTCAAATAGCATGAGTATAGATAAATCAGATATCACACAGCTCCTCCCCTGCATATCCAATTTTTATGTGCTAGGCTATTTTTTAAAAAAGTTTTTATGATTTGTTTTTTTCTTCTTGTAAAGTTTTGAGATTTGTTGTTGATACTGTTGCTCGCCGCCCCTTTCTCAGCCTAGTTGCTAGGGCCATTTCTATGGATGCAGTACTTGGATAGTGTATCGATATCACAGCATCCCCACTTATTGATGGAGCAAGAAGGATTTGAAGAAAGTCGAGGACAGATGGTGGGCCCTCTTAATGAGGCAGCCACCTCTGTAAAGTGAGTGAATTACTGAATTAGGTGAACTGCTTGCTGGAAGGAGTAGATAAGTAAAGAAGTGCACACTTGCTTTGTTTATTTATTTTTCTCTGTTCTGGCAGTCTTCGTTACAGTGATCTGGTGGCATCAGCACTAGTGGAGTGAGTGGGACCAGGAGCTGTGGGTTGTATGTGGAGAAGAAAAAGGTACAATTCTAAAAACAAGTAGTGCAGGGCTTTAATATTTTTATTTTTTTAAAGCATTTTAGAAATCTTTCATGTATTTAGGTTGTGTGCTGTGGCTAGGTTGCAACCAGAATAAAAGAGAGTGAGTGAGCGTAGGAGTGCAAAATGGGTCTATGTTAGGTAAACAAACTCAAGAAAAAATGTAAGAGAGACACTGTTTTGGACTGGAGATGACATTAGAACTGTTTTTGAAAAGGGTACCATTTCTTTTTCTTCTGGGGCCAAGAAACTTGAAGCTGTGTTTAGTGAGTTGTCAGTGAGGAGAGGTAGAGTGGCTGAGTTGAATACTGGAAGTAGTGACAGCGGGCGGACAAGCAGGAGGGGGTTAATGTAACTGTGTATGTAAATAGATGGTGACATAGTAAATGTGTATGTAAATGTAAGATTCTACATTTATTTACACAGTTGCTCAGGTAAATGAATTTATCACACTCCATTTATATCCACACCATTCACATAAATATACTGCATATAGGAGATGCCTTAGGTACAGATACAGGATAAGCCATGGGTTGACTCAAAATATGCAATTTATCTTCAAGTGTGATGGGTAGAACCATTACTCATGAGTGGCAGAGCCTCACAAATGATTGCTTTTGCCTGCATATACCACTTCTTTTCTCGGTTTTCATAAACAACATCCCCTTTGTCTCCATCGAATGCTCTATTGTCATGCATGCCAATGACAGTGCTCTCTAGTTTAGTGCCCCAAACCCATCACTCATTAATGCCCAAATTAACACTGACTTCACTCACATACAGAAGTGGTTGTGGTCTACAACCTGGTCTTCATAGCCACCAGAACTCAAGCTATGCTATTTGGGTCTAATGTGGGCAGAGCATCCTGTCGCTGTCCGTTGTCTATCCTTTGTATTGATGGCACTCCACTCCCCAACACTTAACGAATTTAAAAACCTTGGTGTCACCCTAGACCCTGTCTTGAATTTCTTCTCTCACATTTCGGCCATTACCAAGTCCACAAATTCCAAGCTTGGTATGGCATACCGCCTTTGCTACTGCCTCATTGCAGAAGCACGCAGAGCTAGCTCACAAGGCATTCTTCTCCACTGCCTTCAGTAGAGCTCACTCATCCTCACAAATGCCCCCAAAACCTCACTTTTTAAATGGGATGTTGCTTACAACATCTGCCGTTTTGCCCTGACCTCCCCCTGCCTCACCCATCATTGCTTCTTGTATTCTACTTTGGGTTGACTCTCCCCTTCAGCCTCACATTGCTATGCTGTAGGATGCTTTCTTTTTAAACTTTTCAGGCCTGTCTTTCTTGCCACCCCATCTCACTATTACATATGGTCGCCCTACATACCCACTTTGTTTGACTGAAGCCACCTTCCTGGTCCTTTCTAAGTGTTTTGATTGACCAAAATGGGTGACCATGTCTTTTCCTCATCTGCCCCGAGGCCATGGAGCCCCCTCCTAACTAAAATTCACATCTCTCCAACCCTGCCCTCCCTCAAAACATCTCTGAAGGCTCAGCTCCTATCCATGGCTTGCATCTGTACTTAATCTCAATCGCCACTCTTTGCTTATTTTGACAATCATTCATGACTCATTTTCAGACTGTCCAGTTTGATTGACTACATTACTTTTGTTAATCCCTTATGATTACATTGTTGTACAATTGTTGTTGGCTGTCATATTGTTTTGTTCATTGTACCTTGTTTTTTGTTGTACCTTTAATTGGTATGCTCCTACACTTAATGTTCATTGAGTATTTTGCTGTGTTTCAATTCTGTGGATTATTGAATACTTGTCTTGTACTCTCCCCAGTTGTACCTGAAAATAGGCATTCAACTGTCTAGTGTACATATCCGGTCAACAAAAGCAAAAAAAATAAATATAACAAAATAAATAAATATATCATAGTCATTTTTGGTGTGCTCACCACATTCAGACTACAGCTGAACACATCCATAAATCTCTTATAACTGTATGCAGCCATATAATATCTGTCATTATGCCTATTTATTTAGTTTTCATTAGAGAAGGAGGGCCACACCTGTAACAGATGAAGACATTTTGATTGCAGAACAAAGTGAGTCCACATAATATGAGGACTCTTTTTAGAAAAAGTTGATTGGCGAAGTACCTACTATGGAGGGATACAGGAGATCCTGTATGCTGAGGAGGAAAACATGAGAATTCCCCCAAACTGGAATGCTCAGAGCCACCACTGGTGTGTGTGAGAGGGGGCAGGATTAGTCACATGTCACTACTAGCCCTTGGTTCTTCCTCCGAAGTACTTCTGGCACCTCAACAGAGTTCTCATCATCCAAGTGAAACTTTGGGGCTCAGTCATGGAAGGCTTTCCCTGCAGTGTGTCCTAAAGTCTGACAATCTTTCTAGGCTCCAGAAATATGCAGCACCTGGAGAATAAGTCAGAGATCTTTGGTTGAGCTCATACAAAATCAAAATACTTGTGTGCCATAATATATGATATACTAATTGAGCAAAACACACACTCCTATAGTTGTTGTGATATTACTGAATTTAAGTATAGTGTGCTGTTGTAGACCTGAAGTTTCCAACTTTCTGCAGTAAAAATAGGCAACAAAGTCTGGTTCGGTAGGTCTTGTAGAGCAGTCCAGTGGGTGTTAGATTTGGAGGTTTCTCTACCCTGGCGGGTAGGGATGGGCACATCTCATGACAGCTAAGAAAAAGTCTGACCATCTTATTTCATTTCATTTATGGGTATGAACAGCTAAAACATAAGAGCAGGAAAAGGTAATAAAACAGTAGTAAATGAAATATGATGCTTAGACTTAACTGTTAAAAGATGCGTCACAGTTTGGTTTCCTGAGAGCTGTAATCTTGAATTTTTTTCTGCATAGCATATATAGTGTTGTGCTGGATGAGTAAAGGGAGTGTGCACTTTCTAACTCTGCTAATTCCCAGCCTGGGCATGCAGCTGTCCAAGTGCGAGATTTAATAACCACCAGTACAAGCTTGTTTCTAGGAGCTGAGCTGCATTTTGACAAGGTAACATTTGGAGTCCCACTGCATTGAGCTGCCATGGTGCTTCTCTGGGAAAAGGTTTTTTTTAGTTGAAGCTGGTGACTTGACTAATTAGAATTGACTGTTAATGTAAGACTTCTTTTTTTACTTTATTTTTTATGAATGTGTCCTGTTCATCAGGCAAATATGGCTATTCAAGAAGACATTTTTCTAATTATCAATGTATCATCTTCATATTAGTTCATTTGCCTCAGGCATTTGGAGTTAACAGTAATGAAGATGAAAGCATGGTGGCTAACTGGTGACCTATTTCTAGGAGATAGATAAAGTAGGTGGGATGCTACAGAAGCTGAAAAAGCAGAGAGAGAGAGAGAGAGAGGAGAGCTAGAGGTAGAGAGAGAGAGAGAGAGAGAGAGAGAGTTCTGCTGTTTCCTAGTAACCACTGAGTATGCTGAAGGCATGTCTCTATAAGAAGCCCATCTCAGGTAGTCCATTTGCTGCCATCCATTATTTATAATGCAGTTATTTGTGTACATTGTGCACCCAATCCAGTGAACCTTCTCTGGATTTTTGTAACTGGGGAGTCTCCGATTCGTTGCTTGTTTTCATTGCTTATAACCACAAAGCCATTGTTAACTTGGGGAGTTCTGTATTTCCCAACTGCTTAATCATGTTCACTGTTTCAAAGGTACTAGCTAATCTAATGAAAGAACAAAATGAGACCACAAAGGAGACAACTAAACCATTGGTTCTCACAAATGCTTAATGGGAATGGTTGGCAGAATACAAGGACATAAACATAATGAGAGTGCTTAACAGCTGAAACACGTTTGTTTATTTTTTGCCACTGGGGGATTAAATCACCAGTTCTTTTTCTTCATCTGCCATTAATCAGGAGGAGAGCTCCTTGAGAAAATGACCATTTTATTTATCCTACACAAAGCAGAGCAGTAAGATGATATTGATTTCTGTTCAGACAATATCAAGATTTATTTTCTGAAATGTAAATGTTTTGACCAATGTTAATGTTTACCTAGAGGAATAATGCATCTTTATACTTACCAAAAAAGCAGGTCAGGATAAACAGACACACATATACATGCACACATACATATATAGAATCATAGACTCACAGAAACATAGCATCCAGACAGCCTGGCCCTACCTATAGTATGATGCAAATGCCCCACTGGTCACTCACTTCCTCCTCTCTCCATGTCATCCTCCCTTGCTATCCTCATCAATCCCATATAACTGCTTGACTTACACTTGAGTTTCTACACTGGTGTGGTGCAGACCAACCCCTTTGGCTGCCTATTCCACTTATCCATCAGCATGTCGACAAAGAAATACTTTCTAATGTCCTTCCTGACTCTCCCTCTCACCAACTTCTTTGAGCCCCCCCCCCACCCCGTGCCTGTGTTTCTGCTCATTGTGGACAGTTCCCCAATGTCTACTTTGTTTATACCATGAAGAAACTTGAAAGTTTCAGTCATGTCTCCTTCTCCCACTTGGTCTCCACTGTACACATGCTGAGCTCCTAGACCCTCTCCATGTAGGACTACTCCTGCTGCCCCGGAATTGATGATAGATAGATAGATAGATAGATAGATAGATAGATAGATAGATAGGCAGGTAGACAGACAGATAGATAGATAGATAGATAGAGATAGATAGATAGATAGATAGATAGATAGATAGATAGATAGATAGATAGATAGATAGGAAGACAGACAGACAGGCAAATGGACAGACAGATAAGTGGTCCATAATTAGCTGCAGTGGAATAACTATATAATAACTGGCTAAATGTGTACTAACTAGTTTTAAGATGTTGTAAATTGCCACCATAAACACATATGACATCACAAACATGTTATGCATGGTTGTGATATCATACCCATGTATAATAAGATGTTGGGAATGTTGAAAACTGCGCCAGCTGCCATTTTCTTTTTTCTACCCTTTCTCCTACATCAGTCCCCACATATTCAACACTAAATGTGCCTTCAAAATCTTCTTCCCCCACCCTGCTGTGGCAGGCAGACATGTGGTGGTCTATCAATTTGATTTTGCAAAAATTTTGTTTTTTAAACATTGAAAAAACGTTATTAAAATAAAATATGTGGAAACAGTGTCAACTCATTTTTTGCACAGCCTTGGTTTGTGATGATATTAGAAACTACTTGGGCTTTGTTTTCATGGTTTATGAATTCATCTGAAACCTCAGCAGTGCAAAAATACCCCATTAGCCACAGCCCACAAAAAATATTGCTTATATTTCATACATGTGAGGATAGGACTAGTAAGTCAAGAGCAGGGAGGCCATGAGTGTGTTTTGGGTGTTGTATTAAGAATGACACACTTAGTTGATGTTCTAAATTTGCTGACAACACCAGTCTAGGTGGATGCAACAAGACTGCATCAGATGTCATTCAATCCCAAGACGACGTAATTAAAATCACTGAATGGGCAGCTAAATGGGGCATGACATTTCATAAAGAAAAATGCTGTGTAATACACCTAGGCTCAGAAAACACTAATCATCCCTATATACTTTCTATGGAGAAAGTCTAAGAAAATCCACATGGGAAAAAGATCTTGCAGTGATTGCTACTGATACCTTAGAAAATAGTAAGCAATGTCACTAGTTTGTGAGTAAAGCAAATAGGGTAATGTGGTTGATACAGAGGAACATCCACAGGTATAACACTGAAATTGCTATGCCTCTTAATAGAGCCTACCTGCATCAGGCCCCACCAAGACTTTGCAGATCACTTTTGGTGCTCATATGAAATGAGAAAAATGAATAACCTTGAGAGAGTTCAGAGAATGGTGACCAAACTAATCAGTGGTCTATAAGATCTCTCATACAATGGAAGGATGGAAAAACTAAATTTCACCACGCTAGATACAAGAATGAGGGGTGACTTGCTATTCATGCACAATATTATTTAAGAACTATACCTCATGAATGAACTAAATATAGAATTTAAACAAAATGTAACCAATACCAGGGGACACCCATTGCAAATTATGGGGCAATCATTTAACACTAAGAAAAAGTAATATTTCTGCTCATTAAGGATTATAACACTTTGGAATTCCCTGCCTAGCAATGTGATAATTAGAAAATCAAAAGTGGAATTAAAAATTAAATTGGACAACTATATCATGAGTGGAGCTAAGCTTTTTTACTACTGTTGAAAGGTGTAAGGAGCTGCCTCTGATGTCTTAGCTCTGTTACACCTTAGTATGAACCTTAGTATCCTTCTTAGCGGGAATAGGTAAGGACTAATTCTTGACATAATGTGAGGAGATTCTGTAATAACCTTATGCATTAGCTGTGTTGTAAGGCACAAGGCACAGCCAAGGACCATCAACCCTCCAGAAATTGGGGATATTACACCACACAGCTCACTCTGGAGTGTGTTAATCCATGTGTATTCATTAAAACCTAAAATGTATCATAGTATCATAGTTATGTATCAGCAGAAAAGGACTATCCTGGTCCATCTAGTCTGCCCATTTCTCACCTGCCCCTACTAGTCTCCACTTCCCAGGGATATTTTCCTCTGCCCACCAGCCAACCCCTTGTGTCTGTTCCACGCCCTCTTAAATTCCTCCACAGTTTCTGTACACACCACCTATATATAAATTATAAATATGACTAAAAAATGAGAAGGGAAAATTCTGCATCCTGATTGGTTGTCACCTGTGCACCAGATCCATCTGATGCACAGGTATAACAAGTACCCAAAAATCAGGATGTAGTGTAACATAAATCAATGAGCCAGAACATTCATTTTTACAGCTGCCTGGGTGGAGCTCCAAAGACTTTTGGCTATCACTGTAGGAGAACAGTGGGTCGGCTCCAGAACGTGACCCTGTGTTTTCCTACAGTGATGCAGCAACATCAGGACAGTGCTGCTGCCATAGGTGCTGTTCTTTGTGACAGAGCTCCCCTCTGCAGCATGGTTGCCCCCTCCCCATGGTGCACTAGTTTGCGAGTGCACTTACAGCACAACTGCGTATGCATGAGTATTGCGCATGCGCAGTTTATCCCCACTGCCATCTTGTGAATGGCAAACCACTGCTGCTCTGCCACTGCTCTGAAACTGGTGCTCCAATGTCACCACTGCTACCACTCTGTGACTCACCATTCCTCTGAGAACCATGTTGCTGCAGCTCTGCTACCCAGACAAGTAAGAGCTTGCCACAGCCGTATCGGCTCTACCCAGAATTTGTTTAAAATAGTTGCCAATTTTTTGTTAGCAAGTGATGAAAACTAGCTCTAAACTATCCAAAACTAATGAGACCACCACATCGATTTGTAGTACACCATGTAAATGAAACCCTACTAAGTATGTCTGCATGTAAATTTAGCCAAAAGTTTCTCCTGATATTGCCCTGTTCCTCATATGAACTGCACTTCCCCCACTGCTACCAGCCACTCACTCACTCAATGTAAATGTCAAGCACTTCAAATCTTGTTGCACACCACTCAGTTGCTCAAGCCGCTTCAAGTCGCACAAATAAAAATAATTATTTATTTAAGACTTTGTTAGCCGGGTAAGTACACTGATCCAAGGACCGTTTTCAGGCATAACCCGGGCCACAGAAGTGGCTCAAATGACATAAAATACAGGATACAATTGAATTTACAGTAGTGACACAGATAACATAAAATACAGGATACAATTAATTTACAGTAGGAATGAAGCTTACAAGTGGTAACACTGGTACTAGTGCTAACAATAACACAAAATGAAATACATACAAGCTGCAGCACAGATTCCAGAGATTGCAGTCTATGAGAAGATGCATGAATAAAATCATTGCACTACAAAAGAAAATGGTACATAGAACAGAACAAAGTGCAGTGGCTAAGTGCGGGTGAAGGTTTAGAGTAGAGACCCCTTAGAGAAATAAAGTCAGTGGAGGGGGGAGTTATCCTGGTGAGCAGAAACAGCTGGTTGAGGAAACTAGCCAAGATTTGAGTAGGGGCCTGAGGGTGAGGTGCGAGCCAGCCGAACAGACAGATGCAGGGAGACTGTTCCAGAGAGATGGAGCAGTGAAAGACAGTGCTTTACTACCTGTAACTGAAGAGGCTTTGGGGACCACCAAGGGGGGCACAATGTTTCACAGAGACACCGTGTTGGCACACTGGCTGTGAGGAGGAAAGCGTACAGTTAATCCGCACCATCTCACAGGGAGCTATCAATGAGGCTTCCTAAGGCATGGTCATGACAGCCCTTGAGTGAGAGCCACCCTAGTGACTGATACAAGGAACAGTGGTGGGTTGTGTAAGGAGCCAATAAAGCAAAACGGCAAACATTATTATAGATAGAATCGAGTCCCTGGTGAAGGGTGAAGGAAATAGCAGGGGAAAATTGGGAGAGCAGTAGTCCAGGATGGGGAGAAGGTTGCCTCGAGCAATGGCTAGATGGGCTTCTGAGGTTAGGAGATTCCTTTGTCTATAGGCAGCACCCAGCTTTTGGTTAACCCTCTGTATGACAGTGTTAATATGTTCAGTAAATGAGAGGCAGGGGTTGAGTGTAATGCCCAGGTATTTGAAGTAGGGGACAGTTTGCAGGGGAGGACCAGATGGCAGAAGCATAGTGAGAGAGGAGTTGGTTTTCACCATGCCAGCCAGGTAGGGCCTGGATCCAAGTAACATTGTCTTGGTTTTCTTCTTGTTGACAAGGAGCATATTAGATAAGAACCAGTTATGGGCTGAGCCATAGTTGTGGGAGAGTACTGACGTTATGTTTTGGAGTGACTCATCACTATGAAAGAGGACTAAGTCATCCACATACAAGACAGCAGAGCAGTGAAGGCTGGTAGAAGGGAGGGAATTGATGAATAGAGAAAATAGGAGGGGTCCAAGGATTGAGCCCTGGGGACACCCGTAGAGACAGACAATTGAGGGAAGGTGACAGCTCCAATAACCACTTACTGGGAACATCCAGTTTAGCTGTGGAACCAGCACAAGGTTTCATTAGAGAACCTGAACTGGTGAAGCTTGGTTTGCAGCAGAGGGTGGTTGACCAGCTCGAAGGCCTTGGTCAGGTCCACAAACACTGCACCGGTAGCTTTTTCCTGAGCCATATTTCTGTAGATATGGTCTGTGAAGAGGGTGAGATCAGAAGCAGTACTGTGTTTTTACAGATCCAGAAGCAAATGATTTGATGCCTTGTATTGGACCAACACAGATGTAACAGCTATGCTGCTGCTCGCACATAAGGTTGTACTTATCAGTATGGTAAGAAAGTTGGAGATGCACAATTTTCTCAAGGAGTTTGCTGGGGTGGGGGAGAACAGAGATTGGTCAGTAGTTGTCTGGAAAAAGAGGATCACCTGCTTTAAATATAGGGACTACTTTGGCTGTCTTCCAGGAGACAGGCATGGTGGCAGTGGTCAGAGCAAGGTTAAAAATAAGTCAGTGGTTTGGTTATGGATGGGGGTGACATGTTTGTGCAGGAAGGGGTGAAGTGCCATCGGTGCCTGGGCTTCCCCGAGATGGGAGGCTCCTGAGGAGCTTGGAGATCACACTCTGGGAGATGGTTCTGAAGTAGAAATGCAGGGGTCGGGGGTGTGAGGTGGGAAAGGAAGGAAGAGGCTGGTCACTCAAGAGTGCACTAGGGGAATGAGGTTGGTGGGATGGGAGTTTGTTAAAGTGGGCAAAGAGGTCAGTGAATTTGCTGTTGAATACCTGGGCAACCTCAGTCAGATCTGTTAGAAGGCCAGTGGGGGAGTTCAAGTTTATACCAGGGCTGTGAGATTTAGGAGAGAGGAGGGAGCCCAGGGAGCTCCAGAAACAACAAGGATTAGCAAGGTTATCCGCTTGCAGTTTCTGGAAGTAGGTGTGTTTCTGAGACTGAGCAACTTGCTTATATTTGTTTTGCAGTCTCCAATATTCATTCCAGAAGTCAGAAGTGGGCTCGCACTTGTAGGTGACCCATTTGGAGTCTTTGTTTTTCTTTAGGGCTAGAAGTTCTTTGGTAACCCACCTGGTGCAGCCACCTCTCACCATCCCAGTGGTGACAGGGAAGTGGCTGTCTTGACTCTTAAGGAGGGAATTGATGAGGAATTTTACTGCAGATAACATGTCAGACATAGAGTACAGTGTCCAACAGTCAACAGCATTTATGTCTTCAGTGAGATTAGTGGTGTTGGGGCAGTGAAAGTTATGGAAGGACAGGAGTTTGTGGGGGGAGCTTAGTTTTGGTAGACCAGATCAGGTAAGTGGAGGAGTGGACACTGATGGAGTCAGACAAGGTCCCTGCCTGGAGCACATTATCCCCCCTATTGGTGACCATCCAATCAGGGAGAGAGTGATTTGGGGTGTGCATGTTATGTCTGGCGGGGATAGTGATCAGCTGAACCATCTGGTGATGCTTGAGCAGATTGGCGTAGTCGAGTTCCTTGGGGCTTAACCAGTTAAGGTTGAAGTCTCCCAGGAGAATGGTATCTCTGGGTGGAACGAGTTGACCCAAACCAGACAGGTGATTTAGGAGACCAGGTGTGCTTCCATTTGGGGGGTTATAACAGCAGCCAAGATACAGCTTTTTGGATGAGCCCAGTGTCAGCTCCAAGATGAGCTACTCACTGGGGCAGTCAGGCTCTGAGAGAGCGGACAAGGGGAGTGGTATGGGGCCTCTGATGAGGAGTGCAACTCCACCACCTTTTTCTTACCTGGGAGGTCATGCAAAGCAGGGAGTATTCTGAGAGCTGGTAGGTGTCAGCGGAGATATGTGGTTTGAGCCATGTCTCCATGAGCCCCAGGACATGGGGCTTGTATAGGGTGACCCAGGCTTCGAGGTCTGCATATTTGGAAGGGAGGCTACAGATATTAAGGTGAGCCATCTTTAGCCCAGCAGGGCTAGTCCACATAGTGTGAGAGTGGGCAATTGGGATGTTTATGGGGCCGTGGTTCATTTCGGCATCCCCTGCCAACAACAGCAGGGATAGAATTGGGCAGTAGAGAAGGGATAGAAGGGTGGAGGAAAAAGCAAGAGAGAATACAAAAAGCCCAAGTTGCTGAAGCTCTTGGTTCGAAAGAAGAGCAAGAAGAAGAGAGCCTAAAGGTGTAAGTTTCCATCTGATTATTTGTGGGGCAGGGGCAACAGGGTATGAGGTGGGTGCACAGGAGGACTGGCTTCATTGTTCAATTGCCAGTACTGAGACACAAAAATCAGTCAATAATAGAGTGCCTAGCAGAGAGACTGCCAGCATAGGGAGCAAGACGCACCTTATAATGCATGCTATGTTTGACAATCACCACAGATTAAGGCAGTGTTGGCCAAGTGGGATATGTCTCTGCTTTTGGACCATGGAGTAGGGGCAGGCCAGGTTCAGGTCCCAGCTTCAAACGCTGAGAAAGATATGGTGCCTTAACAAGGTGGGGGTAAGAAAGGGGGGAGAAAAATGTAGAGGGGAGGGACAAGGGATGGGGGTCTGGAGCAGCAGGGAAGAGGGTTGGAAAATTGTTTGGGAGGGGGAGTTGGGAGTGACTAAAATGTTACTTCAGAGAGAGGTTGGGAAAAACCAAGAGAAAGTTGGAATGGGGGTGCAAAAGTGGGCTGAGAGGCTCAGGGACAAAATAAAAGGAGGACCACCCCTGGTTGGGTGGGAAGTGTGACCTAGTGCCACACACAGCGCAGCACCCCCACAATCAGACAGGAAGCCTGGATGTAGCAGGCTGGTTTGGGAGGGTGGAGAGCTCAGGGCTACTGGCTGCCCTGAAATACCTGTGAGGCAGGACGGCGCAGCTCCGGTGGTCATGGAGCTGGGAAGGAAGGCTAGGGAAGGGAAGAAAGAGGAGAGAGGTTAAATAGTGAGACCAGGTAGGTAACCTGAGCTCAAGGGGGGGAAGCAATGTGATGGGCAGGTAGGGGCCCATGTTAGTCCTCCGAAACCCCAAGCCTGCTAGGCCTTCACCTAGCAGCAGGGAGCCTGGTGGTAAAGTAACAGCTGAGAGGGTAGAATAACATGAGGCAATCAGCAGGCAGACATTGCATTAGACCACATAAGATGTATACAAAAGTTAACTACGCTGACTGACCCTACAGGAGAACAATAGCTAGAAATCCTGAGAAAGAATGACTATACATGCTTCTGATCTGTCTGTAATTAAAAAAAATCTCCTAGACAAATTATTTCCAGTTTTACTTGATTGTGCTCTCACCCAAAGTTCCCACTCCTCTCTCCTGATGCTGGTTTTTACAAAATGCTGGTACCAGTTTACAGATTCATAATCCAGGGAACTTTGTAAAAGTAGATACAGTTGTGAAAGTCATCCCCACAAAGTACTGTATACTGCGACGCCAACAGGGTGGGGAAGATTAGTACACCTGCTCACTGATTCATGAACTACAACTACAGATGTCAACAAGCATTTGTCAATGCCAGATGCTTGCCACTAGCATTAATGTTGTACTGGATCATGGTAAAGATCCTAGGCCATGCAGGAAGAGTAAGGGTTGAACCTGGGGCGGGGCAGGTGGTAGTTATGGTGGGGCAACAACTAACAAACTGAAGGGAATTTAAAAGTATAAAAACTACTGTTTTCACCATTTTCTGCTTGGAGTAGGGACTGGACTCTCAGTGTAGAGGTTCCTCTGCAGCAGTGCTGCTGTAGTCTGGTGTATTTGGGTGACTTCAGAAAGGAACATGGCTCTATTCCCACCAGTCTGGTGTGAGAACATCATAAAACTGAACTGCAGGCTGTGGTAGAGCTGTGCTCTACATTAGGAATAATTAGAGCACCCAGGGACATATTGTTCTAACCTCTCCCCTTTTCTGTCTTAGTAGTCTGCTGCAGCAGTGCCATTTTTCTATCTTATTTACTTCCCATTTTATGCCTCGGTAGATTGGCCACCTACAGTACCTAGGTAGTCTTCTCTCTCACTATTTTTTCTCTTACATTGTTTTCTTTTCTGTCCATATGTGGTGATAAAGTGCCTGCTGTGCTGAATAAAATGCTTGATATGCAATGAATAAGAAAAACAGGTTAAAGAGCAGCTGACACATTCAGGCAAACTTTAGCAAGACATAATCTTTAGACACAATCAAGCTTGTATTTCTCATTAGTCCTGCATTTCTGCTCCCCTTTATTATGTTGTCTTGCACTTGCACAGAAAACATGCTGCTGAAACATAGAAACATAGGAACATAGACTTTGACGGCAGATAAGGACCGCTTGGCCCATCTAGTCTGCCCATTTCCCTACCTACAGGATAGGCCACAAATCCTAGTTAACCAACAGCCTATTTCTTCCTACCCCACAAGAATTGCCTTATGTCTGTCCCATGCGTTCTTGAATTCTCCCACAGTTTTAGACCACACAACCTCCTCAGGAAGGCTGTTCCATGTATCACTACCCTCTCTGTGAAATAATACTTCTCACATTGCCCTGAACCGCCCCTTCTATCTTTAAATTGTGTCCCCTTGTTCTTGCACGTCTCTTTTTCTGAAAGATGCTACCCTCTTGGACTTTGTTGATTCCACTGAGGTCCTTAAAAGTTTCTATCATGTCCCCCCTCTCCCTTCTTTCCTCAAGGGCATACATACTAAGCTCCTTTAGTCTCTCCTCATACGGCTTCTCTTGCAGACCCTGCACCATTTTAGTTGCCCTCCTCTGGACTGCCTCTATCCTGTCTATGTCCTTGTGGAGATGGGGTCTCCAGAACTGGACACAGTAATCCAGATGGGGTATCACCAACTGTCTGTACAGAGGGATAGCAACTTCCTGTTTTCTGCTGCTGATGCCTCTCCCTATACATCCCAGTATACCCCTAGCCCTCCCTACTGCCTTCTCACATTGCTTGCTAACCTTAAGGTCATCTGATTTGATTACCCCCAGGTCCCTTTCCTTTTTTGTTGTTGTTACTACCTCCCGCCCATTGTGTATTCTTCCCCTGGGTTCTTGTTTCCCAGGTGCATTATTTTGCAGTTCTTTGCATTGAATCCTAGCTGCCATACTTCTGACCATTCCTCCACCCTTGCCAAGTCCTTTTCATCCTTTCACGCCTCCTGTGTATCAACCCTGTTGCAGATCTTTGTGTCATCTGCAAAAGGCATATTTTCCTTCAGTCCCTCTGCAATGTCACTGATGAAGACATTAAAAAGGACTGGACCCAATACTGAACCCTGCAGTACCCCACTAGTAACCCCTCTTTCTTCAGAGTGGACTCCATTTACAATTACCTTCTGTGTCCTGTTGTGCAGTCAATGTTTTACCCAGGTTACCACCCTAGGACCCACTCCCAGGCTGGTTAATTTGACTATTAATCTTTTGTGTGGGACTGTGTCAAATGCCTTGCTAAAGTCTAGGTAGGCCATGTCCACAGCCATTCCCTGGTCTACTACTTTGGTCACCCAGTCAAAGAAATCTATTAGATTCGTCTGACATGACCTTCCCGCTGTGAACCCATGCTGCCTTGGGTCCTGTGCCCACTGGCCTCTAGGTACTCAACTATTCTTTCCTTCAGAAGTGACTTCATCACTTTCCCTACCACAGAGGTCAGACTGACAGGTCTGTAGTTTCCTGCCTCTGTCTTGGTCCCACTTTTGTGAAGGTGAATCACATCCACCTTCCTCCAGTCCTCGGGTACCACACCATCCTCCCATGATTTATTAAAAAGAGTAGCCAGTGGTTTCACTAGTTCCTCCCTTAATTCTTTTATAACTCTGGGGTGAATTCCATCAGGACCCATTGCTTTGTCCACCTTCAGTTTTAGGAGTTCTTGCAGAACCCTTTCTTCTATGAAAGGACTGGGATTGACCCCCCTATCAAGAGTGCTTCTGTTAATTGGATTAGGCACTTCCTCCACTTTTGTGAATACTGAGCAGAAATATTCATTCAGTATCTCTGCTTTTCACTGTCCCTTCTGCCCACCCACCATTCATTCTATTCAGCCTCACTATCCCTCCCTTTGTCTTTCTACGCCGCTGATGTACCTATAAAGGTTGTATCCCCTTCTTAACTGAGTTGGCTATCTTTTCCTTAGTTTGGGCCTTTGCTATTCTGACTTCCTCCCTGCTTCCTTCTGCCTTAACTGGTACAGATCTCTGTCCTGCTCCTTCTGTGTTTCCTTATACTTCGGAATGCTATCTTTTCTTCCTGACTTTCACAGCCACCTTTTGAGAACCATAGTGGCTTTTTCTTTTTGTTTTGATTTGTTTATTTGCTTCACACAAAGGCTTGTTGCCTCTGTGATGGCAGTTTTGATGATTCCCATTGTTGCACACACCTCCTTCTAGCCTGTTTGCTAGTGCTTTTCTGAGGCACTCTCCTATCTTGCCAAAGTCAGCCCTCCTAAAGTTCAGTACCCTCACTTTTGTATGGCTTGACTCTGTAGCTGAGTTTAACATGAACCACACTGTTTGATGGTCACTTGTTCCCAGATGGTAACCCACTTCTAGATCTGAGATCCTCTCACTGCCCCCGTTTGAGAGTACAAGGTCTAAGATTGCTCCCTCACGAGTGGGTTCCAAAGCTAGCTGTCTGAGGCCTGCCACCTGTAGGGCATCAAGAATGGCCCTGCTCTTGGATGTGGCTGCAGCAAATGTGCTCCAGTTAACATCTGGCATATTCAGGTCTCCCATCAACAGTATCTCCCCTTTCTCTGCCATTCTAAGAATGCCTTCTATCATATCCTTGTCCATTCCCTCCCCCTGACATGGGGGTCTGTACACAACCCCTGTGCTGATTGTGGTACCCTTTCCAGTTTCCAAGTTGACCCACAGTGCCTCCTCTCCTCCATGTTTACTCTTTTGTTTAGTTGCTTTTATCCCTTCCTTTACATAGAGAGCTACTCCTCCCCCTCTTCTCCCCTGCCTGTCTCTCCTGTAGGTTATGTACCCTGGTATGTTAACATCCCAGTCATGGTTCTCTGTGTACCATGTTTCTGTGACTGCTATGATATCCAGGCATCCCTCTTCCATCAAGGCCACCAGCTTAGGGAGCTTGTTGCCCAGACTACGGGCATTTGTACTCATTACCCTCCATTTCCTGATGGCCTTACTCCCTTTTGCCCCATCCCTGTCCTTCTTGCCTTTGTCACTTTCTCCATTTACCCCAGCCCTTCTCCCTATTGACACCTCTATGTTGGTGTTTGCTGCACTTACTACCGTGATTTTTTTGGGGGGCTAGGATTTCCCTGCTCCTTTCCAGTGCCTCCCCCCTTGGCTAGTTTAAATGCTTGCCAATGAAGCATTTAAACCTATCACCTAGGCTCCTGGTTCCCCTCCCGGACAGATGCAGCCCATCATGCCAGTATAGGCTTGCATCACTCCAGGTGGACCCCAGTCCCCAATGAAGTCAAATCCCTGAGCTTCACACCAGTTTTTCAACCACTGATTGAATCTCATGGTGCGGAACACCCTAGCCTCTCCTATGCCATAGATGGGCAGCACCTCCGAGTAGGTTACCGTGCGTGTTACTTGACTAAGGCCCCTCCCCAATTCCACAAACTCTTCCTGCACTTCTTTAATCCCTTTCATAGCCAGGTCATTTGTCCCTAGGTGGACAATGACATCCAGCTCCCTCCCCTGTGCAGCTGCTCCGGCAATCCTGAGAATTCGCTCCCTGTCCCTCCAAGCCATGGTGCCAGGCAGGCACCTTACCTCCCTCTCCCCTTCCTCCCCCAGTTCTACCTTCCTAACAATGGAGTCCCCCACCAGGAGTTGTTTCCTTCCCCTGTGGGGTCCCCTGCTGCCCTCCTGTGGGTCTCCTTTGTGGAGGTTCCCAGCATCCTCCTTGGTCTCCACTGTGGGTGCCTCCATAGAGGAACCACACTTTGCCAGAATGGCATAGGAATTGTGGAGAGGTACAACTGGAGGGATGTGCCTCTGTTCCACCCCCTCACCCTCCCTGAGCCCACTGTGGTCCAACCACTCCTCTTTCTTGGCAACCTCTGAGGCAACAGCAGTGGCACTGGTGGTCCCTGGATGGAACAGGAGGTCCCACAAATCCTGGCCAACTCAGCCTGGAGATGAGCAACCTCCTCCCTCAGCCCAGAGAGGTGCCTGCAGATGGGACAACACCGCATCCTCCAGAACGTCTCCCAGAAGACTGCTGCTCCACAGCCACTGCACTGCACCACTCCTATCATGTCTTATTTCTGGCCCCTTAACTGTTTGCAATCCTTACTCTTTCCTCTGTTTTTTTTCCTCTCTCCTTACTTTCTGCCTGTGTGCCCTTTAAGCTCCTGATTGTCCTGTTCTGAGACAAGAATATCCTATATTTCTCAGTAGACCCCTTACTTGCTCAGAGGCAGACCTCCAGCAGCTAGAGGGGGCCGGAGAGCTACTCTTGCCCTTCTAGGATGGTGGGTCTTTGGTGGCTCTGTGATCACTCACTTCCTGCTCCCAAACAGGAAGTTCCTGTTGTCAGTCAAATCATGTGCCTATAAAAGTAGAACTAGCTTTGGGTGGGGGTGTGGAGGGGAGGGAAGGAGGGCAATATAGTCCCAGTAGAGAAGTCCAGTCACACAGCAGTCCTTTCTCCTGGTGTCTTCTGGCAAGCTATTAGCAGAATCTTTCTAAGGCAGTCTTTAAATGTAGCTTCCTTCTAGCTAAGCCACTCCCCCTACTTACTAGATCTTTCTACAAGTAATTTAAACCTCACAGCTATTAAGTCCTTTCAATCACCTGAGATTTACACTAGATAACTGTTCAGATAACCATTCAGTTCGGTTAACTCAGACAAACACACACTTTTTTTTTTGTTTTGTTTGTTAGTTTTTTTTTACCCTAAATTAAAGGTCCAAGTACAAAAGTTCTTCTTCTTTAGTCCCAGCAGAGAAGTCCAGTCACACAGCAGTTCTTTCTCCTGGTGTCTTCTGCCAAGCTATTTGGAATAGTAGGTTTTGGAGGTACGGCCGTGCTGTGGCCAGTGGTGCCACTGCTTTTTCAGGCTGGGCTCCATGGCATGAATTAGACTGCATGCTGTCTATGACAATAGTGCAAAAGCATGCCACCACCTTCAAACATTTTATCCGCTGCAATGAGGGAGCTCCACCTCATTTGCAGAGCATGCCTTGTGCAGTGTAACATTTCAATAAACATGGTGGGCCCTCACAGTCCCTATGTAGCCAACTTTGGGGTGCCCAAACCCCCTGTCAGCATATGTGCCCCCTTTCCTGCTGTGGTGTGCTGATGGGATGCCCAATCCCCCTCAGCATCATGCCTACAAATGCAGACATCCTTGCCGAAGGGGGTGCCCAATCCCCCTGTCGGCATATTAATCCCCCCTGCCATTTTCCTGGCACTGCCCCTAATTGTGCTGCGCCCACACTGGGAGCCCACCCCAGTGTGAGTGACATGACCCCCCAACCAATGTGCCACACTGGGAGCCCACCCCAGTGTGGCCACAACCTGTAAAAAAAACTGAAAATGGTCCATGGTGATTTCTTTATTTTTTTTAACCTGAAACAAAGGAAACAGACCCTCACTGGCTGTTGGCAGCCCCCAACCCACAACCACCCTCTGCACACCCCACCTGCCCGCACACACACCCTCACCCCATACTTACCTCCAGAGCCCAGTGCAATGATCTTCGGTGGACTGAGTACACGTCTGCACTCTTCAAAGCCGACCGTGAACTGAAGAAATGTTGGTAAGCTCTATAACGGCATAAATAGGGGTTTTTCAACTTTAGTGCATATCGCGGGCATTTTGGGGAATTTTGGCACCAAATTTTCAACAAGGGGTTATTGGGATCCCTTCTCATGAATTCAGGCACTGTCATGGTGTTATTAGGTCCCAAAAGGTGACTTTGTGGTCACTGCATGAAATCACCTTTTGGGATTGATTAATGAAACAACAGTGCAACTGTTCATGAGGTGGGCTCCCAAAAAGCCTATGTTGAAAATTTGGTGAAAAAATTCCAAAAAATTACCGTGGTATGAGTGTGTGTTGCGCAGTTCCCACACAAGCTTGTAACTTCGAGAATTTTAATATTTTTGCTCCAGATGTTTAACATTGCCATTTTTTCACACCTCCTTATGAACAGTGCAGCTATCATTTCCCACATCATGCCCGAAATGTGTTTTTGCACATCTGGCTCACAGTGGCACAGTCACTGTAGGAAAACAATGTTCAAGACAGAGTAAGAAAATCACAGTAACACTGTTCATGAGCAGAGGTCCCAAAATGCCTATGTTGAAAATTTGGTGAAAAAATTCCAAAAAATGACTGTGTTACAAGCGTGTGTTGTGCAGTTTCCACGCGCGCTTTTAACTTTGAGATTTTTTAAATATTTTTTCTCTGGATTTCAACATTGCCATTTTTTCACACCTCCTTATGAACAGTACAGTTTCATTTTTCACATCCTGCCCGAAATGTGTTTTCGCACATCTGGCGCACAGTGGTACAGTCGCTGTAGGAAAACAATGTTCGGGACACAGTAAGAAAATCACAGTAACACTGTTCATGAGCAGAGGTCCCAAAATGCCCATGTTGAAAATTTGGTGAAAAAATTCCACAAAATAACCATGTTACAAGTGTGCATTGTGTAGTTTCCACGCATGCTTGTAACTTTAAGAATTTTTTATATTTTTACTCCAGATTTTCAACATTGCCAATTTCACACCTCCTTATGAACACTACAGCTTCATTTTCCACATCCTGCCCAAATGTGTTTTAGCACATCTGGTGCACAGTGACACAGTCGCTGTAGGAAAACAATGTTTGTGACACAGTAAGAAAATCACAGTAACACTGTTCATGAGCAGAGGTCCCAAAATGCCTATGTTAAACAGCTGGTCAAAAAATTCCACAAAATGACTATGTTACAAGCGTGCCTTACGCAGTGTCCATACACCATCATAAGTTTGAAAATGTTTAATATTTTCACTCCAGATGTTCAACATTGCCATTTTTGCACACCTTCTTATGAACAGTACAGCTGTCATTTTTCACATCCTGCCCAAAATGTGGTTTTGCACTTCTGGCGCACAATGGCACGGTCGCTGTGGGAAAACAATGATCGGGACAAATTAAGAAAATCATACTGCCACTGTTCATGAGCAGAGATCCCAAAATGCCTATGTTAAAAATTTGTTGAAAGAATTCCAAGAAACAGACTCTTATGATCATGTGTTGCCTAGTTTTCATGCATGCTCGTAACGTCAAGCATTTTTAACATTTTCACTCCAGATTGTCAACATTGCCATCTCTTCACACCTCCTTATGAATGGTGCAGCTGACATTTTTATGTGGTGCAGAATGGTGCGGTCACTGTGGGAAAGCAATGTTTTGGACACATTAACAAAATCACATGGACACTGTTCATAAGCAGAGGTCCCACATGGTTTCATGAGGTGGAGTCACAAAAAGGCCATATTGAAAATTTGGAGTGTGAATACCAATGAACGCCCAGGGCATTAGGGTTTCTAACCATAACATCCCACCCTCTACAGACTAACAGACATCAGGGTGTGCCTTTGGATTGTTGGCTGTAATGCTCACGCCATTGCACCCCCACCCTGCAGCCACTGACAGGCATCCAGGTGTGCCTTGGACTCTTCAGCTCCAAAGTTCACCCCATTCTCTTATGCTGCACCCATCTCAACATACTTCCTTATGAAATGGGGTGAGCATGAGGCCTGATGACCCCAAGGCACAATGCAACACTTGTCAGAGTCTGCAGGGCAGGGTGAAGTGAAATGGCATTAGCGTTATGGCCAACAAACCAAAGGCACACCCCAATGCATGTCACTCTCTGCAGGGTGGGCTGGGGTTAACGTCAGTTCTATACTTCACTGCCATTCCTATTATGCGTCTCTCTGACTCTTGCACTACCAATGCCAATGCCAGCAAGACAACATTTGGCATTGACAAATGCTTGTTTATAACTGAGATCATTTGCATAAAAACAGGATCTTTGTTCCTGAAGAGTTCATCTATTCCTGCTGCTTTCTCCCTACCTGAAATAATAATGCACCCCATGTGACATCACAGGTACTCCCATGACAACAGACTGTGATGTCACAACAGAGGATTATGACCTGAAGTAAGGAGTAACCTATAGAGGCAGATGTACTCTAAAGGAACTCTTAAGGCCTAAAGATCATGTATTCATGCAAATTTCCCCAGTAAGAAATGATGGGGAGGAGAACTATATAGAATATATATGGAATACAGGCAGCATTGTACCTAATTATTTTGTTTTTTAAAGTTTTCTTTGAGGAGTCATTAGCTCTTTAAGAAAGTGCTTATAGTGCTTTAACAATCATAAAATAGTAAGCTTGTTTGCTGGGTATTGATATAAATAAAGTGCACAGGGTACTTTATATGTTTAAAATCCTGATTCTAAAAAGCCTGCAGAGCTTGAAATCAGGACAGAAGCAGTCTATAGTAGCTGGAAGAAGGCTGGAACTTAATGAAAAGAATGTGCATAGTAAAAGATAAGCCATTGTATGACCCAGACATTAACTTTTCCCAGCTCTGACAGAAACATAAGATCAGCTGTGCTTGCTAGAACTGATTTATGAATGTGTCTTTCTGCACAATATTTTGAAGTCCACGTACTTCATGCCTGAACAGTGTCACTGTCTGGCTTGCAGATTATTGGTCTAGCCTCTTGTAAACTCTCTTGCATTGGATCACTGCAACACACCTCTCAAAGTGCTCTACTATAGCAAAATGCTTTGTCTATGGCAAGCATAACAATGGACAAAACTCCTAAAGCAAAAAAAGGCATCATTCTCTAGCAGGTAAAAGGACTGTTTTACCTTTCATTAACCTAATTTTAGAAAATGGTCTTTTTATTTTCTGACATCTGATTGGTTCATATCCTTCCAAGGAGGGTACTTTAACTTACACTAGTTCCCCAGGAAATAAAAAGTGCCAGGCTGTCATGCCCAAACTAGTATCCTTGTGTTAGTTCCAATTCAAAATTCAACTGCCATCATTTTTCTTTGCTCGTTTAGTGAGAGAGCGAGCAAGAGGCCCCCCTTGAGTCATTAGACCAGTCCCTACACTTACAAATACAAATAAGTACACCAGTATACAAAAACAAACATGAAAACTAATTTGTTTTCTTTTTATTTTATTGTACTAAGCCAATCCTGACTCCAGTGCTGCCATTACTCCCGACCACCAATCCCCTGCCCGCTCTCCAAAGTGCAACTAGCCGGCAGAGTGACACATTTGAGAAAAGTCCAGTCCTACCTGACCACGCTGAAAAGTCGACCCATACCACTGACAAATAGAACAGCAGAGAAGCTATAAATGTAATGCCTCCCCCTCAAAAAAAGAAAAGAATACTAACTTCACTGCTCTGGGGACACCTTTTCTCTTTACATAAAAAAAAACTCACCTTAGAGATAACATCCCATTTCACTTTCTGTCCTGCCATTACCTGTAGGGTTTGAGTCAGAGACCATGGTTTCTCAAAGGAAAACAACAAATAAACACAAGTGAGCATGGGGGGGGTGACAGTTCAATAAGAGAGAGGGTGGAAATGTTGATCGAACTTTCTTTCCAGCCATTACCCACCACCTGCTACACAGCAGCCCCAGCACAAACAAACTATAACTCCCATGAAACCATGGGGCAGCTAAGAAGTTTGCTGAACCATAGTCTCCTAAACAGAAGTGCCCTCTACTGGCCAAGTATAACAGTAGAGCTACTACTTTGCAATAAAAAATGTAGATGTATTCTTTTTCTTTACATTCATTATACTTGTTTCTCAACTTTAATTTTAATAACAATGTTACTTACAGCCTGTTTTCTATGCACAATAATACCCTCCAGGGTGGGCAGTATGAGCAATACCAGACCTTCTAGGGGCTATAAGGCCCTACACATTTGGCGTCAAGCCTCATTACACCCCTGGGTGATTTGGTATTACCCAATACCACCCACCATGTAAGGTAATATTGCTTGCACAGTTATTTTGACATACATAAACAAATTTATTTAAGGTCAGAACAGTCTTTAAAAAAAGGAAACCCATTGTATAAGTGCAATAAGACACTCCAGGGTGTGCATTGAACAGCTCTGACTGCACTTACAGGGGCAGAAAGCATTCTGCCTTACTACACCCATGGCCATATGGTCAGATCTGTTCAATGCACACTCTATAGTGTCTTATTGCTCACTTACCATACTGCAGCCCATTATGTATACTATTTCTACTACATAATTCAAAAGGTATAACTTTTCAATTAGATTTTTCTGTGATGGTTTAACTTTTGCTGTTTGATTTCACTGATTAGGTTTGAATGCAGCCCAGGGCATTTGTGGTACAATACAATATTGTTGCAGCTGCTCTATCAATGATTTAGTACTTTGTTAAGGAAAGGCTACTCTAGAAAGGAAATGCTAATGACCCAGTTTCTGTTGGGCTAAAACAAGCTATTTTCAAGTTTTAAAATGGATAAGAGTAATCTCACATGACCCATGCAATTGCTGTAGCACAGCTGAATAAGTCAGTAAAATGTGTTTTAGTTCTTTATGTAAAATTCATATGCAGCAGGATAGCAGGATAGCCTCATGAGATGAAAAGCTATGTTTGCATGGTTGTCCTAAAAAGCATTTTGGCTTTCTGAGGCTTTTATAATCCTTTTTAAAGAGGAATGACATACAGTACTTCAAGGTGTTGATTTATGCTATAATAACCACTCTTACTGGCTGGTTTGAGGCAGTCATCTTTTATTTGTTTTTTTATTTATTTAGTTGATGCTGACCTGGAAAAGAGGGTTCAGAAATACTTCCCATTTTCCTCCTCATCCCGTGTGGTGGTGGTGGTGGTGGTGGTTGGGGGGGTGGTACAGAGTGACTGACTGAATCAGGATTTGCTGTTGGTGATTTGTTACTGAATGGTGGCAATTTGGCCAGGACACCAGGAACATTCCCCTACTCTTCAAGAAGTGCTGTGGGATGTTTTAACATCCACCTGAATAACCACCAGAACAAGCAGATGGAACCCTGATTTAATGTCTCATCTGAAATGCGGACATCTCATCCAAAATATGTTTTTGCCTCATACCTCACAATCAGTGTGAAGCATGTGGTTATATGGCATCATAACCACATACCATGTATTGTGTTATTTCAGCAATAAGACATGACAAGCATGCTACAGTGCCTCAATAATGGCAAGCCTTGGGTGTGTTGTTAGGCATGAGGCATAGCCAAGTGCCTTTAAATGCACCCAAAAAGTATTATTATTGGCCATAATAAAATATCATGGGAGTGTATTGTTGCATGTATAAAATGGCTTTTAGACAAGCCCCCTTCCTAGCATCAGCTGACCAAACAAGCTGCAGCAATGGCATTGTCTGTGAAGGCAGCAATGGAAACAGCTCTACCGCTAGGCGAGGGTGCTAGAATTAAAACACTCAGAAGAAAACAACAAAACTCAGCACTCCTCAGCTAGGCGCACACACCGGGCATAATTTATTGAAAAAAGCAGACGCCACAATAAGCCATAGGCTAACAAGCAACAAAAGGTCTGTGAAGGCAGTCGCTTTCTCTGCCTTTCAGACAGAAAAGGGTACAGCCACAGCAAACACAGTTATCGGGGACAGAAAGAGTTCTTGTAATGGCAGTCTTAAATGCTTGAAGGAAAGGGGCAGGTTATCAGGTGACAACTTCAGAGATGCCTCCCAAAATACCTCAAATTAGATATCTATATGGGCAGTGAACAAGTGATCAAAGTTAACTAGAACATCCACAAACTGAAGATTTTAAAACTGCATTGTGTTGTACGGTATATGTTTAACACTTTGGCTCATAGCCTCATCTCTTACTCTTGTATTGGTGAGAGTATCTACTATGATAATCTTCTAGTAGTTCTTATTTCTTTTAGAAGAAATTCTGTCTGGGTTGCTGCTATACCCCCCCCCCCCAGAGGAATCCCTGGCCTAACTAACCTCCTTGACGGCCGTGGACTACTCTCTCCATCCAGGGACACTGTATTGCTAGGAGATTTTAACCTTAATTAGTTGGGGGTCCCTGAGCCTGACTATGCAAACCTCCTGAAAACTCACAACCTTGAGCAAGTCATCTCATCCCCCCCCCCAGGATAAATGCATGCACACAGAACCACTCCCTACTCAATTGGGTAGCCACAAATTGGGCTGACATGATCCTACAGGTGGGTACAATGTCTGATTCTATAAGTGACCACTCTCCATATACATCATACTGGCCACCAATCTCCCCCAAAGTATTTGTCCTTCAGAAATTTTAACTGCCAGGATTCTGCTACTGTCCTCAAGGATGTTAAAGCAGTGCACTGGTCTGCCCTCTAACCCTCTGCAACAATGTAACCTCTGCAGTTAAATTCTTCACTGATGCTCTCCTTCAGTTGCAGGATCTCTGCTTCTCTCTCACTACTTGCAGGGTGAGAAGGGGCTGCACCCGCTGGTTAACTAAGGCGTTGCTGTCCCCAGTGAAAGACAGGGATAGTAAGTGGAAAGCCTACAAAAAGACCCCATCCCCCCAACTCTGAAACACTTACAGGTGCTTGAGCAACACATGAAAGCAAACTGCCAAATCCCTGAAGCGCAACATCTACATAAATCGACAAAGAAACAATCTTGGTGATCCACGTCATTTCTGGGCCTCTATTGGATCCCAGCTAAACCCCAGGACTCACAGCCAAGTCTCTCAGCTCTCCTTCCCCTCAGGCCCCTCAACTGATCTGGTGGAAATTGCAGAGCTCTAACAAAAAATTCTCCAATCTCTCCATCTATCTTAGTAAACTCCCCTCCCAACCACCCTCTGGCCCTAGTATTCAGGCAAACCCCTCCTCCTCCACCCCCAACCCCCGCTCTCGCCCCCGTTCTATTTTAAAGCAATCAACCATAATGTTACTGCCAGACTACTCAAGTCCCACCCTGCCAGGGGTAGCCCTGGCAGTGATTGGCTCTTCGCCTCATTCCTCAGGCTCATCTCCCTTGCCGTCATTGCACCTCTCACCTATATATTTAACCTTGCCCTCTCCACATCCATGGAAAAATGCTAATGTAGTGCCTATTTTTAAGGCAGGTGATCCCCTCTCACTTGATAACTATAGGCCTGTCTCCCTACTCCCTCACCTTGGCAAGCTTATGGAAAAAATTGTACACTTCCAGTTATCGGAACGTCTTCGCAAGTACCATCTCCTGTGCCCCCAACAACACGGTTTCCATAAGCACCACAGCACCACATCAGCCTTGGCCCATTTCTCCAATCACGTCCTAAGAAACATGGATGCAGAAAGCCCATTGGTGCTGTATTCATGGACCTGACTAAGGCCTTTGACCTTGTCAACCACCCTCTTGTCCATGCAACTCTTCTACACCTTGGTTGCTCTCCTGGAACAACAGACTGGTTTAGAAGCTACCTTGCTGGTAAGTCACAGTCTGTCATAATTGGCTCTGTCTCCTCCTCAGCCCTATCAGTCTCCACAGAGGTTCCCCAAGGATCCATCCTTGGCCCCTACTATTCTCCATTTTTATTAATGCATTCCCTGCTGAAAGTCTCACCTGTGAGGCTCTTATCTACATGCATGATCTTGTCCTCTACCACAATGGTAAGTCTCCTGCAACCATCTCCTCCACTCTCACTCTTAACTGTTGTGCTGCCCATAACTGATTCTTCTCCAAAGAACTTCTGGTTAATGAAAAAAAGACAAAGTTTGTGCTGTTTGGATCCAAACCTTTCCTCTCCAAGGACTCCAAGACAAACTCCCCCCCAATTGTACTCACACCTGCTCCCCCCCCAGAAAATGTCCCCTGTTTTAAATACCTAGGCCTAACTCTGGACCCCTCCCTTACAGTCACTGAACATGTTAACATTTCTGTGCATAGAGCTAATCAGAAGCTAGGTGCTGCCTATCGCCTCAAACAGTTCCTGTCCAGTGAAGCATGCCTCACAATCGCACTTGGTAACCTTCTTCATTTCATACAGTACTGTTCTCCTGTCTATTCCCATGTGTCGGCCTTGCCTCTAGACTAATCATCATCTATAACAATATCTGCAGCTTTGTCCTCCAAGCTTCCTACTCTACCTATCACTGCATGCTGTACCAGTCTCTTGGGTGGCTACCATTGCAAGGGCGCTTCAATTATACCCTTGGCTGCCTTGTGGACAGTGCACTCAGAGGTAGCCTCCTGTCCCTGTATCCATCCCTTCTCACAGGTAGAGCTGCATCTAGGAGTCTTTGGAAATCCTCCATCCTCCCATTGACTGTTCCATGTATCTCCACTAACATGGGTAGTAAAGCCTTCTCTGTCTCTGCCCCCTCTCTATAGAAGAACCTCCCCTCATCGCTCTGCTCATCCTCCTCTCATTTCTCCTTAAAGAACAGTTTCAAAGAATGGCTACTGTCCAAAGCAATATGCCATTGTTCACCTGGGTAATCTTGTAGCATTCCCTTTGGTTTGGTGCCCACCTGCCCACCTACTCCCTTGGACATCCCTTTGCTGTGTCCATCCCTCCTCCCCTGCTCTTCTATTGCTGTGTCTCCCTTCCTTTCTGCCCCTCTCAGCCTTGCATGGGGCTACTATTGCACTCCTCCTATCTCCTATGCCTCTGCAGCTTATTTTGTGGGTGGGAGTATTTACACTGTATTCTCCCTGATCCGTCCTGTTGGTGACTCTCTCACTTATTAATTTACTAGGAACCCAAAGCATTTTGCACTTTAAGTATAATTTTTGACATGTATGTTATGGTCTCTGTGTTACTACAACTAGTATTTTTGTCCAGCACTTTAACCTGTGACTATGTACTTGGATCTGTAAATGGGCCTAATATGTCACCTTGTTTTTGTGTGTTTCTCTGTACATATTCCTACAGTGTACTGTAAGCTGTAGCATTTCATGTTACGGTCTGTTCATTTATTGTATATTACCTGTAGTATCTGTATTGCCTGATTGTGCCATGTTGTGGCCTGTTCATTTGTTGTATATTACCTTTAGTATCTGTATTGCCTGATTGTGCCATGTTGTGGCCTGTTCATTTATTGTATATTACCTGTAGTATCTGTATTGCTTGATTGTGCCATGTTGTGGCCTGTTCATTTGTTGCATATTACCTGTAGTATCTGTATTGCCTGACTGAGCCATGTTGTGGCCTGTTCATTTGTTGCATATTACCTGTAGTATCTGTATTGCCTGATTGTGCCATGTTGTGGCCTGTTCATTTGTTGCATATTACCTGTAGTATCTGTATTGCCTGATTGTGCCATGTTGTGGCCTGTTCATTTGTTGCATATTACCTGTAGTATCTGTATTGCCTGATTGTGCCATGTTGTGGCCTGTTCATTTGTTGCATATTACCTGTAGTATCTGTATTGCCTGACTGTGCCATGTTGTGGCCTGTTCATTTGTTGCATATTACCTGTAGTATCTGTATTGCCTGACTGTGCCATGTTGTGGCCTGTTCATTTGTTGCATATTACCTGTAGTATCTGTATTGCCTGATTGTGCCATGTTGTGGCCCGGGTCATGGCTGAAAATGGTCCTTTGGATCAGATCACCTACCTGGTTACCAAAAACATCAATAAATAAATAAATAAACAAATAAATAAATACATTATGGGTTATTTATGCAATGCTTTCTCAGAGCCAGAAACAATAAGCTTCTGAACCACTGAAGGTTTTAAAGAGCATCCATTTGATTGCCAAAGTCCTGCGTTACTGCCATAAACTTTGTAAATTGCAGCATGGTGCACTGGTTAGCTCACTGGTGTGGGAACCGGGAGATTGCAGGTTCAACCCTTCTAAAGCCAGTACTCACTGTGCAACCTTGGGCAAATCACTTCTTTTCATTCTTTGTTTCTGCACCTCTGAGCCCTGGTCCCTGTAGCAGCTCCCCAGCCAAATCACCAGCCTTCTCTAGGACATACCAGTTATTCACAATTTACCCAGGAACACAGGCACTGGTGAATGGCCTGCCATGTTGGTTGTACATGTGTTTGGGGGTGCCAGATCTGACTGGGGCATTTTTCTTCCAGTTTTCTCCCCAGGAAGACAGCATGCAATGATGCTCATGCATACACGTAGTAGCATGCATACATGCAGGGTGTCTGGTGAGTGCCCCTTCCCTACATTGTATTCTTATTGTGCTACCACCTGGCCTCCACCAGGTGGCAGTAAAGGAGTGGAAAGCAGTTTCTCCCCACCCTGAAGCAGGAGAGCTGTCCCTGGGATGCTTCATTCATTTCATTTCATTCATTTTATTTTTTATACTTGTAAGCACAATGAGCATATCTGCCCATTTTCATATGCGACAAGTGTACAAAAAACATTAAATATTACAATAGACCAGGGGTTCTCAAATGATGAGGCCAGCCTCCCTGGGGAGGCCCCAACCTGTTCCAGGGGAGGCTCAAGTGAGTCTGAAAAAGTACAGTATTTAAATTTTGAGTTTTATGTATTTTGTGTGAAGAGATGAAGCAAACTGAAAGAGGATAATAGTAGGTGAATTTTATGTATTTATTACTAATAGGTGACAAGGGAAGGTGAATGAGCCAAGGCTCATTTCAGGTGTACCCGGGGAAGGGTAGGTAGTGAATATATTTCAAAAAGGTAACTGCAAAACAATCAAGAAATACACAATGAACAATAGTGCAAACAAATATGAACAATAAACTAATAACGACTGGTGGTAATTGATCAATTTGTAGACTGATGGCAAAACAGCCCAAATACAAGGGTTGAGCATAGAAGTGCTAAGAGCAATAGCAGGAAGGAGCAAAGTAATCCCGGAGAAGTTGCTTAGGAGCAGGGAAGAAGGGGGAGAGGCAAAGTATGTAGGAAGATTATTTCATATAGAGAGAGGAAACTGAGAAAGTAGTCTGACCCATGAAGGTACTGCAACAAGGGCTAACAAAGGTTCAAGAATGAAAATAGTAGAGCAAGTAGGCTGGCTGGGGGTTATAATAAACTGAATAATATTTGTTCATTTTATTTATTTGTTATTCAGATAACACCTTTGAGCACAAGAGCTCTTTTTCAAAGGTTCCACATCAGTATAAGACAAAGAACTGAATGAAAGGACTGAATGTGAGCCAAGTACTCAAAGGGGTTTCAATTTATTCATGGTGTACTGCGCAAAGTACAGCATGTTATTTTTCCTTGGGGAGGCCCAAGATTATTTCAGTTTTAGGGGAGGCTCAGAATCTTTTCCATGGATTTGGGGAGGCTCACTGTGACAAAGTCTAAGAACCATTGCAACAGACGTTACATAGAAAAAATACAATAAACGTGGACATATTAAATAAAGTAACCAGTCTTACAAAACCTATGATATAAAACAAGTATATTCATTAGTCATTAAGCCATTTTTGAAAGTTTTTTTTTAAAATATACAGTTGAGCAATTCACAGTATTAGAAGGAAGAGCACTAAACAGAAGAGGAGCTTTATATAATAATGACCTCTGGCCTAGGACTTTTTTAAATAGCGGAATGGTAAAAGTAAGTCTGCTCTGGGATCTGGTCCCACTTTTATTTAAAGCCCTTGTAAACAGGGCATTGATAGATGGTGGTAGCAGACCCAGAGTACCCTTAAAAAGAAAAAGCCCAGACTTAAAATGTACTCTATTTTGAAATGATAGGCAGCCTGACAATTTCAAAAGTCCACACTGATGGGTACTATAGGCTGATCATGACATAAATCTCAGGATCGAATTGTATGTGACCCTAAGCTTATCCAATGGTGGCAGTGCAAATGATTAACCCATAATCTAATAAACATAATGAGAAACTGTGTGTTAAAAGTGTATATGACTCATTAACCTGGAGACCTGGGTTTGAATCTCACAGCTCCCACTTGCATACTGTGTGACCCTGGGCAAGTCACTTAACTTCCTTGTGCTCCCAAGTCGCACCTGTAAACAAGCTTTCAGCTTAG
Source organism: Neoceratodus forsteri (assembly GCA_016271365.2). Taxonomy (NCBI): domain Eukaryota; kingdom Metazoa; phylum Chordata; order Ceratodontiformes; family Ceratodontidae; genus Neoceratodus; species Neoceratodus forsteri. The sequence continues at coordinate 860,396,544 of CM057456.1, forward strand.
CGTGTCTCTCCTGTTAAAAAAAAATGATCTAACCCTATAAAATAACCCAAGTCTTTGGTTTAAAGTTTTTTTGAGAGATTTGATGTGGGGCTCAAAAGTCAAATGGGGATCCAAAAGAATGCCCAAATATTTAAAGGTCTCAACTTGTTCACTAGCATCACCTTTAAGGTTAACTATAGGATTTAAAGAAACAGGTTTCCTCCTGGGCCCCATGAACAGCATCACCTTGGTCTTTTTTAAATTCAGCACCATACACCTAGAGTTAAGCCAGTTCTGAAAATGTCTGAAATCATCAGGGACTGGGAGGATCAAGCATCTGAGCATCCCCTCCCATTTCTGCGAGAAATTACGGATTTCATTGCCAAGAGGGAATTGGAGTTGCCTAGATGGTTAATCCTGGGTGACCTCAATGCCTGGATCGACAATGAACTATCACAGTTCCTCTAGACTTTATCTAGACAATGAATTCGGGGGACCTCATACAAGAGTTTGCTACTGCATCTCACGGACATAGACATGCCTTGGACCTAGTATCCTCACTGGGGCTTGAAATTACCGGTCTCAAGATTGATCTGGTTGTTTGGTTGGATCACTGCACAATAGGGTTTTCATTTAGGTGACCCCCCCCCCCAGTACTCCTTGTCCTGTGGAGATGGTCTGTTATCGCCCTCTAAAAGGGTTATCCCCAGAGGGACTGTGTGTGGTAATGGAAGTGTTTATTGCTTGTGGGGCAGGGATGAATGAGGTGGTGGAAGCTTATAATAGGGCTGTGGCCTCAACTCTTGACTCTGTCAGACTGGTCCATATATGACCCAGGTCTTCTTGCTTGAGATCCCCATGGTTTGATGGGGTGCTCAAGGAGATAAAGACCTGGGGCCAGAGGCTGGAGCATTGTTGGTGGAGGTCTGGATCTGAGTGGACAGACTGGCTTTGAGAATTCACTATGATGAGTATCCAATAGCAGTCTCCCATAAGAAGGCAGCATTCCTGTCCAGGGGAGATTGATTCAAGGAGGAACAGACTGGCACATTTTTTCTGGGCTGTAGACAGGCTGCTCCATCCTGCCTGCCTGCAGCTAAAAGGAGCAGTTTCAGCCACCAAGTGTGAAGAGTTTGCTCTGTTCTTTTCTGACAGCGTGTCCTCTATTAGATCCTGGATTTCCCCAACAGGGTGGTAACAACCCCACAGTGGTGAGCTGGTTGGTTCCAGAAGCACTCCACCTGCCTGGGGTGAGTTTAGGCTAGCTGAGGTGGAAGAAGAATGTTACATGATTTCAAAGCTGCAGTCCACATATTGTGAACTGGACCCAGGCCCGACACATCTCCTAGTGGGATGTGTGGGGTTCGTTGGCCTAGTGTTCACCTAGATTGTCTGGTGTTTGCTTTCGGCATGGCTATTCCCTAGTGCTTTGAAAGAGGCACTGGTGAAGCTCCTCTTGAAGAAACCATCCCTCAACCCTGACATCTTGTCGCACTATAGACTGATCTTGAACCTTCCCTTTTTTGGGTAAGGTTATTGAGAAAATTGTGGCTCTGCAGCTCAAGGTCCATCTCACTGCCCTTGACACCTATGAGCCTCTCAAGTCTGGATTTAGGTCTAGAGATAGAGGAGATTGGTCAGTTCTCATTCTCCTCAATCTCTCTTTAGCTTTTGACACTGTAGACCATATGGTATTGTTGGACTGCCTAAGGGAGCTCTGTGGACTCACCGGCTATGTCATCAACTGGTTCAAGTCCTTTCTCACAGGTAGGGCCTCAAAGGATGGTGAAGGGGAGTTTCTCCTTCCTCCCCAAAATCCCTACCATGTGGAGTTCCTCAGGGTTCGATTTGCTCCCCCATGCTATTTGCAGTGTATATGCTGCCCCTGGGAAGATCATTAGACAGTAGAGTGTGAGATTTCACTGCTATGCAGATGATACCCAGCTGAATATGTCATTTGCACCTGGGACACATGACACAGTGGAAGTACTCAGTGAATGTCTGGCCAAGATCCAGGACTGGATGACTTCTAACTGGCTGAAGTTCAACCTGGACAAGACAAAGGTGTTGGTGATAGAGCCTGGTCATGGGCAAGATGCAGTTGCTGCTGGGGGGGAATTGGCTTGATACTGAGCCCCACCCCACTTGCGGCATCTGCTAAAATGAAAAATCTGAGCATCATTCTCAATGACAGATTGACATTTGAGGCTCAGGTATTGTCTGTTGTCCGCAGCACTTGAGGAATATTCCCTGGATTAAAACCTTATTCCTGCCTGATGACCTGCCCTCACTGGTGTATGTTTTTGTAACATCCAGACTCAACTACTGCAACACTCTTTACCTCAGGGTCAGTGGAGGGGTCCTGCATCACCTGCAAATACTGCAGACTACAGCAGCCAGGTTGCTGATGGACCTTCTGAGGTCCTGTCTTGTGATTCCGGTTCATGTGACCTTCACTGGCTGCCAGTGAGGTGGAGAATTACCTTCAAGGTGGTTTACTCACCAGTAATGCCCTATACAGACTGGGTCCTGGCAACTTGAGTGACTTCCTGACTACCAATCACTCTCCGTGTTCTCTCTGCTCCTCTTCTGAGGGCCTCCTTGCTATTCCCAGGGCCCAGATGAAAGCATCTGGAAATGCTGGGGTAGCAGGACTGGCCCCGTGTAATTCACTCCCAAGATCTTTGAGGGAAGCACCCTCATTGGATGCTTTTAAATGTGGCCTGAAGATACATTTATTTAGGGAGGCTTTTGGGACCTAGTGATTACTCTCAGTTTAGTTCCCTGACCATTGTATTACATTGTTTTACTCTCTGTTTTATTCATGTGTTTATATGTTATTACTGTGCTGATTGTATTGCCATTATCTGTACCCTGTACAGTGCCCTGAGTCCCAGGGATATGGCACTTTATAAATAAAGTTTTACTTCCTTACTTGCTCCCTGACCTGACAGGCCCACAACAACTCAAGTGAGTCACCAGCACAATGTGTGGTAGCTCTGCTGCTGCACCTGTTGTCCAGCTCTTGGGCAAGCAACTGAAATGCTCAGTTCTCCAGTCCATCCAGTTGCAGAAATGAGCAGAAGCAAGACATTACTCAAAGTGAGATGTTGCATCTCAGCTGGGCTAGCCTGGGTAAATAAATTGTAAAACAAAATGTAATAAAATAAAATATGTATTGAACACAACTAAGCCCAAAACATCAGTACCTTCTGTACCCAAGTTGGAGGAATTGCCAGTCACAGGAGCTATTCTCAGGATCTGCTCCTGATTCTGTTCACTCAGGCATGGGGAGCTGAGAAAGAAATTGGCAGTCGATTCCTATGGCACCACAAGTGAGACTTCAGCCTTTCCAGTCTTCTCATTTAGTTTTCTGTATGGTAGCTGGGACTCTTGCTTCATTCTATGAAGACTCTAAAATGGACTTGCACATAAGGGATACCAACAAACATGGTTCAACACTCAGCGCGCCATCTTGGAAATCCATTCAAGTTAGGGTTTAAAGACATGATCCACCTTCCCACTATTACCCACAAACCTGACTTTGCATTATACTATGCCAAGGTAAATGCTTTGCAAAACTATTATGAAAGTATTATATGTTAACGTAAGACACACATTAAGTATGTACAAATACCTTTTATCGAATTTTCAGTGATTATGCTATTTTTATTCCACACCCCCTTATACTTGGTGATTGGTATTTGACTAAAATTAGGAATATAATAATAAAAATATTTTAAAACTCCATCCCTCTTCAAGTGGCCAAGGCTAGTCTTCTGGCACACACCTCCCTCTCTAATCCCAATTATTTCCAGGCCTCTGTCCCACTCATCGCTGAATGCATACTTTAAAACAATCCCTCCCCCTAGTCTGAACTTCAGGCCCCTAAGGGCCACAAATAACAAGGTGGGTCCTCTCCTGAACCCTGATCTCTGAATTCAGTGGGGGTGATAGTAGACGAAATCCAGTCAAGTTCTGTCAGCTCTCTTCCTTAAGCCCCTGCATGCCTTCCCAGTGGACCCCCATGCAGTCCTCAGACTGTTTAAGCATACCATGCATGCAGCCTGGAGGGAGTAGGAGGAGAGGCCTGTATCATTGATGATATTAGGCAGACTGACCAGTCAGTCTACTTAGCATTTTTAATGATGTAGTCCACTCTCTTTCCTTCCTGGTCATATGCACTTCACACTTCTAGAGCATAATGTATGACGAGCAGCCCATTAGGCGTGCCAAGTAAGAATACTCAATGAGTATTCGAAACATAGTAGTTTCACATCTCTAGTGTCACTAACATCTAGCTGGCTAATTTACTCTCTGACTTTGTTGCAATAGAGGGACTTTTCCCCTGGCTTTTGAGGGGGTGACTCTGTCAGTCCAATGCAGAGTGGTCTGCAAGGGGCTCATCAGTGTCACACCAATCAGCCAGGCTGGTCATGACAGTGTTCTGGCTTGCTGGGTGGAAACTTTATGTAGTTCAAAGGAAAGAGTCGACCCAATCATAGGGCGGCTCTTTCCTCTGACCTACATAACACCACCCAACAACACAGCTGATCAGTCATGATGAGCCTACTCAGAGCCATCCCTCATAGTTTGTTTTTTTTAAATACACCTGCAAAAGAGAAAAACATCCATTGATGTCTGTTGCTGACACCACCACCATACCTGACCCCCCAGCCCTACCCATATTAATATTCCAGCAGAGGAGTGCTCATTCCCCCATACAAGCTGCTACCCCCCACCATGCCCGTATTACTTTTAAAGCACCAGGAAGCCCACCCCCGGTGCTGCCAACCATAACACTGACAGTGGGAGTGCCCAATCCCCTAGTGTCACCACCTGAAATAAAGAAAATTGCCCTTTGTAGATTTTTTATTGCACCACTAAAAGAGAAAAACATTCATCAATGTCTGTCACTGCCACCGCCATAACTGTCCCCCCAGCCCAACCAATATTATTATTCTGGCATGGAGGTGCCCAATCCCCCGTACCAGCTGCTACCCCCCTACCCTGCCCATTTTACTTTTGCAGCACTGGAAAGCCCACCCCAGATACTGCCAAACATAACAGTGACACTGAGGGTGCCCAATCCCCCAGTGTCGCCACCTGAAATAAAGAAAACCATCCCTCATATTTTTTGTTTTTTTAATACACCCTGTGAAAAAAGAAACCATTTCATCTGTTACTGCCACTGCCATTACTATCCCCCACCCGACCCTCTCACTCAGCACCCACCACCTCACACTCCCCCAAGCCCTTACTTACCCACCTCCTCTCTGAACCACAGACATGTCTTCACTCTTAAGCACCGGACCATGAATTGAGAAAATCAAGCACGCGATGCAATAGATTTCAAAGGCATTTTGAACTTACTGGCATAACTTGGCCATTTTTGCCCAAAATTTTTAACATGTCTTTTTTGGGACCCCACATCATGCACAATGGCAGTGAAATTAGGCAGATCTCTCCCAAAAGGTGATTTTGTGGTTGCTGCTTGAAATCACCATTTGGGCAGTAGCTGAACATTTGCTCCACCCTTGTTCATGAGGTGGGGTGATAAGAAGGCTACTGTATGTTGAAAATGTGGGGTAAAAATATTAAAAAACAACAAAGTTATGAGCCTATGTTGAAATTTACAAACTCAGGCTTGTAACTTTGGTAATTTTCAATATTTTGACCCCAAATTTTCAACATACCCATTTCTCCACAGCAACTCATGAATGCGATACCTGCCATTTTTCAAATTCTAGCCCAAATATGTTTTCACACTTGTGGCGTGAAATCACCTTATTGATAGGATTTGAACATTTTCTCCATCCTTGTTCTCAAGGTGAGATCTTAAGAAGGCTATGTGGGGTCACAATGTTGAACATTTAGGGTATAAATATGAGAAAACAATAAAGTTATGAGTCTACGCTGCCATTTTTCAATGCACACTTGTAACTGAGGTAATTTTCAGTACTTTGACTTCAACTTTTCAACATAGACATATTTCCACACCACCTAATCAATATGACAGCTGTAATTTCTCAGACCCTACCCAAAATGTGTTTTAACACTTGAGGTGCAAAATGACTTTTCAGCCATTGTTTTATAAATGACACCTGTCATGCTCAGAAGGAGTGGCTAAAAAAAATTATGTTGATAATTTGGGTTAAAAATGAAAAAAACAGCTAAGTTATGAGCAAAACAAATTGTTCCAACATTTACTCATAACTTTGTTTTTTGTAGATTTTGACCCCTAATGCTCAACATATCCCTTGTGTTACACCACCTCCTGAACATGGCAGGCATAATTTTTCAAATTCCCTTTGAAACTTCTTTCAACAGAGAAATCACCTTTCAGATGGGATTGTAAAAATTTCACCTGTCTTGATCATAACGGCAGGTCATAACAAGACTGTTGGACATTTTAGGCCAAAATGTGGGAGCCCACTAAAAAGTAAACATTGCCTTTCAGCTGTCCTATCCCGGGTAATTACAATTTAACAATGTATTAAAGCAGGACACCTCTGAAAATGAGACACTGCATCTCATCTGCTCTATCCCGGGTACATATATAGTAAAGATGTGCACAAGCAAGACCCAGTACAACAGCAATACCAGCAGTAAACATACAGTATTGATAAATGCTTGTAGTTTATAGCCCCAACATGTAGCAGCACAATGGGAAACCTTCACAAAAACAAACAGATTAGGTGCCACTCAAGAGTTGTTAGGAACCAGTGTGTACAAAAAAAAAAGGAGCTGAAGTCAAAAGGTATAAACTGCTGTAAAGATTTTATGCAGACTAAGACAATTAACAGAGCCTGACACACTGGGTACTTCACCTTCCTCTGAGGCTTCATCAGGAGAAGAATAAATCTATTGAAACCTTAGTGCGAGACTTTTTCCCATTTTGCGGCAGACTGCAGAGATTAGCTTTCATTGGGCATTTGACTCTTGTATGTTTTGTAGCTGTTTGCATCCTGTTTTGCACAGCCATACTTTCTGATGGTATATTTGTCCCCATGATTCTTTCCAGAACCCTCTCACTAAATATATTTAGTGAAGATAGCTCAGTGGAGAAGCAAAATCCCTTTCTAATGGGGGTGTCCTTGTTCTACCCAATCTTACAGTAGGGTGAAATTATATACAGTAAGTTCATGTGACTTTCCCAAGGACACACAGTGAGTCACTGGATATAGTTGGATTCCAACTCAGATGGTTGGATTTTAATTCCCCCGGGATTTGTTACAGTATGAGTTGGAACAAAAACTGATTTTAACTTATTTCTAGCTGTTGCATCAAGAGCCATTTCTAGTTTGCATCACTAAAACGTATCAGTGTATGGCTCCACAGGTTGCACACTTGCCTCTGATGCCAGAAGATTGGAAATTTGTGGGTTATAGCCCCACACTGGGAACTTGAGATACATCCCAATACTGATACTGTAGTGCAGCATCGAGTGGGATGCTGTACTCCTGAGGTGCCATCTTTCAGACGAGATGTAAAAAAATTAGGTCCCATTTGCCTGTTCTGATGGTTGTACAGGTGGACATAAAAGATCCCTTGGCACTTGATGAAAAGAGTAGGGGAATTTTTATTAAAAAAATAAGTGAGACATACAAAACATTCAAGTGATTATATACACCACTATAGCAACAAAAGTACAGTATATTTAAACAAAACCAGTACAATCCAAATGGTTTGACATAGCCACTGAAAATCTAACCATCAATTTACATATAAGGATCTAGAAAAGATTTTTTGTTCTTGTTCTCTGATTTCGGAAACACTATCTAAGAAAGATTGCAAAATCTGCTCTTGTGATAATGTGATTTGTTGTAGAGTCAGTCTGCATCTCGCTTGCCAGATCCAGTATTTGAATATAGCTAATATCACCCAAACAGTGCTATGGTTATACCTTTTACCCCATATGTGAGTGGGACCTAAAAATAAAAGTTTCAGTGTAATCTTACAAAAAGGTGAATGTTTCCATTTTTTGTTAACAATTTCCCAAAATTCTTGTATTACTAGGCACTCAAAATATAAATGCTCCATTGTTTCTAGTTGTTTAACACAGATCTCTCTAGGACAATGTATGTCTTTGATCAGTTTATGTTTAAGGTTGTTTTTCACATTCAATTTGACATGAAGGCAAAGCCACATAACATCCCACATTTTTACAGGTATTCTAGGGTCTGTAAGCAGTTTCATAATAAAAGGTTTCCATTATTTGTCCATACCAGTTTTTCTTGTAAGTTGCATAATCATATATTTAGTAACTTTCCATTGTTTTAGTTTGCTCATGCAGTCCTGAAAATATGAAGAAAGCCCTATAAATCTTTTTTGTTTAGGGAATGAAGAGCATAATGACCAGGACTGGAAAATGTCAAATAGCTGATCCTGTACCCATAGCGTCCAAATCGATTATTGTTCTGTGAGCACTGGTTTTAAATTTGAGAATAAAAAAATGTTGTAGAAGAAAACTAATGGGTTAACTATAGCCAAGCCTCCTTTTGCTATGCTTAAATATAGGATTCCTCTCTTAATGGGGTTTAATCTACTCCCCCAAACACATTAAAAGAAGCAACTGTATAATGTTGCTTTCAGCTATTTAGGTGGGGTAGATATTATTGAGATGCAAGAAAGTTGGTATTAGAAATGTTTTAACTAAATAGAGTCTATTTTTTTTCTTATAATCCATTTATTCCATCAAGCCACTTTATCTAATGCTCTTTTTAGCAATATGCTCCAGTTAAGGTATGCTGAATCACCATTACTAAAATAAATTCCAAGGACTTTAATATGGTCTTTTGCAATTGGGATTCTCATAAATTCTATACTATTTTGTGTAAAAGCTCCAAATATGAAACATTGACTTTTATGGTAATTAATTGCAGACCCCATGCATTGTGAATATTCTGTTATGATGCATTTAGCATAAAAATCTGAGTTAGAATCTGCTTGATATGAGGCACAAATCATCTGCATATACAAGGGTTTCAATATCTGTACGGTGTGGTTCATGTTCGGTGCTCCCACCGGGTGCCCTCCCCCTACAGAGGTGACGAGCTGTTGTCCTTTGAGGGGATTGACCCCAGAAGGCTTTTTGACAGCAGCCAATCTATCTTGTGTGGGTAATGCATGCATCAGAGGCGTTGGTGCCATGGTGGACTCTTGTAATAGAGTGCTTTCTGACACCATTGACTCCCTTGCACCTGCCCATGTATGACCCAGATCTTCCTACCTGAGATCCCCATGGTTTGATGGGGAACTCATGGAGATGAAGAGAAAGAGTCAGAGGTTGGAGCACTGCTGGAGGAGGTCCAGCCTGGAGGGGACAAACTGGCCCTGTGAGTGCATTATAATGCATACCAGGGGGCAATCAACTGTAAGAAGGCAGTGTTCCTGTCCAGGGAGATTGCTGCTGGGAAGAACTGACCAGCTGTACTTTTTCAGACTGTAGACAGGCTACTTCATCCAGCCTGTCTACAGCTGAAGAAAGTTTTTTCTAATGCTGAACGTGAAGAGTTTGCTCAGTTCTTCTCAAATAGAGTGTCCAGCATCTGGCAAGGAGTTCCTCCAGTCAGCAATGTCATTGCTGGCAGTGGTTGCCCAAAGTGTTCTGAGTGCACTCCGACTGGTTGGGGGGAGTTTAGACCAGTGGAGGTAAGTGAGATCATTGGGGTGGTGACCCAGCGCCGACTCATTTCTTGATGAGATGTGTCGATGCCGTTGGCCCAGTGTTTGCTCTTATCGTCCGGTGTTCCTTGTCTGAAGGGGTCTTTCCTGATGCCTTGAAGAAGGCATTGGTGAGACCACTTTTAAAGAAACCATCTTTGGAACCAGAGGTTAGGGCAAATTACTGACCTATCTCCAATCTTCCCTTTCTGGCAAAGATTGTAGAGAAGGTAGTGGTGCTTTAGTTAGAGGAGCACCTTGTGACCCACAAATTGTACGAGCACTTCCAGTGAGGGTTTTGAGTGAGGCATAGCACAGAAACTGCACTTGTTCAGGTGCGAAATGATGTCCTAGATATCGAGGAGAGAGGAAAATTCTTGTTCTTCTTGATCTCTCTTCAGCATTTGACACTGTGGACCATTGTGTGTTGTTTGACCACCTCACAGAACTCAGCAGACTCACTGGCACTGTCATCTGCTGGTTTGAGTCTTTTTTAACCAACAGGAGGCAATGTGTTGTGATGGAGAATTTCTCCTCCACCCCTTGCCCCCTATCTTGCGGAGTACCTCTGGGGGTCAGTATTAGCCCCAATGTTGTTTGCAGTGTATATGCTGCCCCTAAGAGGTATCATTAGGAAGTATGGCTTGTGTTTTCATTGCTATGCTGATGATACCCGACCATATTTATCCTTTGCCCCAGGAACATCCAACATGGTAGATGTGCTAAATAGCTGTCTTGCTGAGATCAATGATTGGATGGCCTCTAGTTGGTTACGCCTGAACCCTGATAAGATGGAGGTATTGGTGGTGGAGTCAAACAGAGTGCATGATAGGATGGCCTCTGGTTCAGAGACTGGACTTGTTCTGGGACCTATTCCATTGAAGGCCTCTTCTAGGGTGCAAAATTTTGGTGTCATTCTGGATAGGAATATAACAATGGAGGTGCAGATATCTTCCACCGTCCTATCCTGGTTTTTCCATCTCAGAAATGTCACCAGGATACAGCCCCTTGTTCCACCTCTGGACCTCCCCACTTTGAAACATGCCTTAGTTACATCAAGGCTTGACTACTGTAATGCGCTCTACCTCAGGGTCATGGGAGGATCGCTGCCCGCAGACTGCAGCTAGTGCAGAACGCAGCTGCCCAGTTGCTTACTGGGCAGCCAAAGTTCTGTCATATTATACCTGTGTTGCATGAGCTGCACTGGCTGCTGGTCAGGTGGAGGATCCTCTTTAAGGTGGGTCTTCTCACTTATAGGGCCCTACACAGTCAGAGCCCTGGTTATCTGTTAGACCTTCTTGTACCGGCTCTCTCAGTTCGTCCCCTCCGTTCCTCCTGTGGGGAACCCCTGGTGATTCCCAGGATGAGGTTGAAATCAGCTGGTGACAGGGCATTTAGTGTCGCCACCCTGTCCTGTGGAATTCATTGCCCCTCAGGGTCAAGGGGGCCCCTACATTGGAGGTATTCAAAGCCCGCCTGAAAGTCCTCCTTTTCACCCAGGCCTTTTTGGATTAAGCTGTCTATTTAGAGTTGCAATTACAGCTACTGGTAATTTGATGGTTAGTTTTTATTTATGGGGAATGTTATTATATGGGTTAATTATTTTTATGTTTAAATAATTTTCTCTCACGTTTTTATTGATCTTGTTTTAAATGTGTAATTTTATTTGTACGGTGCCCAGAACCTCTGGGATTGGGCATCTTTTTAAATAAACTTTGCCTTGCCTTGCCTTGCCATCTAGGGTATTTACTGACAATCCAACAATATAAGAGGACTGGTTACATTTATGAATATGTGAATCAATGATTATAACATATAATAAGGGGCTAAGAGGGCACCCTTGTCTGACCCCAGTTTTAATTGGACATGGGTTTCCAATCCAACCATTAACACATAAGGGTATACCAAAGCATTTTCATAAGATAGTTTAATCCATGAAATACATGCTTCAGGGATTCCATATGCTTGCAAACATTGCCACATATTTGTATGGGGTATCTCATCAAAGGCCTTGGCTTGGTCTAAACTGACTATGAATACAGATATCTCATCATTCTTTCCATTTTCTATGATTTGTCTAAGTGTGAATAAGATATACAAAATTTTCCTTCCAGGAATTGAGCATACTTGAGTAGGATGTATAATCACCTCTAGTATTGTAGCTAATTTTCTACTTAATAATTTTGTCAATATTTTAAAATCCACATTCAACAGTGATATTGGTCTCCAATTTGACAAGAGTTTTGTCTCTTGTTTTATGTAGTAAAATTAAAAGACCTTCATACATTCCATGTGGCAATATTTTGTTTTCTATCATTGGGTTATACATTATTAGCTATTCTTCTTTAAGAAGGAAATACACAGTTTTATAAAATACATATGGTAATCTGTCTAAACCAGGGGCTGCATCTGTATTTAGACTAGAAATAACCTGTCATAATTCAGTCTCAGAAATAGGAGTGATCAATTTTTTTGCTTGACTCTTGGAGAGTTTTTTAAGGTTACAAGATTGCAACCAAAGTTCCAAATCAGGTGCCTGGGGGAAGGCCTCTCGGAAAGTTGTATTTATATAATTTTCTATTTCTGTAAGAATTGGTTTTTGCCCTGTACTACCTGTCCTTGTTTTGCTTATAAATGCGTTATGGTTTTCTTTTTATTCCATGTAGCACAGTTCTCAAAGGGATTTACCTGGTAGTTTTTCCCTTGTGTCCCGAACATTTGTTCAGCTTCTAATGATTTAAGCCAATTATACTGATACTGTGTCATTTCTTTTTTATATTTTGAATTTGGGCTGAATAGTCTTGTGATGTAGTGGCTTGCAAGGAAAACAACTTGTGTAGCAGAGTCCTAAGTTCCTGATATTGTTTATTTTCTCTTGTCCTATGAGTTTCCCTGTTTAAAAAAAATTAGTAACATCTTTTTTTGCTATCTTCCCACCAGTTAATTGGTGAGGCATACAAAAGGAAAAATGACTTTTTGGCATGAATAGTATAATCCAAGCCTTTCCTTATGTCTGTGTGTTCTGAAAGACTTGTGTTCAATCTCCAGTAACCCTTCCCTATCACTGTAGTGTCACAGTTGGAGATCGTAACATTCAGTAACCCATAGTCTGAAGTTGCAACACGGTGTATTTTGGCTTTAAACACTGGAAGATTGGGTGATAAAAAAACAATAGTCAATTCTGGTTGATAGTTTGCCCCTGAAACATGTACTGTATGTTTTGGAGTTATAGTACCTTCTAGAAAAACATCTTTCAGGTCTGCTTCCAGTATCTTCCAGTATCATCTAAATTAAAAATGGCGAGTAGCAAAAACCTTTTCAGTTTTTAGACCTCTATCAGTTAAGCTTCTACTGCAATTAAAATCCCCACCTAATAATATTTTCTTGGAAGTAAATAAATACTGTTGAACTGACTTAAATAAGTTAATTCTATCAACCTTTGTTTGGGGTGCATATATGTTAATTAAACTGAACTCTTTACCTTCTAAGATTATATCTATCTGGGCTCTTCCAGGAAATATATCTACTATTTGTTTAGTTTTTATCATAGGTTTATTAAGACATATTCCTATCCCACAACACAAATCTTTACCTAAAGACCAATGAGAGGTCCCCCAGATCCATTCTGTATTAGCTTTTAGTATATCATAAATGGTGTGTAACCTTGTATCCTGAAATAAAATTATATCATATTGACAATTTTCAAATAATGTATAGGTACTTTTTTGTTGTTTTTTTTTTTTCTTAATAAAATGCTGTTCACATTCAAAAGATGCAATATTCAAAGCAGTCCTCAGATTGCATTGCAATTGTTCTTAAGATAGTTTTTTCACTCCAGAAGTAGTTCCCCATCTTTTTCATTTAGGTTTGTGTTTGGTGTTTGGGGGTTGTTCCTCTCCCTCAGAAGTTATATTTTTTTGAGGGGATGTAATGGATGCAGTGTCAGATTTGTCTCCCACATCTATCTCAATCCATTGTAATGATGAAAATTTATTATGGATTGATAAAGGTTCAGTTTGTCCAGTTATGTCTGATTTTTTTTCTTCCCTTCCTTTTTGTACTGGTTGGAAATCCCCCTCTTCTGGGTTGGGGGGCATTGTATTAATTTCTGTTTGTTTTTATTGATCTTTAGAAGGACCAGGTGCCTGGTCAGGAGATATTTGTGGTAGCTCATTGGATGGGGGCCATTTGCACTATTATGGATAGTAATATACTCAGGGAGTCTAGGTATGTTGTCTGGGGTTCCATGACAAATAAGCGCAAAACAAAACCGCGCGGTCAATGTAATCGCAATGTTTCCGACGCAAGGCAAATACGCGCTCGGTAATTATATCGTAGTGCGACTGCACGCATGCAGTAGCCAAGTGGCTACCAATCAAACAGTGGTTATTTAGTAGTACAGTTTTCTGTCTGTTTTAGATTGCAGATTAACGGAGGAGTTGAGATGCCACTCGAATATGTGAGCAGTCAGCGTGGGCAGCAGCTCTTATCTCACAATGGTTATTTGTACCGCAAGGAACACACCTATGGAGGTAAAACTTACTGGAAGTGTTGCCTGTACGATAGTGCATGATGTCCAGCTAGCGTGCACACAGAGAATGAAGAAATTTCCAAGTTTCTGTCCGAGCACTGTCATGTACCTGACGCTAGTGCAGTAGCGGTGCATAAAGTGGTACAGGAAATACCAACCACTGTTGCACAGCTTAAAATCCCCCACAAATACTGTATTACTGAATGTGGAGAGGACTTTCTCATATTTGACAGTGGCGACGATGCAGTACACAGCTGTGATGCCAAGTGTCTTTATACTGATATGCAGCCATTCTCATTCTACTTATGTTCGAGTTCTGTTAACCTTAAAAAGCTTATGCAACAACCTTAGTCCACAGTCTGTAATGAAGGACTTCAATTTAGCTGCCATAAAAGCATTTGGAACTGAATTTCATAATGCAGAAACAAGAGGTTGCTTCTTCCACCTCGGTCAAGCAATTTGTCGAAAAATTCAAGAACTGCCTGATGTGCACAAATCGTACACAGTCGATGAAGAATTTGCTCTAAATATGAGAATGATACCAGCATTAGCGTATGTCCATGCAGATGATGTACTGCCTGCATTTGAAACTCTCAGGTCTACTGGATTTTTTATAGAGCATGCTAAGATTCTGTCACCTTTGCTAGACTACTTCAAAGATATATATTTAGGGTGGCCAATAGGGAGATGAGGCAGAAGAAAACTATTGTTCTCTGCTACTTTTTGGAACTGTTACAGTGCCATTACGGATGGAATCCCCAGAACTACAAATGCTGTTGAGGGATGGCACTGAAGCTTCAATCACCTGCTAGGTGCCACACATCCCACTATTTGGAAGTTCATATGTGCAATACAAACGGAACAAAGTATGAATGAACTGAAAGTTGAACAATACCTGGCTGGCGTTCCACCACGGCACAAAGAAAGAAAGAAATACAGGGATACATCAAAGCGAATCACCACTGTAGTTCAAGGATATGGATCCTGTGATGGCAATAGGTACCTACGCGGAATTGCACACTGCTTTCAGCTTCAGGTTTAAAAATAAATCTACAAAATAAAGATTCAACTTTTTAACTGCAAACAAAAAACATGGCCATCCACATTAGTTAATGATGTGCCCATTGGATGACATAGAGATACACAACAACCTATGATCCCATTCACAGATGTCACAGCAAACGTCATCACCCCATTTTGCACTGAAAATGACCGTGCATTAATGTGATGTACGCTGAAATGTTATGCGCTGTTTTGCTCATGCTCCATTGCTCGCGCTGAATTGCTTGCGCTGAATTGACGTGCTACCGTTGTCTGGTGGTCTGGCATCAGGAGTCTCTTTGTTTTATATTTGATGATGGGCTACCTTTTTTTTTATATTCTTACTTTATTGTCAGTTTGCACATATTACAGATAGAATATTAGAACATCTATTATTTAATCTCCATATATCATACTTCTTTTGTGCACTGCAGAGTAGGATTTTTCCTTTTTGACAAAGTGTTACATGATATGTATTGATTTAATTACTAGTACAGTTTCACACAAATAACAAACTCAGTAGTTGAGGCTTAAAAACTAAAAAAACTTTGGTCACATTAGGTGGGGTGCTGCTTTATAGGTTCACCAACCTCATACTCCACTATAACTCCATTGCTAAGGAAACTAAATTGTTTCCCTACTCCTTTTGTATCAGGGTAATTTCAGTCTACAATTAATCCCTTTCACTTTAGTTATATGTTTATCCAACAACATCTCAGGAAGTATCATGCTCCCTTTCCCCCACCTTCCCCATTTGTCCCCCTGGTTCCTTATTGGCCTTATATTACACTCAGCCACATCCATTGTTCTACAAATTTCTCTTGTCTGTTTTGAACCTGGTATGTTATCTCTTCCATGTCTTTTATATTTATAATTATCTGTTTCCACTCCTCCAGCTGTGGAAGCAGCTTTAGCCAATTTCTGGTAATAACTTTCTTATAGGCTGCTACACATATGTACCATAAATATAGTGAGCTACCTCCCCTTACCCCCACACCTGGAGGCAGTCCCAACATTATGTTATAAAAACCCAGGGTTCCTATCATTTGAAATAAGTTAGCTATAGTCTCATTAATCCTTCACTTAAAAGGTTTCAGGATTGGGTATGTGAAAAATATATGTGAGGGAGAAGTGTTCCCCTCACCACAAAGGTGCCAACAGGCAGGGGACACATCTGGGTTCCACTTAACAACCCAATCTGGTGTAAAAAAGAACCTCACCTTTATTTTCCATACATATTCCTGCCACAGTGGAGAGGCAGTCACCTTGTTAAAGTTTCCCCAAACCTTATTCCATTCAAGTCTGGCAAGTGAAACCCCATCTCACGCTCCCACCTTTCCATAATATGTTTGGCCACCTCTTTTTTATGGGAGTTCTGGAACCTATAACTTTTTGAGATGGCTTGTTTGGGCTCTGTGAGAGAAAAAAGCTCTGTCAGGGTAGGCCCTGATAATACGGTTTCAGACTCCCCAATTCATGTCTTAGCTTTGCCTGTATGTAAGCTTGAATTTGTAGATAGTGTAATTTATCTCTGGGTATCCAACCCAGGTTTTTCAAACATTCCTCAAAAGACAGGACAGAATCTCCCCTCATTATCTGTGCTGGGAAACAAAAGTCTCGGATCATCTGTCATTCATACCAGGGGTCCGATGAGCCCGGTATAAAGTCAGATGCCATAATAAGCCAACAGTGCTTCCAAATCTCCCTTTCAACTCTTTTGTATGATCTAAACATATCCCATGCCCTGAGAGGCATTTAAACAGCCACATAGTCTCCCACTACCATAAGTCTTGCATGAGGGGATGTAAACAACCATGCAGCCAGGGAGCCTTGCAACAGTACCCTCTCCATATCCTGCCAATGTGCCCAAGAAGGAGTACATGGCCAAAAAAGTGCCCATTTCACATGGGCTGCTAACCAGTATTCTAACAGGTCTGGTATTGCTCTTCCCCCTGATTTTTTATTGGCCATTAGAAGTGCCTTGCAGATCCGAGGTCTCTTATTATCCCAGACAAATCTGAAGATTTGTGACTGGGTCTCAATGAACCAACTTTGAGGCAGTTGAACGGGGACATGTAAGCAATAATACCCAACAGGGTGGGCATTATTGGTAAATACCGAACCACCCAGGGGCATAATGAGGCCAGACACAGCAGGCAGAGGGCCTTATAGCCCCTTGAAGGTCTGATAGTTACCAATAATGCCCACCCTGGAGGGCATTATTGTGCTTAGAAAATGGGCATCTTAGTAAATTTCAATAAAATAAGAAAGGAAATAAGTTTAAAAATGAATAGAAGCAGTAGAATTGTTTTTTTCTTGAAAAAATAGTCCATTTCTTTAAAGGCTGTTCCAGCTCCTCTTGGTTCTCCCCACAGAGCTATTCTAATCTATTGACACCCCCATACACTCATGCACCTATACATACACACACACACACACACACACACCTGAACAAGAAGTGTGTGGAAAACATTTACTCCAGCAGTGTCTGGATATTGTGTGTCTCCTTTTGTGCAAGACTCTTTTTTTTTTTATCCAGTAGCCGTTGGATGATGCCTGTCTTGAAAGCACGTAACTGACCTTGCGTGACAATGATGGATAGCTGCATCTGCGATACCGAAGGACAGCCTCAATATAAATTATTAATTTATTTTAAATTTGAGGCAGCAGGTTAACTAACTGTGTGGACTCTGTGGTATTTGAGCTGTTTTCTTATACGCACTTGCTAGCATGAAGCGAAATGGACTAACGTCTTGCTTTTAATTCAGTGCGGTACTGGAAGAGCGCAGTCAGGAGAGTGGTACCTTTGTTTAAGAAGACGGCTGTGTGAAATTGATGTTTTATCACTCTTCCTGACCGCAAAGTATCCAGAGTGTGAGCTATCTTATTTTTGTTGGACTGAAGTAAGGAGAGTGTGTGTGGGGGGGGGCAGTAGCTCTCGCTAAGCGAGAGAAAAAGATGGCTGGGATTTGAAATTTCGCCATGTGCTTTCAGCCAATGAGAAAGCAGGCAAGGCACCAGTACACAAGGGTATCTGGTGAAGTGGCACTTGGACTGGCTCTTATTTTAAGCTGGGTATCTATTGAAAAATAAATGCCCAGCTTGGAGCCTGTCTCAATCAATCAGGTTTCAGAATTAATTCTTGCCATTTTCTAAATTGAAATAAATATAGGAGTCTGGGGAGTAAATTCATTTTAACCACTTGAATTCTGGCATGCATTTGCAAAGGCAGGAAGGACCAACATTTCATATCTTCTCTAAACTGTTCTAATATAGGTTTATAATTGTCTATATAGAGGTGCTTATTGGTAATTCTTAAAATGACCCCCCTGTATTTAAAAGTAGACAGATCCCACTTCATCTTGTATTTAAGACATTACGATGGTTTTGGTTCATAATTAAATTTTAAAATCTCAGTTTTTGTAGCATTAAGTGAATATCCAGAAAGCATAGAGAATTCTGCAATCATTTCCATTATGGGCATGGACGTAGTTGGGGAGGTTAAAAATAACAGAACGTCATTGGTGTATAGCAGAACTCTATGTTCCCTCCTTCCCATGTGCACTCCCTATATTGTTTGATCCATTCTAGTCCATTGAGCCAGAGGTTCAATATACAATGCGAATAAAAGCGGGGATAATGAACACCCCTGCCGTGTTCTCCGCCCCAAGCTAAAGCCCCGTGAGACTCCCTCATTTGTATGGATTAAGGCCTGAGGGCCTGTATATAGGCATTTTGTAGTGTCTATAAAACTGTCGGGGAACCCAAACCTGGCAAGGACCCAACAGAGAAACTCCCAATCCACCCGGTCAAATGCTTTTTCAGCATCCAGACTCATGATTAAACCTGGAGTACTATGCTTATTCAGGTGATCTATGATATGTATGGTCCAGTGAACACTATCTGCGGCCTGTCTGTCTAGAACAAAACCAGTCTGGTATCTATGCACTAACCTTGGTATTATTTGGTGGAGGCATTTGGCTATAATTGCTGTTGAAAATGTATAATTCACATTAAGAACCAAGATGGGTCTATAGGAAGAACATAGTGAAAGGTCCTTGCCAAGCTTGGGTATCACTGATATTACCTCCCATCTCCACGAAGGGGGCAGCCATGAGCCATCCTCGAGAGCCTCTTGGTAGGCCAGCTGCAGAATAGGGACAACTGCCTCGCAGAACTTTTTTATAAAACTCCACAGGAAGGCCATCATTACCCGGTGATTTTCTTGTTTTCCCCTCCCCTGTTACTTTGTTTATTTCCAGCTCCATAATAGGAGCCATAAGACTAACTAAAAGTTCCTCTGGTAACTGTGGCTGATTTAATCCCTGTAGAAATCTCTGAATTTTCCCTATTTCTGGTCTTTCCTGTTACGCATATAACTGTTTGTAATATTCCATGAAAGCCTCTGAGATTTGTTCTAGAGTAGTGACCTTAACTCTAGTCTGAGGGTGGACAATATGAATTATTTGTACATGGGACTGCCTAGCCCTAAGTCTAAGAGCTAGTAAATTTAATGCTCTCGGGCCCCCTTCATAGTATTTTTGTTTAACAAATTGCAAGTTTCTTTCCACTCTAGGATCCATAATTTTATTTAGTTCTTTTCTAAGGGTCATCAATTCTTTTTCTCTCTAACAAATTTTTCTTGTTATGCCCTCTCTAAGGTCCGAATTTGTGTCTCCAGGCCTCTGTGTTTCCTGTCTCTGCTTCTTCCTAGCTGCCACTATTGCCACCAATTTACCTCGAACCACTGCCTTTATGGTGTCCCACATCATACCATGACTCACCCCACTTATTATATTATCCTGGAGTGTATGGGATATAAGTTGGGGTATTTGATCCACCACCTCTGCATCATTAAGATGGGATGAGTTTAATCTCCAGAATGTATTTTTTTTTTGGGGGGGGGGGGAGGTCCATAGTCAGAGTTAGTGGGGAATGGTTCAAAAGTCCAGTAGTCCCTATCTCACAGCCCCGCACCATGGACAAGGATTCTCTAGCCAGAAAAAAGTAATTCAATCTAGAATATATATGGTATATTGTTGAATATTAGGTATAGCCTGCTGTCTGATTCTCCATGAATTTTCAGGTATCCTGAAATTCCAACTTCTGTAACAAGGCTCTAATCAATTTTATAGTTTTATATGATTTTCTAGGTGTCTTAGAGGTGGTATCAGTGACTGGGTCCAATGTCATATTCCAATCACCCCCAAAAATGAGGGTCTCCACCGCCTTTTCTGCAATTAATAGCAGAATTTGTCTATATACTTCATAGGGAGAGTTTGGGGGCACATACACTAATGCCAAAGTGATCCTCTGTCCATTTAGAGTTCCCTTCACCAGTACATACCTACCTACCCTCTTTATCCTGAACCTTCTCTATTACTTCAAATGGAACTCTACTTGGGATCAATATCACAACCCTGCATCGTCTACCCCTCCCATAGAATGAGTAGCAGACTTCATAACCCAAATTTTAAAGTTTCTGATGATGTTCCCCATCAGATAAATGCATCTCCTGCAGGAGGCTAAAATCAGTTTTCGCTTGCTTTATATAACTTAGAGTTGTTTTCCTCTTTATGGGATTTGTCAGACCATTTACATTAAAAGTTAATATTTTAGAATAAATGTGTCCCCGGATCACCATGGCCACTGTACCCAGAGTGAAGAAGATGTACCCCTCTCCCCCCAAGCACCCCGTGAGCCAAAAGTTAACTTTGTCCCATCCTTATAATCAAACTTATTAACCACAACTTGAACTTTAATTTGATCTGTAAAGATTTCAATAAAAAGTGAATAGTAACTTAATGCACTTCCAAGACTGAGGAACAATTATCCCTGTTTTCTGTCTCTGCCAGGGCTAAAAAAAACCCTGCAGAGCTGTAGTGTGTTCTGCATCCCTTGTGTGGGGTAACATTACCTGGACAGCTTATTGCTGCAAAATTCAAAGCAACCATCTGTCTGTAAAAAAAATAGTAGAATAGGTACTGCCACAATCTCCACAGCCTATCATTCCTTATACTTCCTCTTCTCCAACACCCTCCTCCCCCCAAAAATGGGTCTTTTAACCCTAATAGCAAACCAGATCTATGTGCTATCTGTATTAACTTGTGGCATTACGGTATTTGAGCGATTGCACCATGACCCCTTCAATGAGCCCACTATTGTCCACCAAGATGCTCCGGATGGTCAGAGGGGCCAGGGTGTGCATAGCCAATTAGCCACAGAGTCACTGTAACATTGATATCCCCAGGTGCCTCTAAGAGCATCCTGATAACGAGACTCACCCGGCATAGTCCTTAGCCTGATAATCAAGGCACATTCTATGGGAGCCAACATGCGTGAGGCAGCATAGATCCTTTTGCCATCATCTCTTTGTCTGGCTGCATAGGGTATGTCTATCTTTCAACGCTGTACAGCCACACCACAGTGAGATGCTATATGCTATAGTCTCCCCTAGGTAAGCTGGCAACCCTTATATATAGTCCCCAGGCATGTTCACTAGGCGGCACTCCCTTCCCCTTACTATTAAGATGGAAATGCAGACAGGTTAAGAAAGCTCTGTTTAACCTCCCACTGCCCTTTAATGAAACTTATTTACATAAATAGATGTCCCTCTTTCATTTGCAGAATGGACTCCAACACTGCACTTCCGAACAACTTATTGAGCAAGTTATTATTAAATGTCTGTTTAGGCTAAAGGGATCGTAAATCTGTTCAGGTGCCCAGCCAAATTGAAATGTTTAGAGTCCCCCTGAAATGACACTGAGCCTGGGTCAACATGAACTATTATGACTCTGTAAAATGAAAAATGCAGTCAGAGCGATCATGGTATTAGTCTGGTGGAGCTACTTAAGTAGTCTTGTAAATATTAATGTTCCTATCAGGAGCCCATGAAGTAGGTTACACCAGTTCTTACAGTAAAGGAAAAACAAACAGATGGCCTGAAGAAAGCAACCATATTCTTTCATGTTGTAGACTCTCTGTGCTTCACAGCCTGATGGTGTCCTCCTTTAAGCTGTAGCCTTCTGTGTATGTCCTCAAGGGATTTTTGCACAGGTGCAGTGCGCAACAATCTGCCCGATTCCCCTTGAAACTGTTTGCCCATCTCCTGTAAGTTCGTATCCATCACAAGCTAAGGCAGGGGCTCACTTTTCAATGGAATTCCCCTGCTTTCCAAGGCATCTTTGACCTCCACGGGAGTGGAATAAAGTTGTGGACCTTCCTCCCAGAAAACCTTCATCTTAGCTGGGTATGGTGTCTGAAATCCAATTATTTTGCTCTTCAAAGATTTCATCATAGGGCGATGCATCAGTCTCAATTTTTGGATTATGGGGGGTAGTCCTGATCCATATATAGTCTGGCCCTATTGTATTTCATTTCCCCTTCGCCATGCTTGTCGTAGAACCTCCTTCTTCACTGCATAACTAGCAAACTTCATGAGAACTTGCTTTGATCGTGCCTACAGCTCCGATGGTCTTGGAGCTAGTGTCCTATGTGCCCTCTCGATCCGAAGATCTAACGTGGATGGCAGGCCCAGCATGTCACACAATGGGTCCTGTAAGAATAGGGCCATGCTGCCCATTTCCGAGCCATCTGGATAACCTCCCGATAACCTCAAGTTATCCCTTCTGGATCTGGCCTCCAGGTCTATGCATTTTGCCTGGAGAGTATCTGCATAGTCCATTGACATGGTCAAAGCTTCGGCATGAAGGTTTGACTCTGTCTCCAAGCTTGTAGCCTGGGAGTCGACCTCCCTGAGCAATGCATCTAAGTCAGAGAGCTTGTGGTGTAATTTTTGAAAATCCATTTTGTTTTCCTTATGGAGGGCCAGTATTTCCAGCAGTATTGTATCCAGCCTGGTGATATTTAGTTGGTTTTCTGCACCTTTCATAGCTGCAGCCTGCGAGTCACGATGCCTCAGGGAGGGGCTGCAGCTAGGGTCTTGAGGTAGGACTCTGTATCGTGAGCCATCAAGTGTGGTTTGGTTTTTATCCATCTGGTTTTTGGTAGATTTGGAGCCCCCCTTCTCTTTTGAAGGCATATCATCTTGTTTGAAGCATTCAAAATAGTCAGAAGGGGTTTTTTGAATACCCTTTTGTAAAGGAGCTCTTAGCTTAGGCTGCTGCTCAATCCATGGCGGAACCAGAAGTCTGATGATGGGCAGTCTTTGCAGCTTTGTTAATATAAAATGATTATAAGGTGAGTCATATATACACAATCTGATTGGCTGGCACAATTCTGATAGGGTTAAATTAATCCACATTAACCCACCATCTCCAGCCTGATTACTAGTGCCCTTAAATATCCTCTGTGAAAGAATAAGTGCCAGCTAGTGCCCAGAGCCACAGCAGAAAAAAAACATGGCTGTCACCGTTTGTGTAATTAGAAACATAGTTTGAGCTCTCCCATATAGTCTTAGCAGCAGAAAACCTCACAAATCCCAAAGTAAGTACTGGACGTATCAGCCTAATTTCTGACCTCTGAGCCCCAGCAGGATCGCGAAAAGCAGGACTGCTTTTCTCCTGAACGGTCTGATTTTAAACACACTACGGCACATAGGCAACACAGACTGGGAAAATTTCACACACTAATTCACTTAGTCACAGTGTCACAGTGTGCTGTTTGCTTGCTGTACTCTAAATTCTGTGCCCAGATATGCAGCCCAATTTTATTTATTTTTTGTTTACTCGCCTTGAAATCTCCGAGTACTGTGGTGCCTGCCAAAATCAGAAGCCAGACAATGGCACCTAGAACCACTGTTTTTTAAAGTTATCAGTTGGTAGGACTTCCGGCAATGCACCATGCCGACTAGCAGCTTCCCTGCAGAGCTCCAGCCACCTGCTTCAATAATCCTCTCCTAAATCAATATATAATATTAACTGGGCATCGCAATACGTACAAGAAAGCATCAGAACATTGCAGGAACAGCTAGAGAGATACTATGTGGCTCAGAATAGAGGTAGACAGGAAATAAACCCTGCCTAAACGCACACCTCCTGTAACACCTGAAAAGGCCCCGAAGAAGCCGTGGGCCTCCGGCTCTACTCTCAACCTCGGCACTAGCCCTGCCTCCGCTGACAGTGAACCGCTTACCTTGCAACAGTTTTTAGAAGAATTTAAACCATTTCAGGATGATCTCCACATGCTGGCATCCAACTTCAGCTCTCTAAACCAAAAACTGGATGAAGTCTCACAAAGAGCCTCAGATAATTCTGCTAGGTTCTACTCTCTTGAGAAAAGACAAGATGAGATTGATCCTGAACTAATTGCTTGTAGACAACACCTGGCCAAGCTGGAATTGAAAGTGGAGGACCTCGAAGGGCGTAGTAGGAGAAACAACATGGTCATAATTGGACTTCCCAAAGAGGAAGAAGAGCATGACATGATTCTTTTTGTCCAAAAGCTAGTGGAGAAACTAGTGGGCCCCTCTCCCTTTGGTGCTAAATAGATCATTGAAAGGGTGCATAGAGCCCTACGCCCAAAGCCAGCCCCTGGTGTCCCTCCACGCACTGTCATCTTTTGTTTTCTTAACTTCTTGGAAAAGCAGCATTTTTTACATAAACTTAAAGAGCTCCAGGAAGTCAGTTGGGAAGGGAAATGCCTAAGAATAGCCCAGGATCTCCCAGGGTCAGTCTGACTCAAAAGAAAGGCCTCTCATCCTGTGATAGCCAAGTTAATTGCCGCTGGCGTTAAGTTTCAGATGGCATACCCGGCAAAGTTGCACATCCTAATCGCAGGAACCTCAACGGCCTTTGATGACCCTGAAACCGCCTCTACACAGCTGAAATCTGCCTTCCCTGATCTTTTTAAAAATCCCTGACTGTGACATAAAGATGATTTTGTGGGAGAAACGGTTTCATACAGGTTGAATGAGAGATATCTCTCTCTGAATAAGGTCTGTAAGTTTAGATTTATTTTCGGCATTTACTAGCACCCCCTATAAAATCTGGTGCTCCTAATCGCCAAGCTCACCGGGCTATTGATCACCTCCTACTTGACCAGAAACTCTCCCTGCAGATATAAAATGGTGACATGTGTTTGGAAGTTGCTCCGATGTAACTCTTGTGCCAATAATATACCCGTTGTTGTCTTTTGGACAAGGTCTCTACAATCAAGTTCTCCGGCTGTTGCTTCAACATTTTCACAGCTAGAGGGGGTCCCAACATCACAAATGATGGTTATCCAGCTCAGTTGTGGCTGGTATACTTAGTTGCTTTTGTTTTTAACTGTTCGATCAGCCCTCATTAGCATTCTCGATATAACTGCAATTGTGCCTTATTATTAGTCTGAAGGACCATCTACTGCTTCTCAGATATGCACCTGCTAGATTATAAAGAATGTCTTGTTATTATTTACGTTGTTAATGCGCGAGCTAAAGACCTGGAGAGGTTGGGTAATCTATATGGCACACAGCTAAAACGTTATATGTGAACTTTTCTTAGTTGTGATGTAAGCTAGAATTACTCACTTTTTTCCTTTTACCTCATGGCCTGAGAGCTGCCTTTTAAAATGCTGATAGCTACTTGTTGAGAATTATAAAGCAGATAATGTTTAATTCCTTTTATATAATTTTCTAATGCTATTTTATGTGGTCTTGTTTATTATGCCAGATGCCTCGGTGACTTGTTAGTCTTCTTGTGGGTCAGCCCTGAATCACACTTAATTTAATAGATTGGGGAGTTATTTTCCAGTAATATTGCCTTTATATCTCCAGGCGCCTCAATCCAATTAATACACTCTAGTAGCTTGTATGTCTGTAGATGTTAGAGTGTTTATCTTTATCTTTATATTTTTATATCATTAGGTTTTGTTAGGGTGGCTGGAGCAGGGGGAAATGTTTTGGGGCATGATGCAAAGGCGAAGCATAGCAGAAAGGGTGGGAGGGTGGACTGGGATAGGATCTCAAATCTTTTACAGTTTAATGAATACTTGTGTGGGTTACTCAGGATCGGGGGGGAGGTGGGGGTTTATTTCAAACAGAGACAGCTTACAGAGAGAGAGAGATATTTGATTCCTGTCTTACACCTCGACCAGTTTATAAATTGCCATGGCTGGAGCATTGAAAATAATTTCTTGGAATGTACGGGGGGGCCAGGCATAAAGTTAAACAATACCAAATCCTTAAACACCTTAATCTTCTGGCAGCAGACATTGTATTCATGCAAGAATCCCACTTACTTACCTCTGAGGCTGCTCAATTATGCAGACAGCAAATGGGTCAATACTTTGCGGCAGAGGGCAATACTCAAAGCCGTGGGGTTATGATCCTATTGCGGAGGTCTATACCATTCTCCTCAAGCCATATCATTGCAGACCCAGAAGGGAGATACATTTTAGTAAGAGGAATGCTCCACATTAGAGAAGTTATTTTAGGTAGTGTCTATGGTCCCAACACTGACACGCCTCGTTTCTTCATGCACCTTCTTAATGTCCTTATCCCATTTTTACACATCCCTCTAATCATAGGAGGTGATTTTAATCTTGTATTTGACCCGCATATTGACCACTCAGGTAGACTACACAAAGGGCTCTCTCCCACACAATGGGCACTCCGGCATCTGTTGGATGGAGCCGGACTGATGGATATCTGGCGCACCCTTCACCCCTCAGATAGAGAATTTACTTACACTTCTCCGGTTCACCACTCATGTTCCCGCATTGACTACCTGCTTATCTCCCAATCCCTAATTCCCGGAGTGTTGAATTCAGCCATACTCTTGGGTCCACTCTCAGACCATTCCCCATTTTCTTGCTTAATTTCCCTTACCTCTCTTCCCATGGCAGGAGGGCGATGGAAGGTTAATAATCAGCTGTTTAAGAATCCAGAATAAGTGAAATATATATCAGAGCACATTACTGTCTTCACTGACATCAATGTTAATTCTACTGGAAAACCAAACATTGAATGGTGTTCCCTGAAAGCCTATCTTAGAGGTCTGCTGATTGTCTTGGCGGCCAAAAGAAAAAGAACTCAGGAAGAACAGCTTAAACTTTTATTATCCCAAATTCATGCCATAGAGCATAATTTATCCCCCCCCCCAATCATTGGACCATGTCAGGGAAAACCTAGTGAAACTAAAAGATTAATATTTTAATTTATTAAGGGAAAAAGTTGAATTTACTATTTTGAAAACCAAGGCTCTCCATCTAGATAAAGGTGAAAAAGCGGGTCATCTCCTGGCCCTTAAACTCAAACAGCTTGAATCTCATAGGCTAGTGGCAGCGGTCCATTCCCAGGATGATGACACCTTGAGAATTTCACCATCAGATATAACTTCTGAGTTTAGGAGTTACTATGCGAAATTGTACAGTCCTATGGATGATCCCCTGCCTTTATCACAATTAGACTCCTACCTGGCATGTTCTTCTCTACCTTCACTTTCTAACTCACAGAAAGCTTCCCTAGTTGCCCCCATCACTTTAGGAGAGATAATTAGAGTTATCAAAGACTTGCCCTCGGACAAGACACCTGGCCCGGATAGAGTCTCCTCCAACTTTTATAAATTCTTTGCCCAACAATTAGCGCCATCCCTTCTCTCCTTATTTCATCATATCCTTTCTGGACAGAACTCAGATAGGTCTCTATTTGAAGCCTTAATCACCTGAATACTCAAGGAAGGTAGACCCCCTGATAGAGTTCAAAGTTACAGGCCAATTTCCCTTCTAAATCTGAACCTTAAAATTTTAATGAAACTCCTAGTGGATCGGTTGAGTTCCATCATGTTAGATATTATAGGCCCGGAACAAGTAGGCTTCATGAAAGGCAAATCATCGGTTGACCACCTCAGAACCCTCTTGCACGTCTTCTCAGCTTCCAGGGACTCTGATTTCCCTGCTGTTCTGATCTTCCTAGATGCCGAGAAGGCGTTCGACAGGGTTGACTGGAATTTATTGTTTCAGTCATTGGCAGCATTTGGATTCCCCCCTCTGTTTATAAAATGGATAGGGGTATTGTACAAAACCCCAACAGCATGAGTTATATGTAATGGACTACTGTCTGATTCTTTCACACTACATGCCGGGACTAGACAGGGCTGCCTTATATCCCTCCTGTTGTTTAATATCTATTTGGAATCTCTTATCCGGAGGATTACAGTGGACCCTGCAGTCCAGGGTATAAGCATCAATCAATCATCAAATAGTTAAAGTTTCAGCCTATGTGGTTGACTTACTCCTTCAATTATCTCATCCCAATACTTTTGATACCTGCCTTACTTACCATTCTGGAAGAATTTAGTTTTATGTCCAACTATAAATTAAATAGAGACAAGACAGTGGTTTTTCCCCTGAATCATAAAGCGATGAAGTTAGTTGGCTCAACAGCAGGATTCTCTTGGCAGACCAACTCCTTGAGATATCTGGGAATCAACCTGTCTAGAGATCCGAACAGATTTACAAAACTGAATCTCGACCCATTAATATACACTATCAGACAGGATCTAAAGAAATGGGCACTACTTCCTCTTTCTCTCTGGGGAAAAATCAATATAATTAAAATGAATATTTTTCCACAGTTATTCTATTCAATAAACCATTCAAATGTTTTGGTTACCTTTGGCATGATTTAAAAAAGATACATCAGATACTGTCTGATTTTGTTTGGGCCGGTAAGAAACCCTGGATAGCTTATGACAAGCTTTCGGCACCAAAAATGAAAGGAGGACTACGTTTATCATACCTTGGACTCTACTACTGGGCCAGTCATGCAAACAAATACCTAAGATGGCTAACGTTAGACCACCCCCCACCATCGCATTTCTTCACACCTATATGGCTTAAAATTGAACGTACCTTAATACAAAGGCATGGGTTATCCCCTGTTGCACTTTTGCATGTTAATTTAAAATCTTTACCCCTAGCATTACAAAGTAATCCTATTGCATTATCCATTAGAATTCACTCTCAACTTTGCTCTTTTCTGAAATATAAACAC
This sequence comes from Neoceratodus forsteri, assembly GCA_016271365.2. Taxonomy (NCBI): domain Eukaryota; kingdom Metazoa; phylum Chordata; order Ceratodontiformes; family Ceratodontidae; genus Neoceratodus; species Neoceratodus forsteri. The sequence goes on from CM057456.1 coordinate 860,425,694, forward strand.
CTTGTAGATTCATCTCAACCTTGGTGGGAGAACCCTAATCTCACAATTGATGGTAAACCTCTTCAACTGAGATGGATCTCTCAACTAGGGGATCGCCCCCTTAACTTTTTCCTGAAGACTGATGGCTCATGGTTAACCTCATCTGAACTTCTAAATAAAGCCCATATCCCGAACACTGCTATCTTTAAAATATTCCAGTTACGACACTTACTAATAAAATCCTTTGGTGCAGTTCCACCCATATCCCCAAACTTATCCTGCTTGGCAGAATTAATTCCCATTGTGGGCCTCTCCCATGCTGTTTCCAGAATATATGGCAAAATCCACAATTGGAAATGGCCTGACAGTTTCGACCCAACCCAATTCTGGGCCTCTCTTTTTCCCAATCAAGAATTTCTTTAGCCTTCTCTGTGGCTGAACTGTCACAAGTTTGTTATACAGGATAGGCTCCAATTAACACAATTCAGAGTCTTGCATAACCTCTATTACTCACCTCAGAAGATGGCTAAACTGGGACTCCTCCCTTCGCCCACATGCACTCGATGTCTTCAAGGAGAGGATAACTTACTGCATATTTTCTGGGCATGCCCCAAGATAGTTCCCCTCTGGAATGCTATTAAACAGAAGGTTGACTCTCTATTGGGTTTATTGGATCTATTTACTGCTGAAATTTGTATATTGGGGGATTTTTCTTCTTTGGTTGTCACCAACAGAAAGTATCATATAAACCTCATTGCCATGTCAGTTAAAAAACTGGCCCTGAGGCACTGGAAAGATATGACTGATATTCCTTATAGTGAATGGTTACAGGAATTGTTGGCCAATCTTAGACTGGAAAAGATGATTGCCAGCCTACATAATCAATCTCAGAAATTTCTTAAAATATGGGGTCCTCTCGTTGCTCTGTACTCTCTCCAGAAGACCTAATGGTTTCTCTCTTTCTGATACATAGCTCTACATTAGGTTGCTGTGCTCTGTGTGAATTGGGGGTGTAGGGAGGGTGGTGGGGGAGAGCTGATCTAATTTCCTAATAATGTATTACTGTATTACCAATATACATGTAACAGTAGATCTTCTCTCTGTAATTGTGTAAAAGTGAATAAAACTTTGAATTGAAAAAAAAAAGTTATCAGTTGGTAGTGATATGGGAAAGCATGTGCAGACAGTAGGACCCCAGTCTAACACCACTTAAAAGTGTTGTATTGTGTATACAGAAATTTAGGTGACAAGGGTCTAGTTCAGTAGATAGGGAGTTCCGATAGAGCGAGGTTCATTAGGTGAGGGTCCTACTTGTATGTATCCGCAACATGCTGATGTGTATGGCTGTCGGGATCACATCACAGCAGCTGCAGTTTCTGAGTCACCTCACTGGAACCAGCTACCCTAAATAATTTAAACAGAGTGCTGCTGTTGCACTGATTCAGGCATAGAATTCCCACCCCACCCCACCCCCTCTGTGGCAATGCCACCATGACTATTATCTTTATGGAAACCTACCTGAAGGAGTGCAAATCAGAGGGAGTGAGAACAAGTAAGAACAATTGATGAAGAAATGTTTTTTGTTTATATGGGTAGCCGACTACCTATATAAGGCAGCGAATGCACGACTATTATTAGTTGTGAAAACTAGGGAGTTCGGATGTTATAAGGCACTGTTTTGTTGTTATTGATTCTGAAACCACATGCTCATATGGAAATGTGTATGCAATTTAATTTATGAAACAAGCATTGTAAATGCCATTTTAACAATCACAATATTCAATAGGGACATACGCACTGGAGCTGGCTTGGCATGCAGATTGAACAACACTCCACACATTTGTAGTCAATGTTCCAATTTTAAAAATGTGCAGAAACCACACTTAGACTGTTTATTTCATAAATCAAATTACATACAGCTTTATGGATGGTCATATAGTCTCAAAACCCATATTCAGTACATACTGCCTTATAAAATCGGCATGAAGGCAGTTGGGAGGGAAGCAAGAGGGTTGACATGGATACCACTCACAGCTTGCATCGTTGATAACCTCTGCATTTCAGCATCTGCATGGAAGGACTATTTTAGTAAAAAATACACATTTTTCATCACTATTTCAAACCAGATGGTAACACAATTATTTAAAAAAATTCCTAATTATAATATAGAGAATAAAGTATGGGTCTGGATGTGTAATGAGAATTTACACACACCTGAGGAGTTTGATACTACATAAACCCCGAGAGCAAAGCTCGAGGGATTTATGGATAGTATCAAACCCAGAGGGTGTGTGTAAATTCGAGTTTACTCACCCAGACCCATATTTTATTTTATATAATTGTTGGCTTTCTCTTTTTTGCCTCAGCAATTATGTAAAATAAAAAAAGGCTGCTGTGCCACCACAGTCTGATTACGTCGAGGTGTGTAGTCGGCTTTTCACTTTTACTTAAGTTTTTTTCCCCAAGAAGTCTATTCAGTATCCATTTAGAATGTTTCAGTTAAATTTAAGTTACTTACTGCCAAGTATCCGTGGCAGTTTCTCCCCATGTTGGGTTTGTCATAAAGGAAGTGTTTCCGATTCAGTAAGCAGAGAATGATTGAGGAGTTCGAGTATGCACAGAGTGGGGAAAACCATGCGCATGTTTGCCGTTATAAGTGCTTCCTTATAATGCCAAACTATGCCACGGTTTCCCTATTGGAAAAAGAGGAAGCCATTAATTATAATAGCAATAATGTATGACCAGGGGTTAGATTAACAGCCAGTTAACCACCCCCTTGGGGCAGTATGGCACTTGACTGTGCCTCATGCCATTTTACGCCCCAAGGGGGTGATTAACAGACAGTTAATCTAACCCCTAGTCATACATTATTGCTTAAATCTTGCTCCCCGTAATCTGCGCTGGAGGTATTATGGGCAGCCCAGGGGCACTGAGTAAAAGTATGACCCTCTTCATTGCAGAGGTTGCATTTTGGTGTAGAAGTACAATGAAAGCATGAATGCCCCATGTCCCTGCATTGTGTACTTCTGAGGTTTTCACAGTTATTACTGATATGCCTTGAAGACCCACACTTTTATCAAGTCTTGGGCTGTCCTGGATAGAACAAAATCCCTTTGTTTCTCCCTAGATAAAAACAATTCAGTAGGTATTGTATCCCATTGTCTGAGTTTCTTAGTTTGATTTGGAATTTCCATCCCCTAGTCTAGACTCCTTCATCACCTATAATAGGCTCTGGTGTCCCCTGAATGTTGTATTGTTTTTCCAACCAGAAAATTATATATGACAAATTAACCCCTTCATTTCTAAATAAAATTGTAGCCATTTTAATTGTGGGTTTGGTAAAAGGCATTACCTGAAAGGGTAACCATAAAGGTAAAATTTTTTGAGCCATGTTCAAGTTCCAAAATCTTTCCAGTAATGTAGCTGACTGAAAACGTATGTCAAAAGTACTTTCACTCGGTGCATGGATCAGGGCATATACATCTGCCAGAGAAAACCCTAAAGCTGTTTTGATTGACTGTTTCCCAACATCAAATCTGTTGGGAAGGGGGGTCTTCCAACCCCACCAAATATCTCAGTCATACTATGTGTCATCTTTTTGCCAGCTCTACTGGTCTTTGCAAAAGGCTAACAGATGGGGCAGGGTTTAAGAGAGTTTCAGGGTCAGGCTCATTTGAATCAGTGTTTTTCTCTTGACTATTAACAGGCCCATTATCATTTGCCACAGCATTGTGTGATAATAATTTTTCAGTTACTTTATGTAGGATAGTTTGTGTACCAACAGTAGGCTCAGTAGGAGCTTCAATGAAAATGTTCCCCGACTCCTCCAAAGGGGAATATTAGGGCATACCTGAAGGTGCAGGTGCTGGTTGAAACAGTTCCTCACAGCTGCTGGTAGCTTTCAGCGTCATTGGAGTGGTTCCAGGTAATGCAATGTTAGGGTCAGGAATCCAGTGACCTTCTGCATTCAGAATCCAGCCTGTATTTTGTAATGCTAAATTTAGAGACCATTAAGCATCAGGGAAGGTAGAATGTTCTGTTGTTCCAGTCTCCATTCTCAATTGGTGGTTGATTTTTGGCACCAAATTGGAACACTTTCAAAAGTTTTTTCTGGGACCCCAGACGGGCTGCTGATGAGATGTTTTCTTTTGCGTTCCTCTTCAAGCTTAGTTTTTTTCCACAAAATAAGCCTTCTCTATTTCAAACATTTAAGCAATCAATATCTTGCATTTTGTATCCAGTTCTTCTTCCAGCCATTTTTCAATTCGAAATAGCTCATCTTCTTCATTGCATTTGTGAGTCGAAATTTGCAGATACAATTGTGTTACCGATACTCGTAGATGGCAAGGCAGCAATTTTTGCAATCATCTCCTCTGTAGCACCTACAGTACATTCTCTTCTCCTCCTCCTCCTCCTCCTCCTCCCATCTCCACCTCCACAGGAACCTCCATTTCTTGCCAGCAGGAAGTGGTTAGCACCCCCTGCAGCAAAAGTAGTGGAATTTACCAAGTGCCTGGCCAAATTTCCCCCATTCACTAAAAATACCACCAACAGTTTAATCTGATTCAGTGTATCAGTTTGCAAAAGGTGTCCCACCACCCCTTTGCCCTGGGACAAGGCTGAAAATAGGCAGAATTGCCTAGTCCTTCTTTCCCGATCACCAAAAACTAAATAAATAAATAAATAAACAATGATTAAACTTGTCTGTGCTCTGCAATTTGGGCCTTAAATTTTGGAAACAAAAATACTGCAAGTTGATACAAACAACACTGAATAAAGAAGAAATATATTAAGAGGCACCAGCAAGATGCCAAGAGGATCACCTTTTACACATGGTGAGACAGATGTCCTGCTGCCAGAGATGGAAGCCAGTAATGACTCTCAAGTGACCCACTATTGACTTTGCAAGCTTAAGGAACAGTAGGGGCCATCTTTTCTAACTTATCAATCCCCCACACTCTAAGTAAATGGAAATGTTACGTGTTCTAGAGGAGCTCACTTCTGAGCAACAGCGGACTGAGCCCCTGGAGAACCCTTTATAATTTGAGCACTAGCCAGGGTCCAAATCAGATCTTCTTCCATATCTGATAGTTCTGCTGTATTGAAATCTTGAAGTAGTTGAATTTAGTGACCTCAACCAACAGGACTGATGGCGAGCTGAAAAGAGATGTGGGCATACAGATAATGGCCAGAAAAGGCACACAATAGCCACATAGGTGCCGGAACTGGGGGGAAAAAGGGGCGGTAACCACTCCACTTTTTATTTCTGTATGGCAAAAACTTGTATAGAAAAAGTGCCCTTTGTACCCTCATACGTGCCCTTTTGATTCTCAGCCCCCCTCAGCTTTTACCATCTTCCGGCACCCTTGAATAGCCATGCATACCTTAAACCTCCTTCTTAGTGATGAAGCAGTACAGTCTGCTAAAGAGGATATGAACCATGATATGAACGTGTGTACCTGGTTACAGCATTAAAGATTTTTCACTAATTATTGACATACACTGCAATTTTCCTGAAACATAAGCCCTAATAATTTAGATCAAAAGCTTCCTTCATAGCAGAGGTGTTGTTAAGTCCATGTTTGAAACCTGATTCATTCAGGACCCTGAAAAAGTCAGTGATGTGATAGAATTTCTGTTTATCTATTGCTGTTGCTGAACATCTCTTGGAAAACAGAAATGCTGACTTGCCTTCCTCAGTGGGAGCCTTCAGAAACTGCTTTGTACTCCTAGAGACTGCAGTCTGACAGAAGATAGTGGTGACCCCTGTTGTTGTCTGAAAAGCACTTGTGGTCAGGATAAAAATGCTGCATACAAATTAAGACACATTGGGATAACATGGCTAAATGCTGCGGTACTAAATCTCACTCTCCCCCTTCCCCCGTTCATTTCTGATGTTATAAATGGTTGTACTGAAAGGCCAGCAACTACTGAGGACTGATCTATAGATGGGGGGGGGCAGAGTACTCCTCTGGTTGGCTTTCCATTACACTAGACATGTGACATCTGAGGTATTGTACTACTGGTACTGGCAGAAATTTTATTTTTACTGCAATACAACAGTGTAGTTCTTGGTTGTTGAGATTAGAGAACTCGTCTTGTCCTTGCCATGAAAAAGGTAAGGAACCAGAAAACTTATATGGTGCTAGTTTAAATGAAAAAGCGGCTTTCAGTCTGTGTCTTCAATGAGCTGTTAAGTACTGGGATCTGATTAGTATCCTAATTTCAGACTCTGTAGTCCAGTGGGAAGTTCCAGCATATAAACACAGCACCAATGCCAGGTGAATACAGCATGGATAAAACTGTGCATGAAATACAGCACTGTAACAAGTGCTAATGGTTCTACAGTGACAGGGTTTTTTTAAGCATGCAGTTATAACTGCTCCTCCTGTTGCTGTAGCCTGCTGGAAGGGAAGCTGAAGGATGCCACTGGGGCAGTATCAAGCCAAGTGCTCCTGTAGAGGAGTGGCTAGAGCACCTGCCTCTGGTGGCGTTGGGGAGCTGGAGCTGCAGGTTTGATTCCACTCTGCTGCAGCCTTTAAAAATAAATAAATAGTCCTGCTCCAAGTTTTTTTCTTTTCCCCTAAAGTCCACGACCCCCTGGAGTTGATGGAGTGGACAAAGCACCCAACATCGGGGGTTGTGGGGGGTGGAGCCCCTCGCAAAAACTGAGATGTTTCTCTGGTGTGCACTGTCTTTGTTGTCCTCAGTGTTTTGTGGTGTTACTCTATGCATTTTTGACCGAGACATTATTTCCCCATGCCCACAGCACCTGAATATGAATCTTTAGGCACAGTTTACAAAATGAGTTCAACCAAAATAAAACAAGTTCAGATCACATTTCTCAACAATTGTGCTCCTTGGAGCCAGTTTAGTAAGTGGCTAGGCATTTGTGTAATTTGCAAGTAGCCAGCCTGCACAGTTCTACACCCATATGCAGCCACTTGTTGCTCCATACGCAACTTTAGCTATGCTCTTTCATGGGCATGGGGTGCTGTGCATACAGAGGGAGTGGCTGAAATGCAGCCTGACCAGATACTGTACTTCCAGTCAGAAGGCCATGCCAGTTTGCTGCAGAGCATGGCCTTGCCACTGTGAACGTGTAGGTAACAACAACTCAAGAAGCAGAGACTGGAGACAGACATCAGATTAAACACACAGTTCCTTCATGTGTTTTGTTTATTGAAGAACCAAATCAAAGTAATAAAAAAAAAATAAGAAAAATAATACTGGTTTACATGAAAATTACAAAACAAAGCATAGCTCACCAAGAGCCTTTCAGCTGCATCAAAATAAAACTTATTCCTGTAGAGTGGAAGAAGTAGCTATAATGTTCCACTACATCTATGGAATTTCCCTGGAAGAGAGGTGTCCTGCTCTCTCCCACCAATCTGCTCCAACTGAGTACTGGAGCTCCTCATATACCTCTTTGGAGCAGGGAACATGAAGTCACATGACCGGGTTGATCCTCCCCTATTCCTATTATTAACATTTTCTACCTTAATACAAATTATTGGGAGATCAGACCCAAAGTATGCTTTACATAAAGACATCATTATATCATAAAACTTTTAATTCCCACATTTTGTAAGTTGAAAGACTAAAAACAAGGTTACATATATAATGACTCATTAAAACAAAAGGTTCTGCCTACCAGGAGGAGTCAGTTTATTCCTTTGTCCTATAAATAAGCCTCATGTTGAGCTGCTGATCCCCTAATAGGAACATTTCCCTTTAAGGCTCAGAACCAAGCTTTAGGTAAGCAGCAACGTACTTTTGTATATTTTGTTTAATTAAATACACCACTTATTCACATATCCTAAAGACCAAACAGTTTGTTTTAGCTACCCTATCTGATGTGGTACATTTATCTGAAGCTGTAAAATATGCTTTCCCCAGCAGATATCATGAACTGCAGAGTTATGCTCACTTTTCAGCCGACTCTCCGATTAAACCAGCGAGTAATGCAAGGAGAGTAGCTGAAACTGCACGGCTTACTGTCTGCCCGAATGCTACCCCTGTCATAGTCTCTTCCCACTTGTTCAGCTGTGATTAGACGTGCAAGGCCTAGCTTTCCTCGTAGCAACCAGGCACTTAATTCTGGCACTACAGTGCTGTGAAGGAGGAAGAGAAGAACCTCCCTAGCTTCTTTTCTATTGCAGTTGGCAACCAAACACCAAAAGGCTGCCACTGCCACTTCTCAGGTGTGTTTACTTCTTGTTTAGCAGCATAAAACAAACAGAGAACAAGAAAAGAAGTGCATCCTCCAAATGTTTCATTTAGAAGGGAAAGGTGCTTTATAGACTTTCGCTTCTTCACTTTCCAGCGCGGACCTGGCGCTTTCACTTTTACTTTAAAGGGCGAACCTGGCGCTTTCACTTCTTATATTTTCAAGAGCTATATTCAGCCTAATAACTCTATGAACTTCATCGTATTTATGTCTATTTCTAAAGGGGGTGAAAGGAACTTATTTATTTCTTCTTATGGGGCATTTTCAGTTTATGAAGCTAAACGGCAATCCCCCCCATTTGTGACGTCACTAGATCCCGAGGCAGGAAAAGAAATACAGCGGGAAAAGAACAGTAAGGAACCATAATAGGAGGCTACCCTATTATAGTGGGAAAAAGGGAAAGCATAATAGAAAAAGAAGACTGCTGCAGCAGATAGATTTAATATAAAGTATAGGGCATAGAAAAGGGGAAATGCCTCGAGATACTGAGAGATAAAAACCAAAAAAAAACATTTATAGGGGAAAAACTGCCACAGCCACATGTAGCAGTACAAGCTAGGACCACCATGAGCCATCAGCTTCTGAACCCTTCTAGCCATCTGTACCAACTAGAAGGGGTGGGGACTGGTGTTTGAATGACTAATCTATGCCAGAAATCTTTGCATTGTAACAGGAGGATCTGTAGAGATTATGGCAGGTCTCCCTGATATAACTTAATTCATTCCCTCCCATGTGCCAAAGCTTGTCCAAACTGGTTTTGAGCATTGCACAGATTTATTCCTTCACACTCCTTACATGCTTCCTGGCCCATTCACTCATGCATCTCAATGAGAGGAGTGGGAGTAGGGTGAAAAATGATTTCAATTAGCCAGGGGTAGGGAGGATGCATTCTGCAGATGGCCCTGCAGCCACAGAATGCATCCCACCATGGTGTGCAAAAACTTAACCACGTTGTTAAATCATGCACAAGCTTTCATGAATATGGCCCTTTGTAATTTGTCCTTTTATGTTTTCCTATCACACTAGGTCAGGTTTAGGTTGTTTGGGAGCTTGACAGAGCCTTGTCCATTCAGAAAACAAAAAACAGTGCAACAGGAGTTTGTGTAGTTGGAGAGGGGTCTTAGACAAGTGGCACACATGGTAACTTTCTCGGAAGTGCTACCTGTCTATGGCATGGATGAGACTAGGGTACTCCGCACCATGGGATTCAATGACTGTTTGAAAAACTGGTGCAGAGCTCAGGGATTTGGCTTCTTTGGGACTGGAGCTCCACCTGGAGGGATGCTTGCCTATACTGGCGCGATGGTCTTCATCTGTCCAGGAGGGAACCAGGATCCTAGGTGATAGGTTTAAATGCTTCATTGGCAAGCATTTAAACTAGCCAAGGGAGGAGGCACTGAAAAGGAGAAGGGAAATCCTAGCCCCCCCAAGAAAATCAGGGTAGTTAGTGAGGTAAACACCAAGATAGGGCAGTTGATAGGGAGAAGGGTAGGGCAAATGGAGAAAAAGACAAAGGCAGTAAGGACAGGGATGGGGCAAAAAGAAATAAGGTCATGATAAAATGGAGGGTAATGAGTACCAATGCCCGTAGTCTAGGTAAAAAGCTCCCCGAAATGGTGGTCTTGATGGAAGAGAGATGCCTGGATATCATGGCAGTCACAGAAACATGGTACACAGAGAACCATGACTGGGTTGTCAACATACCAGGGTACACAATCTACAAGAGGGACAGGGAGGGAGGGTAGAAGAGGAGAAGGAGTAGCTCTCTATGTAAGGGACGGGATCAAAGCAACAGAACTAAAGGGTAAACAGGGAGTACAGGAGACACTGTGGGTCACTCTGGTGACTGGAAATGGCACCACAGTCTGCACAGGGGTTGTATACAGACCCCCGTCTCGGGGGAGGAAATGGACAAGGAAATGATAGAAGACATCCTTAGGATGGCAGAGAAAGGGGAGATATTGCTGATGGGGGACCTGAATATGCCAGATGTTAACTGGAGCACCTTTGCTGCAGCCACATCCAAGAGCAGGGTTATTATCAATGCCCTACAGGGGCATTCCTCAGACAGCTAGTGTTAGAACCCACTCAGGAGGGAGCAATCTTAAACCTGGTACTCTCAAATGGGGACAGAGAGAGGATCTCAGATCTAGAAGTGGGTAGCCATCTGGGAACAAGTAACCATCAAATAGTGTGGTTCACAATAAACTTAGCAGTAGAGTCAATCCATACAAAAGTGAAGGTACTGGACTTTAGGAAGGCTGATTTTGTCAAAATGGGAGAGTGCCTCAGAAAAAGCACTAGCAAACAGGCAAGAAGGTGGGATGAAGCAACAATGGGGAAACAGCAAAACCGCCATCACAGAGGCAACAAGCCTTTGTGTGAAGCAAATAAATCAAAAAGAAAGAAAAAACACTATGGTTCTGAAAAGAAGTGGTGGGAAAGGTTAGAGAGAAATAGATAACATTCAGGAAGTATAAGGAAAATACAGAAGAAGCAGGACAGAGACCTGTACCAGTTAAAGCAGAAGGAAGTGGGGAAAGCAGTCAGAATAGCAAAGGCCCAAACTGAGGAAAAGATAGCCAACTTGGTTAAGATGTGGGATAAAACCTTTTATAGGTACATTAGGGAGCTAAGAAAGACTAAGGCAGGGATACTGAGACTGAATAAAGAGGAAGGTGGTTGGGCAGAGAGTGACAGTGAAAGAGCAGGGATACTGAATGAATACTTCTGCTCAGTATTCACAAAGGAAGAGCAGGGGGGAGATACCTAATCCAGTCAATAGAAGCACTCTGGATACGGGGGTTGATATTAGTCCTTTCACAGAAGAAAGGGTTCTGAAAGAACTCCTAAAACTGAAGGTGGATAAAGCAATGGGGCCTGATGGAATTCACCCCAGAATTCTAAAGGAACTAAGGGAAGAACTAGTAACACCATTGGCTATCCTTTTTAATAAATCATGGGAGGATGGTGCGGTACCTGAGGACTGGAGGAGGGCAGATGTGATTCCCCCTTCACAAAAGTGGGAGCAAAACAGAGGCAGAAAACTACAAACCTGTCAGTTTGACCTCAGTGGTAGGGAAAATGATGGAATCACTTCTGAAGGAAAGAATTGTTGAGTACCTAGAGACCAGTGGGGCACAGGACCCAAGGCAGCATGGATTCACAGCAGGAAGGTCATGTCAGACAAATCTGATTGATTTCTTTGACTGGATGACCAAAGTAGTAGACCAGGGAAGGGCTGTGGACATGGCCTACCTAGACTTTAGCAAGGCATTTGACACAGTCCCACACAAAAGAATAATAAACAAATTAGCCAGCCTGGGAGTGGGTCCCAGGATAGTAACCTGGGTAAACCACTGGCTGGACAAAAGGAAACAGAGGATAATATTAAATAGGGTCCACAGTGAAGAAAGGGGGGTTACTAGTGGGGTACCGCAGAGTTCAGTACTGGGGCCGGTCCTTTTTAATGTTTTTATAAGTGACATTGCAGAAGGTCAGAAAGGAAAAGTATGTCTCTTTGCAGATGACACAAAGATTTGCAACAGGGTTGATATGAAAGTTGGGGTGGAAAGGATGAAAAGGGACTTGGCATGGTAGGAGGAATGGTCACATGTATGGCAGCTTAGATTCAACACAAAAAAAGTGCAAAGTAATGCACCTGGGAAACAAAAACCCAGGGGAAGAGTACAGAATGGGGGGTGAGATACTGACAACAACAAAAATGTAAAGGAACCTGGGGTAGTCATATCAAATGATCTAAAGGTGGGCCAGCAATGTGAGAAGGCAGTAAATAGGACTGGGGGGATACTGGGATGCATAGGGAGAGGCAACACTAGTAGAAAACAGGAAGTTGTTGGCCCTCTGTACAGACAGTTGGTAAGACCACATCTGGAGTACTGTATATAGTTATGGAGACCCCATCTCTGCAAAGACATAAACAGGGTGGAGGCTATCCAGAGGAGGGCAATCAAAATGGTGCAGGGTCTGAACCAGAAGACATATGAAGAAAGACTAAAGGAGATGAAGATGTATAGCCTTGAGAAAAGGAGGGAGAGAGAGAGGGGACATGATGGAAACTTTCAAATACCTCAAGGGAATCAACAAAGTCCAAGTGGATAGCATCTTTCAGAAAAATAGATGTGCAAGAACAAGGGGGCACAATTTGAAGATAGAGGGGGGATGGCTCAGAGGTAATGTGAGGAAGTATTTCTTCACAAAGAGGGTTGTGGATACATGGAACAGCCTTTCTGAGGAGGTCGTAGAGTCAAAAACAGTGGGGAAATTCAAGAATGCATGAGACAGACATAAGGCAATTCTAGTGGGGGGTAGGAAGGAGTAGGCTGTTGGTTAACTAGGATCTGCAGCTTATCTGTTAGGTAGGGAAATGGCAGACTAGGTGGGCCAAGAAGTCCTTATCTGCCATCAGATTCTATGTTTCTATGATATTTACTAGCTAATAGTCACTATATGTTTTGGGGGTTTGGTACATCTTCAGCCAGGGAGAAAGCAAAGATAATGGCACACAAGTGTCTATCAACATCACAGGCAGTGAGCATGCCCTGCGTAAGACATCAAGTAGTTGCTGATGTGCAGTATGTCATCCAAGTTTTCTGTGCCATTTGTCATGTGTTTTCAACAAGTCCTTTTACAAGACAGATATTCCTTGTAATAATCTGGGGCGCACAGTGATGGTATGTGTCCCATTTTTACTTGTCAAATGATATGTGGTGATGTCAGGCAATGTGAGCGTGTATGACTTTTCCCCTCGTTGACAGCTTTAGACTCTCACAACCCTGCAAAATACAGTCTCACTGTCACAGTGCCACTGACAAACAACTAGCATAACACACTCCACCAGTTCTGCCACCACACTGTTGCAAATGTATCACTGGGCTGTTCCCTTCTAGTCAGTGGCGGCTCTACACCAGGGCCCGCCAGGGCACGTGCCCCGGTAATAAAATGCTGTGCCCCATGTGGTGCAAAGCTTCCCCCATAGTAACAATATATCTGTGCCCTGGCTGCCATCGGTTGTGCCCCAGCTGTGCCCTGGTAACCATTTGTGGCTAGAGCCGCTACTGCTTCTAGTACAACTTTAAGTCCTTACTAACACAGTACGAATCCTGGACTTCAGAACCACAGTTTACTTTAGACAGTCCTGAAGATTCTTTTACATTAGGAACAATTTAATTTTATAATGGTACATACTCTCAGAGATAGAAAACAGAGTTTGCAGGTAAAATAAACTACCTACACCTTTTAAAAGCTAGCACAGACAGAGAAGTATTAAAATATAAAATTTTTAGTGTTCAAAGAATTTACAGATACACATGCAATGAATGGTAAAACAGAACACACTAGTAAATGCAAAATTAATAAGTATTATACAATAGAAAAATGTAAGAGAGAAGACAGAAACTAGACTAAAACCAGGGTTTTCTCTTACCCACACCGTACAGATTTCTCACAGGAGAATTACACATGGGACTTGAGTCAGACTATTTCATGTTTACAGGTCTTGATGTTTCAGATGTGACTGACTACAAGACTAAAAACCTTGTAAATGATCAACCTAGTCCCAATTCGTAGGCCTTCCTGTTTTCTATTACACAAGAAGACATGACACCAGTTTCTCACAAATCAGCTATTCACATTAAAATGGGTGATGGCTTTCTAGGGTGAGACCAATCACATGAAGTACTTTCTTTGTGTGCCAACCATAAAAGTGTGCAATCCAGTTCTGTAGAACAATGAAAATTATAAAAAGGTTCTCAGAAATGCTGCAATCTAATAGGCTGTTAGGATTCCAACAGCCTTACATTAATCTATGTTAGAAAATAGGCACCGAGAATACAAGATCCTGATTGGATAATGCCATCTACCAGCCGGTCTGGTATCAGGCAACAGAGACTGGGAAACAATAAGTCCCAATCTCTATATACCTGATAACGTTCGAAATCAGTCAGCTAGCAGAACGTTGAACTTTAAATGAGAACCATTTTTTTTCTCTCGCTAAGCAAGAGATGGGGCTCTGACCTGAAATTTGATGATGGCACTCCCCATCCTTCTAGTTTGTAAAATACTCTCAATTTCCCAATGTGACACACTGTACCTGAGTCTTTATAATTCTTGTGATAAACAACTCAATTTTACTGTATTGAAGTAACTGTGCTAGCACCTCTTGTGCTCAGAGCTACTCAGTTGTTCCGACTCACCCTGACTCCACTCCCGCTCTGCTACTAACCCCCATCCGTTCCCGGGGCAGTAAAGTGTAGCGTGTGCTGTCTCTGAGAGGACATTCCCACTCCACTGCAGAAACATATTCTGACAGCAGCACATCCTAAATGATATTTTTTCTTTCTTTTTGTTTAAATCCACTCAGGTCTGGGGGGAGAAATTCCTAGAATCTAAGTGCAGGAATTATACCGCATGCAACGGAGCAAAAACAAACTGATTTTTTTTTGTTTTCTGAGGCACTAAAGAAGTGCCATTGTGTTGAGCTCTCACTTGACCTCACCCTGTCCGCCTCCTGATCTTTCGTTGACATGCAGCTCGGGCAGCATCACCATCCTCCCTTAATCTCTCCGCTCAGCTCCTGAGTTTCGGTGTGGATGACACTTTACTCGGGGATCCACACAAGTTATCACAGCAATGAAAAAAAGCACTGCTAATTTAAACACATACTTTAGATAACTGCCATCTGCCCTGCCTAGGTCCTTATGGTCATGCTTCTGACGGCTCACAAATCCTATTCAAATTCCTTTATACTTTCACCAAAGCAACAGCAAACAAACAGTAATACAGCAGTTTCTCTGGTTGTGGACAGTATGCAAGAAACTGCATCTTTTCTTCAGGATGTAGTGGTGAGGAGGGGCCAGTAGTATAGAATAGCTCTGTGATCTCTTTGTGTGTATTTGGGGGAGGACAGCAGATGGAACAGCACCCAAATGGAGAGATTACTTTAACAAAAAAAGTCATTTTTTTCTCCTAGTATTTGCATTTGTTTTTAAACTGATTTCCTTTATTTTACTACTTAATCAAAATTTAAACAGATGCTCATTAATGTAAAGCAAAATCAATTTTAGTGTGTGTGTGTGTGTGTGTGTGTGTGTGTGACCATAACAACCAAAATTCAGTGCAGGCGGAGGAACTATTTAATTTCAAACTAAGCAAGCAGCATAGTGTTTAACCAATTAAAAATAAAAATAATTAAAAAAATCATTGTCTAATATAGTTGCCCATTTTTCTTAAGGCAATAATATTTTCCTCAGGTGGGATGTGTGCTATACCCGGACCTTCCAGGGTTATAGGCTCTCCTGCCTGCGGCGTCGGGCTCTCCATTACGCCCCTGGGCGGTCCGGTATAGCACACTACAGCCCACCCTGTTGGGTATTATTGCTTACTTATACTGTCATGTACAGCCTGATCACAATGGCACATGGATTCTTCCTGTCAGCATTCCATCTTCTAGCACTTCTAAATGACTGGAATGATCCATTCTGATTTTGAACCAGCACTCTTAAATTGTTGGTGGAAGAACTATTTTATTAAAAATCTCCCTCTAAATGAGGAAAACATTCAAAATGTATTCTTTTAACCTTCTTCTTTTGGAACAGTTTTTTATAATAGCAATAAGGCACTCCCAGGAGTTAGATTAACAGTCAGTTAATCGCCCCTAGGGGCAATATGGCACCCAGCTACACCTCATGCCACATTACACCCCTAGGGGGTGATTACCAGACTGTTAATCTAACCCCTTGTCATGCCTTATTGCTTAAATAAAGACTACTCAGAAAGCAACAGTGGGTTTATTCTCACAATTTCAAATGCTGCCCCCACACAATGTGCGCTGACAAAATAACAAGTTTCAGGAGATGGGTGCTTGTATGGACTAGTGTGAGACTTTGTGCTCCAGCACTTTGATCCAATTAAGCTTCATCAGGAGGTGCTGAGCCATCTTTATTTTTTATTGTTCTACCAAGCTAGAGTGAGTATTTTATGCTTGTTTTGTTGTTCAGAAGTTT
Source organism: Neoceratodus forsteri (assembly GCA_016271365.2). Taxonomy (NCBI): domain Eukaryota; kingdom Metazoa; phylum Chordata; order Ceratodontiformes; family Ceratodontidae; genus Neoceratodus; species Neoceratodus forsteri. The sequence continues at coordinate 860,441,927 of CM057456.1, forward strand.
GGTGTTCTCTATTGTGGCACCACTGCAGTTGCACAAGTGCATCTGCTCCCTTGCTGTTGAACTACAACTTTGTGTGGACTGGCTAGAGGCACAGCAGTGAATCTTTCGCCTACTCACAGCAGCCTAGGCATTCTCACACCCAAACTTAAATAGTCTCAGAACGTTAAATTATCAACATGATAACAAGGGCAGAACAAAGACCTAGAGCGTTTCCAGTAAAACAGCATTTTCCCACACAGAAGGTATTTAAAGAAAAACAGAGCAAATAATTCATATTCTTCATCACACCCACTCTCTTGCTGTTTCCTGCTGCATAGACTAAGCAGAGCAGTATGAAAGTATGTCATCTGATATACCTACAAAATCCATTGACCTATTTGCGCTGTAAGTCACACTTATTGCAACCTAACAGATCACTGAAATGGTCAAGAAGATTTCACAGGTCTTGCTGCTGGTTCACTGGGGAGAGACAGGCAATGTTTTTGAAGCAAATGTTCTCTGAACTATGTGTTATTATATTTGTTAGTTACAGTTTGCTGGCCTCTTGCAACCCATGTCATTTTTTTAACTTGACTTTCATTTGATTTTAACTTATTTCCAACTTTTCAAGTGGATGTTCTGTGTACTTTCTTGCATCATGTTGCTGCCATCTTTTATAAAGAGGTATTCAGTATTTTTCATCTTCTTTTCTTTTTTTTTTTTTTTTTTTGCTGATGTTCTATTCCCTTCATCTCCATACAAATTGTCAGGGAAGCCCAAGTCCTTTGAAGGATGAAGAAAATATTTCCATAGGAGTGTTCCTATCTAATGATTGTATTGAACACCAGGAAATGAAATAAAGACAAAACTCAGACTCCATTTACAGTGTAATGTTTCAATTTATTGCATATATTTGATCACTTATAAGACTCACTTTTTCATGCTTTACTGTGTAAACATGAGAAGCGCTTATGTTATGTATCAAAGATTTTCTAAATGCTTGCAGTAAACCAGGACACATATATTCCAGACAGACATTGATGCTTTTCTGGAACATTCTTATTTTTAAGTGAGGGAATGTGTTATACCTTGGTAATAAGAGTATAAGTGATTTCTTTCCACTGGGAGACTCTCTGCTGCTGTGTCCTTCAGGTCAGCATTTGACATACTGTATTTGTGTATGCCACAAAATGTTGAGTGCTCTAAGGGGACAAAGATATGAAATAAATCAGTATATTACACTATCTAAAGAAATTGAATTTCACCTTCATTCCACTCTCTCCCTCTCCAAGTAATCCCAGGCATCCAGTAGCACCCTCCCTCTCCTCATCCTTTCCAAGTACCCCCGCCCCGGCATCAAAAAGCACCTCCTCTCTGTACTTTTCAAACTATGTCCTGGTATCCAGTGGCAACCCTCCTACTTTCTGTCCCTCTCCTAGAACTGCCTGGCATCTAATTGCATCCCTCCCTCTCTCCAGCATTTTCACAGTACTCCCTGTCTTCCACTGGAATCCCTCTCCCTGTCCCCATGCAAGTTCTCCCAGTTGTCTAGTTGGTCCCCAGCCCAAGAGCACCTCATATCTCTGAGCCCAGTTCCACAACAGTGGCTGACACAAACCCTTTGCTCACCTCATTGACTGGTAGTGTCTGACTAATGCAAACTACTATGCTGATAGAGCACTGGGTATGTGAATATAGAGTTGCAAGATGTCTTAGTCAAAATCATGGTGGTGCTACATTGATGTACATGGTACTGTACATCAGTGTAGTACTTTCATGATTTAAATGAGATGTATTGCAACTGTTATTTACGATATACTTGCTGAGATGCTAGTATAGTAGTTTGTGTTAGTCAGACAGCATCCAGCCAAGGAAGTGAGTGCAGGGTTTTTTCTGGGCATACTGCAGGAGTAGGGGGTTTAGGGTGCTCTGGGGGTTGGGGGGCCCTGGACACCAGGGAGATCTTAAATGGGGTATAGTAGAGGGAAGGGATTACCACTCACTGCCAGGAACTATTTAGAAAGAGATGGGACAAGGGCAGGAGGGATGACATTGGATGCCAGAGAGCACATGCATTGGGACTGGGGGTGGGAAGAGTGCTACTAGACACCAGGAAGAACCTGAATCAGGGTTTTAAAATCCCACAGCCACCGACTGTGTTTGTGATTCTGTGCAAGTCTCTTACCTTCACTGTGTATTATGTGCTTGACCTCTCCCAGAATTTCTCTTTAATCTTTTACTGTGCTGTATGAATCTCCCTTGGGGCCTAAAATGGCAGTAACACTCTCTCTCCCAGTCCCCCTCCTTAACCTGGATTATGAAATGCAAATGAATGCAGTTTAAATAATAATTGCTGTGTTATTGGAAACCTAGTTCCTTTCCTGACATTCTTTCCCTAGAGAAAGGAGGATGAGCCAGGACAGAAAGCCTTGGAAAGAAAGAGCCCTATGAATGGGCCACGATACATATTGGTGGCACGGGGTGATATTGCAGCAACCAAAAACAGCATGGCTACAAACACTGCAAGCAACACAGCGCTGACCACAACAGAGTCAGACAAAACACCAACTCAAACAAAAAGAGTGTACCCATTGCAAACAATGGGGACGTTCTATTTTTTTGCAGGGAGCTTTGCCCCCTGCACCTCCCATAGCCCCCAGAACTTAAATAAGTAACTCTGGGGGGGGCGGACTTTGGGGATGGGGAGAAACTTGAAAGGGGGGTAAACTTTGTTTAAAAAAAAAAGTCACAAAAAGAAGTAACACCATGAGACCTGGGGGAAATGAACCATGGTCCCAGGTCTCCAATCCCGTCTCATGCTAGAGCCTTAGCACTCCACCATGGAAGCAACTTGACCAGACACCCAGCACACATCAAGTTAGCATTTCCTGACTGATGCATAGAGTGACAGGGGTAGCAGTAATTCCTTTCCACTATCATACCCCTGTCGCTCTAAATACATGTGCGCTGTACCCTGTGTGGTTATTAGCATGCGGTTCTAGTTCTGGGATATTGACCCAGTACCATAAGCCCCCTAAGTAGAGAACTGTGGAACATTTGTATGCTATACTGTATTTTTTCCATTGGGATTCCTGTCTCCCTCCCTGATAATCAGAACTGTTGAACCTTTTCTACAGCTGGAACATCAGGTAAACAACAGCCTTCACTGCAGATGTCAATGTGCTCCTTAGTCAGCTGGCTGTGAAGTACACAGATGCCAGACAAGTCACACCCTCCCTTGGAGCCAAACATCTCACCTTTGTGATGCAAATGGCCCTATTCAGCTGCACCATAGTATTCTGTGGATCAAAACTGAGTCCTTATTTATTTATTTATGTTGTCTAGGATTACAAATACCTTTGAGCCAAGGCTCTTTTTACAAAGGTTCCACATCAGTTACTTACAAACAACATGAGAACAACAGTGAACAACAGTAAACTACGCATGTTACAATAGAGCTATTGAATGGTCAAGTGTTGGAACAGTAAGGTGTAGAGGCAGAAGAGAAGAGAAGAGCGGGTGGTTAAGAGAGGCAGCTAGAGTGAAAAGGAGGAACATGGCTAGAAAACATGAGCCCACATAGATACATAGATACATAGATACATAGACAGCGTCAGCAGATAAGGGCCTATGGCCCACCCAGTCTGCCCATTTGAGCTTGTAAGTTCAGTTTATGTTTTCCTAGAAGTCTGTTGCCCCTTACCCCTGACCTCCAGAATTCCTTTATGTCTATCCCATGCATTCTTAAATCCTGTGATTGTTTCAGCCCCCCACCACTTCCTCTGACAGGGTGTTCCACTTGTCCACCACCCGTTCTGTGAAGAAATTCTTCCTCACTTTCCTCTGAATCGTCCTCCCTCCAACTTCATCCCATGCCCTCTAGTCCTAGAACATCTTTTTCACTTAAAAATAGTGTATTCCTGCACCCTGTTCCTCCCTGTAAGATACTTGTATGTCTCTATCATATCCCTTCTCTCCCTCCTCTCCTCCAGGGAGTACATGTTCAGTTCCTTCAACCTGTCTTCGTAGGGTTTGTGATGCAATCCATGCACCATCTTTGTTGCCCTCCTCTGAACCTTCTCTACCCTGTCTATGTCCTTACGTAGGTATGGTCTCCAGAACTGTACACTGTACTCCAGGTGGGGCCTCACTAGTGTCTTGTATAGTGGAATTATGACCTCCCTTTTCCTGATGGTGATGCCCCTGCCTATGCATCCCAGCATCCTATTTGCTTTACCTGCTGCCTTGTCACACTTTTTCCCTACCTTGAGGTCACCAGAGATGATAACCCCAAGATCCCTTTCCTGCTTGGTGCATGCTATATCCTCACCCCCCAACTGATATATTGTGCCAGGGTTTTTGTGCCCCATATGCATTATCTTGCACTTCTTTGCATTGAATTTCAACTGCCAAACCCCTGACCATTCTTCAAGTTTCTGCAGGTCCCTTCTCATTCTGTCACAGCGATAGGGTCAGGTCTGGCACCTGGTGGTGGCAAAGAGACAAGTATGAAAATAGGGGGGTAGGTCGAGGATGCAGCCAGTGGCATTTGTCAAACAGAGAGATGGAAAGGAGTGACAGAGGGGAAAGTAAGGATAGGGTACGGGGGGGAGTGCATAATGGGGAAAAGTGCTATATGGTGGCAAAGAGAGGCTAAAGAGGTGATATGAAAACCTTAGAATTTAAGCAGCACCTCAGGAGCTGGGGGGAATTAGCAGAAAATCAGATGGGACAAAGGCTGCGTAGGTCATGAGCTAGGAGAGGCAGTCACAGGAGCTTGAGGCAATGAGACGGGCCCGGAGCCTGGTTTTGAACAGACCTAGGGTTGAGGCAGAGGAGGTGGAGTGGCTGAGTCCATTCAACCATAGAGGAGCCCTGTAGGTGAAGGATCATTGGCCCTGTGTAGTTCAACAGAGAGAAACTTGTAGAATCTGGGTTGTTGAGCTCCTGGTGTTCTGTCAATTGATGTTGTGATGTATCAATGCAGAAACACCGGGGGAGGGGGATGAGGCCAAGGTTGATTTTTCCCACCATAGCACATGTAAGATACTTTATACAGTTGGAGAGTTGGAGCCATCTGGATTGTTCATAAAGGGCACAGGTGTGGGTGAGGCGGTGGGCACCAGTTGTGAGCCAGCATGCTTTATTAAGGGCAGTTGTTATACGTCAGAGAGCAGACATCGTGGCGGAGCTGCAGATAATGAGGCCATAATAAATAATTAACAACACAGAGCTCTGGACGGCAATCTTCAGGGCCTCTGGGGTAAGGTGTTGCCTATGCTTGTAGAGTAATCCAAGGCATGTGTTGGCAGCTTTACCACATTGTCAATGTGAGCCATATAGGAGAGATTAGGGTCAAGCAGAATCCCTAGATATTTGAATGAGTAAACTTGTTCGAGGATGGTCCCCTGCTTGGTGGAGATGGCAAGGGGGTGTTGCTTGTAGTGGTTATGTGAACTGCGGAAAAGCAGTGACTTGGTTTTCTTGTGATTGAGGACTAGTTTATGATTGGAAAACCATGTTTCAACAGCACTGAATCTGAGCTGAAGGCTGTGTTGAAGTGGTGAGAGGTCCTTGTGCATGGAAAAGACAACAGCATCATCCGCATATAGGATGATATGTTCCGAGCAGGATTGTGGTAGGGAGTTTAAAAAAAGGCTGAAAAGGAGAGGGCCCAGTATGGACCCCTGAGGGATTCCAGAGCGGACAGGCAAGGTGTCCAAGATAGCACTGGCGATTTTTACTCTTTGAGAGTGGTTGTCAAGGTAGCCTCTGAACCAGTGGGCTGAGTCCGGTGCAAGGCTAGCAAGGAATAGTTGGTCATATAGCAGCTGATGATGGACTGTGTCAAATGCCTTCAATAGGTCGATGAAGACAGCCCCAGTAAGAAGACCTTTATCAAGGAAACTATGCACTACACCGATAAATTCAAGCAGGGCAGTGGTGGTACTATGCCCCTTTCTAAAACCATGCTGTTGTGTGCACAGAATATTATATTTGTCCAAATAATCAGTGAGCTGGTCCGCAACAATTCGCTCTTGGTCCTGGTGTCTAACTGGCCCACAGAGTTAGCCCAAAGGAGATATGTTTTTAAATAAAGGAAGATGAAGTTGAGGAATAGGACAGGACACCAACAAGTCAATGACTATAGGATCCACTTGCTGGGACAATGATGGGCCACAGGGCAGACAGTGATGTGGCTCTGAAGATGTCAGAACCTGTATTCAAAAAAGGTAAGAACAGTGAGGTTTTTTGAGGAGGATGGGCAGAATATTAAAGGTAACAAGGAAGGCAGAGTAGTATGCTGAATTGTCAAATGTTTCTCCTCAATCTCCTCACATATTACACCCCTAATTTTTGCTGGAGTCAGGTGGTAGCCTGTGAGAAATTAAGCCATGGTGTGTCAAAGTCGCCTTGGCAAGGAGTGGGGGCCATCCCTCCCACCTATGGACCAACTAACCAGATACCACTACCTCAAAGATTGCCTGAAGGACAGAGCAGTTTGACTAAGGTGGGCTCAAGGAGGGCAGGAGTGGTAGTATCTGGAAGGCTGGGGAAGTGGGTAACAGGCACACTCCTCCTCATCCAGTGCCACTAAGAAACTCCTACGCCATTCTGGCGGAACAGAACTGCCATGATGGAACATCCAAGATGGTGGACAGAGAGGATGAGAAGGAGAAAGCAACTTCTAGTAGGGGACTCTATAGTCAGGAGGATAGAGTTTGGGGAAGGAAAGGGGGTAGAGAAGGAGGTTAAGTGCCTACCTGGTGCATCCGCTAGGAGGGATGGAAAGTGTATCCATTGGATCACGGGGACTATAGGAAGAAAGGGAAACTGGATGCATTGTCCACCTGGGGATGAATGACCTTGCTCTGGAAGGAACAGGGTCAGTACAGGAGCAGTTTAGGGAGCTGGGGGAAGGGTCTTTGGCAGATATCATGCACTGTAGTCTTTATGGAAGTGCTGCTTGTCTACAACAGGGGGAGGGAGCTCTGCACTAAGACAATCAACTCATGGTTGAAGGAATGGTGCAGAGAGGAGGAGTTTGGCTACACTGAGGACTGGGGCTCCACCTGGAGGGATTAGAGCTTCTACTGGTGGGGGGATGGTCTGCATTCATCCAGGAAGGGAACAGCAGTCCTCAGTTGATGGTGTAAATGTTACCTCGATGGACATTTGAACTAGCCAGGGGGGTGGTGGAAGGCAAAGGGGTGGCAGAAACTGCCCCACCCAGGCTGTGATGGAGGGTAGAGAAATTCTGAGGGAAAAGATTCCAGCCAAAATGAAGGACAACCAAGGGTGCAAGGGATCAGCATGGGTGGAAGAGGGAAGAGAAGTAGGCAGTATGAAAAGGCGAAGAAGGGGAATCAACTAGACAAAATGAGAAGGGACAAGAGTAGGACTAACAAAATCTGTACAGCTATGTGTGCCACTGCTAGAAGTGTGGGAAATAAGATACCAGACCTAGAGGCCACCATGGTTGAGGTAGGCTTGGATATTGTGTCCATCACCAAAACATGGTGCACAAACAACCATGACTGGGAAACAGTTATACCTGGCTACACAATGTTTAGAAGGGACAGGGTAGGAAGGAAAGCTGAGGGAGTGGTGCTTTCTGTTAAGGAAAACATCAAAGTAATGGAGGTACAGGGAGGAAGTGGGGGTCAAGGTGTTGTGGGTCAACCCTGAGTCTGGAAATGGAGCCACCATTCGCATGGGAGTGGTATACAGGCCTCCGACACAGGGAAAGGACATAGACAAAGAGATGTTGGAAGACACAGGCAAAATGGCTAAGAAGGGGGAAGTGGTGCTGGTGGGGGACTTTAGTCTGCCAGATGTAGAGTGGAGCCTACCTGCTGCAGCATCAGCAAGGAGCAGAGACATCTTAGACTTTCTGCAGGGGGCATTGCTCAGGCAGCTGGTCAGTAAACCCACCCAGGGTGGGGCAATACTGGACCTGGTACTTAAGAATGGGGACAATGTGGCAGACATCAAAGTGAGAAGTTATCTAGGGACCAGTGACCATTGCATAGTATGGTTTACTATAAGAACAATAGCAGAATCCAGCTGCTCAAGAGTGAGAGTCCTAGATTTCTTTATAAAGAAGGGGAACAATACCTGACAATGCCACCTTCCTGGCAGTTCCACCCAACCCCCCCTCCTTATCCTTACCTACCCCCCACCTCTCCTCTCTTCTCATTTTCTTACCTCCCCCTTGCCCCTTCCATTTCTTTCTACCACCCCCCATTGTCCTCTTCCTTTCCACTTTACCCTCTCCCTGTCTGTTCAAAATTAATTTGATATCGTTTACCCTTATTTTTGTAACAATTTTGTATATTGTCATGTGATACCTATGTTGACGTGGAACCTTTGTAAAAGAGCCCTGGGCTCAAAGGTAATTGTAATCCTCGAATTGAAATAAATAAATAAATAAATAAATAAAATGCATCCAAGAAGACGTGGGGTAGATATTGAGGGGAGTGGAGGGAAAATAGGCCAGAATAAAATAGCATAGTAAAGGCAACAAGCTTTTATATCAAGCAAATAAGCAAAAGCAGAAGGAGGAGGAGACTACTATGGTCCTTGAAGAAAGTGACAGAAAAGGTAAAGGGGTAAAACAATAGTATTCAGACGGTATAAGGAGACCCAAAGAGAGGACAGAGAAGTGTATCTGGGGAAATGGAGGGAGGCAGACAAGGCAGTAAGGTGCACAAAAGCGCAAGTTGAGGAAAGAATAGCCCAGACAGTATTGAAGGGGACAAGACATTTTTCAGGTATTTCAGCATGAAAAGGAAGATCAAGGGAGGGACTGCACGGTTAATAAAGGGGGGGGGATACATTGAGGAGCACAACAAAAAGGACAACATCTTAAACAAATATTTCTGCTCAGTGTTCACAGTTGAGGGGGAAGGGGAGGGACCACAAATAAACACCAAGAGATTGGGGGGGTGGACACCAGTCCCTCTTCAGAAGAGAGGGGTCAGAAAAGGACTGGCTAATCTGAGGGCGGACAAAGCCATGGGGCCAGATGGGGTGCATCCAAGAGTGTTAAAGGAAATCATTAAGGTGCTAGCTGCACCACTGACAGACTTGGTTAGCAGTTCACTGGAGACTGGCATGGTCCCAGAGGACTGGAAAAGGGCAGTCATAGTCCCACTTCACAAAAGTGGTAGCAAGGAGGAGGCAGGAAATTGCAAACCTGTCAGTCTGATATCTGTAGTAGGGAAACTGATGGAGACACTATTAAAGGAAAGAATTATGGAACACTTGAAATCCAGTGGACTGCAGGACCCAAGGCAGCATGGCTTTATGGAGGGGAGGTCATGCCAAACAAATCTGATATATTTTTTTGACTGGGTAACCAAGGTGTTGGATTAGGGAGGGGCAGTGGACGTGGCCTACGTGGACTTCAGCAAGGCCTTTGACACCATTCAGCATATGAGGATGATAAACAAGTTGGGTAGCATGGGGGTGGGCAATAAGGTGGTAACCTGGGTAAGAAACTGGTTAGGGGATAGGAGGCAAAGGGTGGTGGTAAATGGAGTTCTCTCTGAGGAGGGGAGAATGACCAATGAGGTACCACAGGGGTCAGTACTGGATCAGTCCTCTTTAATGTCTTCATCAGTGACATAGCAGAGGAACTGAGTAGGAAGGTCTGCCTCTTTGTGGATGACACCAAGATCTGTAACAGGATGAACACTCTGGAGGAGGTGCAAAGGATGGAAAGAGACTTGAAACAACTGAAAAAATGGTCAAAAGTTTGGCAGCTAAGGTTTTTTGTAATAAAGTGCAAAATAATGCACTTGGGTCACAGAAACCCATGGGGTGCAGTACAAAATGGGGGACAGATACTAGCAACAACCAAGCAGGAAAGGGATATGGGGTAATCATACTGGATGACTTGAAAGTGGCCAGACAATGTGACAAAGTGATCGAGAGAGCTAGAGGGATGCTGGGAAGTATAGGTAGGGGTATTACCAGCATGAAGAGAGAAGTGGTGTTGCCACTATATAGGTCTTTAGTGAGATCACACCTGAAATACTGTGTCCAGTTTTGGAGGCCACATCTCAGGAAAGACCTAGACAGGATGGAAGGCCTTCCACAGGAAGGCTGCCAAGATGGTGCTGGGTCTACATCAGATGTCCTATGAGGGGAGGCTAAAGGAACTAAACTTGTACACCCTGGAGAAGAGGAGGAAAAGGGGGGATATGATCAAGACCATTAAATATCTCATGGGGGTGAATAAGGCACAAGTGGGAGGTATTTTTTGGAGGAAAGCGTGTTCCAGAACAAGGGGCCACGATATGAAGCTGAAGGGGGTAGGTCCAGGAGAGATATGAGGAAACACTTCTTTACAGAAAGGTGGTGGATACCTCAAACAGTCTTCTTTTTTCAGATGGAAATGGTGCGGGGATAATTCTCTAGAATATTGTTTAGTTATTTTAAAAGTTGGAGGGTAGAGCATTACAGACAGCAGTCTAAAATAATCTCCTACTGGGAGTCTGATTTTCAAAATAGTTCTTGAATTTAAGAACAAATGGTGCTTTGGGGTCTTTTTTTGGGGGGGAGAGTTAGGCGGCCTTCTCACAAAAATGGCTTTGTATAATCAGTTCTTTTAAATATTTCCAATTTATCTTCCCTTAACGAATAACAAAGTATCATTTGACAAACAATATAGGCAGAATATAATTAGGTTATAAACAGGGAATTTGAACCTCTCACAAATGGCAGTCTACTAAGCCTTACAAGTGAACTATAACATCACAAAAGCATACTTTATTGACATTGGCCTAGGCTTGTTTAAAAATTGCTCTCCTTATTAAATGTGAGTGCCAATCTTTCCTTAAAATAAAACTCAATGTACGTACAAAAACTAATTCTGTTTAATTTCTGAGTCTCTGCTGGAATTAATTCATGACGTATTACAGTACATATTCAGAAACTTTTCTTAGAAATATGAAGACCTAGATGCCCAGTATTTGGATAATGAAAGTGAGAACTTGACACTGAGAGTCATATGCAGGAGTACATTATTATGATGGTGCCTCCATTTAGTGCTGTATGCTTCCTTGGAAATTGTAATAATCCCTGTTTATACCCCAGTGCACTTAGCTACCATCTAGCAACTATACAAGAATTCAGCTATGTTCCTGAACAGCTTAGTAGATACTGTAGCTCAGCTGTTGTGGTGATACAATGAATAGCCCACTTCAGTTAAAACAACTAACATGGCCTTTATAAACACACATCTCACCAGACCACACTGCCTTGCTGGCTCCCTGTGTTGTGGAAAACAACTGTACATCTCCCAAAGACCCAGCTCCGCACTTCCAGAAATCTCCACTGTGCTGCTAATTTTACTCTGGTTGCTATGACACAGTAGCAGGGAAGCTGAAGAAATTCAAGCAATAACACTTGCCAAGGAGTCTCTAAAGGGAGCAGAGAGTTAAGGCTGGCAGAGAGGTAATAAATCAAACATGGGCTCCCGCTGACTGTAATGAGGGAATAAAAGAAAAAGAGAGTGACAGGTCCACTGTAACAGTGCAGGGTATGGCAACATTTTGTGGCATTTTGGTTGGCTACCATCTCTAAGGATAGACTGCAAACCTAAACAGATCCAAACAGCAGTTCATCAGATAATTTATTATTTGGAAACTGGTCATTTTTTTCTGCCACCGGAGTACCAGGGAACAATTCGTGTTAGAAAAACACTTTTGGAAGACTGTTTTAAAAAGCATCTGAAAAAAAAATGTCATATCTGAGCTCTTAACTAGAAGACTGCTGTAGTTTGAATCTGCATGCTGTTAAGTGTAGATCCAGAGGTTGCCCTTTGCCTATTCCAGGGCTTCTCAGCTCATTATATTTCATCAAGATTTACTTTGCGGTCAAGTAATAGTGCATACTTTAGGTGGGTGGCCATGGTTCATGCCAATGTCATTACTTTGAGTCTCCCCAGAAGGCCAATCCAGAGCTCTGATAATGGCCTCTGGGGCCATGCAAATGAGTTCACTGCCCCTTTTGAGCTGTTCAGGGCATGTGGGCCATATGGTGTTTATACACATGTATGAGCCTTTGTCAAAAGGAAGAATATTTTTTGCACATCACCATTTGTAGTGTGTGTGTGTGTGTGTGTGTGTGTGTGTGTGTGTGTGTGGGAGTTAATGCACAGACTAGGCAACGATATCAAAACCACCATGTGTTCTGACTTCCGAAAGTGACAGTATTCTCCACAGTATCCAGTGGGATGCAGAAACTGCAAACTGCATGGAGCTGTGGAAGGCAGTTTACTCAATGGCCAGAAAAAAACACACATCATTACTATATAAATAGGGGTGTTCTCTTTGGTGTGGAAACAGTGCTTCCCAGTCTGCACCATGCAGATCATAGAAATAACCAAGTGCACTTGTTTTGTTTTGCTTTTTACGATTTGCTTGCCCAGGATAACTCATCTTAGATACAACAGATTGTTTTCAGTGGTGTCCTACTCCTACCAACTAATACAGCTGGATGGACTGAAAATGTGGAGAGGAGAAGTGGCTTTCTTCATGTCACACAGTGGTTCAGTGGCTCTGATGTGACTTTGAACCTTGGTCTTCTTATTTCTAAGTCTTTGCTTTAACCACTAGACTACAATGCACCTGATACACTTTTCAAAAATTTAAAATATGCCATGTTCATTAAGGAGGATTTCCAGGTAATTCCAATTCACTTAAAGGGAAACAGTCATGCCTGACTGGAGGGGGAGTGGCAGATAGGATTGGGGGTGGTCAAGCTTGGCAACAAAGTGCAAAAAGTTACATGAAAAAAAGGGGGAACAGTCAACACTAAGAGCCTCATACCCATGTGTGTGGCTGGTCCAAATTTGCACTTTTGTGGAGAAACACTTTTTTTTCTACTTACTGTTTACTACAGTATAGCAGATTGTATCAAGCTGATTTTGTTGAGTTCTAAGCTGACATTTCCTGTAATTAGAAATCTCAGACTCCCCTGCAGCTTACCTCATAGGAGGACCACAGAAGTGGGACATCCAACAGTCTGCAGTGAGTGTTAGAGTTTTATAATCTCTGTTCTTTAGTTTGCTGATCCCACTGTCCTCCAAGGGCTAAGTACAGTCACAGATGACTGTACTTAGTCCTGTGAGAACAGCAAGACCAGCAAACATCTGATCTGAGTTTATACAATTTCTAACATGTGCTGTATGTTATTGAATCTCCCAGTGCTGCAGCTCTCCCTGATCTCAGCTGAAGGGGATTCTGGGAGTTCTGTTTAAACTAAATGTCAGCTTAGAACTCTACAAAAACAGCCTGATACAATCTGCTATACTGCAGTAAACAATATGTAAATAAAAAAACATATTTTTGCACACAAACTGAAAACTGGGACCAGCCCCACACTTGGGTGTGAGGCTCTTAGTGCTGAATGTTTCCATTTAAGGAGAAACTTAATATACTGTTCTCATAGTCACACATAAATGCAAAGAACAGTGACACAGGCCCACTCACTTAGAGATGTGTTTATCAAACTATATGTTTATTATACAATATGTACAGTATCCACTCGATCTGCCCCAACATTTCGTGGCATAGCCACTTCATCAGAAGCATGGTCCACACTCACTTACACAACTCTTTCACTTGTGTTAAGTTAGTTCTCCTTAGAAAGTTCTGTTTATTAATGGAATTTATTGATGAGCCTGTCTCTTTACCTGAAGATGTTCCTCTCTTGCATTCTCCTGGGCCAAAGGCTCCATGCTGCCACCCAGAGGAACTTCACAGAAATGTATCTCCAGAGATTCTAACTTAAAAAAAATAAGAACAAGATACAGAACCTTAATGCCCAGTTTTAAGTTTAGAGCACAGAACTGTGAAGGTTTGAATTCCACAACCAGTGGCTAACTGCAGTATAGGACATTGTGCAACTGAGCTGAACTCCCTGTGTCTCAGTCCTCTCACATGTATACGCTGGTGGACTTGGAACCCCACTAAAAGTGAGATGTTGCTGCTCAGTTGGGTGGACCTGGGTTAAACAAATTGAAAAATATTTATTTGACAGCGGAATTCAAATGCATAACATACTATATGGGAGCATGTTAGAAATGTCCAAATACCCTCCTTTTCTGTTATGATGTCTGTGTATTTTCTAAAAAGCATATTTTTATGTAATTTATTTTAGATTTCTGTTACCATCTAAGGGCCAAGTGCAAACCAGTGCTGTTTGCATAGTTTCCTCATCCAGTTTTATTGCTAATTAATATTTATGGTTCGGATCAGATCAGTGTAACTGTGTACAACTGACATGACATTTTCTTGTTGATGTTTTAAATCATATACTTGTTGTGATTCTTGTTTTGCAGGACTTTATAGACAACAACTAAACAAGTAATGTGGACATTGAAATAACAGGGCATACAGTGCTGTCAGGATTAGAATGTTTCTGAGCAAAAAGATTTCAAACTGAGTGACCAGTCAAGAGCTTACCTGGTTTTAGCTACCATTAGAGAGGGGTGAAGCTGGGAAATGTTGCTCTGTGAATTAATCTCCGAATTTAGTGCAATTCATGGAGTTTTGAGCGATCCACGAAGTGTAAAGTTCTGCTCACGAAGTGTGGAACTTCTGCAAACAGCAGAATTTCACCAAATATCACACAATTTGGCAGTTCATGGGCAAAATTCCACCATTCGTGGGTGAAATTCCACCATATTCAGGCAAAATTCCACCATTCACAGCAACATTCTGCAAAAAAAAAAAAAAAAGACAAAGTCACATAGGCGAATTTTGAGGCTAATAGCAAAACTTTGCGGTTTGCTCTACAGAGGTGAATTTGCTGACTTTGCTGGAACTTTGCCGGCAAATTAAAACCTTGCAACATCTCTAGCTACAAATTACATCCAATGTTTAGTGTTATTTAGAGTTTCCTGGGGTGGGGGGAATGAAGATTTTATGTAATGTGATTAGGACCACTTTGGACATTCTTTATTATGCTGAAATGGATGTCATTATTGTTTATTTTACATGTACAGTACTGTACATGGATCAAAAATCAGAAAATATGTTTACATTGATGTATTATATCAGTACACTGATGTACTCAGTACTGTCACAAATGTGTTTCACAGATCAGGCCCTCTGTTCCCACAGTGCCATTCTCAAAGTGCAGCAGTGTGAATAAGAGACAAACAGGGTAACTCTCCTGTCTGTTTCGGGTCCAAATCAGCTACTAGCCTCGAGTCCTGGGGGTCAAATGTAAACCTTATGTTAGCATACCCAGTTAACAGGCTCAGATATATATTCTCTTTGGGGAAATGCACTATAATCCTTCACTCAGTGGCACCCAGCAAGGTTCCCAAAATGTTCCCTTATGACTCAGTATGAGATATAGGTATATTCTTACCGTTAGCAAGATTAGTAACACAGTCAAGCCCTTAACAGCTGTCAGAATTTAACACTGGTTCAGCATTTACATGCAAAAGAAAACTGAGAAGACACAGGCAGTATTTCAAGGAAAATATTGTTTACTAAAAATTGTAAAATAGGTAAACTATCAAACACAGTACAAATACATTAATAACTTACAGTCACATAAAATAATTGGGAAGTTACAGAACACAAAGACGTCTACCAAAATATTTTTTTTTTTGAAATTGCAGTTTTTATCCCCTCCTCATCCTGCCAGCCCTGACCCTTCGGGGCTACTAAAGAGTCATCCCCCTGCCTCCTGCTCTACCCACTTCCACCTCTGTGTCCCCATGGAGCCTTGGATTACCCCCCAGGTGGGGACGGGGTGAGGCCCTAACACCCCGAGCTACTCACTGTTTTTCATCAGTCTGGAGGTAGCAGAGCGAGCAGGGGCACATCAGAGGCACACTCCAGGTAGCCCATCTTCCTGGTCCTGGCAGGTGTTTTTCCTCTTTTTTTCTGCCCCTACAGCATAAGACCCAGACGTCAAGGCATTAAGCTCTGACATCATGCTGTGTAACAGCTACCCATCCCCTATTGTTAGGGGCTTGTAATACTTTGAGCCTCTGCTTGGAGTCATACAAGAGCATGGGCTATGGCCTCAACTGTCCCTAGAATAGGCGAGCTGTCATAGGACGCTCAAGCCTATCTCCCCCCAGCTGACCCACCAGCGACCTGAGTCCACTCCTGAACCCGGGTCGCTGGCATGGAGCAAGGTGTGGCATCCAGTGCCTCAACCCTCAGTGCCACTGGGCCAGTTGTCTACCAAAATATTTAAAAGTTCTTACCTAGCTAGATGTTACCATAAAGTGCCTTGTCTTGAGTCCAGAATTAAAAAGCAATGTTTTCCTCAGATGCCTGACCATTTCAAAATCCATCTCCTCACCCCTTGGTGAGGCCACAGTTAGACCCTCCTATAACTTTAACTTCTTAGCATAAATATCCACAAGGATGTATGTTATTACTGTGAAAATCATCAACTAGCAATTTCC
Organism: Neoceratodus forsteri; assembly: GCA_016271365.2. Lineage (NCBI taxonomy): Eukaryota > Metazoa > Chordata > Ceratodontiformes > Ceratodontidae > Neoceratodus > Neoceratodus forsteri. The sequence continues at coordinate 860,458,353 of CM057456.1, forward strand.
CAAAATATGAGTCTCTTTGATCAAGCATTTCTCTTTGATCTGTCTGCTGGTTTCCTGCTTTGCAAGAATGATCTTAGGTTTACAACTGATAACAAGGTTCTGTGACCAACTGGTCTCTTTCTGCAGGAATCATACATTTTTATGAGGTCCTATCTCCTGGCAGATGGCCAGAGCCCTCTGTTAAACTGTTACACAGAACAGGAAACCTTTGATTCAGTTTTCCCTTAGTCAGCTTTTCTAACAGCCAGTTGCTTCATCACTGTCACCTCTGAGGTCAAAGGTCAATTATCTCTCACACACTGGCTGACTTGTGTCCTAGGCAGACAATACCATTTATTTATTATACAAATATCATACAATATAACAATAAGCAGATGACAGAACATCACAGTCCACCCAACCTAGACTGAATTTGGGGTCTTTATCCCCTGCATGGGATGAGCTCCCCAAGTCAGTTCATTGCTCAAACTGACATGACAGTCCATCTGCATTTTCATTGGCTATCTCTGCCCTGTTTGAGACCATCATGTCATACTCTTGCAAGGCAAGGCTCCGTCTTAGTATTCTACCATTCATTTTACCCATTTGTGCCACCCAAACCAGGGGGTTTGTACTCGAAATGCTGCCCGTATAGGTGTGGCTCTAACTTCTTTAGTGCCCACACCATGGCAAGACACTCTTTTTATACAGTAGAGTAAGCCTGTTTCTTGTGAAGTAACTTTTTACTGAGGTACACTATGGGATGATCTTTCCCTTGATTGGATGTCTGACTCAGCACTGGCCCAATACCCACATCTGAGGCATCAGTCTCAACTACAAAGGGTCTACTATAGTCTGAACTTGTCAATACAGGAGCACTGCACAGTTTCTCCTTCAGTCTGGTTAAGGCTTGCTCACAGGCTGGTTCCCAGGTAACTTTCCTAGGCATCCTTTTCTTTAACAGACCAGATAGGGGAGCAGCCAGGGCACTGTCATTTGGTACAAATTTCCTATAGTACCCTACTGTTCTAGAAAACTCCTGACCTGCTTCTGTGTTTCCATTCTGGGCCATGCCTCGATTGCCTTTATTTTCAATTGGTTAGGATGGAGCTGTTCCCGGCCTACAATGTGCCCAAGGTATGCCACCACAGCCATGGCCACCTGGCATTGCTCAGCTTTGACAGTGAGCCCAGCCCTCTGTATTCTGCCCAGCACTTCCCTAAGGTGGGACAGGTGTTCCTCCCAGCTGGCACTAAAGATGGCAGTGTCATCCAGGTATGCAATGGCGTGCTTCTCAGCATCATTTAACACCTGGTTCACCACCCTTTGGAAAGTAGCAGGGGCATTCCTCATTCGGAAAGGCATTACTTTAAATTCAGATAACCCTATCGGAGTGATAAAGGCCGACCTCTCCCTAGCTCTGGCAGTTAGCTCTACCAGCCAATACCCCATTGTCAGGTCAATAGTTGTAAGGTATGTTGCCCCTCCCAACTTGTCTAGGAGTTTATCCGTCCATGGCATTGAGTGGGCATCTGACTTCGTGACTGCATTGAGTCCATGATAGTCCACACAAAAATGAGTAGAGCCATCTGGCTTGGGAACAAGGACCATGGCTCAGGCCCAGGGGCTGTGGGATTTCTGGATTACCCCTAAATCCAGCATTTCTTCCACCTCCCTCCTAATGTCCTTTTGGATAGCCTCTGACACCAACTGTCCACTGTATGGATGCCTGTGTCCCTGTCTCCACATCATGCATCACTAAGGGGTTAGTCCAGGCTTGGTGCTAAACAGTGGTGCAAAGTCTGCTAAAATATCCTTTACTTCCTGGATCTGGTCTGGGGTCAACTGGGGTGACATTCTAATTACCTCCACTGAGGACTCCCACTTACTTTCTTCCAGCAAGTCTAGAATGGGGTCTCCTTCATCCATCCACTCCCCAGGACTACACACTGCAAACACCATGTCAGCCCTAGTAGCATATGGCTTCATCATGTTGACATGGTACATTCTTTGTGTATGTCTCCTGTCAGGTAGCTCTGTAATACAGTTTACATCATTTACTCATCTGACTACTTTGTATGGTTTTGCCCAATCAGCCTGCAGCTTGTCTTTCCGGACCAAGATTAGGACCATGACTTTCTGACCTACAGTGTATGAGTGAGCTCTGGCTCTGCAGTAGTAGCACACCCTTTTGTTCTTGCTGGGCAGCTGCCAGGTTGCTCTGGGCTGTCCCCATAAGCTCCTTCAGCTTTTCCCTAAACCTAAGGACATAATCCACTATGGGAGTTCCCTGGGTGGCATGCTTGCCTTCCCAGTCCTCCTGGATCAAGTCTAAGGGCCCACATACCCTGCATCCATATAAGAGCGCAAAAGGGGGAAAACCTTGTGGACTCTTGGGGCACCTCCCTCTATGCAAACAACAGGTGGGGAAGGTATTTCTTCCAGTCCCTCCCATGCTGTTCAGCAAACACTTGGAGCATTGACTTAAGGGTACCATTAAATCTTTCCATAAGTCCATTGGCTTATGGGTGATAAGGTGTTATGCGTCTTTGCACCACTCCACACTTCTCCCACAAACATGTCATCAGGTCCAACATGAAGGAACCTCCTCAATCAGTGATTACCTCCTGCAGAAACCCAACATGGGAGAAAATCCTTAGCAAGGCATCTGCCACTTTGTCTGTCCTCAGTGAGGCTAGGGCAACTTCCTCTGGGTACCGGGTGGCATAATCCACCACAGTCAGGATAAACCTCTTCCCAGAGTAGCTGGGGGTGTTTAGAGGCCCCACAACATCCATTCTCACCCTCTGGAATGGTTCTTCCACTATGGGTAAAGAAATTAAGGTGTTTTGGGTTTTCTTACCTGCCTTCCCTATTCCTTGGCATCGGTTACAAGACTTGCAATACTCCTTCACCTGCTGGGTGATGTTGGGCCAATAGAAATTCTGGGCCAATCACTGCATAGTGCATGTGATTCCAAGATGACCGGACATGGGAATATCATGTACAATCTTGAGCAACTGCTCACGGTACCCCTGGAGAATGACAAGCTGCCTGCCCATCATCCCTCCCTCTGTCTTAGCATCCTGTGTATAAAGCAGTCCATTGTCCCAATAAACTTCATGTTTCCCAACACCACCCTGTGCTCCATCAGAGTCTGCCCAAGCCCTCAGTTTCTCTAGACTAGGGTCACTTTTCTGAGCAGCTGCAAACTCCTTGCACATTCCCAAGGCATGTGTCTAAACTAGGGTCCCTAGCTGTAGTGTCAGGGCATTCAGGATCACTGCTGTCCCTAACCCTCTGACTATGGGTCACCCATCCTTCCTTGGAGTAACCCACTATAGCTGGTCTGTTAACTGCTACTGGGGGAATTTCTACCCCCTTTCATATTCTCCATATCAGGAGGCACAGGCTGGGGAACCAGCCTCCCAGTGGTTTCCACAGTGGCTTCTATGGGGTCCAGGGGACTACAATTTCCCTTGCCGCTAGGCTGTGGTTAACTGCACACACCATCCCCTGTTTGAGGTTGTTGCCAATAATTACATCAACCACTAAAGTCTACACTATGGAAACCTTTTGCACAGTTCCCCCTGTCTTACCCCAGCCTAGGAGGACATTAGCGAGTGGCAATGTTTTCTCCTTCCCAGTGAATCCCTGTGCAGTCACAAATTGATTGGATATATGCTGATCAGGCTCTACCAAATCCTCTTTTACCAAAGTCAGGGACACCCCCGTGTCCCTTAACTCAGGTGTCTGTACTCCATTCACAGTGACTGGGTGTATGTGTTCTCTCATGTTTATTGGCATGCTTTCAGGGACACACAAACAACCCACTTCTTTCCTAGCACCACTTTGTGCAGTGCTTGTCCTTTTAGGAAATGACCTTGCAATATGTCCAGTTTCTTTGCAAACCCAACATTCAGTTCTTCTCTCAGGTAAATCTTTTCTTTGTAACCTGGGGCTACCTTGTTTTGGTGAAGGCAGGGAGGGTTTTAGCTGCCCTGAAAGTGCACTTTTCCCTTTCTGCACTGCCACGCCCACCCCATTCCCTCTCAGACCAGGACTGCTCCAGGCATAGCAGTTCGAGAGTTCAGCAGCCTCTTGCATTGTGTTTGGATCTCAGTCCTCCAGCCAGGTTTTCAGCTCTGCTGGGCATGCCCAAAAAAACTGCTCTAACAGTACAGCTTTTTCAATTTTCTCTACAGAGTTTGCTTCAGTTCTTTCCCACCAACATTTTAAAAACTGACGTTGTTTAGCAGCTAACTCCTCGTAGCTCATGTCAGGGCTTCTCCTGAGCTTACAGAACTTAACTCCATATGCCTTTGCTGTTAGCTCATATTTTTTTTAAAGTGCAACTTTAAGTTTACTGTAATCATTACTGTCCTCATTGTCCATTTGACCCAATACATCCCGAGCTTTCCTGGTAAGTAGCGTGGATAGTTGGATGCTCCAGGACTCTCTAGGAATATTTGCCTGAATACATACTTTTTCAAAGGAATTTAAACAAAGTATCCATATCTTCCCCCTCTTTAAATTCAGCTATCAATTTAGAATTTAATTTATAACCCAGTCCTGTAACCCAGGCCACTTACCTGCTCTGGTGCTGGTGTTTGGATTCATAACTTCTCCAGCTCATGTTGCCTCTGGGGCTCCTGTTCTTCTCACTTGGCATCTCACTGAAGCTGTAGCTCTCTTTCCTGTGTGGCTCGCTGCTTTCACCTCTCTTTTCTCTCGAACTCCAGCTCCATTCTCTGCAACTCCATCTGTATCCTGATCTCTTCTGGCTCCAGAATGCTGGTGACCTTCCCCTGCTGCAGTGGCCCTTGGCTTGCACTGGCCCTGCCATCCTCCTCACTGGATCCAGACACTGCACTGGACCCTGGCCCCTACACACTCAAGGTTCGGTCCTTTTCAGTCACAGACTGTGACTCGAGGCTTTGAGCATCAGCTGCCGCAAGAGTCTCTATGAGGTGCTTTTTGGTTCTTCCCTTGTGCTGGAATCCTCTCCCTTGACACAACTGCCTCAGGTAGTCTGCAGTGTGCTCGCTGTAGTTGGAAGCCATCTTCTTCTTCCCTAACTATGGCTACACTAACTTGCACCCAAAAAAAATTAAAACAGGTAGGAACTTAGACTGTAAGCGCAATGATATAGTTCTGTTTACTTTTTAAAAATCACTGCCGTATTTTGCATGTGAGCTGTAGATTATTAATCTAACACACTGGACTGTTAATGCTTGTGTTACCAAATACTTTTAAATTACACCGCTGCCAACCAAATCTGTCACAAACGTGCTCCGCAAGTCAGGCCCTCTGCTCCCACAGTGCCAACCTTGAAGTGCAATAGTATAAACAGGAGACAAACAGGGTATACCTCCTGTCTGTTTTGGGTCTGAATTACCTACTAGCCTCGAGTCCTGGG